>CM046379.1:35350218-35626983 GCA_025413485.1 Ficus microcarpa
CGTCCCTTGATTCATGTATCGATGTCGGTGTTATTCCCTTCTTGTGGTTATTATTCTGATTCTAGTCCTTTTTTTTTTTTTTTTCCCCTTTTATATTCAAATGTGGTTAATATTTATTACCCAGAACTCCCGACTTTTCTAATTACAAATTTTTTAATATAGTAAAGTTGAGGGATGTCCATCATTTTAATAGTTTTCTATTTCTTTCCATTCTCAGAGAGCAACCAACGGGCAAAATGAAAATAATAATGTTAGTGCTGGAATGTCTTGTTAGTATCGGTGGTGCAATTCTGGGGTCTGTTTGTGAATGTTTGTTTGCTCCAGTGCGCCATCAACTAGAATATATATTTTCCTACAAGGACAACATAAAAAATCTCAAAAGACGACGTGTAGAGCTGGATGAGAAGATAAAGCAGATTCAGAGTGACACCGAACAAGCCAAAAACAAGGGAAATGCCATTAAGGGGCATGTTCAAGATTGGCAAGAGAAGGCGACAACTAAATCAAAGGAGGCAGAGCATTTCCTAAACTCTGATCCGGACCACACAAGAGCGAGGTGTTCATGTCGTCGGCCCATCCCCAAACTTGGCACTGCGGCGGCGGTTAAGCAAGGAAGCTGAGGAGAAGGCTGACGAAATTGAAAGTCTGATCGAAGAGGCGAAAAATTTTGGCAACGATAATATTTCCTTCCGTCCTGCTGTACATCTTTCTTTCGAGCAAAATGATTTTGAGAAGTTTGGGACGAGAGAGGAAACTCTGAGAAAAATGATGGAGGCCTTGCGGAATCCTGAGGTTAGAATGATTGGGTTGTGTGGCCTTGGTGGCATGGGTAAAACCATACTCGTCAAAGAAGTTGCACGTCTAGCTAAGGAAGAGAATCTATTTAGCAATCCAATATTGGCTGTCGTATCACAAAATCCTGACATTGAGCGGATTCGAAAAGAGATCGCCGATCAGTTAGGTCTGGAGTTAATGGAAGGTGCCGAAAGCACCAGAGCAGAGCAACTCGCAGAAAGATTAAACAATGGGGAGGAAGATTCTTATAATTTTAGATGATGTTTGGAAGGATCAGCTTGAGAATACTGACCTGTCTAAAGTTGGAATCCGTTTTAAGGATGGTAACAAGGAATGCAAGATAATACTGACCTCTAGAGACCGACACGCATGCAGGGCCATGGGTGCTGATGAGAAGACTACTTTCGAGATCAGAAGTTTAACCGATGAAGAAGCAGCGAATTTGTTTAACAAAATTGTGGGTGACATAAGTCCTGAGTTCAAATCTTTAGCAACTGGAGTAATTGGAGAATGTGGAGGCTTACCTCTTGCCATCTTGATAACTGCAAGTGCATTAAAGATTAATAAGAGCTTGTTTTTTTGGAGAGATGCCTTGCGACGACTGAAGCGATTGCCCGCAGAAAGTGAAATTCACAGAAAGATATACGAGTGTTTCAAGAAAAGTTTCGATGCGTTAGGAAATGAAGCAAAGTCGTTATTGTTGATTTGTAGTGCACATGATGAAGATGAAAATGTGTCTCTTGAGGAACTGACGGGTTATGTTATGGTTTTGGACTTGTTTGGATGTGTGTATACATTGGAAGAGGCAAGTGACACGGTGGAATCATTAGTAGATAACCTCAAAGCTTATAGTTTGCTGTCGGATGGTAATTATCGTCGAACGGTTAAAGTGCACGATGTTATCCGTGCTGTTGCCATATCGATTGCCTCTGAACTAGAGAAGAATCCCATGTATTGCCTCAGAGAGAGTGTTAGGTTTGAAGATTTCTTGAAAGGGGAGAATTTCAAACAGTTGTATGCAATTTCAGTGCCTGGAGGTGGCGGTTTTAATGATGATCAGCTTCCTGAAAGGCTGGCATGTCCAAGGCTCAAGTTACTAATGTTGAGGACCGTCGGTGGCCTAGAAATTAAGGATAGATTCTTTGAAGAAACCAAAGAGCTGAAAGCATTGCGTTTGGATTTTAAAGGTGGAAAAAAGCTAGCTTCATCCTTTCGTTCACTTGAAAACCTCAAATCACTACATTTGAGAATTTGGGAAGGAGATCCTGTCGACATAGCTATAATTGGAGAGTTGACGAATTTGTTGATTCTTGACCTTTCAGTTCTCAGGGTCTGGAGGTGTTGCCGAAAGAAATAGGAAACTTGAGCCGTCTACAAGTGTTAAACCTGAGTCGTTGTTACGGTCTAAAGGTGAATGAACCAGATGTCATCTCAAGATTGAAAGAGCTAGAAGAGTTGTATATGGACGGTGTCGGTGAAATTAAAGCCAGTCTTCTGAGTGAAATAAAAGATCTGCCAAAGCTTAGAGTTTTGCATATACAGATACGAGATCGTAGTTTTGTGCCAGAAGACATGTTTAGTCATCTGAATTTGGAAAGGTACCACATTCAAATTGGAGGCTATCTTACCTTTACCTCCAAAGCAAGAGCGTTGCGGGTCAGCAATCTCAAGGATAGAAGTCTATTATATGAGGATGGCTTTCAAAGGTTGATGAAAAAAGTCTGATGAGTTGATCTTGCAGTCTATCCCAGGTGTTAGCCATATTGTTAATGAATTAGATGCAAGCAGTTTTCAGGACTTGGAGTGTCTGGTGCTTAAAGAACTGGAAAACCTGGAAAGCTTTATGCCGACGTCACTTGAACGACCGACTCTCTTCACCGACAAGGTAGCCCCTGTTGCTCTTTTAACATCTTTATTTCATTATTAAATTTCATTAATTTATTCCTATTCTAATTTCTTCTTTATATTATTATCATCATTTCTCTATTTCCGAATAAGAACCCAAGCACACGCCCGCCCAAATTACTAACACTAGTTACTACTTATGTATGCATATTTTATTGAATATCATTATTGATTCTTTATTGAAATTAATTGTGTATCCAATATATAAACTTCAAATATTACTGATTTTTTTTATTAATTTTTTTTATAGATAAGACAATCAATTAAAAGAAATAATTTATTTTCTCCTTGGAAAACTTTGAGATTAAGTACTACCATGTTGACCTAGCATATCTACATATTGAAATGAAAAAAAAAAATCATAAGAAAAATTTGAATAAAATGCATTTAATCTTTCGAGAAATACATATTAAATTGGTTTTTACTAGGTAAAGGTTTCTCCAAAAATGTATATTAAAAAAGTAAGAATAAAATATTTCATTTACGAAATTCTGAACAATTTTTATCTTGTTTAATTTGTTTTTTCTTTGACTTAATTTGCAAGAATTTATATTGAAATAATTTTTTTAGAGAACCAATTATAGTATTGTGTTTTAATTAAGTCATTCATAAAATTAAAGTCATCTTTACAGGCTGTGTTTAACAATCTATAAAAGTTGATCATTAATGAGTGCAAAAGCTTGCAATCTATGTGGGCTTTAGCTACTTTTGAAAGCCTTCAACAACTTAAGAAGCTTAGCATAGTTCTAGTTTTTACCACCAAAAGATTTCTCTAAATTTCGTTTCCTTAAATGAAAATAAGAATAAAATATTTCATTCACAAAATTTTGAACAATTTTTGTACATTTTGTTTTTTGTTTTTTGTTTTTTTTTTTTTTTAATTTATAAGAGTTTTATATTGAAATGATTTATTTAGAGAACCATTGATAGCATTGTGTTTCAATCAAGTCATTTACAAAATTAAAGTCATTTTTGCAGCTTGTCTTTAACAATCTACAAGAGTTGACTATTATACAGTGCAAAAGTTTGCTGTCTGTATGGGCTTTATCTACATTTGAAAGCCTTCAAGAGCTTAAGAAGCTATGCATAGTAGACTGTGATCTCATAGAAGAGGTATTAGTAATCACAAAAGAAGCAGGAGATCATGAGGAGACAAAGTCGAAGAAGATCACATTCCCCAAACTTGAATCTCTTACACTTGAAAATCTTCCAAAACTCAAAAGGTTTGGGTTGTGTCAAGCAAATGATCATTATACTGTGGAATTTCCATCACTATTAAGAATAGACATTACTAATTGTACTGAATTGAGGACATTCATCGCCAAGTCCATTTCTTCAACAAATACTACCATGGAAGAAGTAGAAGAGAGAAGAATGGCTCAAGAAATTTTGTTCAGCCAAAAGGTAATTTCTTATTTTTCTTACTTTCGTTTTCCCTAACTAATTTCCATTTGGCTTTCATTCTCTAATTATTCTCTATAATCTAATGGTTGGTTCGATCGAATGTGATAGATATCTTGTAAGATTATACATAGATCAAAACATAATTAATCGATTCCGTAGAGAATGAAATAAAACATAATTGATTGATTATTAACCAATTCTTAACAAAAAAAAAAAAAAAACCAAAAAAAAGAAAAGAAAAGAAAATCAATTCATAACAGAAACGTCGTTAGAAACAAAATCTATGCAAAAGTTTATAGATATATCTTGGGGCATTCAGATACCCAATCTTGATCTATATAATTCAAATTGAATTATTAAATAAAATTCCTTCCTTTTTTTTTTTTTTTTTTTTTTCCTTTTCGAAATCCAAACCGTAACCATTTATTTTTTTCTCCCTTAAAACACGTATTTGAACTCATGATTCCAGTTTGAACAGAGAAGAAGTTCAAACTTTCCAATCCTGGCCTCTCTCTCTCTGTATATATATATGTGTATAGGCGCGCGTCAAATAAAACCTAAAAGATTAACTACACTCACCAACAAGATCATCAGTCAACGACAAGAGGTACTGAACTTACTATATCATACATGTTTCTGTATATATAATTCATTAAATTATCATTACTATAAGTACCGAACTTATTCGCCTGATCCTATTTTAATTTCTTCTATCAACTTCATTAATATTTCTCTATTTCGGAATATAATATCAGGCAAGAGCAAACATAATGCTCCTTATTAAGCTTCCATTATGAACCAAAACACATGCCTAAATTACTAGCGCATTACTTACTATACTAACATTTCTATGCATATTATATTCAATATCATGATATTTCTTTATTGAAATTAATTACGTATCCCATATATAAACTTCTTAAGCTGATTTTGTTTTAAAAAATAAAAAAAAAAGTAGAAAAGTATATATCAATTAAAGAATTTTTTTTTTAAACGTGGAGATTAGCTCTATTTATGCTACTATCAAGTTGATTCAGCACGAACAACATAAAATACGAAAAATCATAATTAAAACTTGAATCTACGTTTAATATTTTGAGAAATACAAATAAATTTGGTTTTTACTGCTAAAAGGTTTCTCTAAACTTTTTTTTTCTAAATAAAAATAAGAATAAAATATTTCATTCATAAAAGTTTGAACAATTTTTGTGCATTTTGTTTTTTGTTTTTTTGTTTTTGTTTTTGATTTATTTGTGTTTTATATTAAATGATTTGTTTAGAAAATCATGGATAGTATTGTGTTTCAAACAAGTCATTTACAAAATTAAAGTCATCTTTGCAGGTTGTGTTTAACAATCTACACTACTTGACTATTAAAGGGTGCAACAGTTTACAGTCTGTATGGGCTTTAGCTACGTTTGAAAGCCTTCATCAGCTTAAGGAGCTAAGCATAGGACAATGTGATCTCATAGAAGAGGTATTAGTAATCACAAAAGAAGCAGGAGACCATGAGGTGACAAAGTCAAAGAAGATCCCATTCCCCAAACTTAAATCTCTTAAACTTGAAGATCTTCCAAAACTCAAAAGGTTTGAGATGTGTCAAGCAGATGATCATTATACTGTGGAATTTCCATCACTATTAAGAATAGACATTACTAATTGTATTGAATTGAGGACATTCATCGCCAAGTCCATTTCTTCAACAAGTACTACCGTGGAAGAAGTAGAAGAGAGAAGAATGGCTCAAGATATTTTGTTCAGCCAAAAGGTAATTTCTTATTTTTCTTACTTTCGTTTTCCCTAACTAATTTCCATTTGGCTTTCATTCTCTAATTATTCTTTATAATCTAATGATTGGTTAGATTGAATGTGATAGATATCTTGTAAGATTATACATAGATCAAAACATAATCAATCGATTCCGTAGAGAATGAAATAAAACTTAATCGATTGACTATTAACCAATTCTTAACAAAAAAAAAAAAAAACCAAAAAAAAGAAAAGAAAAGAAAATCAATTCATAACGGAAACGTCGTTAGAAACAAAACCTATGCAAAAGTTTATAGATATATCTTGGGGCATTCAGATACCCAATCTTGATCTATATAATTCAAATTGAATTATTAAATAAAATTCCTTCCTTTTTTTTTTTTTTTTTTTCCTTTTCGAAATCCAAACCGTAACCATTTATTTTTTTTCTCCCTTAAGACACCTATTTGAACTCATGATTCCAGTTTGAACAGAGAAGAAGTTCAAACTTTCCAATCTTGGCCTCTCTCTCTCTGTGTGTATATATATATATATGTGTGTGTGTATAGGCGCGCGTCAAATAAAACCTAAAAGATTAACTACACTCACCAACAAGATCATCAGTCAACGACAAGAAGTACTGAACTTATTATATCATACATGTTTCTGTATATATAATTCATTAAATTATCATTACTATAAGTACCGAACTTATTCGCCAGATCCTATTTTAATTTCTTCTATCAACTTCATTAATATTTCTCTATTTCGGAATATAATATCAGGCAAGAGCAAACATAATACTCCTTATTAAGCTTCCATAATGAACCAAAACACATGCCTAAATTACTAGCGCATTACTTACTATACTAACATATCTATGCATATTATATTCAACATCATGATAGTTCTTTATTGAAATTAATTACGTATCCCATATATAAACTTCTTAAGCTGTTTTGTTTTGTTTATGTTTTTTTTTTTTTTTGAAAAAATAAAAAATAGAAAAGTATAAATCAACAAAAGAAATCTATATATATATATTTTTTAAAAACGTGGAGTTAGCACTATATATGCCACTATCATGTTCACGCAGCACTAACAACATATACATATGGAAAATCATAATTAAACTTAAATCTGTGTTTAATCCTTTGAAAAATACAAATAAACTTGATTTTTCCTACCAAAAGATTTCTCTAAACTTTTTTTTCCCTAAAATAAATATAAGAATAAAATATTTCATTTGTAAATGTTGAACAATTTTTGCACTTTTTTTTTTTAATTTGTAAGAATTTTATATTCATGAAAAAGTTTGTCTAGAGAGCCAATGACAATACCGTGTTTCAACTAAGTCATTCACAAAATTGATGAAGTCATCTTTGGAGGTTATGTTTGAGAATCTTCAAGAGTTGAGAATTGAAAGGTGCAATGGTTTACTGTCTATAGCTACATTTGATTAAAGCCTTCAACAACTTAAGCAGCTAAGCATAGAAAACTGTGATCCTATAGAAAAGGGGTGTGCATGGGCAGGTTTGGCGAGTGACGGGTGGGTGCTTGGCGGGTTAAAAGACAATAAAATTGTCAAAATCCCAACCCATACCAGCCCAACTAATAGATGGTTTGGGCGGGTTGGAGGTGGATGAGGATAGACAGGGATGGATGGTTTGGCGGGTGAGTAGAGAATGTTGAGAGAAGTTTTTTAATAGAGAGAAAGGAATTGAATTAAAACATAAAAAATGAAAAAATGCAAAAAAAAAAAGTTCAAATATGTAACAAACTTAAGACTTAAAGTTGATTACCGTCCGTAGGTAATAGCTTGAAAAGATGCAAAGATAAAAGATAACACAATAAGGCATGGAGATTTTGCAATCCTATGTATGTATATAGACCCATCTGCATGTACAGAAGCTTGATGCTTAAGAGTTTGAGAATGAGGGATGAAGAGACGAGGAGAAACAAGAGATATAGTGAATAAACGTTGAATATTTTGAATAGTTTACTATTACTATTATAGTATTATTAGTATGCAAGTCATTAACATTTTAATTTTAGCAAAAATAAAAAAATAATAGTAATAGTAAATAATGGGGCTCATAAGTCAAAATGTTAAATATAAATATTATATAATATAATTTATACTAGGAACAATTGACGGGCAGATGGGCTCAGCCCGCTAATCAAAATCCTAAAATCATCACCACCCACAAAGAAGGTGGATGAGTTGAAAGGGCATGTAATGACTAGGGCGGTGCGGGGGCGATCAGTTTGGGCGGATTGACGATTTTCATGCACTGCCCTAATTTTAGTCACAAAAGAAGAGACAAAATCGAAAGATTCCATTCCCCAGACTTGTTAGCAAACAAATGCCCAAATTGTTATTGAATATCATCATTGTTCTTTATTCAAATTAATTATGTATCTAATATATAAACTTCTGAAGCTATTTTTTTATTTTTTATTTTTTATAAATAATACAATTATTTAAAAGAAATCATTTATTTTCCTTGAAAAACTTAGAGCTTAGTACTATCATATTAACCCACATATATAAATGAAAATTCGTAAATTAAACTTGAATCTGCATTTAATCTTTCGACAAATACAAATTAATTGGCTTTTACTACCTAAAGGTTTCTCTAAAAATGTATTTTTAAAAATAAAAATAAAGATAAAGATAAAAATATTTGTTTACAATAGTTTGGACAATTTTTCTATTGTTTTGTTTCTCTTTGAATTTGTACGAATTTATATTAAACGATCTGTTTAGAGAACCAACTATAGTGTTCTGTTTCAATTAAGTCTTTCATAAAATTGAGGTCATCTTTACATTATTATTATTATTATTTTGCTCAGTGACTTTTCAACTTGTGTAGACATTACGTTTGAAAGCCTTCAACATGTCATCTTTTCATGAAATTTGACTTTCCTCCAAACCTTCACAAGAGAAATTGGTAATAATTTCTCTCTTGTTAAGTTATATAAAAGATATCAGTAAGTTCAAAATTTAAGGCATTAATTTTCTATAAATACAAATACATCCCGATTAAGAAAAAGCAGTAACATACAATAATGGAAGTTTTTAAACAAAGAAATATAACAGAGAAGCAAATAATAATGTGGAGTTCATCGTATGTAGCAAAAGAAAGTCCAAGAAAAGTCTATTTCATTTTTGCAGGTAGTAACAGGAATGAGTTTCAGAAATTTACAAGAACTGAAAATCTCTAACTACAACAACGCACAGTATGTGTTCTCTTTTGCAATGGTAGAAAGCCTTATTCAGCTTAAGAGGCTATCTATATCAAAGTGTGAGGCCATGGAACAGATAGTCAGAAAAGCAGTAGGAGAAGATGGGAGGTTGGAGAACATCATCTCATTCCCTAAACTTGAATTTCTTAAGCTTAAACGTCTTCCAAAACTCAAAAGGTTTTGTGAAGGAGATTGCATTGAATTCCCTTCCTTATTGGAGCTCGAAATACGTTTTTGTAACGAATTGAGGACATTTATTCCTAATTCTCATGAATCAATAGTACCAATGCTGTCAACATTGGAAGAAAGAGAGTTGGTGGCCCTACAACCTCTATTCAATGAAAAGGTAACATTGTTTTAGTATTTAGCATTAATTGAAAGTAAATTCATTAATTATTTCTATTCTAATTTCTGCTATTATCTTATCATTATTTCTCTGTTTCAGAATAAGAACCCAAACCTGTAAGCAAACACATGCCCAAATTGTTAATACTACTTAGTATCTATATTTTATTGAATATCACCATTGTTCTTTGTTCAAACTTGAATCCGCATTTAATCTTTCGAGAAATACAAATTAATTGGTTTTTACTACCTAGCTAAAGGTTTCCCTAAAAATGTATTTTTAAAAAATAGAAATAAAAATATTCATTCACGAAAGTTTGGACAATTTATCTATTGTTTTGTTTTTCTTTGAATTTGAACGAAAAAATGATTTGTGTAAAGAACCAATTATAGTGTTGTATTTCAATCAAGTGATTCCTAAATTTGAGGTCATCTTGACTTTTTTTTTTTTTTTTTTGGTTGGCTTTTGTTTTTGTTAAGTGAATCTTTACAGCTTGTTTAGTTATATTTGAAAGCCTTCAACAGGTCACCTTTTCATGAAATTTAACTTTCCTCCAAATCTGCACAAGAGATAATTATTACAAATTTTTCTGTTATTATGTTATAAAAGACGATAAATTCAAAATTCAAAGCATTAATTTTCTATAATTAGAAATACCCCTTGGTTAAGAAAAAGTAGTTACATTCAATAATTGAAGTTTTTCAACAAAGAAATAAAACAGAGAAGCAAGCAATAATATGGAATTCATCGTATGTAGCAAAAGAAAGTCCAAGAAAAGTCTAAATACCAAATTATATAGGCTACACATACCTGATATCAACGAATTTAAATTACAAAATAAAAAAAAACATTGGTATATAATTTATATTTATACCCTTTTTTTTTCCTTCAGAATTTGAATTATAAGTAATATCATATCCCATCCTTTTATTTACTATTATTTTTCAAGTACATGATGATAATTAAAATTAACAAAAGTAGCAGTCAAATGTAACAAAATTCCCTAACTTGATACAACAATTTGTCTCTATTTCATTTTTACAGGTAGCTGCAGGAATGAGTTTCAGAAATTTACAAGAACTAACAATCTTTCAATGCGACAACATACAGTGTATGTTCTCTTTTGCAATGGTTGAAAGCCTTATTCAGCTTGAGGAGCTAGATGTATCAAAGTGTAAGGCCATGGAACAGATAGTCACAAAAGCAGTAGGAGAAGATGGGAGGTTGAAGAACATCATCTCATTCCCTAAACTTGAATCTGTTAAGCTTGACGATCTTCCAAAATTCAAAAGGTTTTGTGAAGGAGATTGCATTGAATTCCCTTCGTTATTAAAGCTCAAAATAAGGAGTTGTTACGAATTGAAGACGTTTATTCCTAATTCTCATGAATCAACAACACCAACGCTACAAGCTGTTGATGAAAAAAGAGAATTGGGGACCCAACAACCTCTGTTCAATGAAAAGGTATCCTTTCTTTACTATTTTACGTTCATTGAAATTTGAAATTGATTCAATTTTTTATTTTGTTTCTTCTGGTATGCCGTTCATTAGGATTTGGTCCAAAGTCGCATAGTATAGAGATAAAACACAAGTGTAAAAACTATTTGCTATAAGAATTTCATGAAAGTTTTCTTGCTGGGATTTGTATTTGGAATGTATTGTAGAAAAGATACAAATCTAAAAATATATAATGCTACATTTATATTGACACTGTGATGACTAAAATTCTTTGGGAATACAAGATTACAAATCCTCTTTACAATGTTTTTTCTTCATACTAATAAATTTGATAATCTTATCACAGGTTGTGGTTACAAACTTAACAGATCTTGTAGTGTGGAAATGTCATGGGCTGATAAGTTTATTTAATTCCTCAACAGCTACAAGTCTGGCCCAACTCACAAGAGTTCTCATTGGTAAATGCGATCAGATGACTCAAGTAATTCATGTCAATGATCAGATGGAGGATGAATCAGCTGCAGAAAGCGAGATTGTTTTCAGCCAATTGAAAATCTTAGCTCTTCAGTGTTTACCCAATCTCAAATGCTTTCATAGTGGAAATAATAAGTTACAATTTCCAAAGTTGGAGAAAATAATTTTGAGCGCATACCCTGAGATGAGGAGGTTCTCTCATGGAACTACAAATACCCCGAACTTGAACAAATTAATTATTGCAGGTCCCCGTCTTCAATTCTATGGTTTGGATTGGATTTTTAGAACTCTGGAAAAAGCCGAACCAATCGAAGAGCTATGGGAGGGTGATCTCAATAGGAGCATAAGAAAACTTTGGGACGACTCACATATAGCATTACAATGGATGTTCTCAGAAACTGTGGTATGCATTATCCCGCCTTCATAAAACTTTGATATTAATATATATATATATATATATATATATATATATTTTTGAAGTCTGATATAAGAATATTTGTGTAAACTGTTAAGTGGGACTTTGGTAAATCAGAATTATAATGGGATGCCATTACCACGCAGTTTGCTCAAATCCCTTCGAAAATTGAGTTTGCTAGTGTAATTTATTCAACATTTATTTATATAGCTTACCTAGAAAATAATAAATATTGCAAACAGAGAAATAAAAGCGACTTGTATCTTTGTGTTTTATCTATAATTCCAGGATGACCAAAATTCTGGAGAAGATACGGCTGGTCATGATCAGAAGATTCAGAATAACAAAGAAGCCTCTTCTTCGAAAGAAGCTAGAACATAGCCACCATTTCACACGTGTACTTGTCCTTTTCCAAAATATATACATCATGGTAAGAACATCCCTTACCTATATTCTTAATATTATCTTAATATTCTTTGTGGAATTGGAATAGTCATATTGCGAAATTTGATTCTGTTTATAAATGCATTGTTTTTCATATATATTCTGAGAACAAATTAATTTATTATTTGAGAAATTTGATATGTAATGTTTTAACTCGGCACCGAATCTTAAAAGAAGGCAGAGTGCTAAAATTTCCATTTATTTATTTCTCTTTCCTTTCCTTTCTATTTTACTCCAACAATTGTTTTTCATATTTGGACTTTGATATGTTTGGTTTCAGATTATGAACAATTGAAGGAGATTGATTTATTTGGAAACTGGTTGCTGAAAGAGATGGATTCAATAATGCTCTATGTTCTCATGTTCTGTCAACCAATACAAGTACAAGGATGTTTGGTTCGTTAAATGATGATTAATCTTTTCTTGACAATCTGTTGTGAGATGATTTACAAGTGCAAAGGTTTTATGTACTTTTTTTCCGCTCTAAGAGTTTTTTCCTTTCGGTTTTATCTAAAGATGTTTTAAACCGATGGTATTCTCTGAGGTGAAAGTCTAGGCTTTTCCCTGTGGGGTTGCTACCAGCTATCTATTTGAGTAGCTCTTTACTATTAGGTGTTATTATCTTTATCATTTGAGTACTTCCCCTATGGTTTTTGTTTTTTCATTAATAAAATTGAGTTGAGAACTTAGTACCGGATAGATTGTTAGTAATTTTCAATCTAATTGGGATGCACTAATTTTTCTTGATGTTAATTAACATGCATATATATACACACATGTACAATACTAGATATCCTCTGAAATTTTATTTTTTATTTTCTATTTTCTGGCATATTTCTAATATTATGTTAAATTCAAAAATTGGAAAATACTCTGGTAGGGCCTTAAAGTAACTACTTGTAGTAATCCATCTAACAGTTAAAAAATGATCACGTGAGGAAGTAAATGACTATGATATAAGGAGCATCGAATATTAATATAATATCATATACACATAATCTTTCATTTAATTTGAGATTTATATTTTTTTCTTCAACAAAAAAATTTAATCTGATCTGATTAAAAAAATTATGAGAAAACAAATAGGAGATCCATTATCGGCGACTAGGTTGTTGGGATCTATATGTGCCCTAAGGATAGAAAATCTTAAGGATTTTCTGTAAATATGACATTTTGATATTAATAAGAGGAAATTATTCATGTTTAATAAGTTGTGTCCTATTTATTTTCATTTGTTGATTGTATAATTATTTTGAGCAAACATAAAATACTCCTAAGCTGTTGGTAATATGTCGAATTACCATATGTATACGGGGTATGCATAGAAGACGTGGTAATTTGATAACAGTCTAAATAAATAGTCCGCAATCAACGGAATAAGATTTGGGGATCTTATTCATGATAAGATTGTAAAGGTTGTCTACTTCCTTAGAGGGATGGTTTGTCTTGATCATCGGATAGGTTCCGAGTATAAACTTTAATGTATACCAGTATTGAGGTATGACATTGGACTAGACCTAAAGTGTTAATTGATTCGGTTTAATAATTCCATTTATAAGAATCAATGATGTTTTGATTATCATCCTGCATTAATCTTAATCCTGAAATGATTACTTGAGTTCGCATCCATGACTTATGTACTTTGATGCACTAAAGGTGAGACACTGTTAATTCATGGTCAACATACTTGTGTTTTGGGTGCATGACTTATGGATGGAGAAATCAAGATTCATAGATACGGAATCCATAGCTATCTTAATGATAGTAAATGTTATCAACTTAAAGGTATTATTCGGGGATTGAAAGATAGTATAACAAGATCTTGGCCATCGGTTTACTTTGTGTTCTCTGGTGGTTTACCAATTGTATGGTTTTACAATTGGTGGTTCTTTCAATGGAGAATAATCGAACTTTAAGTTAAAATGATTGAAAAGGTAAAACGGAAAAAGTCCTTAATTCAATCATGGATAGCATATGGGGATTAAGCAAGCGATGAATAAATCATGGAAGAAGCACTATGTGAGAGAGCTTTCGTAATATGGTATGTAAACAGGAGTTCAGTTTCAAACTTTTAGTGGAATAGTTTTGAAGTTGATAATTGATGGATAATTAATCTGGGATTAATTTTTCACAATTATAGGAGCCTCTTTACATATTTCCATCGGGTCCCTCTATTAGCTCATATAGTTCCACGAAGCGTATCGGGATTTGTTCCTAATGAGATCGGTAAATTATAAATGGAATTTTGTAATAAGACATGGTACTATCTAACATGCAATCCAGAAAGGATTGGACATGTGAAATTTGTAGACAAATGATTTGTCAACATGTGATTGGTTAATTTGAATTTTGAAAATAAGATTGTATTTGAATTTTGGAAAACAAAATTTTTCTCTCCTAATTAAAAGTGGTGCACGTTTTTTAATTTTATGGAGGGAAGAAAATTTTGTTTCAAAATTATTTAAATATATTCCTAACATTTAATTATTAATTGGTTTAAATAATGGAGATTATTTCATGAATTTTTCTTTCCTAATTAAAGAGGTGCATGGTTTTTGTGAGGAAAAAAAATTTGAAATATTTCATTAATTTAAATTAATTAATATGGATAATGTTTATGGAAAATATTTATTCAAATATGTGAATCCTATTTAAATTCGAAAAGGTTTAAAAGAAGTTTGAATCTAGATAGGACTAGGATCTTTTGACTAGTCTAGATTCTTGATTTAAAATTTAAACCACTAATCAAGATTTTTCTCACTTTGTGGCCGAATTTTAAAGGGGATTTCCTCTTGAAAATTATTTTTATGTTCAATGAATCTAGCCCTAAAGTTGTATGATCTTTTAGTTCAAGATTTATCTGGAAAATAATTATTAATTATTTTTCAAGTAGGAGATAAATTTTGAAAAGGATTGGAATACTATATAAAGGCTAGGAGTTCTTGAAAAACCAATTTTTGATTTTTTTTAAAGGAGAAAAATGTTTTTTTAATAATAAAAAAAATTTGTTTTTCTTCCACATAAAAAATTCGGCTTTCTTGTGAGAGAGAAAAAGAAAGAAAATTCCATTGAATTAAAATTGCGAGGAAGGTTAAACCGAGTGATAATTTTTCATAGGAGGTTAACCGGTTCTTGTTTTGTAGTTTTGAAGAAAGAAGTTGGATCAAATTTTCAACGAGGATCATCGGAATTGAGAAGGAGGGATCTAGACTTCGGAAAGTATTACCGGTCGCTTGGATTCATAGAACGTGTGCCTACACACACTCTGAGACGTGGAACTCGAGAATAGTAGAGAAGACACGTTGGTCAAACGCTCTAGCAATTCCGGAATCCAAGAAATAAGGTACGCTTGATCATGAATTAATTTATTGTTATATGCATCATGAGCTCTTTTCCGGAAACGGCATAAAATTTTTAGAACTTCCGCTGCGCCGTAACTCCAATACCGGATCCGATTTTTCCAACATAGGTTGCTGCCACATCAGGGTGGGCCTCGCGCAATGCATTTGGAGGAGGTAGAGCGACTCCTTGCCCAGTGGGCTTGGGATCGGTGGAGACGGTGTCAGTAGGCATTGGGATTCTCTCCGTTGTATCCTCGACGTTATTTCATTCGGATGTTTCTTAGTCGTGCTTTATGCTCGGCGATCTGTACTGCACCTAAACAGCAAGGGCAGTGGGTCGACGGCGGTGGTGGGGCTATTCGTGAAGCCGTTGTTCAAAGGGAAGACCCACTGTTGGCAACTGGGTTTGTCCAAAAAGGCTGGACCAAGCCTATTCGCTTCCATGGGAAGACCCATTGCCACTGCCTCCTCCTCTCTCTATCTTGAGCGATGTCCTTGGTGAGGTAGGTGCTGTTGCGTTAGGGTGGGGCCCCGCAGCGGGCGGTGAGGAGGCAGAGAGACTCCTTGTTCGGCGGACTTGAGATCGGTGGAGACTGTGTCGTAGGCATTGGGATTCCTTCCATCATTTCGTCACAATTGTTTCATCAGGAGATTTCTCTGCTTTACCTTTATACTCAGTGATCTGTGCTGTAATTGAACAACAAGGCTAGCGGATCAACGGCAATGGTGGGGCTGCCCGTGAAGCCCTATTCGAGATTATTGAAGAGTAGGGGATGAATAATGGTATAATGAGTATTTTTTAATTTTGTTAAATTTTTTAGTCTATTACAACATGAGCTAGTGCATACCATAATTACCTTACATATGCAATATTTCACTCAATAGATCTAACACTGATATAAAAGGTCTAAAGAGGAGACCAATCAATAATTATATCAAAACAATCTTTCCCATAGTCTTATCCTATTAAATTATCTGTCTTACTTTATTTATTTATTTTTCAACGTAAAATTCATGCCCAAGAGTCATATACAAACAGACAGATCCTGTAGTAATTTCTTTTCTGCCTAGATTTTCTCGCCCTATCATCCTCTTCTCTCTCTCTCTCATGGATCCACCTGACCCAAACGACGATGTTTTCGGCCTCTTCACCTCCGGCACCGGCTCCGGCACCGGCTCCGCTACCACCACCAATCTCCGTTCCAGTACCGACCGCCACTTCATCGACTCCTCCGATGACGAAGAAGACGAGCAAGACCTCCTCAAGAACGGCGACCCTTCTTCCATGGAGTCCGCCTCCAAGCGCCTCGACTACATGCTGCAATTCCTCGACCGCAAGCTCTCCCTCACCCCTCACCATTCTCCACCTTCCAATTCCTTCCCTACCGACGCCGTTCCTCTTCCGAATCCTCTCCCGGAGTTCATCGCCCAAGGCGGCGGCTCCGGCATCTTCAGCCTGCCTGTTCGCGCCGCCGTGCACCCTCACCGGCCGTTCAGCCTGGAGGTGAGGCCTCACCCGCTCCGGGAGGCTCAGATCGGCCGCTTCCTCCGCTCGATAGCCACCACGAGCTCTCATCTCTGGGCCGCCACCGAGTGTGGTCTCCGCCGGTGGGAGCTGACCGATCTCTACGCCGCCGCCGGGGAAGGCGACGACCACGAGGACGCGGTGCCGTTCGAGGAGTCGGTAGGGACGTCGCCGGCTCTGTGTCTGGCGGCGGATGAGGGGGCGAGGGTGGTGTGGAGTGGGCATAGGGATGGGAGAATCAGGTGTTGGAGAATGGATGAAAATGGTGATGCTTTCAAGGAGGCCTTGTCGTGGCTGGCTCAAAAAGGCCCCGTGCTTTCCCTTGTTATCACAGTTTATGGTCAGTTTTGTTTGTTTGGTTGCTCGTTTACATTTTGCTATGAGAATCGAATGAATTAAATTTTGCAATTCCGGAGAAATAGAAGAAAGAGTTTTATAAAATTTTCTCTGTCAGTTGATGGCTCTGATTATCATTATGTTTTTAGATATGTTGCTTTTGTTGCTAAGAATTTTAAATGGAATTGGATTTTGGAGCAGTTACATTGGACAGGAAATAATTTACTTTAGGCTTTGTTTGTTCGGGAGGAAATGTTGAAATATTAGATGGATGGATTTTTGGACTTATAGTTATTTGGTAGGAGGAATTCCAAGGGGGGGATGAATAAGGCGAGGGATTCAAAATCCTCCGTGGGACTCCAATTAAACCCATACCAAACCGCCTAGTGGATTTCTTTGCTTCAGAACAAAACAATTAGAACTAGTCGGTCAACCAGAAAATGTATTATCCATAGTAGGGAATCTTTCAATTGAGAAGATCTGTTGACCTGAGACGAAGAGAAACGTATATCTATTTTATATAGTTATTCACTTAAACTAATGATTCGCTATTGTAGCATATAGCAACAACCATTTCATATGAGAAAAGCCATCTTTTTTCTCAACAGCTTCTTTGTTATTTGATCCAATAGCATTCTGTTAGATAGGAACAACTTTGATAAATGCTGATAACTCTCAGATGGATTATTATAATGGACAAATCCATTTGATAATAAATTATTTGTTCTAAGCCATCTCTGGCAATAAATCAACAATTCGAAGTACTTTTCTTGTGTATTCTTGATAAACCAGCGTTTATATATAGATGTAGGAAGATCTTTAGAAAAATGAAAATAAAAATAAAACAAAAGGTCCTTGGTGTTTCTCAACTATGAACATTACATGTAAAGAGCTGGAATTTTCATGTATTAGTAGAGACTAGCACAGTCGAAGCCAAACGCGTATGACCCAAGGAAAGTAAATAAAGGAAAGTGAAAAAATGCTGTTCTTGGTGCCTTCTTATTCATGTAAGGATGCATGTTCAATAATATTCTGAAGCATGTTTCTTGACGCTCTCTGTTTTTCTTTTCTTATTCAGGAGACCTGTGGTCCGGTTCAGAGGCCGGTGTGATTAAAATATGGCCTTGGGAAGCTATTGAAAGATCTCTTTCTTTAACTGCCGAAGAAAGGCCCATGGCTGCAATGTTAATAGAGAGATCGTTCATTGACCCAAGGAGCCAAGTTGCTGTAAATGGATATAGTAACACATTAAATTCGGATGTCAAATACCTGTTGTCAGATAATACTAGAGCAAAAGTTTGGAGTGCTGGCTATTTATCGTTCGCCGTTTGGTATGCCTACATTCTCAATATTATTTTTTGTTACTTCCAATATGTTTTATTTTGTGCATTTTTTTGAGTAAAATCATATTTTCCCTGGATTCAAATATGAAGTCCTTTTGACTTATATGTGATAATTAGGTTCATTTTCAATTCAATCTTTTACATATTGCCTTCGGTTTGTCATCAGCATGCAATTTGTATCTCAGCCAAAGGCAAGGAGTGTTGATGTTTCTTTCTTAACGATATATATTTTTTGTAATTCTTTGTACCAACCAAAAGAAATAAGAAAAAGAAAGAAAATTAAAAGTTTCTTGTAATTTTTGGATGAATATGTGCTTCATTCATGCCTTATGTGTTCACCTGTATTTTAAGAGGACATTAATGCTTCACATGAAATTATAAGTTTTGCATTTTTGTAAGTGTAGGCATATCCTAGGCAATAGATTTTATTTATTATACTAGTTGTTATGTTGCAGGGATTCTCGTACGAGAGAGTTACTGAAAGTTTTCAATACAGATGGTCAGCTGGAGAATCGAGTGGACATATCATCTGTACAGGACATCTCTGTGGAAGTCCTTTCCGGGTCGAAGAAGGAGAAAACACAAAATTCTTTTGGATTCTTCCAGCGGTCACGCAATGCTATAATGGGAGCGGCCGATGCTGTTCGTCGAGTTGCAGCAAAGGGTGCCTTTGGAGATGATAATCGAAGAACTGAAGCACTGGTGATAACTATAGATGGTATGGTTTGGACTGGGTGTACAAGTGGCTTGCTTGTGCAGTGGGACAGGAATGGCAATCGTGTACAAGATTTCCATTATCATCCTTCTGCTGTTCAATGCCTTTGTACTTTTGGTATGCGAATATGGGTGAGTTATCTAAGTGGTACCGTCCAGGTACTCGACCTCGAGGGTAATATGCTTGGAGGATGGGTAGCTCACAGCAGTCCCGTGATAAAAATGGCTGCAGGAGCAGGTTATATATTCACCTTGGCAAACCATGGTGGTATACGCGGATGGAATGTCACATCGCCTGGACCCCTTGATGGTATAGTGCGTTCAGAGTTGGCTGGCAAAGAGTTTCTGTATACAAGGATAGAGAATTTGAAAATTTTGACTGGTACATGGAATGTTGGACAAGGAAGGGTGTCTCATGACTCGCTCATTTCCTGGCTAGGTTCCGTCACCTCTGATGTCAGCATTGTTGTTGTCGGGCTCCAAGAAGTTGAAATGGGTGCTGGTTTTCTTGCTATGTCTGCTGCTAAAGAGACTGTATGTTCTGCCAAAACTTTCATGAATTTATTAGAGGCAGTTTTTACTAGTCAAATGGCGACATGAACTCTCTTAATCATGCAAGTTAACATGAGTAGAACTGTGAAGAATTTGAATACTGAAGACCGGGAACCTGATAAGCATTTTATTAGGCAATAAAATAAGAGGAGAATGTCTCTTATAAACATGAAAAGGCTCTCATTAAATAGAAGGAATCAAAATATGACGTTCTGACAAGATATGGCTTGTTTATTTCTATTTTTTCTACTTAGTTCTTGAACTGCTGTTTTTCTCGATTGTAAACTTCCTTGTTTTCTTTTAACTGTAGGTAGGTCTTGAGGGAAGTTCTGTTGGGCAGTGGTGGCTGGAGATGATAGGCAAAACATTGGATGAAGGATCAACGTTTGATCGTGTTGGTTCTAGACAATTAGCAGGCTTGCTTATTGCTGCATGGTCAGTACTTTTCTTGGAATAGAATATTTGCTATTGTTCAACGTCACATAGACAAAATCCTTTATCATTGCCTTTAATAGAATATTTGCTTGTCTTAAGCACCCTGTAACTTTAATTTATTAGAAATAATGTGTGAAATGCTGTAATATTTTGTTTCACCCTTGACAAGAATATTTTGGAAATCAGGGTAGGGCACTTGAAAAGTTTATTAATTTAATTTAATTTAATTTTTTTGTTTTATTAATAATCATGCATTCACATTTTTGTTTGACCACCTTTTTGGAAGCTTTCTACGTTCTTTATCCTTTTTTGAGGTTCTGGTAAATGATTGTTGAATTTCATCTTTTAGGGTGAGAAATGATCTTAGAGCTTATGTAGGGGATGTTGATGCAGCAGCGGTTCCATGTGGCTTTGGGCGTGCTATTGGTAATAAGGTGAGGCCCCTCTTTATGATTGTGATAGCACAATTTTGTTACTTTCATTCATGTGAAGGCGTACCCCGGGAGGAGAAAGATGATAGCACAAAATAAGAATTTTTTACGAGCGTTACTTTGTCTTCCACTCAGCGTTTTGCCTTTTCAGATCAAAGTGTCAAACTGCATTCAATGAAACTAAAAGTCTGAACTTAACTTGGTGGTTGCTTTGTGTCTTTTTTAAAATTATTTGCTATTATCGTATGAAGCACAATCTATTTGTCCACCTAATTGATTAGTGCTGTCTTAATGCCAAAGAGAGGACGGGAAGAATAGAAGATTAAGGTTTTTTTTTTTTTTTTTTTTTTTGGGTGGGGCCATAGGTATATCAGCTTAGTTCCTGAAGGTGGTTTGATACAGCTTCAATATTAATACATGTTCATATGAGGCCCCTTTTTGTTCCAAATGGAAATTGATGTGGCTAAATGTTTGCTGTGCAGGGAGCTGTTGGTTTGAGGATTAGAGTGTACGACAGAATAATGTGTTTTGTTAACTGTCACTTTGCTGCACATCTAGAGGCAGTCAATCGCCGGAATGCAGACTTTGATCACGTATATCGAACGATGACCTTCAGCAGACCGACCAATCTTTTCACTGCTGCTGCTGGTACACTGCTGTACCTGTTCTTGTATTGTTCGCTTGCCTTCTCAATGTATTTATTTTGGCTTGTTTATAGATCTGGATTGCCATTGGTCCTTTCTGTTGCAGCTGGCGCTTCATCTGCTGCCCAGATGCTACGCAATACAAATGTACGTATATGCATTGACTAGAGCGAGCTCATTTGATCTTAGTTATTTTTAATGGAGGCAATCTTCTTCTATTTGTTTTGACAAGGCATTGCTTTTCTTCACAGGCTGGTACTACCTACTCTGCTGAAGGCATTCCTGAATTATCAGAGGCTGACATGGTGACATTTCTTGGGGATTTTAATTATCGACTTGATGGTATATCTTATGACGAAGCTAGGGATTTTGTGTCACAAAGATGCTTTGATTGGCTTAGAGAAAGGGATCAGCTTCGAGCAGAAATGGAAGCTGGAAACGTCTTTCAAGGAATGCGGGAAGCTGTCATAAAGTTTCCTCCCACATACAAGTTTGAAAGACACCAAGTTGGCTTAGCAGGTATCTTTTAGTATGTAGGGATCTGGCATTATCATACGGTTCAAAAACATATTAGAACATATTCGAACTGGATGCTAATTAGACTGTTTGAGGTTGTTTTGTAACTATTTTGTGTGTTTATGGAATTTTTCAAAAATTTTCCCAGGGGAGAATAGTCTCTTAACAATTAACAGGCTCACAGTTCTTTCCGAGATTTGTTTGCTGAGCATGATCATAAGCTTTTGAAAGTTATTAAACTTTTATAATTCATCTTCTGCAGGGTATGATTCTGGTGAAAAGAAGCGCATTCCAGCTTGGTGTGATAGAATATTATATCGTGATAGTCGTTTGACCCCAGTATCAGAATGCAGTTTGCAGTGTCCTGTAGTTTCCTCAATATTGCAGTAAGTTCCTTTAGAACGAAAGATTTCTTTCCATTTACATAGAACACAAGACGGTGTCACATTACCCTTACGTTATTCAGGCTCATATTTTACAAGGCTGCTTTAGATTCCTATATATTTGCCCAAATTCATTTACTTTTTGGATAGTTATCTTCTGATTTACAGGGTTTGCGTAGTCCATACTTATTTAAATGCATAAGTTACCAAGCTCATGTTTTAATGACATCAACGTAGCAAACCAAGCTCATCAATTTTCATTTTGGATGGAGTCTTATAGCTTTTTGATTTGCATCAAAGAACTTACTTGATATTTACAACATGTGTATGAGGGGACTCTGGTCTAACTCCTGTCTAAGTAAACATGCCTATAGTGCACCTGCTGCGAGCATATCTTCTGTGTGTGTGTTTCTTGCGCATGTAAAAGGGTCTTCTTAAAATTTGAAAAACTCGGCATCTTCCCTTTGCTAGGTATGATGCTTGCATGGATGTGACAGACAGTGACCATAAGCCCGTCCGCTGCATATTTACTGTTGATATTGCACGAGTTGATGAGTCAGTTAGGAGACAGGAGCTCGGAGAGATTCTTCGATCAAATAAGAAGATCAAATTTATGATCGATGAATTGTGCAAGGTTCCGGAAACAATCATCAGTACAAACAACATAATTCTTCAAAACCAGGATACGTCCATCTTGCGCATCACTAATAAATGTGGAAAAAAAGATGCATTGTATGAAATAGTCTGTGAAGGACAGTCTACAGTTAAGGATGATGGGCTATCATCAGATCCTACTCCTAGAGGTTCTTTTGGCTTTCCGCGATGGCTAGAGGTAACTTGTTTCATTCGAAATTGGCTTCGCTTATTTTTGGTTTTTCATTGCATTTGAAGACTTTTCATTTTCTTCTTTTGTCTTTAAATTTATCTATTTTGTTCTCTCTTGGGTTCTGTTTTTCTGATTTTGTTTTGATATCTTGAAATTTCTTATCAAAAAAATTGGTTTTTTCTTTTGATTTAGGTTACTCCAGCTACTGGAATTATCAGACCAGATCATATTGCAGAGGTGTCGGTTCACCACGAGGACTTCGAAACACTGGAAGAGTTTGTTGATGGTGTCCCACTAAACTCCTGGTGCGAAGATGCCAGAGACAAAGAAGTTATCTTGGTGGTCAAAGTGCGTGGGAGGTACACAACTGAGTCAAGAAATCACCTTGTTCGTGTACGCCACTGCTTTACATCGAAAAAGAAACAAAATGATCCAGAGCCCGACTTGAGGCAAATCAAAGGGACTGTCCTTCACCGATCTGATTTTCAACGACTAAGCAGTTCCCACGATGTGGTTGACCACATAAAGAATGTGGCTGATCACCTCAAAAGCTTGCACAGTCCTTGAAGCATCTAGCTGAATTTCCGAGTCTAAACAAGTCGGTTGAAGGACTCTCGAGTTAGGTCGGTTTGTGTCTTGATGTAAATATATGAAAAAAGGCGATGAGATTCCTTCCATGCATTTGCTGAGTTTCGCCTTATACCTTTTGCTTATGGTGCCAATTCATTTTTGTCAATGCGATCTCGTGTTATCTTTGGGGCTGGTTTTAAGTCAAGTGTACAGAAAAGGCAACTACATGAGGCAGCAAATAGAATTGTACAAGATTTTGTTTTTTACTCGTGTTTTACTGATAGTGTGGACAGAATCTTATTTGAGTAAGTATGTACTTTTTTTTTTTTTCTTCTCTGATAATTGTGAAGTATGTAATGTTATTCAGCTAAAAAGCATATTTATCAGTTCTCTTTTGTTTGTGGTCGTTTGATTCCAAATTGCTAACTAAGCATTGTTTGCAAAGACTAGAATTCGTGGTCTTATTTGTACTGAATAAGATATAATGTTTTGGCTCCCAATTCTTTTCTTTCTTTTTTTTTTTTTTTTTTTGTTATGTAATGTGTTACTTCATGGGACGAGGTTTAATTATGATTTTGCTCTCTCTCTTTCGTCCTTTCGGTTTGTTGGGACGAAAATATCAATATCCTAGGAATATGGCTTTTCAAATTATTTGAAAATAAGAAAATTGCAGAAATTATGAAAATTTGCTCTAATACATTTTTCTAATGTTTAGGATGGTAAAATGTTGAAAAGATAATTAAACTAGTTTTACATGAGAAACATTGTATAAATTACAGATATTAATAACAAAAGGAAGTTTTATGAAGTTAAAACATTAATATAATGCCCTCTTGATTCAAGTACTATAAGTGCCATGACATGTTTTTAGAATAGTATTGAACGAGTTTAATACCCAAGAAAAAATAAAAATGAAAAAAATTAAGTAATATATAATAAAAGCAGTTAATTAAAATATAGATTATAATTATAGTAAGTATATTTTTTTTCTTATTTATTATTATAATATTAAAGTACATATATTCATATTTATAAGCATAATTTTCTTGAAATAAAAAAGTACAAATAATAAATAAAATTAAAACAATTTGAAAAATCAAAAAGATAACAAAGTTGCGGGTAAATTTGATAAAATAAAAACCAATTAAATTAACAAATAAACGTAAAAATGAATAGAAATTTTTAAAAATTTATTTCTAATGATTATAAATATAAATATAAATATAAATAGAAAAGAAACTTATTGAATATTTTGTTTAAAAAAAAGAAGAAAAAATAAAAGAAGTCAAAAGAATAATAAAATAATAATATCAAATATTAAACTAAAATATTAAGTGTAAGAATTGTTGTTAATAGAATAAAATATAATAATATATTGTTATTAAAAAATTAGAAAGAATAAATAAAATTAAAAAACTTTTAAACTTAAATAGTCAAAAAAAATTTAATAACTTAAGTAAATTTATTAAAATTAAACAAAATTAGTTAAATCAATAAATAAACCTAGAAATGGATTAAATATTTTAAAAAAATTTTTAATTTTAAATAATAATATTAATATATGAGATAAATAATAATTTAGCTATAATAATTATAAATATACATTTTTGATAATTTCATTATAGTAGAAAAATTATTTATTGATTTTTAATTTTATTATAATTTTATAGACCTTTTTATATTTTGGAATTTCTGTAAATTATTATTTAATTTCAGATTTTTTAGTTTGTTTGTTTATTTTGAATATTATAATTTAATTGTATTAATTTATTATTCTGTTTTTTTTTCTTTAAATTTTTATTAATTCAATAATTTAAAATTTTCACTATATAATTTTATTTTTTATAATTGAAAATAATTTAATAAAATATAATTTTTATCTTATAATTTTTCTTTTTCTATCTTTATTTTTTTAAAAATTTATTTTAATGTAGATATAGATATCTTTTTCTTTCTCTCTCTCTCTATCTCTATTCGTCTTCCTCTTTCTCTGCCACACATCACACCTTTCTTTCTCTTTCTCTCTCTGATGACCGGACAATGTCAAAAGGGCAAAACCGATAACTCACTATGCAGCCCAGGGAAAATGCAAAGGATTTGAAGGACATGAGCATCATTTTACTGTATAATACTATAGATTACTGTAGCAAAACAGCGAAAATGAAAAAAAAAAAAAAAAAAAAAAAACCACAATTTACTGCAGCATACTCTGGAGCGAAAGTGAAAGCATGTATTTTTTTATATATATAATAATGTAGTTATGGGTATGTCACATGGAAGTTTGTTGATATCTTCCCGTTGTATTTTCATGAATAAGAAACTGTGGATTTTCCTAATTGTTTTACTTGAGATAACGGACGGATGCTCAGATTAGGATAATTTAAAATTCTATATCCATCGTAATTATCGAACTCAATGATTATAAGGATAACAAACATGAGGAACCCTTTTGGAGAAGCTGCTATACAATGATATCTTAAATTCATTGATAAACTCATAAAAACTATCTCTATCAAATGCTAGCATTCTTGAGCTTGAATTTATTTCCTTTATTTTTCTTCTCTTCTTTTTGGGGCGTTTTTTTTAACCTTAGATTTTTGCTCTAGATATAGTACTAGTTGTTCATTCTCTTTAATTTTGTTTATTATTTATTTTTAAAAAAAGCATGACGTTTACTTGATTATTTATCTAATTGCTACTGTATATGAAACTTCTTGTCTGAATTAAAAGTTGCAACCTATTTGTGTAATATGATTTGTGAAATTTCACACTGAGGTTTACCAACTCAAACAATACAAGGGTCAATGGTTACTCTCACTAAACAGCCACAAGTTTCACCTAGTGATAAACCGCTGCCAAAATGTGCATACGCAAGGAGTCACGGTAAGGGCGACCAGGAATAGCCCGAACACAGATGGAATCCACATGCAGCCGTCGACAAACGTAACGATTCTAAATTCCTCCATTAAAACTGGGGATGATTGCATCTCAATCGGTCCTGGCACAAGGAACTTGTGGATTGAGCACATCTCATGTGGTCCTGGTCAAGGCATTAGGTTAGTAAACAATTATATATATATATATATATATATATGTATGTATGTATTTTTTTTGGGGGGGGGGGGGGGTGTGTTTGGTTGCAGCATAGGGAGCCTAGCAAAAGAGTTGGAAGAAGAGGGGGTCCAAAATGTGACAGTTAAGAAGACAGTTTTTACAAGTACTCAGAATGGATTGAGGATTAAGTCCTGGGCTAGACCAAGCAAAGGTTTCGTCCAAGGGGTCCAATTTCTTAATGCAATCATGCAAAGCGTGCAAAATCCAATAATCATAGACCAAAATTGCTGTCCACATAATGACAATCGTCCTGCTCAAGTAACACACACATATATATAATGCATCTTCACTCCCTATCTATATATCATGAAAACAGTACTACATGAATGATTTTGTTCACAATCAAACTAACTAATTGAGATCAACTACATACATCATGTTTACTTATAAGAAAATTTTTTGGATACTATCATCATAGATGGAGCTCGGTGAGCATGAGAGAGGGCATGTGCCACCACTTAAATTTAAAATATATATATAATTAGCTTGCAGTTTTACTTAGTTTTTCAAAAGTGCCCCCAAAGAAATATTGTTTTTTTCTCAAACATGACCCTCTTAATTTTTTGCCTTCAACCTATCTCACAAATAATTAAATATTTAAATTGGTTTTCTTACATAATCTCTTTCAGTTGAATGATCTTAACCATTATTTGACTTCTTTTTTGTTATTCACCTTCTCCTCCTCACTTTTATAGAAAGCTTATATTAGCTTCAATAACTAATACATGAATTATAGTAGAACACGCTAGTGAATTCATTTTCTTATGAGAAGTTTTTAGCTTTAATTTTTTAATTAGGTTGTGATAATACAATTAGTATTAGTATTGTGTTATATTAAGTATTTTCCAAACTCTAATATGTAATGATTATTTTGTGTTACTATGTGTACGGGAAAAAAAAGGGAAACTAATCATGAGAAATTTGAAATATATATATATATATATATATATATATATATATATGCTTACTACTACCTCCACTAAATTAAAATCCTCGCCCCGTTCCTAGCTAACTAACCATGTTGGGCACCTCAATTGATAAAATTGAACTCCATTTTCAAGTCCCATATTGTGTTACTTGCTTTCTGTTGGTGTGTGGTGTGGACATTACGAATGTCTAGTATCCCTAGCTAATTGGCATTGCTCTTTCTTATGTGTTTTACATTGAAACATAACATGAAAACATTGTGTAGAACTTCGTAATTTGTCAATAACGAAGTGAATAAACAACCAATTGATGACGAATAATGTATGCATGTATATGTGTGTGTTTGTGTGTGTGTGTGTGTGTGTGTGTGTGTGTGTGTGTGTGTGTGTGTGTGTGTGTGTGTGTGTGCAGGAATCTAGTGTCAAAATAAGTGATGTAGCATACAAGGACATAAAAGGTACACAAACAACACAAGTCGCGATTAAATTTGATTGCAGTGCAAATAATCCATGCAGTGGGATTAGAATTGAAGATGTCAAATTCACTTATTACCACAAGGAAGAAGCTCAATCCTCATACAACAATGTTAATGGCAAAGTTCTACCACACAGTTGCTTGTGAATATTAATGATCACATTATGTTTATCAATACACATAATTGTTGTATATTTTCATAATGTAAAAGCATCGACAGATTATGTTTATAATCACCTAATAAATAAATAAATAAATGCTTATTTTTATATATATTTATTTATATATATATGTGGATAGGGGTAGAGTTAAATAGATTATATGTTATATATATATATATATATATATATATTTGGGTAGTGGTTTCTATATGGCACCCTCTCATCCACAACTTGTATCATGATTTATGCTATATTGTACTTATCAAGTGATTTAAATGTAATTTTTTTTTCAATGATATATTTTCTTTACACCAATATCTGATAGAATATACAATAAGATTTTAAATAAAAAATTATACGTAAATTAATTAGTTCTTACATATTTTTAAATAGAAAGTTACAACATGACATGCAGTACCGCATAGAAGACATTTACATATATAAAATTTTTTTGTAGGAATATATATATTTATATATATATATACACACACATAATTAAATTATCAATAATCATCTTAAGACGGCCAAAACTTTTAAGAGGAAAAAGAAAAAAAAAAAAGAAGAGGAGGGTATGTTTCCGAAATTTCAAAGAAGATTAGAAAAGATGAGCTCTTTATAACGGAATGCCATAGATTCACTCCAATGAGATTGCATGTTGTTATCATAATGACAAGCATAACGAGTGTTTTTCAAGAATAATACGAAGATTACGTGACTACTGTAAACAGATCACAGACAATCTCAAGGAGATGTTTGGAGGAGAAGCTATCTTGGTTAAACAATCACATTAATTACAAACAGAAGCCTAAAACTCGTAATTGCGTACTGAGCATTTCATAGGATATATATATATATATATAGTCCAACCTTTATAACATATATATATATATATATGAAAACTACCGTGGAATATTCTATAATAGTTCTTTTAATGCAGGAGCAAAAGTGGATACCCATGACTAATTCGGGGTGGTGTATCCCACAATTATCCCAAAATATAGTCCACACAGTTATGGGCCTAGATCCAGCCCAATGAGAGAGCCCAGGCCCATTTAATATTTTCACCGCCCAACACTCTGCAAAACCTAAAAAGACGAAGAAGAAGAAGAAGAAGAAGAAGTAGAAAGGTTGAGAAATCTCTTTTTTGGCTTGTTCTTCTTTCGTGTTTGTTGGAAACCCTAGTTTCTCTCTATCTTTCTCTGAAGCAACAAACCCAGAAGAAGGAGAGAAAGATGAGGCCGATTCTGATGAAGGGGCACGAGAGGCCATTGACGTTCCTGAAGTACAACCGCGAGGGCGACCTACTTTTCTCGTGCGCGAAGGACCACACTCCTACCGTCTGGTTCGCCGACAACGGCGAGCGCCTCGGCACCTACCGCGGCCACAACGGCGCCGTCTGGTCCTGCGACGTCTCCCGCGACTCCCTCCTCCTCATCACCGGCAGCGCCGACCAGTCCGCCAAGCTCTGGGATGTTCAGACCGGCCACCAGCTCTTCACCTTCGCCTTCGACTCTCCGGCCAGGTCCGTCGATTTATCCGTCGGCGATAAGCTCGCCGTCATCACCACCGATCCTTTCATGGGCCTCACTTCTGCTATTCACGTCAAGCACATCTCCCATGACCCTGACGATCGTAATCCCTCACTTCCCCCCCTTTTTTCTTCTCTCTTTTTTTCTTTTTTCTTTTTTGGGATAATTCTGGACTGTTTTTCGTAATTGATTTGCCTAAATCCTTTGCTCTACTCTTCATAGAAATCGCTGACTTAATTAAGAAGTTCTTTTTTATGCTAATTTTCGTTTGATCTAGTACTAATTTTATAATTGATTTGCCTAAGCCCTAGCTCTACTACTGCCAATTTTTTTTTTTTTTTTTTGGGGATAAGAATTGTTGAAACTTATTGAACTAATATAAATAGAGAACTAATCAAATTCAATACCAGTCATTAGAAAACCTAATGTTGAAGTAGGTTGTGAAAAAGATCATTATTATAAGAATTTGTTGTGTGTTGATTTTGGTGATTGATTTGCAGAGACTGGTGAATCTATTCTGGTGATTAAGGGTCCTCAGGGAAGAATTAACAGAGCTATTTGGGGTCCTCTCAACAAGACCATCATTAGCGCCGGAGAAGATACCGTCGTTCGTGTCTGGGATTCTGAGGTTGGTGATGTTGCAAAATGTTGTTGCAATTTTTCTCTCATATAACTAGGAAAAATGGGTTTTCTTGTGAACTTTTATTTGGTCCCACGAGATACAAAATATGTCCTATTTCAATTAGGGGATATGATTAATAAACGAGTTCGTATGCCGTTTAATATCCTGGAAATAGTGTTTATTTGAATGCTTAAATTTGATTCTCATAGTGTTCAAAATTTTCAAAATTGGCAGACGGGAAAATTGCTAAATGAGTCGGATAAGGACACTGGCCACAAAAAGGGTATTACATCGCTCACAAAATCTGCAGATGGTTCGCACTTCCTTACTGGTTCCCATGATAAATCTGCCAAGGTGAGTGATCGTGAAATAATAAATAAATAAATAACCTTTTTACTAATTCATTTTCTTTTTCTAAAAACACTAATTCTTGTTATTGTTAACGTTATTTAACTGTGCTGCTATTGCAATTGTCTTAGCTTTGGGATTCGAGAACCTTGACCCTTATCAAGACTTACGTCACTGAGCGCCCAGTTAATGCAGTTGCCATGTCTCCGCTACTTGATCATGTAAGGATTTTTCTGATATCAGAATGTTAATAATGTCCCGAGGATTATGGTTAAGTGGTTTTTGACTTTTTGTTAAAGTGATATTTTGATTGAATTCTGATGTGTTTTGTGCTTAAATAGGTGGTGCTTGGAGGTGGTCAGGATGCATCAGCTGTCACCACAACTGATCATCGTGCTGGGAAGTTCGAAGCTAAGTTCTTCGACAAGGTAAATTATTAGTATAAACACTTTTTTTTGCCCCTAGTAAAGCTTCCTTGTTGTTTTTGCCGCTTCAATACATGATTTCTCTTCCAATTCCGTCAATCTTAGATTCTTCAAGAAGAGATTGGAGGTGTGAAGGGGCATTTTGGACCAATAAATGCTTTGGCTTTCAATCCTGATGGCAAGAGGTACTTTTCTAATTGTTTATGCAAAGCTATTATCGAACTGATGAATGATTTGGAATTTGTTAAGGTTAACATCTATATAGTTCTGGTTCTTCCAATAATATGCTGTGTTGGGGTCGAGTAACAATTCTTCTACATTGTTAGTAACTGTTTAAAATTCATATGCTTATTGGTTCTTTATACCTTGAGCTATGTTACTGATGCATGAGTTGTGGCTTTATGTATGAATGTAATTCATTTTGAAAGTAAAAATTTTGAATTTAAGATTTAAACTTTTTCCTGTTGACTTTCAGTTTCTCAAGTGGAGGTGAAGATGGTTACGTGCGTTTACATCATTTTGATCCGGATTACTTCAACATCAAGATTTAGATTTGGAGGTTTTCTACTTCGCCGACCAGACGTATTTCCAATACTAGTTACTTGTGCACCGTGATTCTTGTGGTCAAACCATGTTTGGTTTTTTCTTATTGGAAGCTAAACAGTTTTGTAGAAGATTAATGCAGATAATCATTTTTTTCACCTCTCTCTTTCTCTCTTTTACAAGAGCATCCCTGTTTTGATCTTTAGATTCGGTAATCCATTTGACCCGGAGAAAAACTAATCAGCATCAGTGGCTTGGTATGAAAGTTAAGATGCAAAGAGTTGTTTGTTTTTGTGCAATTGTGTATGGTAATGGAAAAGGTAGTAGATGGTTTCGTTACTTTTCTTTGCTGGATCTTTAGATGCCTCTTTCAACAAATCATTATACAAATATAAGTAGTTTACTTGGGCTATGGTAGGCATTTCTGACGTTTTAATTATGGAGATCGAGAAAATAATTTCCTTTCCTACTGACTTGAGGATGTAGCAGAAAGCGTTAGGAAATCAGAAAACTAGTTGGTTTTTGTCATTAATTCCTTGGGTTTTAGGAATACTGTAAACGGAAAGGGTCCTAACATGAGGGAAATTAAATTATGACACATTTTTATTTTGATCTTTTAAATGAGTAATGGGTTTTTAATTTTACCCCTCTCTGCTACCTCTCTCTCGCCCGCTTCATCCATCTCTATCTCTTCTCTTTCTCGCTTTCGTCTTGTGCCGGTGGATTTCGTGATGGCTGTGGAGAGACCGTCGTGATGACGGCGGGAAAGGCGACCACAATTTGCTGCCTCTCTCTGTCTTCCCCTGCATAGTTGTCTCTCTCTCTCTCTCTCTCTCGCTTTACTGTTGGACCGGATGTTGTGCCGGTGGATGCCATGACGGTAGCATGGACGTCATCATGATCTCCGGTAGATCTGTCAACAATCGTGAGGCTGGCGAAGGTTGCAAAGGGGTGGCTGTTCTTTGGCAGATTTATTATTGTTAGAGATGGTTGCACAGGGCTGGGCTACACTAGTGAGGAGCAAGAGGAGATAATAGGATTTTCTACTTTGGGATAATTTCAAGATTTTCATGTTAATCACTACTCATTTATTTACCAAAGAAGACAAATAAGTCCTTTATTATTATTTATTTATTTCCAAGGAAATATGGTATTTCCTAATACATATGATATTTCCAAATAAAGCTTGGATTTTCTTTTTTGATATAATTTCATGATTTTAATTGAATATTTTTTACTAGACTAGTCATTTATTTATCAAGAAGATTTTATAAGTACTGTATATTATTTATAAGGAAATACGGTATCTCCTAGTAAATACCGTATTTCCTAGATTTTAAGATTTTCATTGAATATTTTCTATTAGTTATTTATTTAACAAGAAATTTTATGAAGTACTATATATTTTTTTATTTATTTATAAGGAAATATAATATTTTTTAATAAATACAGTATTTTCTAATAAATACATTATTTCTTAATTAGTAAATATGATATTTTCAAATAAAGCTTCGATTTTTTCTTTTGGGATGATTTCAAGATTATTTCCTAGAAAATACGGTATGCAAGGAAATATGGTATTTCTAATAGATATGATATTTACCAAATAAAGCTTTAACTTACCCGTATATTACCATTTTGATTCATTTCCTAGTACTATGGTTTTTTTTTTTTTTTTTTTTTGGTGAATTAGTAACATGGTATTTATTTCATAGTAAATATGGTACTACTTTGAAAATATGGTAATATGTATAATAAACCAACATTCACAGAGAATATTGCCATTTTTCGTTTTTTTCCTAATAAATTATATACATTTATGTTTTTGGTGAAACGGTGTATACTTGTTACATTGTAAATATATACGATAATATGTATGTAAATATATACAGTAATATGATGTGAAGTCACACGTGATTTCAGATTCATTGACGTTCGGGCGCCGACGATCACTATTTCGCCGAAGAAGACGACGGCTCGGGGCATCGCCGGAGGTTGGATCGCGATTCGTGCGAGGTTGTTTTCGTCATGAGAGATCGCGATCGCGAACCAAGTTTCCGCTGCCGGAAACGACGAAGAACTAAACTTCCAACAGCCGCCGTTGCAGAGGAAACCTTCGCCGGAGAAGACGAAGCCTCAGGCAAGGAAGGGCCGGAGATCTTCGCAAGCAGCAGTGGGTGATATCGTGATTTGGGCCTCGCAATCTTCGTCTACTCCTCTGCAACCGGTGGTCGTCAGACCGCGACGACAGCGGCAGCGCCTTCTGAGCACGAGGTCGAAGTAGATGAGGCGGCGCCGGCGACGTTTGGCTGGAATGGGGTAGTGAGACAGTTGTAGGGGCATTTTTGGATTTTTGGATTTTTATTTTAAAAATATGCTATTGCTTTCTACCCCTTAAAATATATGCTATTATTTTCCTTCCATCCTTATAAAAATGCTCTTTCCCTTCTTCTCCCTAAAAGAAACATCGAAATAATGCCACAAAGTCACTCAAACCATCCCAAAACGCAACCCAAAGGGGTAAAAAACAACAACCAATTTCCATCCTCAGGAATTAAATAAAATAAATAAATAAATAAGAAAATAAAAGATGATGAATTAACGTGGTGTCATCTACAAATTGAAAATAGATAAAAGATTTACCAAAAAGCATTATAAATGAGCTCTCACATAAATCTTAATATCCCTTATAGATGCTATTCGGATGTAATTGATTTAAATAAATCAAAATCAAATTAATTATAATTCCAATTTTAAATTTGATCTCCTAGTAATCAACCAACATTATAATTATCTTTTACTCTTAATTTAATATATATATCAACTGATAACAATTATTTTCAAAATAATTAATTAATATTAATTAATTCTTATGGACTAATCTAGAATTAATTAATTATCCAATAACTAATTAATTCACCTGAAAATCCGTCCATATTTGTCTACAGTCCGAGCGCCCAGTCCCTTGCAACTGTGGGCGTATAAAATCCTGGCCCCATTGGGCAAGTTTGTACATTTTCTAGTTGTAACAATTATATGTGTTGATTATCGTGATTCACTTATTGGGATATTTGTGACCTAAAAAAGGACACGATGAACATATATATATATATATATAATACAAGCTCCAATTTATTATAGATAAATTAATTCAAATTACTTTATTCCTTCAGTTATTAACTTCGGTAATGCTCTACTAAAAGCCCAAAGTCACATTGTTAATTACATGTCATATTACAACAGCTCCAAATAGCCTTTGTCCATTACACCTCATTACATAACATCCCCCTAGGCATCCGCAATCGATTTAGGACAAATTCTATTTAATATTCTCGATTATTTTATCTTAAAATCCCATTATTTCATCATTCAAAAACCAAATTTGTAAATCCATATAAATAGATTATTATTCGGTAACTCATATAAACAAATAATCAGATGCTCATATGTTTATCTAAATATCGAATAATGCCTTTAAGATGATAACGTTACTCTTCTTTAAAGAGCTATGAGTTTCGTATCTATAAAAAAACGTTCTCATTGTTTATAAGTCATGCCTCTAACATAAAAGTGTGGTCACTTTCAACCATTTGAATTTCACAATTATCATGCCATGAGACACAAGTTAGAAATATAGTCATGTATATTCATTTCAAGATTGAGATAATTATATAAATGATTATCAAAATGATTTGATTTGGTAAACGAAATTATTGATTATATGAATTACACTTTAGAGCCACTCCTATATATGTCAACCACTAAGTGTATGTACAATTGTTTCTACCTTAGAGTATCAAGATAATCTATTTTTTAAATTAAAAGTAGATGTCCATTACAATCTTATCAAGAACAAAATGTCCATCCTCCGTAATATTGTGGACTATAAACTTAAATGATCACCTTACAATTATATTTTCCCAATTATAAAACCCATATACGCATAATTTAAGATGTAGTAATCGATAATCTTTGTGTTTAAGTTTGCTTGTTATATATACACAATCAACTATATGAAAATAAATAACACATGTTAGATATATGAAGATCCTTTATTGATATATAAATACATCTATGTTTCTTATTCTTAGGGCTCAATTCCCAACAAGGGGTGTCCTACACGGAGAAAAATGGATTTGTCTCTGGATATTGTGGTGGCGTTGCTGGTGTTGGTAGTGATCAACTTTAATGGAGAAAAAAAAAATATTAAAGCTATTACGACCGTCAAGAATCAGGTCCTTGATTGATAACATGAGTGTTTGGAAGATGAAGAAAATGGGTAAGTCCTTGATTGATAACATACGTGTTTGGAAGGAAAAAAAATGGGTACGGTTTGGGTTTTGAAAAAGAAAATCTTATTTGATAATTAAATAGGTCTGGATTTAGCATCCGAACGCCCAATGACGAAGAAAAAATGACGAAGGCAGCCCAAGCCCAAGGGGTCTTAGGCCCCCTTTAATTTCTTATTAACCTATGTATATGTAGACATGTGTACAAAAAAATTATTACATCAAGACTCTTTATAAATATGAAAATTTAATCTTAATACCTATAACTATTATACAGTACTAATTATTGAATTTAATTAAATATTTGTTGTAGTTATTTCTAATAAAAATTCTTGACTTCGTCACATGTTCCCTAAAATTCAAGTTGGTAATCAAGAAACAAACCAAAATCCGGTGGAATTTTTAAACATCGACTTAAGAAAAAGGAAGAATATATATAATTATATATTGTATGATTTCATGCAATTAAAGGATGACGAGTATTCCAATGGCCTGGCAGCAGTACTAGTTGGATATAGTCGTAATTGGGATAGTACGGAAGGTTTAATCTGCAAAAGGCGGATTGTTTTGAGCAGAATTGCCTATCAGCCCGAATCGTAATCTCACAATCCTACGTGTTACATGTCCAGTTGTCATTTTCTTTTTCTTTCCTCTAAATCGAACGAAAGACCAATGGTTTTTCAGTTTCTCGTTAATGTTCCCTGATGTCCTTGTCATAGCTCGTGGTACTAGGAGGAGCACAAAAGAAACCCATTGATACCCGGTTTTTCTACAAGGCCCATTCTTATGAGGCCCAGGTCCACTTCCCATTGTAGACCCTATCCGTGGACCCAAGTCACCTTCGGAGAACCCTCGGCCATGGTTTGATAGGCGTTATGATGATAAATAAAACCTATTATTATTGGCTCAAATTAAGCTTGTTCTCATTTTGGGGGTCCTCAGGGTGATTTGGTCTTAAACAAGTGGATGATGGAAAATTATCACAAAATAGTCTTTATTACTGTTGGTACTTAAAAGCTTAAAATTATTTTTCAAATATTATTTAAAATTATTTTTAAAATTATTTTTTTAAAAATTATTTTTAAAATTATTTTTTTAAAAATTATTTTAAAAATTATTTTTTTAAAAATTATTTTAAAAATTATTATTTTTTCTTTAGTCCAAATATTATAGGGAGCAAGCCACTAGCCTACCTTTGGCAACCCAATAAGCCGAGCCCATACTTTGAGTCTAAAAAAGCCCAAATAAAAGCCCACTTCCCTTAGGAAGACTGGGTTAACATGAGCATTACATCACCCTCTGTTCAACAATGCCTCCAGACTCATCATCTCTAGTGACCACTTAGAGAACGCCGCGCCTTCTACTCTAGCCATGTTGTACCATGGGATCTACTGGACTCCAACAAATCCAAATTCAAAGTTCCAATACACATTAGCGAAGAGAACAAGAGAATGACAAATCATTGTCGAAAACTGTTAATGAATTTCTAAATAAAAGTGAAATTTAAATGATCTTTATCTTGACTGGCATCGTGTTTTATGTGGGCTTTTTTTTCTCTTGTTTTTGTCTCCTAGAGCCATTGCTCTTTTTTCTTTTTTTCTTTTTTTTTAAATATTTTTTAAATATTTTTTTATTTTTTATTTTTCTACTTTTTACAATCCTAATCACCTTCAACCAACTTCGTCTCAATCTCCCAGTTCTGTATGTTAAGAATCACAGCCCAAAACAATATTTTCTGATTTAGGAGAAGTACAAAAGAATCGCAACTTTGCAACAATGGAGTACCTCACTTTTTTCATTTCGTTTCTTTTTTTATTTTTTCCTCCTCATTGAAACATGAAAGAAAGATTCAAAAGAACAGATATGACGAGTGTTTTGTGAACCAAAACACGAATTACATATGGATAGTGGGTTTCTCATCAATAGTGCTAAATAACACCGCTCTTGTTTTCAAAACGACAAGTGTTTTGTGGATCACAATTCGAATTACTTACGGATGGTGGGTTTCTCATTAATAGTGCTAAATAGCACTGCTCCTCTTTTGAAAATGAGTGCCGCTACACTCCACGAAAAAGTGTATCCCGATTATTTCACGATTGACTAAAATTACAAAAATACCCATCTTTGCTTGTGAGGTTGACTTACGAGGAATTTCGTTGTTTCTTTTTTTTTTTTTTTTCCCTCTGAACTGTCGTTGTTTTATTCTCCTTTCTCTTTTGTCATCCACTGCCAAAAGTCCTTTTCCCATTTACAGAACTACTAGAAGATTCTGGTCGGCCTCAGTATAAGTTTTTTTTTTTTTTTTAATTAATTTTTTGTCATTGCGATTTTTTTTCCCCCTTAAGTTCTCTTGTGTACATTGGACCCTTTTTTTTGTTTCCTCTCTCTATTCCTATCATTTGTTTTTCCAAATTTGTTCCCTTAAGGAGTTCACATAAAGAACTAAAGAAGCCACCCATGTCCAACGATTCCCTTTTTTTTTTTTTTTTTTTAGGGAACAGTTACCTTGTATTCAAGGAAAGCTTTCCATGAAAAGTTTTAGTCGGACCAGGCAGTTTCGGAATATGCTTCAACATCATGATTTAGAATGAAAAGGGAAACAAAATTTTTCACCTTTTCAAACCAAAAAACGTCCAAATTCATAATCAAAGCAGACAACAATGCCCAGAAGGTTTTTTTTTTTTTTTTTTTTTTTTGGCTGGGTTTAGACTTGAATTTGAACTACATCCACGATAAGGATAGAGGGAAGATTTGTTTGGAGAATAAGGATGGCAATATTTCTTGCAAGGACGAGGCCTTATGGGGATCTATCTCGAACAAAGTAAGGATAGAAGACAAAATTTGGGGATGAGGACGAGAATGCAGATGCTTTTTTATCCCTAAAGATTAACAGGACGGAGATGGAGAAAGTACTCCCCGACCCACTCCAACCCCGTCCCCGTTCCGATATTAAATATATATGTATATAATTTCATATATTTGTTTTATAGGGGGTGTTTGGTTCGCTAGTTTGAGTTGAAACATTTTAGTTGTAATAGTAAATTTTTTTGAATTTTCAGAAAAGACAAAAAATTTTTTGGGAAAAAAAAAAAAACTTTTTGGGAAAAGACAAAAAAAATTTGAGTTGGAACGAAGATGAACTCGCGAACCAAACACCCCCTATAAATTTTGATCAGATTTTTAATAGCTTTGTGGTTAAGATTTCATTTGCATATGTTTAGATTTTAATTTGTTCATGAAAGCTTTGATTTTGAATTAAATTTATGATGCATTTATATTTTATTGTTGGTTTTTACTTTGTTGTATTTTTAAATATATATTTGTAATAGATAGAAAAAGATACTTAGAATGTCCCTTGACAAAAAATTTCTTACCCCAACTCCACTACTATTTAAGCACAAATAAAGACAAGAACGTGAATAATTTTTAAAGGTGACGTTGGGAACGAGAAAGCATTTTCTGGTCCCACTCCCTTCCCATCCTTGTTAGGGAAGAAGAAAGAGACACGTTCTATTGAAAAAGAAAAAAGAAAAAGTGCTAGGAGGCACAAATTACAAAAATGTGGGGGGTTTTTTTTTTTTTTCAAAAAAGGAACAAAAAGTAAAAAAAGAACACGTGGAGCTTCACGTGACTTCTCACTTATTCGTGATAAATGTTTTCGTTAAGTAAAGCATTTTTTTCGAAAATTCGTCATCACTATAGTGCATTGATGTACGGCTTCTTTTGTAGCCTTGGCCTCCTCCGGACTTGGCAAAATTAGCCAATCAGGTTACGGAGACAATTACCGGTAGGAAGATATGTATATATATTACCAAACTGGCAAATATATACCAGGCAAGCCAATTATAAATATCAAAACACAGCCACGTGGGTGAATGAGGTGACAAATAAGGATGATATATTTTTTAGCCTTTTCTTTTATCTATCAAGGTTTGAACTTTATGAAATTCTCTTAAGATTTCCGTTCCAACTTTAGTTGTAGATATATTGGGTTGATAATGTTTTGGGTAAGATCTAGATTAACAATTGAAAAAAATTGGGTTAAAAGCCCATCTCTTCTTATTATACCTAAAGAAGTGGGTCTCACTTATAGAACTATAATTAGGACGATAAGGAGTCACAACGAAAGCCTTTTTAAGTTTTTTGTTTTAAAAAAATCAATACCAAAACATAATATTGAATATGTTTTGCTTTTCTTGGTTTTTCGATACAACCAGGTAGTTGGTACTTAAGCTATATTTTTTCTCTTTTTATTCATAGAATTTTCCATTCTACAACCTAAATTATATTCGGGTACGGTAAGTATTAAAAAGTCTTTCACCCCATCTCTTCCACTAACTATTGTAGCTTTCCAATCACATATATAATTGTTTACTACTAGGTCTAGGATATTCTAAGGTAACTTTTAATTATGTAAGTTGTCTTTATAATTTTGGAAAAAAAGGGTTGTAGAAAGCATGAAAAGGGAAGCAAAATTTTGCACCTTTTCAAACCAAAAAAGGTCCAAATTCATAATCAAAGCAGACAACAATGCCCAGAAGGTTTTTTTTTTTTTTTTTGGGCTGGGTTTAGACCTTGGATTTGAAGTGCGAGCACGATAAGGATAGAGGGAGGACGTGCAAACAGACGATTACAAATTTGTTTGGAGAATAAGGATGGCAATATTTCTTGCAAGGACGGGGCCCTATGAGGATCCATCCCGAACAGAGTAAAGATAGAAGACAAAGTTTGGGGATGGGGACAGGGATACAGATGATTTTTTATCACCGAAAATTAGCGGGGCAAAGATGGAGAAAGCACTCCCTGCCCCGCTCCAGCCTCGTCCTCATTTCGATATTAAATATATATATGTGTATGATTTCATATATTTGTTTTATGGATGTTTAGTTTTTAAAGATTGTAATAGTTTGATGAGATCTTCAATAGCTTTATGGTTAAGATTTCATTTGCATATGTTTAGATTTTGGTTTCTTTATGAAAGCTTTGATTTTGAACTAAATTTATGACGATTTTATATTTTATTGTTTGTTTTTACTTTGTTGTATTTCCAAATATATATTTATAATAGATAGAAAATGAGACGGGTATGTGAAATGCCCCTTCGACAGGAAATTATTGTCCCCGATAGGAAATTATTGTCCCCAACCCTGCTTCTATTTGAGCACAAATAAAGACAAGAATGTGAATTATTTTAAAGATGACGATAAGAACGAGAAAGCATTCTCTGATCCCACCCCCTTACCATCCCTATTAGGGAAGAAGAAAAAGACACGTTCCATTGAAAAGAAAAAAGAACAAAAATTATAAAAACGGGGGGTTTTTTTTTGCTCAAAAAAAGAACAAAATTAAGTGAAAAAAAGAACACGTGGAGCTTCACGTGACTCCTCACATATTCGTGATAAATGTTTTCGTGAAGTAAAGCATTTTCTTCGAAAATTCGTCATCACTAATACATTGATGTACGGCTTCATTTGTAGCCTTAGCCTCCTCTGGACTCAGCAAAACTAGGCAGCCAGGTCACGGAGACAATTAGTACTAGGAATATATGTATATATATTGCAAAATTAGCAAATATATACCTAGCGAGCCAATAATCAATATCATTACACACCCACTTGGGTGAATGAGTTGATAAATAAGGATGACATATTTTTTAGCCTCTTCTTTCATCTATCAAGGTTCAAATTCTATGAAATTCCTTTAAGATTTCCGTTCCAACTTTAGTTATGAATATGTTGGGTTGGCAATGTTTTGGGTAGGGTTTGGATTAACTACTACAAAAAAATTAGGTTAAAAACCTATCTATCCTTTACCATATCTAAAGAAGTGGGTCCCACTTATATAATTGAAATTGAGACGATGAGAAATCATCACCAGAGTCTTTTTAAGTTTGTTAAAAAAAATAATAATAATACCAAAATAGTAATATTGAAGATGTTTTGCTTTTCTTGGTTTTTCGATACACCCAGGTAGTTGGTACTCAAGCTATATTTGTTCTCTTTTTATTCATAGAATTTTCCATTCTACAACCTAAATTATATGCAGTTACGGTAAGTATTAAAAAGTCACCAGATCTCATCCACTAACTATTGTAGCTTTCTAATCACATATATAATTGTTTACTACTAGGTCTAGGATATTCTAAGGTAACTTTTAATTATGTAAGTTGTCTTTATAATTTTGGAAAAAAAGGTTGAAGAAAGCATAATTAAGAAGAGTGGACATGATAGTACTGTATTGATCATTTGGTGCGTGTATACTTTCTACTACAACTAGTGAATTTTGCAAGGTATGGATTATACACACTATATAAATAGATTATCTAAGTCAAGGATAAGATAACTAGATATTATATATAGGTCATGGATACGATAATTTATAAATAGATTGTATAGGTCATGGATGGAGTATAGATATATATATATATATCCATCAATATTGCAATTTAATTAGTTCTTCGGCTTCCACACGTGATGTTAGAGTATATGATTTTCTCCCTTTGTAATACTACTTCATTGGGCTTTGCATGCATTGGTGAAGAATACTAATCGTAGGCAATTGGATTATCATCTTTCTTCGAGCGTTATCTTTTGGTCTTCTGGATCTTTGAACATTTGGCAGTTTTCTTATTTTATTTTCATAATAAATAAATAAAACAGAAAAAAAAAAAAAAAAAAACTAATCAGACGTTAGATTGAGTTAAAACGTGATTTTTTTTAATTTTTTAATTTTTAAAATTGATTATTATTATTATTATTTTCTGAGGAAGTGTACATAGCAGATTCGCAATCCTAGTTATCACAACGTGACCTAAGGATTGAAAATTTAACATTTCCACCGATATTTCTATGGAAATTTTCGTATTTTGGAAGTACCGATATGAAAACAGGGGTATCATATCTTTTTTTTGTAGAATACACGTGAAATCATAGAAATTTCCATAAATGTTATTATTATTATTATTATTTTTTACGGAAATATCAATTTCTGTAAAAAGTATAATAGTAAGTGACAAAATATCATTGAAATTTTTTGAAATTTCTATGGAAATATCGACAAAATTTATGTAAAATATTAATCATAATATTATTTTTCACTACTACAAAAGTTGGAAAAGACGACGGAGATTAAATAACAGTTTTGCAAAAACCATCATCTAAAATGGGTCAAAAACATAGAATGGAGCAAGTTATCTGAAAATCATTGTAAAATATTCAAATATGACAACAGTTTGAAACACCATCGCGTAAGTCTTTGATTACATGACGGTTTAAGAAAGCCGCCACTGAAAGTAGAGATTACACGATGGTTTCAAGAAACCACTATCAAATCTCCACTTTCAATGACAGTTTTCTTAAACCATCATGTAATCTCAACATAACACGACGGTTTCTACAGAACCATTGTGTAAACTTTCAGAAAAAAAAAATTTTTAATTTGAATTTGGGCATTGAAATCCGTGTATAAACCCTATACTAAACTCATTTTCCTTGCGCCCTCCTTCACCCTTTCTCATTTTCATTTCTTTTTCCTTCTCCTTTTCACCACTGCCACCCTCCCCGCTCTCTCCCTTTCACCCACACAATGATTTATCCTCCCTTTCACCACCGCCGCCACCCTCTCCTCCCAACAACTGCGTCGCCCTACCATCTTTCTCCTTCTCCTACTGCCACCACCACCCTCCCCTCTCTCTCTTTCTCCTGTCAACGCCGTCCTCTATTCCTAACAAGGTCATTGCCCTCCCTTTTTTCTACTTCTCCCGCCACCACCTTCTCTTCCTAGCAAGGCCGTTTGGAAAAAAGGTGTAGCTCTTTTGCTTCTAAGAAAAGCAAGGTGACTCTTTTACTCAATTTCGTGTTTTTTGGAATGAAAATGGTGTCTTTCTATGTCTAAATCTTGTATGGTTTAGCTGTTTTGAGGAAATTGAAGTTTGAGACAATTTGGTCAAGGGTTTTGTGGAATGTTTGGTTGCTGAGAAATTGTGGAGAAAGAAACAAGAAATTTCTTGATGAATTAGTTCGAACAAAAATACAAACACACAGTTTTTTAGTAACTTTTTGGGAGTGTAATTTGTATATTTACTATTATTCAAAAAAAAAAAAAATTCGTTGCTCTTTGTAGACTATATTGAGAATTGGCAATTTAAGATCTTTGTAGACTATATTATAAGCATTTTTTTTCCCGCCATCAAATGCTTGATAAAATGTCAAAATGGTATTATTCATTTCAATTATTTTGAATTTTGTAAATTTGCTAGGGCCCTAATAGATTGGAAGCTTATAGTTAGAGAAATGATTAAAAAGTGCCGAGACTATAAAACAAAAATCTCGGATCATCTTTGCCCTTTCCAAGAGGATAGTCTTGAATGTGGTTTTTTGTTTTAGGTTTTATGAGAGACATCTCTAATGCTACTGGATTAGACTTACTTCAAAGAAAAACATTTAATATCGGTGATGATATAGATTTGATTAGGGAAAAATGATCTAAATTTATAATGCAATTCATTAAATATTATATATAAACTTGTAATGTAGTGGATAGTATTTATATTGATACAATGTAGTTATTATTTTGTCAATCTTATTCTGGCCGTGTCTTGGATAACACACGGGTTTGATCACCCATGGGAAATCACCAAAAAATGCGAATTTTTTTAAAATCAATGTTGGACTTTACTCGACGGTTGTTACTCGACGGTTGTTCACCAAAACCGTCGTGTAAACCCCACTTTCTAATATGGTTTTTCACCAAAATCATCGTGTAAACCCTATTTTACACGACAATGTGCAAATAAACTGTCATGTAAGGTTGGATTTACACGATGGTTTTGCTAAAAACCGTTGTGTAAAGTCTTCACATTAGCAAGTTTTGCCACCTTATTTCTCTATTCGACGACGGTGTTAACTATTGTCAAATATCGCCTAACCACGATGGTTTATTAATTGTTGTGGTATCTTAAAGCTTTTCACAATGGTGGATTACACGACGATTGTCTAATTATTGTGTTTAACTTTAGACGGGGATTAATAACTGTCATTGAATCTAAATTTTTTACTAGTGTTTTATCTTTTGACATAGTAAATTCATGATTTTTTTTAATTTATGCACAATTTTCTTTATATATATATATATATATATATATATGAATAGATAATAAAAATTGAGAGATATATGACATGTCCAAAATTATATAAAATAAATACTCAAATGTCATATTTTGACATTGATGTTGTTTATACTAATAAAATATAACAAATACTTTTCAATATTCAGAAAGCTCTTTTAATATTAATGTTTTTTTATCACGCATGAAACAATGAATGTAATATACCTATATTATATTGCGTTTAAGTAATTTTTACTTAATTGGTGAACATCAACTTATTATTTAATGTATTATACTCCATTCTTACCATGCAAAAATTTATCATATATTTAGTATTTAATTAAGATTTTTATTTAATTTATGTATTATTAACTATTTTAGGGTTTTATAAAATTTCATTTTAAAATTTAGTATTTTAAAATGAATTTCCGTATTTTTCATTATAATTGTTTGCACTGAGCTACATAAGATAACCTAAACAGGGTAATGAAAAAAACGACAACCCAATGAGATGCGAAAAAGCGCCACCCGGTTGAGGGAAAAAACAATCCTACATTGGCCTAGCTATATAAGTTCGATCATACGACGTCGAACAATTTGATTCGATCAGTTCAATAGCCAATGACTTAGTGAACTTAAGATATGCGCATTCAAGACATGCCTGCAGAAAACACACAAACAATCTTCCATATAATCTTCGAGATGTCTTGGTACACTTATTGATATACATGTATCATCATCTAAATTCAAAAAAAAAAAAAAAAGAAAAAAACACCTTCCATATAATCCTATTGTTGGCTTAAAGAGGATTAATAATACTAATTATTAGGTGAAATTCTCATACATATCCTGGTAGACCTCATATATAGTATCGAATCCGATCTGAGACTTTGCTGAGTGAGTAGCACTCCACATTCATAGAATTTGCTTAATCTCGCCAGGCACGAGCTCTACCTGCTCACTTTCAATATCCGATCGTCACCCTAAAAAATATAGACAGATTATGACTTATTGATTGACTTTGCAACGGTTGCGCCATTTAATTTTAGTCAAAAAGGCAGATTCCTCTGGTTGCGTAAACCAAGAGCCCATTTGGGGAAATCTAGAGGTGATATTTTAGAGGTTAGGTTGAATATGTATGTTTGACAAGAGTCTTTAAAAAAAGTTATGTGATATAGAAAAAGTTATTAAAAAGTTACAGTTGTCAAATCTGTCCAGCCATTGGTGAGTGGCAATTCACACACACACATATATATATATATATTTATGGAACGTTTGCATTTTCAATGTATATGTAGATGCAAACTTAATCAATAATAGTATTAGCTTATCAAAGTTTTGAAATTTAACATATATAGAATGATAATCGAACACAAACCAACAAATTGATTTTATATTATCACTACTAGTAAATGCTAAATTTCCAACGCAAAGCATCGCTAAATTGTTAAAATTGTCAAGAATTTTATTTAGCAACGTCAAAGGAGCGTCAAGAGAGACACTACTAAATTGCTGATACAAAACATACTTTCTAACGCAGTCAATGCGTCTCTAAGTTTTTGAAACTTAGTGACGCCACTTGGTGTTGGGAAATTAAATATCATACATATTAAAAATCACTTTTTCAGGGAAACTTAGCGACATCATCTAGCATCACCAAGTTTATTTTTTATTTTTAAAAGCTAAACTTAGCTACGCTTAATGGCATTAGTAAGTTTAAAGGTATTTTATTTTTAATAGTTTTTTAAATATCAAAGAACTAATTTAAAAAACGAATTAACAATAAATCAAGAACCATCAAGTCTGATTTATAATAATTCCCATTAAGTCTGATTTATAATAATTAAAAAAACATATAAATAAAGTCATAACAAACATATTACATATCTGAAATCTTAATACCAATATATATACCAAACTAAAAATCTAAAATAGAAATCCATACTTGAAACTAATTCTAAAATATAAATCCATTACTACAAACTAGAATTCTAAAACAAGATGAACTAATCATTAGGGTCTCCTGGCATTGTAGGATGATAAAATCTTGTTCACCACCATCATGATCATGATCATCATGCGAAGAGGTTGGAGGGTGTTGTTGGGATGGTGGTGGTGGAGGAGAAAGAGTACTTGGATATCTAATGAAGGAAAACATCCTGGAAATTGCTTGTTCAATTCAGAGGTTAAATGTTAGACAATTAACAGAAAGAATATTGATGCAACTTGAGCTACTTAGAAGAAACAAGGGTGAAAGACACGAGAACTGCTGGCATTACAGGTTACAGCGACGAAATATCATATGATATCACATTGATATGAATAATATAACATTAATGGAGTCTAAATATCAGCATAACTATCATGAAAACAGTAAAAGCTGCTAAAACAAATATGCACCACCTTATATCACGTCAAATAGCGATATTTCTAAATAAATTGTCAATAAAGACAATTAATTATCTAAGCTTGGATTGGGATAGTTCATCTCAAATCCTCAGAGGCCTCTTGGTCAAATTTTCAACTTCTTTAAGCAGACCGCTATCACGGACCTCAGCTAGCAAAGGTTGAACATCGTCCGCCATGGCCCGGATCTGAGACATCACTACTTCAACGCCAAATGTATGTACGTGAGAATGCGAAGTCCTTTTCAAAAATTCTTGGGCCCCAGTTATGTACTCGGGACACAATCGATTAGGCAACGATGTCCAACTCTTATTTATTTATATAGACATCTCTAACCATGCTGAAAAAATTTAAAAAAAAAAATTTCAAAACTTTAACCATAGTCCTGCAACTTATGACTCTGAAATGTAAAATCATGTGCATTTTAAACTTTTTTTTTTTTTTGGCTAATGGTAGAGTTCATTAAACAACAAACCAACAAGACAAAATAGCAAACAAAAGTCTCGGTTGAAACAGACCATTCTCATTATTGTAGTAATAAAATGGGGTAGAGAACCAAATGGGCCGGTGTGGTGTTGATTGCTCAATTCGTTAACAGAACAACCACTTGTTAGTTGTTGTTCATGTGTCTCTCATCTAACCTTTTTCTCTTTTATCTGAGAGTAATTAACTTAAATAGTTCTTAAATTCTTTCAAAGTGACAATTTGATCTTTGTTTTTTTTTGTTTTTTTTTGTTTTTGTTTTTTGCTGTGCTGACTCTAAACTTCTATTTTTGTTTTTTAACCATTTCAGTCATTTCCATCAAAAAACTAACAATTTTTGTTTTTTTTACCATTTCAGTCTTTTTCATTAAAAAAACTAACGGATTGATCACATGAGAAGCATGTTTCATATTTTATGAAGGTCAAATACGTAATTTTCCAGGGTTTTCAAAAATTTTTGAAAATTTATGGTGAGAGAGAAAGAGAGGGATAGAGAGGGAGAAGGAAAAGGGGGGCGGGGGGGGGGGGGGATAGATGATGGAGAAAGAGGGGCGTGAGTTCGGCGGTGATGGCATCGGGTATTTGGTTATTTTCCAATATCTTGTCCTACATCAATTTCACACCAATACAACGTGTATTTGGTCAAGTGTCAAACAATTAATTTACTTAAATATTTTTATTATTTCATACTAATTTAGCTCAAAACTCAATCCAAATTTTCACTTTTATAGAAATTCATACCTCCATTTTTTCTATCTTTACAATATTTGTAAGTAACCAGCAACCAGAACTAATGAAATACATATTTAATTTGAATACACAATTCAATTCAAAATTTGAATGCAAACATTCAGTTTGAATAAACAATCAAATGTAATTTATGATCCAAACAAGTACTATCCTTTGTTTAACAGAATTATAATTTCCAATTTCAAAGGAATACTTAAAAAGAGTTCCCAATGCAATTTAAAAGTATACTACCGAAGAAATTAGAAATAAATCTATACGAAAATTATAATTATCAAAACCTTGACACTCTTGACTTTTCATCAAATTTCACTGAAAATGCTCATTTTGGTTGGAACGAACGTTTTGGTTGTATTTTATTTATTTATTTATTTATTTATTTGCTGCCTATGTTTTTTTTTTTTAAATCTTTTTGCAATTTTTTCTTTAAAATTTATACATTTTTTTTTTCTAAAATGTGTTTTTTTTTTTTCCTTCGGATTGCTTTTGTGGTTTGTTGGTCAAGTTTTTTTTTTTTTTTTTTTTTTTTTTTTTTTTTTTTTTTAATTATTGCTTTGTTTGTTGCCCATGTTTTTTCCTTTAAAATCTTAAATCTTTTTATTTCCAATGTGTGTCCCCATTTTTTTTTACTTCTAGTTTTCTTTTAAATTAATAATTTTGTTTAAAAAAATATGCTCACTTAAATAATTTTCTTACGTCTTTTGAAATATTATCTCATCTAAGATGACTTTCATAATTAAATTTTTTTCTAATTGCACTAAACATTTTTGTTTTGGTCCACGTTGTTTTTTTTTAATTATTTTTTGAAGTTTTTCAAAAAAAAAAAATTTTTTAAGTAAAATTTTTACATTTATTTTTATTAATTTTTTATTAAATATTATATCTCTTTATTTTAAATTTATACGACCAAATACTTTTTCTTCTACTTTATCTTTTTTCTGCAATAATTTTTTTTTGTCTAATATGTTCTCACTTAATATATATATATATATATATTTTTTAACTTGAAAGGAATTCAAACTCTATATCTTGTGATAGAGTCAGGTGTGTACCTACCATTATGTTTTACTACAACCACCTCACTTAAATATTTTACTTGCACCTTTTTCTAACAAATTATCTTATATTTTCTGTATGTTAAAATGATTTTTACTTTAAAAGCCTAGTTAAAATTTTTTTTTCACTATACCCAAAAAATTTAGCAAAAATTTTACACAGACTTGCATTATAAACTAGCTTTTGTGATAAAATATAAATTAAAAATTGTTTAGGTATCTTTTTATTTTAAATCAGAATTCTTTAAACTTATGTGAAGTTCAAAAACTTTTGCAAATGGAAAGAGATGTAGATTAATATGTACATATGTACAGAAGTGTAGTGATCACTTTTTTTTTTTTTTTTTGGGTTGAAAGTGGTGATCAAATATTTACATTACATACAAATATTAAGTAATATTTATATACGATAACTCCTCCCAGAAAAAAAGAAAAAAAAAATTCTTGAAGTAAAGGATGGGTATAACTACCTACACACGTTCTAAAAAAAAACTACCTACACCCGTTTAATAATAAATATATCTTCATTTATAAAATGAAAACTCAATTTAAAATAGTAAAGCTGGCCAATTGCTAAAAGAAGAGGCGGCAAACTATGATTTTGTAGTTGGCGCTAAAAAACAAAAAATTCAGGCTTTGTTTTTCAATTAAACTTGCATTATCACGTATAACTATGATTTTGTAGTTGGCGCTAAAAAGCAAAAAATTGGGGCTTTTTTTTTTTTTTTTTTCAATTAAACTTGCATTATCAGTTAAATAGTAATGTTGTATCCACGTATAAAACAACTCAGTTCTACTAATACAAAATACCTTTTTCTTTCTGCTCATCATCCATCTTTTCTCTCTGTTTCATATAAAAATCTCAGAACAACTTGGTGCTGAAAGGTAATTTATATTTTCGTCTTATTTCTTTGCTTTCTATTCATCATAATTGGTTTTGCAATTCTTTTGATGCAGTTGTCCCTCAGCTTGAAATCGAACACTCGTCAATTGCTTAACATAGAGCCTCCGTACACACATCTTTGCAATCTGATTGCCCCAAATTAGAGCCTTCATTATGGTTTCGCCCCGCGTATGCATCAAATTCTTGCAATAATTCCCAAAGGGTGTTTGGCACACTAATTCAAAATACTTATCTCAAAATTTTTTTTTGTCTTTTTCCCAAAAAGTTTGTTATCTTTTCTGAAAATTCAAAAAAATTTACTATTAAAACTTAAAAATCTCAACTCAAACTACTCCACCAAACACCCCATAAATATTTCTCCTTTCTCATGGAGGTTGTCCTTTTATTGGGGACCTTTATTTTTCTAAATCCTTGTATTGGGCACTTAACAGAGGCTTAATCCTTTTCTATGGGCTCTTGATTTGTGTAGGCAGTAAAATGTTTTGAACACAACAAAGGCAAAATCAATGACTTAATTGCATCGGCTTGGAAGGCTAGAAAGAGAACGGTTGGAAGCGTGTTTGGGATAAAAGTATCAATAGATTATGATCTTGATGACTCCGGTGATGCTCAGTCCTCTTCAGTCCATCCGAGATGTGCCATTTCATCTCAAATGGAAGATGATGAACAAAAACAATGATGTGCTCTCTCTCTCTCTCTTTTGGGAGTTGTTTTGTTGTTTTCTTTCTTTTTTTTCTTTTTTTTTTAATCTTCTTCTTCTTCTTTTCTACATATGTATTATGAGTCCATGGGAGAAGGTCGAAGAGGACGCCAAAACAAGAATTAATCTGTATCTGTGTAACTATGGAAATAATATTGAAATGTTTCTTCTTTTGAATTTCAATATATTTTTTTTTAATTTTAAATAAGATTAATTTTTTGAATTCTAATATTAAATATTATATTAATTGTATTTAATCCAGATTTTCTTCTGAAAATGAAAATTAAAAAAAAAAAAAAAAGAAACCAAAATAAAATTCAAATTCACGACAATAATTAAATGTGGTGAGAAGATTTACTCACGACATTTTTTGGCCATTGTGGAAGATACGTTTACAGAAAAAAGGAAAATATTTAAAGACACTACCCAAGTGTCAAGAAAAGAGATTTAACAACATCCTTTAAGATATTTTTGAAAGTTTCATTAAAAATTTTAGACTTTCCACGGGACCCCCATTCAATGACTTTTGTAGAAATGTCGTCGAATCTGATTAAAGACATTTTTTAAATGTCATTGAAGACTTTTTTGTTGTAGTGGGCGTTGAGCTCTTTCATGAGACTGTGAATCCAATTGTACGCCGGTCTATTTCTCAACATGTCTGAGACACACCCCAGAATAGGCCATGTTGGAGGAGGTCCAGGGGGAAGAGGAGGTACTACTCTCTTGTTTTTTAAAAAGATGTCTTTGATCCACTTAAATTGGATGAGGAAGAGGACCAACATGGGTAACATTGCTAGCAAAATGGACAATTAAAATAAGGAAAATGTGATCGGTCGTGAATAATGTTCCTTGATAGTACTGTTCTATTGAAGGAATTATTCCTTGATAGTACTGTTCTATTGAAGGACTCTTCCGATGAAAATTAAATCTTCTTCAATAGAACTCACTAAGTGAATACAAAGATCTAGATAGCTAGCATAAGAAAATATAAGATATTGTGTGTTTGGAGGGAGATAATTTTTGTGAAGAAAATCAGGAAATGAGTGTATAACTACGGAAAAATTAAGGTTAGAATTCTTCTTTCCCGAAAACTGTTTCACCAGTTTATTTACAAAGCCTTTATATAGACGTTGATTAACTATCTATTATACAAGGTAATTGCTCATTTAATCCATAAATATTTAAATTTATGCAACTTTGATTATTGAACCATTTTCTTAGCTAAAATGATCATAAATTACTAAAAACATTGCAATTAGAAAACAATATATAAAACTTGTAAATATATTCAAATATTCGAATCAACAATCCATCTATATACCCCTATATAATCATTTCCCCAACATCAAAAAAATAAATAAATAAACAAACCCAAAAACCAATTAAATACCCATATCATTTCATTCTCTAGAAATTGAAAAAAAAAAAAAAAATTTATCAACACCTGAATACTTACAGTATTGTGGATGTCCACTGCCTTTCTCGCGAATAATCATGATTCCCAGGATCAATAGTCCCTCGTAGCACTAAACTCTTGCAAGATCCTCAATATATTTCATATTTCAAATGATAAATCACTAGCTAGCAAACTCATTCTCTCTCATTCTCTCTACTCTGAAACGAAAACTTTAAGCCCCAAATGTGCCTGTACGTTTTCCCTCCATCTTGAGAATATTACCGTAATTTTGTTACATGTGAGGCTCACATGACTCATAACCATGAGATAACAAACAAAAGTTAGGGATTTTAATTCAATAGTAATGTTTTTAATAGTTTAGGATCATTTTAGTAATGAAAAAAGTTTATGGACCAAAATTACATAAAATCAAAAGTCTATTCCCACCACAGATTTGGTCCAATATTATCTTCACCACAGACTTTTTTTTTTATTTTTTATTTTTTATTTTTTTTAAAGACAGAACCACAGACATTATTTATCAAAAAGAAGAAAGAAGTTCTGTGCCACACCCAAAAAGTGTATGTCTACAAGCAACACGTGTTTTTTTTTTTTTTTTTTTTTTTTTTTTTTTTTTAATGGGCTAAATTCTTTACGCAACATGTTTTTTTACATGGAAAAGGACCCTCAAGACACGATATTGTGATCCACATGAGGCCAACAAAATTTTGAACTACTTCTACATGTGTAAATGTTTACTCTTACACCTCATTAGTTTATAAATTGCAATCTACGTTTTAAACGTATTGTGTGTCCTTATGTCCCTTGTCACCCGTGGTTTAAAAAAAATGTAAATGTTAAAGTTAGACAAAATATATAATTATAGATATAAAAATTGACAGGGTGACATAGTTATTTGCTCTCATATTTCTCGTATAACAATCCTAAAAATAAAAAATAAAAAAAATTACAGATGTTAAACAAATCAAGAACAGGATCTTATGTTGAACTTTGAATCGCGATTACAGTTATTTGTATCACGAACTTGCATCGTAACTTTGCCAGAGTTCACGATGTCTACTTCTACCGCATTTTTTTTTTTTTTTCCAACAGCAGTTTAAGAGTTATAAAACCAAAACCGAAAAATGATCTTGTTTTTCTTTCACAATTAAAACTTCACACTTGAATGACAATATGCGTTCACAATTAAAATAAGAAAACATAAACTTATGAAAGTGTCTACAAACATACCACACAATATTAAAGATCCTGACAACTTAATCTTGACTATATTCATATTAATTCGTTAACCATACTAGTCACAAAACATTGAATAAATTAAGAAGTACAAGAAAATGTTTATTTCCTTTTGATATCTATCATGCTTGTATGAAACTAACTCGGTAGGTAGGAGGTTGGAGAAGACTAAGTTAGAGTTATCAAGTTAAAAAATATGAGTGTTTTTATTTTTCTTTAATAAACTGGAGCCATTAGTCTTATATTGTAAATATATATATATATATATATATATATATCATGCATGTAAAGGAAACAAGCAACTATCCTTCTTTCCTTTTCTTTCTTTCTTTTAACGAGAGAGCATACTTGATGTTGGGGTCTAAAAAATTTATAACCAACGTTTAGAAAGTTATTAGAAGTTCAATAACTAAGAGGTGTCACCTGATCTGTGATCATCTGTTCAACTCTCACAATCTAAATCAACCTGTGTAATTGAACTGGATTGAGAAATTAACGGATTGGTTAACAAATTCGAATTTTGCCAATCCAAAAATTACAAAATGAGGATTTCCTAATCAGTTACTTCACAACTCTGCATATACATACCATACATATACTAGTTTAAAAGCATATGTGATATATATAATTAGACATATTTAAGAAAATAAATAGGAAAAAATATATATGTACAAAATAAACAAAACAAAAAAAGATCAACAAAGTACCTAAAAATTTATTAAAAAGAAAAGGAGGCATGAAAAAAAAAAGACCAAAAAGATTAAAAAAATTGAAGTGTTAAAAATAGACCAGTTACAAAAAAAAAAAAAAAAAAAGGGGGGGGGGACTAAAATGAAAAAAAAAATTTTGGGCCAAAAGGAAAAAGAAAAAGTAAACGAAAGGACTAAAAAAAAAGGTTTCATCCAAGGCGAAACATTTTGCACAACAATGGTATACAGTAGCTGTTTTTCTACTTTCTTATATATGTATAAATATTAATATATATCTTATTTATTTATTTTTAATTATTTTGATACTAAATATATATATATATATTAACATTAACCATGATTTGACTTTTCTCTCTCTTTCTGTGCTAGAGTTTGTGCAGTTCATATTTCTCCCTTACGGCCAGAGCCCAGCGCCACCTCTTGATTGGTTGTCGGATTACCGGTTCTAGAGAAGATACTTTGGACTCCAAGATGATGGTTTTGGTGGGATAGTTTCATGGTTGGAGAGGATGCATTTAGGTCTCTTTCGTCGTGCTTAGTGGCTTGTCACTAGAGGTATTATCCATGTTATCCAGTGTTTTTCTCTTTTTAGTTATAGTTATTTATTTAAAATAAAAGCTATGTTAGTTGTGCTTTATATTTTATTGGTGCATTTTTGTGCTTATTTTCTAATAACAAAGGTGGTCTCCCCATGGGTCTTTTGGTCTTGATCGATCGGAGTTGAAAGAGCCATATGTAAGCTCAATGATTGATGTGGCTTTTTAATTTCCTATCGTTGGATTTCGGTACACATTTTATTCCATTGTGCGTTTGATTAGAATTAATTAATGAAACCAATTTGTAATTAGGGTTAATTTTGCTTATGTTATGAGACCATTCAAAGTATCAATATTTGTATTTTGTTGATTTAAAATATAATTATCATTTCAAGAAGAAAAGATCATCTATAAATATTTCTTTGGTTAGTAAATATTCGGATATCCACAGTTAATATAGGATTAATACCTAGCATTAAAATAAAAAAGCTAGATTATTAAAAAATAATTAGAAATAATATAAAAAAAATAATTAGGCTATTCAATTGTAAATACGAAAATCGATATATTACTAAATATATTTATGGATATAAGACATTGTAAATGAATGAATTTACTAATAAATATTATATGTAATTTTGATAATGAACAAGTGAGAAAAAAAAGCTACAAGTAAATACCGGATTTACAAAACAATTGGAAAATCCTACAAGTAAATACATAAGTTCCCTAAAAAAAAAAAAAATACTTAGATTTATTTGAAAATCCAAATATTTTAGAAAGTAAATTCATTATATTTACTAGTAAATAATCAAATTTACTAATCTTTAAATGGGGTTTAAATAGTGTATTTTCCCAAACTTATTAAATAGCAATTTTTACCCTTAATTTTAGAAAAACAAAAGAAAACCCCCAAATCCCCAAATTAGACAACCCAAACCATAGATTTTCTACTATCGGAGTCGCTACCACACAGCCGATCGGGGAAGAAGTCATCAGCAATTTGAAGAAAGCATGCACTCGTTATGGGGGAAGCTGGTGTTGCTATCCCAACGTTGACGAGAATCGCGATTTTTAGTTCGCAACTTTTTATCGCGATTCTCCACGAACTAGTTCGACAGCGATGACGAACAGGGATGTGGAAACCTCCTCGATTTTTGCCTACAACCTGTTCTCGGAATCACCTCGTGGAGCTGGAGATTCAGTGCGCTCAGCGACAAGGAGGAAACCAGAGAAAAGAGGGGGAGATAGAAGAGAATGGGGGTAAATTTGGAATTTCAAAAAAAAAAAAAACTAAATATGATATAATTTTTTACTATTTCAAAATCTGTCATTTTGTTAAATCTCAATCTTAAATTATGCTATTTGGTTAATTCTCCCATTTATATATTACTTATCTCCTATTATTAAGTTTCCTTTTTTTTTTTTAGTAGTTAATAATATATTAATATTTTCATATTTTCTAGTTAATCTATATAAATCTCTTTTGATATATGATTTTGATTTATTAATTAGAATAAGGGGGTGTTTGGTTAATGCGTTTAGTTTAAGATTTTTAAGTTTTAATAGTAATTTTTCAGAAAAGACAAAAAACTTTTTCAGAAAAAACAAAAAAATTTTTTAGAAAAAGACAAAAATCATGATGAAAAAAAGTACAATTTAGTTTAAAAAAAAAATGGTGGCCAAACATCCCCTAAAAAATCCTAGTTTTTCTTGTTCCCAAATTAATTCTTGATTTTCTACGATTTGGGAGCCCAAAAAACAATTCCATAATCTTAGAATGACAAATTCCAACTCTGCCTCTCGAATGGCCTTTCAACCAAAATGGGCGAATGGAATTTCCGTTGTGGTCCGAATTTCTCAGCCAAACCAAACTAGAGATTTTGGCCTTAACAAAGGATTTGTCTTTCGTTTCCTTTCCATTCTCCAACCAAACGGGGCCATTAGTGTTCCATCGGAACTTTTATAGTTGTTATTACTATTATTATTATTATCACTTCTTACATGGACGCTTTAAATAATTAATTTGGAGCAAATCTTGTCCTCAGAGGGATTTTCTTTTTAAACAAAAGTTAGATTTATTATTAAGCTACCAAATCAGCCAAAACAGCATATCCAAATAACCTGGGAATTACATCAACACCACAAAACTCATCAGACAAAAAAAAAAAAAAACTAAATTGACTAATTAGTGAGCCACCCTATTATCAGATCATGTAATATGTCTGACAAATAATACCACCAGCAATCTGAGAAATACAAGCTTTAATATCATCAACGATTACTCCTCGCACATCGTATGAACTAGAGGAGTGGACAGCTCTTACCACATTCATCGCATCCGATTCGGCAATGGAGACCTCAAACCCACCTTTCAGCACCATTTCCATCCCCTCCGGCAATGCAATACATTCAGCTACATAGGGATCAAAACATTCACTCACCCTTTTGACAGTGCACGCCACTACAACCCCTATTGAATCCTAAAAATACCGCTCCAACACCTATAAATAATTTTAATTGTCGCTTTTACAAAGGTATTTTCGTGAGTCCTTGTTGTTTCCTGTCATTTTAGAAACAGATCAAGTCTGACAAGATGGAGATTAAAAACAAGATTTATATGCACATTATTTTTATGCTTCGACTAGGAATTAGGCCCGTTTGAGCAACAACTCCATATAGAATTTGTAATTTAAAAAAAAAAATTATACAATACACCTGCACTTTTTTTTTATTTTTTTTTTATAACTCAGACCTTAACATTCATAACTTTTTTTTTTTTTTTTCAAGTCAAAATTAGATTATATTTTTAATAAAAATGATTAGATAAACCAAATAAGATCCCGTTTTTTTTTTTAACACATTTTAAGTTCTTATAGTGTTTAAACTTTTTTTTTTTTTTTTTTTTTTTTAAAATGTGCGTGTAAAATTCTTGAGGATCCGTTGTGCAAGATTGAGCAATTGCAAAGTTGATTTCCTCAGCACCGGGCACGGTGGTACTGGCATATTTTTTAGAGAAAGTGTGGCACGGTGGTCGCACCTCAGCATTATTTGCAACATCCGGCGAGGCCTCCGAGGCCGTGGTCGTTTGCAGTTTCTTTTATTACTTTTGTCATTTTAGATTATATATATTGTATTTAAATGTTTATTCGAACAAAATGTTTGGATTCAACTATAAAATTTGAATTGTGTATTAAAATTACATATATATTTTTGGATAGTTTTTGTTGAAGATAATATTTTATTATACTATTTTTAGCACAACTGTGTAAAAAACTAAATGTGATACGGATTTTTAAAAAATCAAAATTTTGAACTTATATTTGAGTTGATTTTTTTGTAGAATTAATAAAATATTTAAATAATTTCACTTGATAGTTGACGAATTAAACAGATATTCTATTAGAGTTCAATAATAACTATTGTAACCAAACACAGTTACTATTTGTTCCTCTTACCCCCCCCGTCTCCTTGCTAGTGGGAAGGGCTCACCACAACGCGTTGGCCCTATCTCGACGCCTCGTTCTCATCGGTTTTCCCTGCAATAGCCGACGAGGAAGGAATTTTCCAACGAGTTTTTGTAAGATTATACAAAATAATTTCTCTCTTTCGTTAGTGCATTGCTCCGGCACGTCTGAGCCGACGAATATGGGAAAAACAGAGTGGTAAACTCACAGAATAGCAGGAGAAGCTTCGGAATTCTGTCCGTGGTGATTTTTTTTTTTTTTTTTTTTGGCTCTCTTCTTTTGGTTGTGTGGATGGTCTGGAGAGTAGTAGTCCCCTGTATCAGAGAGAACTCTGAGGTCCGGCGAGGATTTAGGAACCCAATTTCCAAAAGGCGTGTGGAACCGTCTTCGGGAACTCCGATGTTTGAGTTCAAAGCGGAGCAGAACGCGGAGTTTTGTGGTGTCCCCCAGCCTCTGGAGAGCGAGTTGGGGAACCCCATTCCGCCGTTTCTGTCGAAGACGGTCGACCTCGTCGATGATCCGGCGATCGACACGCCATTATCTCGTGAGAGTCGACCGGAGGGAGCTTCGTGGTGTGGGACCCGGTGGAGTTCCCGAGGCTGGTTCTGCTCAGGAATTTCAAGCACAACAATTTCTCCAGTTTTTGTTCGGCAGCTTATTACTGATGTGGGTATTTCAGTGAACACAGCTTCACCTGTAAATGGATATTTGGATTCGCCGCTGTTATTTTATGAACCGTTTGTAATCTTTTCCCTTTTTCTTTTGTTTATTTGTAATTGGGTTTGATAAAGATTGATCTAAAAGATGTAATTTGTATACTTTTTGAACTCTCAATTTTGTTGTAAAGCCTTTAAATTTTGAGGAACTTATTTATTTATCTTAATGAAAAAAAAAGGAACTTGTCTATTCATAATTAGTTTTGTTTTATTTATATTCGGGATCTCTCTGTATTATGTGAGTCACATAATTGAGGCCTCCTTTCTCAGGTATATATCTTACCTTCATCTTATTTGGGTTAGAATTGTTCTTTCTTCCTTTTTCTTTTTATGAAACTTCTGTAAGCAATTCTGAGGAGATGGTATCTTAACGCCAAGAAAGATTAATACTAGAAAAGGGGAGTTCATCTTCCTCAGGTATAATTTCAGGTTCTTATATATGAAACTTATATTTATAGCAGTCCGTCAATTTTCAAAAGGCGTGTGGGAAATGAAGAGAGATTAGTATGATGACGTTTGGCTGGATTGGGTTGGGTTGGGCTGGGATGGGGTGGGATCGGAAGGAAAAGGTTTCGGTTATTAGAGTTCGTGGGGTTACGTTGTTGAATAGTCCGTTTAATTGCGAAGCTTCCAAATTTCATAAGGTTGTTTCTTTTCTTTCTTTTCAATAATAATAATTAGATATGTTGACATGAAATTTAACGTTACGGATCTTACCAAATAAGAGGTCGGATGTTTGAATCCTATTATAATGTCGAGCTTAATTAATTTAAAATAACTAAATTTAACAAGTATATTTACTATCTTATTAGTATTATTATTAAGTTTTTATTAGTAGGAATGTTAATCATTTTATATGAAATGTTTTTTTTTTTTAAGAATTTATGCGTTAATAAAATTGTTTAATTACATTTTTTTAAGTAACTGTGCAGAGCAGAGTTGACAACCGCTAGAATTGAAGCTGATCGATGTGCTTTGTCCATAAGATTATTTGTACGAGAATGGTAATCTAAAGTTATAGAATATACTTTAAATGAAGTTTATTAAAATTTTCTATAGACTTAATTGCAAAGAAAATATATTTTTAAGGATGTAGCATAACTTTAAATTCTTTTAGGCATTTATGTGATTTTTAAATATTTGTTTTGTTAGTTGTCAAGTCTATTCATTAGTTGCCACATCATAGTTATCCAATTGGATAAACCTTGTCATCCAAGATTTTGTGATTAATTGCATAGAAGTTGCTTACCGACCATTTGTAGTATAGGAAGAAAAGTGAGACATAGCAAGAGAAAGAGAGAGAAAAAAAAAAGAGAAAAAAAAAAAAAAAACTCCAACAATTGATCTTCTTCATCAAATTTTCTCAACAAGACCTTCTTCCCATCCTAAATCACAAAACAAATCCAGACTAAACTTCCTTCAAAAACTCCTTCTCGAATTCCACACAAATACCCATTTTCGTTCAAGCTAGTTGAGCTCAAAGTGGGGTTTGTTATTATTTTTGGGATCCAAATTTTATAAGCTACCTAGGTTTAGTTTAAATTAGGATTTTTAATGGATTTTGAAGCTATTCAAAGCTAAAGATGTGAGGTTTTAAGTTGTGTTTGATTTGATTTACTTGAGATGCTTCATGTCAAAATTAAGTGTGCTTTGATTTTATTCCAAATGTGTAACTTCTGATTTATTCAAGATTCTTGATGGTTCTATGTTATTTGAGACGTAAAGCATTGTGAGGTCTGATTGGAAAAGAGATTTGATTGTTTTTAAAGTATTTAATGAAGTTGTTGTATAGAAGGTGTTTGTGAAAATATTTGACTGAGAAAATTAAGTTTTTTATAATAGGGCAGCAGGATTCCGAGTTTCATTTCTCTGTTTATACACGGTATTTGAAGCTGAAATTTTGTGAACTTTAAAGTATACATAAGAATCTTGCTCTCCACAAATTGTAGGGGAAAATTTTGTAAATCGGATTTTTGGTGAATTTTCAAAAGTTAGGTTCTGTTGCTGGAAATTCGTAGATAGCAACTATGTAAAGATTTTGTTTGTGCTTAAAACTTATCCTAAATGACCTTAAATGGTCTAAAACGTTGAAAAGTGATACTATAATGCATATATTTCTATTTTATATGACTTTTAATTAATTGAAGATACTTTTAAATGTAAAATGACTTGATCATGGACCTTAGGACAAGCACGATCAACTTCCTCGAAACGGTGGAGTCAATTTTTCTACAGTACTTCAACTTTAAAGAGGTAAGTAGGAATTCTACTTATTGTGTCATAAAAACTTAAAAAGTATATGATATAGTGTTTTACTGTTTTTGACAAATGTTTAACATTTCAAATAAGATTATGGATATAATGTTTCTCCTTATTGGAAAGGGCATGATTTGCAAGTATGAAAGCTAAAGGAAAGTATAGTTTATTGAAATGTTCTATGACATGTTTATAATGTTTTAAAGGTTTGCAAAATTCTAGATGTGGCCTAGGGAATGATGGGAATATCTACGAAATGTAGTAACCCCACTACAATTAGTGGTGACAATACGGGTCGCGACACGACGACACTAATCGAAAACGACACGAATTTTACGAATCAAAAACGACACGAATAGTGGACGGGTCAAATTCGGGTCACCCGAAATTGACACGGAAAAGAACGGGTCGTGTTCGAGTTGGACTCGAACACGACACGAATTGCCACCCCTGGTCGCGACACGACGACACGAATCGAAAACGACACGAATTTTGCGAATCGAAAACGACACGATTAGTGGACGGGTCAAATTCGGGTTACCCGAAATTGACACGAAAAAGAACGGGGTCGTGTTCGGGTTGGACCCGTGGACCCGAACACAACACAAATTGCTACCCCTAACTATAATAGTGTCATTAGGACTGACTCATATTCACGGATGGATCCGGAAAGGAACATGACTGATACAACGCTTGGGATCCCAATAAGAGGAATGAAAATGTTTAGCCAAACTTAAAATAAATGAATGGTAAATGATTCTGTAGCTTAAGCCTAATATGTGTCATATCTCAAGGGTTTTCATGATATATTTTAAATGTTGATTTGGATTTCTATTTGTAATAAGAAGATCCGAAATTTTTGAGAAATTTATTTTGAGTATAGATTGTAGTTTAATTGTTTTGTATTTTATTATGTTCAGCTAACTGGGCTTTTAGCTTACTTTCAAGTTTCAAGGTATAAGTGGTGAAGAAAAGAATGAGCAAGCAACATAGTAATGGGTTGAACCTTTTTTTGGGAAACTAATGTCATAAAACCTATGTATATACCAAGCCAAAGTTGTTTCTTGAAAAATGCTTATCAAAGAACTTTGTGGGCTACACTACAAAAGTTTTGATTTAAGAGAGTGCTAACAATCTAAGATAGTTGTAATACCAATTCTTCATATTTTAACTAAACTATGATGAAGAGTTTTGTAAATATTTTATATTAATATCTTATCATACTAATATCTTGATTTTACTATGTTTCTGTGTTATAGCAGATTTTATAAATGTATGGGTTAGTGACATGTTCTAGTTAAGTTTAGTTGATGGTTAAACTAGCTAGGGGGTGTTACACCTATGCCAACCCATGAGAGTAGTCCCTACTTGTGTGGAGTCTCAAGAACGCGAAATGATGAGATCATCACCAAATTCTTTTATTTAGCAGCAACAACAATAACAATAATAATAATGTTGATTTGTTTATGCGGGTTTTCTTTTTATTTTAATTAAAATAACATTATCATGGAAAAGAAAGGAGTTCGGAGAACAATCTTCCAGTTTCACGCCTGTGGTGGCAAAAACTAACAAATTCTCCCCACATCCGGGTTTTTTTTTTTTAATATTAAAAAATTTGAGGGTGGCATTCATTCACTTTCTCATATTTGAAAACATTCAAGACAAAGTAAAGAGGTTCAATATTAGAAATTTTTTTTTTTTAAAAGTAATTGGTCAAAATGGTCTCTGAACCCTTTAAAAAGTGACAGTTTGATCTCTGTTTTTTTAATTTTAGCTGAGAAGACGTTAAACTTTCTATATGTTGTAATCTTAGTCATTTTCATTTATTTCTATTAAGTTTTTAACGGAATAAATCATGTACAAAACATGTAATCTAATTTAAAACGATATTTTAGTAATTTAATAATAAATTTAATTTAGCAAAAATTATTTAAAAAAAAACCCATAAACCAAAAAACAAAGGGTTAATTTCATTTCTAGCACCTGTGGAATAAATAATATTAAAAACAGCATCACTTTTTTTTCCCTTCATTTTTAGCACTGCCACATCATTTATGTGGGGCCCAAATGCATTTAATGGATGTCAAAAGTCAGGTTTACCATTACCTCCCACCAGTCTAAGAGTCACTCTCCATTGCAGACCCAAAAAAAAATTTCAAATTTCAAACAGCTTCTACAGTGTTTTAGAGAGAGAAACTTCGATTCTAGAGAGAGAAAGAGTTGCAATCGGCAGGTACCGCTCTGAAACCGTCCTAAACCACCACGAAAAGCCTTTTATAAACTGCTTGCAAGTGTCTTAACGTCAGAAATTTTCAAAAAAAACTACCAATGTTGAAACCCATGGAAATGTCTAAGAAAAACACAACTCCAAAAAGGAAAAGTTGATTTCTGTTTTTATATTTATAAAGTTTACGCTTCTAATATCTTTCAGCAAGAATATAAAGTTTTTATTGATTATGTAAAAAAAAGTTTTTATTTTTATATGTGTTTTTGATGAGATTCCAAATTTCTAAATGATTTCTTGAAAAAAAAAAAATTTGCTTAAAATACACAAAGTTAGCATTTTTATTTGATTTCCAGATGGTCATTTTCATTATGACCGGGTGGTCATAACGATTATGACCGCTACTCTATATAGTGAACAAGAGTAACGGTCATAACCTTTATGACCAGGTGGTCATAACCGTTATGACCACTATTAATATATATAGAGTAGTGGTCATAACCGTTATGACCGTTACTCTATATAGTGAACAAGAGTAACGGTCATAACCGTTATGACCAGGTAGTCATAACCATTATGATCGCTACTATATATAGAGTAGCGGTTGTGACGCCCCCTTACTACGTAGGGCTGTCACTCCTTACTTTACTTACTTACTTGAAAATTTGGGGATATTTTTTTTTTTTTTTTTTTTTTTTGACTTTCTTAAACATACATATATATATATTTTTCATTTTGAAACTTACTTGTAAAACATTTGTCTTTAGTAAGACCTCATTACTACTTAAGTAAACGTTTACTTAAGGTGTTTAGTTCCAAAATACCATAAAGCATAATTTGTCTTTATCATACATGCTTCTATACAAAAACTTCTTTACATCAAAAGATTTGCGGAAACAATGCGTAGTGGTATCCATACCGCCCTCGTCTGCCGCCATATCGCTCCAACAATGCCCAGCATTAAACTGCGGGTTTCTTACCTACAGTATGAAATATAACTGAATGAGCTTTCGCCCAGTAAGCACAAACATAATCTCACAAAACATTTAAACATCATAAAAACATTCATCATCATATGCATATGCATGAACCAATTATGTTCCATTTATACATTTCTTTTTAACATTCTTACCTTTCTTATGGGCCCCTTAGTGTACGTACCCTTAATAATATAGCGCGCCGCTGAGTACAGTTAGATGGGGTTGCAAGTCCCTAACTGCACCAGGAAACACAAGTGACTCCACCCTCTTACATCAGCGCGAGGGGAATCCATATCTTGTATATAAAAATCCTCCACCTTGGGGAGGTTGGTACGACACTTTACTAGTGACTTCTTACCATGTTATTTATCTTTAGTGAACATACCATATGATGTCACTACATGATAACATACTTTATATCTCATTAATAACATGGCATGGCATTCCTTTCATTCATGGCATTCGCAAATATGACATTTTCATAAACATGGCATTTTGCAAATATAGCACTATTATAATCTTTTACAAAAATAGCACTTTTTATCAACATAGCATTTTACGAAAATAGCACCTTTTATAAACATGGCACTTCGCAAAAATAGCACCTTTTCATAAACATAGCATTCTACGAAAATAGCGCATTTATAAACATGGCATTTCGCAAAAATAGCGCTTTTCATAAAACATGGCATTTCATAGATATAGCACACAACATATTGCAGCATATTCGAAAACCACATACTTGAACATAATTTACTAGTTTTCATACTGCAGGTGAGGTTTGTACTTACCTCTAGTGCCGTGTTCCTTTAGAATTGCGTCCTTTCAACCGTCGGCAACCGCAATTCACTTCCTGATATATCCAAAATATAGGATCAGGATCTTTTCGTACGGTGTTGGTGACCTACCAACACTCATATTTACTTTTGGTTGTATGTCCCCTATTCATAAAATCCATCTAGGCCATTTTTATCCCTATTCTTTATTGGACTTGGATAATTCCTTATGAGGTTACATTGGGTAACATTTTTGGTTAGAACCTTGTTCTCTTATTGGGCTTTGCTCATATATCCATGCTATTGGGTTATTCCCTTGAACCCATTAGATCTTAGCCCAATACAATGTGGGTATCCCTTAGGGTTATGTTGGGTAACCCTTAAGGTTAACCTTGATTAACCTTGGGTCAACCTTTTGTCAACCCTTGGTTATCCTTGGGTATGTAACTCGGATCTAATATCCGGTTACCGTTCGTAATCGGCTTGTTTACCAATTTTTACTATAACTTCCTCTTCATTATTTTTGGAAAATCTTGTGCAATTTACTTCCCAAAAATCCTTCATTCTTCTTATAAAAATTCTAACTCCTTTTAGTTAGAAAATTCATTAGCTTAATTTTATTATTTTCTTTATCTTACAAATGTTTGGTTGAAACCCTCTTTTTCTTCTCTTTATGGAAAAGTGTGAATTTGAAACCCGAGCCCCTTTAAAATTTTGGTTTTCGAAACAAATCTTTTATAAAATCATTTGGGGTCGGAAACCACCTTTGGAATGGTTTCCGATGCTAAAATGACCATTTTGGAACACTTCATTACTTTTCTAGAAAAGATTTTCGTGAGATTCATTTATTGGTTTTCGGACTCTCTGCGCGCCTCTCACAAAACGCGCCCAGTTTAAAAATCGGCTCGGAATCTGAAAAACTTTTCTTCACGAAAGTTGTAGCTATCGAAAAATGCTAGAACTTTCATGTTTTGCACAAAATCTAGTTCGGCCTAGATCAGTACCAGTTTTTATTTGAAAACGGGTTAAGTCTGGAAAACTGTGTGGAGAACGTTCCAGAGTTCAGCCACGGGTTTCGAGTAAAACGAAGGCCTTTGGAGCCTTATTTCGCGATTCTGTCCGCGTTGTCCTCTAGGAAAAGTTGTTCCGAACAACTTTCGTGTTTTAACTTTTTCCTCATTCGGCCTCTAAGGGCATGATATTTCCATTTTCCCGAAACTGCTCGGGTTCGAACCCGAACTGGCAGTGTTGAGTGTTGTGTTCGGTTTATGTCTTAAGCTAGCATGCAATAAGTGGATTGCCTTGGCAGATTTTTGGCCTAACCTTATGGGACATACAACCTATCTTCTAGCATGAAAAATCCATCATTTTCATGCACAAATTTTTAAAGTAACAAGCATAGAAAAATTAGCCAACCAACCCTAACCTATCAAGCACATACACACCATAAATAGAGCTGAAAATTAAATGGACTTATGTCCTTACAAATCTCTTGAACCAACCTTAAAAACACTTAAATAAAGCTTAGATCCAAGGGGTTTAAAAGATTTACCTCAACCCAAGTTAGGGTTTTCAAAATCCCAAAGATTTTCTTCCTTCCTTGACTTACTCCTAACCCACGGTTTTCTTCATGAAAATGCATCCAAAATTTTATTTTTTTTGTTAGCTCTAAGGCTCCACAAAACCGAGCATCATCAAAGGAGGAATCCAAGAAATTTTCAAGATTTACTTACCTCTTCCTCTCTTGCTTCTTGGTCGGTCAATGCTCCACAAATTTACAATAAAATTTTCCAATCTCTCTCTCTCTTTCTCTCAAAACCGTGCCTCCTCTTGGAATGGGATTCCAAATTTTTTTTTTCTTTGCTCTCACTCTCTCCTCTCTAGCTGCCGAACTTGCACAAGGGAAATGAGAGATTTTGGCTCTCTTTTTCCTCCAAAAGGCACAAGGAAAGGGTGGTCTAGTGATGTGACTTAGTGGTTGGTTTCTTGCCCTTGTTTCAAGGCTTTGTGTCTATTCTTTCTTGTCTTCCTTTGCAGCCGAAAATGATGGGGAGTGGGAGGGAGTGAGCAGCCGGATTTTAGGGGGAAGGGAGAGCATGGTTTGACTCATTTTTGTTCCACAAAAATGACTAGAGAAAGAAGGGATTTGATGGATAGGAGTTGGTGCACTTTTCCTTGATTTAAGGCTTTAAGTCTTGTCTCCTTTCTTTCCTTCATTGAAGCCAAATCCAAGGGGGATATAGAGAGGTTGAGTGGCCGGATTCTAGGGGGAGAGAAGATGGGTAGATGGCAGCCCATAGTTGGCTTTAAAAGCTTCTAGAAAATCTCCCATCAAACTCACCTTTTGGATCCTTGTTTTATGGCTTTTTGCCATACCTTCTTGTCCCATTTTTACTTTCTTTTCTTTCTTCTTTGTGTGGCAGCCGAATATGATGGGGGGGAAAGGACAAGCTCACTTATTTACTCTTTGATGAGTGGAGGATGATATCATGGGCATGGGCTCTTGTTTGGCCATTTCGGTCTTGCACAGCTCTTTTTGCGCTCTACAGTTATTTCCAACACTGTGATGAGCATTTTTATTTTTTAATTTGATCCAAAAATTATTCCATTAAAGTTTTGGACCAAAACTCTCTTTCTCCAATTTTTTTTCGGAGACCTTTTTGCCCTTAAAACGATTTCGGTGTGCTTGATCTATCTAGGGTGGATTTACGGCTTATAAAACTCCATTTTCGGAGATTCTTTTCATATTTCTTCATCATACTTGTAAAGTCGACGTTGTGACCCGTCCCGGTCAAACTTTGACTTTTTGGTCAACCCTTTGACTTTTGGTCAAACCTTTGACTTTTGTCAAATCTCATCCTTTTTCGTTCTTTTTCCTTTAAAAACTTCGTTCTTGACTCGTAAAACATTAATTGAGTCTCAAAATCATAAAATGAGGACTCGAACATCGTTTGGAACAAAATCATGAATTTCTCATTAGTATTCATAATTTTTCATACATCACATCATAACACATAAATTAGACTCTAATTCCTTACGAACGAGGAGATTACAAGTCTACAAAATTTCGGGTCTTACAACCTACCCTCCTTAAAAGATTTTCGTCCTCGAAAATTAGAACAAATCGGGGTAGTCTCTTTTCATATCTTCTTCTCGTTCTCACGTCGCTTCTTCGATGTGGCGGTTTCTCCATAGTACCTTGACTAGAGGGATAACCTTATTTCTTAATACTTTTTCTTCTCGTGCCAAAATCTGGACTGGCTTCTCCTCATAAGTCAAATCTTCTCGAACCTCGATCGGTTCATGCTCGATTACGTGTGAGGGATCCGTAACATACTTCTTTAGCATTGATACATGAAACACATTGTGTACATATGCTAATTCTTGGGGTAAAGCCAACTTGTAGGCTACGTTCCCGACCTTTTCGATTATTTCGAACGGTCCTATATACCTTGGGCTCAATTTCCCCTTCTTTCCGAATCGCATAACTCCCTTAAACGGAGCGACTTTGAGGAAAACCAAGTCTCCTTCTTGAAATTCTAGAGGTCTTCGGCGCTTGTCGGCATAGCTCTTTTGCCGGCTAAATGCAGTCTCCATCCTTTGTCGTATGAGCTTCACGTTTTCCGTGGTCGTTCGAATGAAGTCAGTAGATACAAGCTCTTTTTCTCTTGTTTCGTACCAGTGGACTGGAGATCTGCATCTTCTTCCATATAAAGCTTCATAAGGAGCCATTCCAATTGAAGCGTGAAAACTGTTGTTGTACGAGAATTCAATCAAAGGAAGCTTCTTATCCCAAGTTCCCTTGAAATCCATCACGCAAGCTCGCAACATGTCTTCTAAGGTTTGAATGGTCCTTTCTGATTGTCCATCTGTTTGTGGGTGAAAAGCTGTACTAAATGAAAGCTTGGTACCCATTGCCTCATGTACGCTCTTCCAAAATTTCGAAGTGAAGCGACCGTCGCGATCCGAGATTATTGTCTTCGGAATTCCATGATAGCGAACGATCTGAGCCACGTACAATTCTGCCAATTGTTCCACAGAGAAGCTGAGCTTGATGGCTATAAAGTGCGCCGACTTTGTCAATCGGTCAACGACCACCCAAATAGCGTCGTTGCCGCTAGGAGTTCGAGGCAGACCAACCACGAAGTCCATCGTCACTTGGTCCCATTTCCATTCTGGGATGGAGATTTTCTGCAATTCTCCTCCTGGACGTTGGTGTTCCGCCTTTACTTTTTGACAGGTAAGGCACTTACTGACAAAAGTAGCAACGTTGTTCTTCATCTTGGGCCACCAAAAGCTCTCCTTTAAGTCTTTATACATCTTTGTGGCTCCGGGATGGACAGAATACGGGGTCTCGTGAGCTTCCTCCATGATCTTTTCCTTCAATTTTTCCTCATTAGGAATGCATAATCTATTCTTTTGATAGAGTATGCCCTCATCGGATATGTGGAAATCGACTCCTTTCCTTCTAAAACCTCGTTTTTCGTCCTAAGCAGCGAGGCATCGGCTTCTTGACGTTCTTCATGCCATCCAAAATGGTAGGCTGGAAGGTTAAAGCAGCTAATCTTCCCGTGATGAGCTCGATTCTAGCTTCCATTAGCTCCTTTTGAAGAGGCTCGGTCAATGCCTGATTGACATCATCGAGGAAGACGACTTCCGACTTAGGGCATCGGCCACCTTGTTAGCCTTCCGGATGGTATCGGATATCTATGTCGTAGTCCTTAACCAATTCGAGCCATCTTCTTTGCCTTATGTTAAGCTCCTTTGTGTGAAGATGTACTTCAAACTCTGATGGTCCGTGTACACTTCGCATTTGTGCCGTAGAGGTAGTGCCTCAAATCTTTAAGGCAAAAACTACCGCCGCAAGCTCCAAATCGTGCGTCGGGTAGTTCTTCTCATGTTCCTTGAGCTGTCGTGAAGCATAGGCGATCACCTTTCCGTTCTGCATAAGCACGGCTCCCAATCCTATCTTGGAAGCATCGCTATAAATTACGAAGTTTTCTTCCCCACAACTGGATGTGAGGATTGGAGCGCTCGTCAACTTGCTTTTGAGCTCTTGGAAGTGCTCTTCACACTTATTTGTCCATTCATAAGCCTTCCCTTTTCTTGTGAGTGCGGTAAGTGGCGCCGCGATCTTGGCAAACCTTCGACGAATCGTCGGTAATAGCCCGCTAATCCGAGGAAACTGCGCACTTCGGTGACATTCTTGGGGGCTGGCCACTTACTTACCGCCTCGATCTTGGCCGGATCTACGGATATGCCTTCCTTTGAGACCACATGTCCAAGGAAATGGACCTTTTCCAACCAAAACTCACACTTGGAGAACTTGGCGTAAGCTGATTTTGCTTCAAAATCCGCAGTGCAACCTTAGATGCTCTTCGTGCTCCTCTTTCGACCTTGATAGATCAGAATGTCGTCTATGAAGACAATGACAAACTTGTCTAGGTAGTCCTTGAACACTCGATTCATCAGGTCCATGAAGGCGGCTGGTGCATTTGTCAGTTCGAATGGCATCACAAGGAACTCGTAGTGTCCATATCGGGTGCGAAACGCCGTCTTTGGAACGTCTCCTTCCTTGATCCGGAGCTGGTGATATCCCGATCGTAGGTCAATCTTCGAAAAGACTGAGGCTCCTTTCAGTTGGTCGAACAGATCGTCGATCCTGGGCAACGGATACTTGTTCTTGATGGTGATCTTGTTCAACTCCCGATAGTCGATGCACATTCTTAGAGTGCCGTCCTTCTTCTTAACAAACAACACCGGGGCTCCCCATGGTGAATAGCTTTGCCTGATGAATCCTTTATCTAGGAGCTCTTCAACTGGATTGTAATTCCTTGAGTTCGGCAGGCGCCATCCTATACGGTGCCTTGGATACGGGTGCCGATCCTGGAAGTAACTCAATCTCAAAAGAGATTTCTCGTTCTGGTGGCAATCCTGGCAATTTTTCAGGAAAAACGTCCACAAATTCCTTGACGATCGATACATCTTCCGGCTTACCTTCGTCCTCTTGCGTCTTATCCACCATATTGGCTAGAAATCTCGTGCATCCTTCAGCCAATAACTTTCTAGCCTTTAATGCCGAAATAAACATCTTCGGCTGCTTCGGGGTCGATCCTCTAAAGTGAATTCCTTGTCCCCAACTGGCTTGAACGTAACGGCACGACGCTGGCAGTCGATAACCGCGTTGTACTTTCCTAGGAAATCCATACCCAGGATGACGTCGTAGTCGTATAAATCGATGACGATTAGGTTGACGTACATCTCTCTACCGCATATGATTATTGGAACATGGCGTATCCAATAATCAGACAACAAGATTTCCCCGGAGGGTAATGCAGTACGAAAGGTTCTTCCAATTTTCTCATTATCTCTACCTAGTTTCTTAGCAACCTAGGTGATGTGAATGAATACGTAGCTCCAGAATCAATCAACACATAAACATCTTGTTGGGCAAAAGGGAGCTGACCTGTCACCACCGTGGACGGTCCAGCTTGAGCATCCTCCTTTGTGTAGGCATAGATGCGTCCTTGCGGTTCTGGAGCTTCAGCTCGGCCTTGGGGAGCTGCAGGTCCTTCTAGCCTCATCTGGGTGGCATGTAACTGACTTCCCTGACCCCTCTGATGATTCTGCTGGTGCGGGACATTGGCAGTGCAATTCTTAACAAAGTGGCCTTCCTTGCCACACAGGTAACAGCGATTTGTCCCGGCACGGCAGTCTCCCGGGTGCTTTTTCCCACATTTTTGGCAAGGGGAGTTCCACTGTGGTTAGTGGCCTTCTTCTTCCAGAGAGGATTCTGTTGGCTCCCTTGCCCTCCGGCATTCCACTTCCTTTTCTGCTGAGTGTTGCCATACGGCTTGCTGCCGCGTTGGCCAGAAGGTCTTCCTTGACCTTTCTGCTGTGACGATTGGCCGGGTTTGGTCTGACTTTGCTTGGCTAGGGCCCTCTCTTCATTTCTTTCCTTAAACAACTGGGCCCGTTGCGCCTTGTTCTGGCCGACCCAATATTCGGCTAGAACTGCTTGGCTGATGCACTCAGCGACAGTGAGCGGTGGGTAGGGGCTATTACTGATGATCTCGGCTAAGTTTGGCCGAAACATTCTCATCATCTTTCTCACTTTGTCCCTCTCGGAACTGATGAGTTGAGGGCAGAGGCGGACGAGCTGTTCAAATCTTCTTACAGCTTCAGCCACGGACAAATTTCCCTGACGGAATTTGGTGAATTCGTCCTGCAGAGTTTTCATTACTTTCGTGTTGAAGTACTTTTCACGGAATTCTTCTACAAAGTCTTCCCACGTCATCTGATTGACGTCCCGTCTGATTTGAACCGTTTCCCACCATAATCGAGCGTCTTTCTCCAACATGAAGGACGCACAAAGGACTCTTTCTCTATCGTCGAGCCCTAAGAGATTCAGGGAAACCTGAAGGTCGATGAGCCAGTTGTCGGCCTCGATCGGGTCCGTTGATCCTCCGAATTCTGGCGCCTTCATGCGCCGAAATTCATGGTACAGCTCTGTCGGGGTCCGAACACGAGGGACTGGTGGTCCTTGGTTCTGTTGGGATATCTGAGTCCTAAGCCCACCTATCTCTTGTTGTTGGGCTAACATCATCTCTCTCAGCTCGTTTAGTTGAGCTGTAAGATCGACGTTTTGGGCCTGTGCCGCTCGATGTCTTGGTAGCATGGTTCTGTATAGAAGCGATAAAATAAGCTTTTTATTTTTAAAACTTTCATAAAATCATATATTTTGTACAGAACCATAATCTTCTTTCCATAATCATAGTTTTTAGGAAAATATATAATTTCCTCATCATAGGCATACATTACTTGTTTTACCACCACCGAGCTAAGGCACAACCCAACGTCATTCTCACAACTAACTTATCCATTGCGAACCATCGATATGCGTTGAACACGAAATTCTAATTCTAAGCGTAAGAAAATAAATTAACTTACTTGGGCTATTGCAGAACGATGCGGAGCGAGACGAAGTAGGCTGGCAGGATACCTCTCTGATACCAACTCTGTGACGCCCCCTTACTACGTAGGGCTGTCACTCCTTACTTTACTTACTTACTTGAAAATTTGGGGATATTTTTTTTTTTTTTTTTTTTCTTGACTTTCTTAAACATACATATATATATATTTTTCATTTTGAAACTTACTTGTAAAACATTTGTCTTTAGTAAGACCTCATTACTACTTAAGTAAACGTTTACTTAAGGTGTTTAGTTCCAAAATACCATAAAGCATAATTTGTCTTTATCATACATGCTTCTATACAAAAACTTCTTTACATCAAAAGATTTGCGGAAACAATGCGTAGTGGTATCCATACCGCCTTCGTCTACCGCCACATCGCTCCAACAATGCCCACATTAAGCTGTGGGTTTCTTACCTACAGTATGAAATATAACTTGATGAGCTTTCGCCCAGTAAGCACAAACAAAAACTCACAAAACATTTAAATCATCATGAAAAACATTCATTTATCATATGCATATGCGTGAACCAATTATGTTCCATTTATGCATTTCATTTACTTTCTTATCTTTCTTATGGGCCCCCTTAGTGTACGTACCCTGAAATTATAGCGCGCCTCCCAGTACAGTTAGATGGGGTTGCAAGCCCCTAACTGCACCAGGGAACACAAGTGATTACACCCTCTTACAGAATCGAGGAGGTGAATCCGTGACTTGTATATAAAAATCCTCCACCTTGGGGAGGTTGGTACGACACCTTACTTGTGACTTCTTACCATGTTATTTATCTTTAGTGATCACACCATATGATGTCACTATATGATAACATACTTTGTATCTCATTAATAACATGGCATGGCATTCCTTTCATTCATGGCATTTGCAAATATGACATTTTCATAAACATGGCATTTTACAAATATAGCACTATTATAATCTTTTACAAAAATAGTACTTTTTATCAACATAGCATTTTACGAAAATAGCACCTTTTATAAACATGGCACTTCGCAAAAATAGCACCTTTTCATAAACATAGCATTCTACGAAAATAGCGCATTTTATAAACATGGCATTTCGCAAAAATAGCACCTTTTCATAAACATAACATTTTACGAAAATAGCGCATTTAATAAACATGGCATTTCGCAAAATAGCACTTTCATAAAACATGGCATTTCATAGATATAGCACACAACATATTGCAGCATATTTAAAAACCACATACTTGAACATAATTTACTAGTTTTCATACTGCAGGTGAGGTTTGTACTTACCTCTAGTGCCGTGTTCCTTTAGAATTGCGTCCTTTCAACCGTCGGCAACCGCAATTCACTTCCTGATATATCCAAAATATAGGATCAGGATCTTTTCGTACGGTGTTGGTGACCTACCAACACTCATATTTACTTTTGGTTGTATGTCCCCTATTCATAAATCCATCTACGCCATTTTTATCCCTATTCTTTATTGGACTTGGATAATTCCTTATGAGGTTACATTGGGTAACCTTTTGGTTAGAACCTTGTTCTCTTATTGGGCTTTGCTCATATATCCATGCTATTGGGTTATTCCCTTGAACCCATTAGATCTTAGCCCAATACACATGTGGGTATCCCTTAGGGTTATGTTGGGTAACCCTTAAGGTTAACCTTGATTAACCTTGGGTCAACCTCTTGTCAACCCTTGGTTATCCTTGGGTATGTAACTCGGATCTAATATCCGGTTACCGTTCGTAATCGGCTTGTTTACCAATTTTTACTATAACTTCCTCTTCATTATTTTTGGAAAATCTTGTGCAATTTACTTCCCAAAAATCCTTCATTCTTCTTATAAAAATTCTAACTCCTTTTAGTTAGAAAATTCATTAGCTTAATTTTATTATTTTCTTTATCTTACAAATGTTTGGTTGAAACCCTCTTTTTCTTCTCTTTATGGAAAAGTGTGAATTTGAAACCCGAGCCCCTTAAAATTTTGGTTTTCGAAACAAATCTTTTATAAAATCATTTGGGGTCGGAAACCACCTTTGGAATGGTTTCCGATGCTAAAATGACCATTTTGGAACACTTCATTACTTTTCTAGAAGAGATTTTCGTGAGATTCATTTGTTGGTTTTCGGACACTCTGCGCGCCTCTCACAAAACGCGCCCAGTTTAAAAATCGGATCGGAATCTGAAAAACTTTTCTTCATGAAAGTTGTAGCTATCGAAAAATGCTAGAACTTTCATGTTTTGCACAAAATCTAGTTCGGCCTAGATCAGTACCAGTTTTTATTTGAAAACGGGTTAAGTCTGGAAAACTGTGTGGAGAACGTTCCAGAGTTCAGCCACGGGTTTCGAGTAAAACGAAGGCCTTTGGAGCCTTATTTCGCGATTCTGTCCGCGTTGTCCTCTAGGAAAAGTTGTTCCGAACAACTTTCGTGTTTTAACTTTTACCGCATTCGGCCTCTAAGGGCACGATATTTCCATTTTCCAGAAACTGCTCAGGTTCGAACCCGAACTGGCAGTGTTGAGTGTTGTGTTCGGTTTACGTCTTAAGCTAGCATGCAATAAGTGGATTCCCTTGGCAGATTTTTCGCCTAACCTTATGGGACATACAACCTATCTTCTAGCATGAAAAATCCATCATTTTCATGCACAAATTTTTGAAGCAACAAGCATAGAAAAAAAATTAGCCAACCAACCCTAATCTATCAAGCACATACACACCAAAAATAGGGCCGAAAATTAAATGGACTTATGTCCTTACAAACCATTCCAAATCATCATTAAAAACCTTAAATAAAGCTTAGATTTGAGGAGGTTTAAGAGATTTTACCTCAACCCAAGTTAGGGTTTTGAAATCCCAAAATCTTCCTTGAAGAATCACCAAAATTTCTCTCAATCTCCTCCTTGCTTGGCTCACGGGTTTGACACAAAGAAATGAGATCCAAGAGATCTTTTTGTTAGCTTTTTTTTTTTTTGTCTCAAAACCATGCATGAACAAGGTTGAAAACCTCCAAAAATTTTCAAGAGTTACTCACCTCTTTTTCCTCTTTCTCTCTTGCTCTTGGTCGGCTTCCTCTTGGTGGATACACCAAAATCTTCTCACTTTCTTGCTCCCTCTCTTGTTCGGCTAATACACTCAAAAGCTCACCAAATTTTTTTTCAAATTCTCTCTAGCTCTCCTCTCTCTCTCTCCCACGGATTTGGCTTCAAAATTTCTGAAGAAGAATGCCAAAAGTTGGCTGCATTGAGAAGAGAAAAAGGTGGGTTTGCTTGCCTTGAATCAAGGCTTTAAGTCTTGTCTTTCTTGTCCAAGCTTTAGCCAAAATCTAGGGGATTTGGAGTGGGTTTGCAGCCGGATTTGGGGAGAGAAAAAGGGAGTGTAAGGGCTGTTAGTGGGGGTTGTTGGCAGCTGAAAATAAGGAGAAGAAAAGACATGAGTTGGTGTCCTTTGTTTGGTTGAACTTTGGTTGGACATTTGGTTACCCAAACCAAACTAGTTTCTTTTCTTTTCTCTTCTAGTTGGCCGGATCTAATGGGGTAGAGGGTTGCCATCACATTTCAATTTTTGGTTAGGGAATGGTGATGTCATTACAAGGACATCATCTTCCACTAACTCTTCTAAGGCCTTGTTTGGCCATTTCGTCCTTTCGCGGTTCCTTTCGCGCTCTACAGTCATTTCCAACACTGTGATGAGCATTTTTATTTTATAATTTGATCCAAAAATTATTCCATTAAATTTTTGGACCAAAACTCTCTTTCTCTAATTTTTCGGAGACCTTTTTGCCCTTAAAACGATTTCGGTGTGCTTGATCTATCTAGGGTGGATTTATGGCTTATAAAACTCCATTTTCGGAGATTCTTTTCATATTTCTTCATCATACTTGTAAAGTCGACGTTGTGACCCGTCCCGGTCAAACTTTGACTTTTTGGTCAACCCTTTGACTTTTTTGGTCAACCCTTTGACTTTTGGTCAAACCTTTGACTTTTGTCAAATTTCATCCTTTTTCGTTCTTTTTCCTTTAAAAACTTCGTTCTTGGCTCGTAAAACATTAATTGAGTCTCAAAATCATTAAATGAGGACTCGAACATCGTTTGGAACAAAATCATGAATTTCTCATTATTATTCATAATTTTTCATACATCACATCATAACACATAATTTAGACTCTAATTCCTTACGAACGAGGAGATTATAAGTCTACAAAAATTTCGGGTCTTACACCCTAAACCTCTAATTTTAAGCTTAATTTCAAGTTTAATTTGAGGTTCAATTGGGTTGTAAGGACTTGAGTCCATTTCATTTTTATGCCCTAGTTTGGTGTGTGTGCTTGATTGCTAGCTCTAGGGTTTATGTGATTTTAAATTCTTGCTTGATTTGTGTTGATTGTTGTATGAATTTCATGCTAGAAAAACTTAGGTTGTGTGTCCCCATTTTGTGGCCAAAATCTGCCCTAGGCAGCCAAGTGGATGTATGCTAGTTAGGGCTTGAAATTATGATACTTATATGGATGTATGCAATGCTAGAACCAAGCAACTCTAGAGTTTTGTTTTTAATTTGTGGGTTGCATGGACTGGTTAAAACGGTTTATGGGCTTAATGGGATGTTAGAAAACGTTGTGTGTTTGAATCGTAGGCTCCCGAAGTGGTTGGTCGAGTTAGATTCGCGAAATAGGATGCAAACCGAAAGTAAACCTGAAACTGTCCAGATTCGGATTAGGATCTGACCAGTTTTGGAAAAGTGAAATTTTAAGGCCTCTAGAAGCCGAATGGGTTAAAACTTGAAACACAAAAGTTTCTCAGAACAACTTTTTCTAGAGGACAACACAGACGGAATATCAAAATAAGGCTCCAACGGCCTTCGTTTTTAACGAAAACCGTGGCTAATCCCTGGGGCCAGACTCACCCAGATTTTTCAGGATCAGCCATTTTCAAATGAAAACTGGTATCAATACAAGCAGAATTAGATTTTTTATAAAACACGAAAGTTTTAGCATTTTTCGAGAGCTACAACTTTTGTGAAGAAAAGTTTTTCCGATTCTCGATGGATTTTAAACTGGGCATGTTTTATGAGAGGTGTGTAGGGAATCCGAAAATCCTTACACCAAAGTTTTACAAAATGTTTTCAAAAAAATTATAAAGTGCTCTAAATCATTTTTTTTGCTACGAAAACTGTTCCAAAGGCAATTTTTGACCCTAAACGACATTTACAAAGAATTATTTTATAAATCGAAATTTTATAAAGAGTTTTATGGATTTTTAAGTTAAAATCCTTTAAAAGCACAAAAAGTAAGAAAATAGAGTTTAAGAGGAGAAAATGAAGTTAAGATAAAGAAATGGAGATTTAAGATAAGAAAATAGATTTTCAAGATAAAAATGGAAATCAAGCCGATTATGGGCCGTAGCCGGAAATAGGACCCGAGTTACCGGGCTTAGGCCCAAAAGGCCCAGAATTAACAAGGGTTGACCAGCAGTTGACCAATTGTCAACTTTGGTTGACCCATAATAAGAAAGAGGTAACCTTAATGGTTATCCCACGTAACCCTAAGGATTACCATAAAATGTGAAGTGGGTCAAGGCCATTGACCCAATAAGCTATTAAGAAAAAAGCCCAGTAGTAAATCAAGATCTAGCATAGAGGTTATCCAATGTAACCTCTCAAGGGGATAATCCAGTTCAAATTAATCCCCAGCACTAAAAGGCCAAATTGGACAAGTCAGTTATCCGACGGGGACATACAACTAGGTTATAGTAGGTATGTTGGTTAGGATACCAACATTCTACATCTAGAAACAGAATCTCACCAATGTCCTTTCTCAAGCAGGAGAGGGCTTATGGCGGTACTCCAAGTTAGGACGACGACCGCGTGGATATAGTAAGAGAGGTAAGTACAACTCCGCCTACAGCATAGGTTTTAGTTGATACTTGTCAAAGTATGTTAGATGTATGCTAGGATCATATGCTATGTTATGTTACTATGTGTGGTATGTTATGTGACGTGCTATGATATGATGGTATGCTATGTCATGTTGTTATGTGCAATAGAAGATGTTATGCAGTATGTTAACATATTATGTATGCATGATAAATGTGTGAGCCAAGCATGTACGGTAAGTATGTTATGTTTTATGCAAGTGACATCAAGATGCATGGTAAGTATGTTATGTTTTATACAAGTGACATCAAGATGCATGTTCACTAAAGATAAGATAAGACAAAAGAAAGAAAGCAATATGGCAAGCGAGCTTGCCAGTGTCGTACCACCCGTCCGAGGTCGGGTTGGACTATGGTTTGAGTTGACTGGACTGGCCGCCCCAACCACTCCATAGTTGCGCTAGGTACGTACACGTGAGTAGGAGCCCATAAGAAAGATAAGCATGATAATAAGTAAGAATGAAGAAAATTAAAACGATCATAACTGAACCATGCATATGTTATGCTATGCCATGAAATGATATGTTATGCAAGTATGAGTTATGTGATGAGGTATGACGATATGAAAGGTTAAGTTAAGTTAGAAAATGTATGCTAGGTTATGTATGTAGGATCGCGGATTAAATAGTTGTGCTTATTGAGCGTTAGCTCATAGTTTGATGTCTATGCTGTAGATAAGTTACCTGACAGTAATGGGTGATGCAAGATGGATGTGCGAGGTAGGGCATACTGTGAAATTGTGGGAATATGATGCCGCTACGCGTTTCGTTAAATACGCATTTTTGTATGTTAAAGATTTTATTCAAGATAAGCTTATTACGTGAAGACGTATATAAGCTAGTATAAAAAAAAAAAAAAAAAATTTCCGCTGCATTTCGTCCAGTAAATAAGTAAGTTAACTAAGATAAGTAAGTATGTTAAGGTATCGGCCTGTGCTTGACGGGTCGTTACAAGGGACGTGCGAAAAATAAGAGAGAGAGAGAGAGATGTGGAGAAGAAGAAGTTGGCTGAAATATATTATTCTCCTTAATTAATATCTGCCCTTTCCTTATTTAATCCCTTTTTCCCTCATTTCTTTTTTTCTTTTCTGACTTTCCTTACATGTGGACTAACCACATACATAAATACATAACTATCTCTTTTCTTTGACTTTGCTTCACCTTTTTTTCTCTTCTTTCTTGAACGTGGACTGCCACCATACAATACATACACCACACATACTATGTACATATATATACATATATAATGTTTCTTTTTCTTTTTTTTTTCAAAAATTACACTGCAATATCAACTCAATCAAATTTAAAGTCAACATGATCAAACTTTGACCGTAATAAAAATTAAAATTCCTATTTTACTCTCTTTTTCTAAAAAGGTCTAAATTTGCCGAAGCAAATTATTTTTGAGTCTCGTAACTAATTTAACGAGAACTCAAACATATTCTGATATTCAACTCAGATCACGAGCTTTATATCGTCATACATAATTAAATATTAATTTTTCCTTGTTTCAAAGGAAATCATAGATTCATAAAAATTCGGGTTCTTACATCTACCACGAGAGCCTCCTCTTCCACGTCCTCTTCCAGCAAAGTCTTCTTTTTTTTTTTTTTCCTGTCTCCGCCTTCACCTGAGAAGCTTGAAATGCCTTTTCTTCATTCTTCTCAACTGATCTGTTTCGCCTTGCCTCAAGAGCTTGCAAAGAACCCATTAGTTCATCAAAGGAAAAAACAGAGAGATCCTTGGTCTCTTCAATTGCAGTTACTATATAATCATACTTTGGAGTCAGGCTTCGTAGAACTTTGGGAACAATAATTGCATCAGTAATTTTTTCTCCATAAGACCTCATTTGACTAACAATTGAAATTACTCTAGACAAAAAATCTTGCAACGTTTCATTACCCTTCACAAACAAGGTTTCAAACTCATTTCTGAGAGTCTGAAGTTTTGCTGCTATTACCTTTGAAGAGCCTTGAAATTCTTTCTGCAATGTTTCCCATGCCTCTTTTGAAGTAGTGGCTATTGCAATTCTGGAGAAAATCGTGTCATGAACTGCTTGTTGAAAGATGAACAATGCTTTTGAATCTTTCTTCCTGTTCTCCCTTAACCGACTTTCCTCAGCATCCTTGTCATCATAGCCGCTCTGTACCAAATCCCAAAGGTCTTGAGATCTGAATAGAGTCTTCATTTTGATACTCCAGAACTCACAGCACTCTCCTTTGAAAATGGGAATGAGAGGTTGAGAAACGCTCATGGAACTTCCATTGACTGCCATTGTCTTTCTCTCAACTCAATGTGTTTAGCACTCACCGAGACACTCACCAGGACACTTTAATGCTCTGATACCAAATTTGTTGGGAAGAGGATAAATAAAATAGAGAAAAGAGAAAAAGAATTCTGAATTGCTCTGATGCTTTATTAACTTGAACGGGGGGCGTATATATAGACTTACAAAAGAAACCAGCTTTACTCCATTATCTCAACTACATAGCGATAAAGTAGGCACAACTTCCTATAACCACTAAATAAAAAAAGATCTCTTAACAAATCAGATAGAAAAAATAAACAAACTTCCTAGATACTAGGACTTATTGACACAAAACGTGGACCCACTACTTTTGAATCATTCTTCAACAGAAGCTACCATTCTGAACCTTTTTGCGAACAAAGTGAAAATCAATAGCAATATATTTCATGCGAGAATGGAAAACCAGATTGGCACTAAGATAGCTAGCACCTAGATTGTCACAGTGAATAGAAGGCGTTGTTGTGGAGGACAAACCAAGTTCATGCATCAGAGATTGAATCCACGTAAGTTCCGCAGCAGTAGCAGCAATGGCTCTATATTCGGCTTCTGTTGAGGATATAGCAACCCCGGCCGTTGCTTCTTTGAACTCCAAGAGATTGCATTAGAACCAAGGGAACAACATATGCTGAGGTAGAGGTACAATCATCTATGTTGCCCACCCAGTCGGCATTTGAGAATGCATGAAGAGAAAGTGGAGAGCGGCGACGAAATAAAACACCATGGCGAACTGTACCTCGAAGATAACGGAGAAGGCGTTTGATGGCGAACCAATGACTGGAAGTAGGACAGTGCATGAACTGAGAAAGTTTATTCACAGTGAAGGCTACATCCGGTCTAGTAATGGATAAATATTGAAAGCCACCTAAGAAGGAACAGAACTGTGTGGAATCTGTTGGGGAGGTGACATCTTGGATGGTAGGCACATTATTTGGCGACATTGGAGAAGTGACGGGATTAGCGTTCATCATGTTAGCTTTGTCAGGAAGATCTTGTGGAAAGAAGTATTCTGTCTGTGGTAAGAAGTACTTCAGCACCGAGAAAGTATGATAAGGGACCAAGATCTTTGATTGAAAAACGCTCTGCCAATTTTTGAATTGCTTTTTGAACAAGCACTGGGGTCGATTCCTGTAATGATTATATCATCTACATACACTAAAACAAAAATGGTGAGACGCATTTGTTTTAATATAAATAGAGATGTGTCGGATTGGGAATTAGCAAACCCAGCGGAGATAAGATATTGGCGTAGTTCCTGATACCGTGCAGGAGGTGCCAGTTTGAGGCCATATAAAAGCCTTTTTAAGGCGACACACATAGTGTGAATGCTTTGAATCAACAAACCCCGGTGGTTGAGTCGTGAAAACATTTTCCTGTAAAGTGAAATCGAGGAAGGCACTATTCACATCAAGTTGTCAGAGAGGCCACCCTTTTGAGAGAGCAAGACTTATATCAAGACAAACAGTTGTTGGCTTGATGACTAGACTGAACGTTTCATGATAGTTGATTCCAGGTTGTTGATGAAACCCTTTAGCAACGAGACAAGCTTTGTAATAATCAATACTGTCATTGGGATTACGCTTGATTCGAAATACCCATTTACAACCGACAAGATTATGAGATGAATCGGGTGGTACGAGATCCCATATTTCATTACGAAGCAATGCATTGAATTCGACATTCATAGCATGACGCCATTCAGGTAATTTGAAGGCTTGAGAGACGGTAGTCGGTTCTAAGGATGTAGGAAGAGAACTAGTAGTAAGCAGAGAGTAGTTAGGATTGACTTTAAATATGTTTTTCTTCGAGAGGGTTTGCATGTTTTGGTTATTGGTTGGGTTAAGAGATTTGGTTTGAGTGGGAGGTGGAGGAAGCAAAGTTATTTGCATGGGAGTAGGTGGGGACGTGTTTTCGGGTATTTGATTGGTGGTATGATTTGTGGGTTCAAATTGATTGGGTGTAGTGATGAACGGTGGGCATTTATGAGGTGGAGAAGTGGGATGGTGAGTGAGGAGTGATATTTTGAGTAAGTGGAGTAATGGAAAAAGGTGAATTTGAAGAATTAATAACTGAGGACTCACCTTGTAGTCATATCAGTTGCACCATTATTTGATGGAGATTTGCTGGAATTTTGAAGGTTTGAAATGAGAAAGTGATATATTTGGGGTAAGAGACAAATTTGGTTGTGGTTGTTTTGGTTTGTGGGAATCTGGCTGTAGTGTAGGTGTTGACTTTTTGAAAGTGGCATTTTGGGTACGTGAAACATTTGGGGTAAGTTGAAATGTTAAAGAATTAATTGAAAGAGGATTTGGAGGAAGATTCTTTGGGTGCATTAATTGGGACAAATGAAAATGGTTGCCACGAGTTTATGGTATGAGAATCTGGACGGAGGAGATAGGGTGATTGAAGTCGAAAAGGAAAAACATCTTCCACAAATGTAACATGCTTAGAAATGTAGATTTTTTTGCTGCTTGAGTCATGACACTTGTAAGCACTCTGGTTAAGAGAATATCCAAGAAAAACACACGGCGCAGTCTTTGGCTCAAGTTTATTTGCGTTGTAGGGACGTAGCCATGGATAACATAGACAGTCAAAAACCCGAAGTTTGGAGATGTTTGGAGGTTGATGAAAGAGTTTTTCATAGGAAGAAGACATGGAAAGGTTGACTTTAGGCATGCGATTGATGAGATATACAGTGGTTTCAAAAGCAAAAGGCCAAAAAGTAATGGGAATGGAGGCATGATGGAAAAGAGTGAGACCCATTTCAATGATATGGTGATGCGTTGCTCTAAAAAACCATTATGTTCCGGAGTGTGAGGTGGTGTTGTGAGATGAGAAATTCCATTGGTGGATAGAATTAAAGTGATATATTCACTGCCATTATCTATGTACAACGTAATTATTGACTATTGGAAGAATTTCTCGACAATTGATTTGAATCAAATGAACACAACAGAAACATCAAATTTTCTTCTCAAAGGATAAAGCCAAATATAAAGGGTAAAGTGATCGACAAAAATAACATGATATTTAAAACCGTCATTGGAATAGACAGGGGAACTCCAAACATATGAAAAAACCAATTCTAATGGGGTGGAACTTGTGAGTATTGAAAAGGAAAAGGGTAATTTGTGGGTTTTATTGCAGTGACAAGAATTACAAGAAAAATTCAAATCTAAGGAAGGGCACAAGTCAAGACACTTAGAAGAGACTAAATGGTTCAAGATTTTTGATGAAGGGTGACTGAGACAAGAATGCCATTGAGAGAAAGAAGCTTTGGTGGTGGAGAAAGCAACAAGTAGTGTAGTCACAAAGGACGACTGGGGCCACTCATAAACGCCATTTCTAGCCTTGCCCTGCAGAAAAGTTGCCCCCGTACTTGTATGCTTCAAAACAAAAGAAGTTGGTGAGAATTCTATAGAAGCGTTGTTATTGAGGGAAAACTGAGAAACACAAATTAATTTTTTTTTTCATATCGGGAACACAAAGAACATTTTTCAAATGAAAAGATTTAGAAGGAGGAGTCGGAGATGTAGATCCAGTATGGATAATGAAAAGACCGGTGCCATTGCCAATCATGATATCATCGGAGCATGTGCCGTTGGAACGATTAGAGAGGTTGTTGAGGTCAGTGATAACATGATGTGACGCTCCAGAGTCAATGAGCCATTGGGACATGGGTGGATGGGACATGCAGAATAAGCCTGAGTTGATAGTTGGTAGTTGCTCATAATGTATGTGAAAGATGGACACCGCTTGGTTGAGTGACTTTGTTGTCTGCAGAATTGACACTTGATATAATAGTTTCTTGGCATGTACTTAAAAGACGGGTATTGTTTAGCGGAGTGACCTTATTGTTCACAGAATTGATACTTGACAATGTAGAATTTTGGACTGGAATCTCTAATGGTGTTGTGGAGCACATTTCGATTAAAATTGGAATAACGTTGACAAGTATTTTGAATAATAGGTCTGGTCATTTGTGAGAGCTTTTGAATGCTCTGATACTATAATAAAGTAAAAGAGAGATAGTTTTTGTCAATGCCTTTTTTTGCCTAAATTTTCATTAATACGTCGAGTAAAATATATAGGAATACATGATAATCTAATAGAGGAAACTAATACAATTCTATACAATCGGAAAGCAATATATAAAAGAATATTTACAATTAATTACAATCACATAATTTTCACCGATTCACTTTCCTTATTAATTAGTAGCATATCTTTATTTCCAACTATCATATGTCCTCTTTTTTTTTTTTTTTTTTTTTTTTTTTTTTGGTTGACTAGTAAGTTTTGCTTTTCACTTTTGTTATGAGGAATATGGTTCCTCTGCCTTATTATAACGGTTTCCCTTCCCTCTTACTTAGGATGGGATGTGATTCTATCATATCTTTGTTCATGATTTTTCTTATGTTTGCTTGTTCTAAACACTCTTTCTCCTTCATCGTTTCTCATTGATTTTTACGAATAAGATTTTTAATGAGGTTCATCTTGGATTCTGATCTTTAAATGCATGATTTTGGTTGTTCCTTTTAGCGTTAGCTTTTCTTGTCTCTAAACTCATCAGTCGTTCAAATATGTCTTGGTTGGTTTCCTTTTAATTTGGGTGGTTTTTTGTTCTTTGTATGAGACATTTTTGTATTTTTCTTTTAATAATATGAGTGGGCACGTGAATATAATCTGAAAACACAGCAACCTCTTACTTTCCTCGGTTTCCTCTCAGTCCCTCACGTCCACTACTCCTCGTCACCTTTATGCCCTAGTTTTCTTTTTTCTTTTTTCTTTTTTTTTTTTTTTTTTCTTTCACAATCCTTTCCAAGCTCTTTCACTCCCAAATATCCTGACATTTCCATTAATCTGATCTGATATTCTACACGATGAAAACCTCGCTTATACTTCACCCGAGTTATCTCGCCATTTTCATTTTCCTTTGTTCTTTCACAGCCAAAGTCTCGGGAAACTAAACGGCCAAAGAGTTCTTCAAACTCAGTAACTCGGAAGCTATCTCTCTATACCAACAAACCCAGAATTTTCACCTAAAAACAGCACCAAATAGTGGTCAAAGCCATTCTCGTAGCTTCAGTTGTGTCTTTAACCATCATATTTCTTCTGGGCTGTACTATTTTCTTGAGAATAAGAAGAAGAAGCAAAACTTTTCAGTCAGACGAAGAGAAAATATCATATAAAAACAAAATGTTGTCATCGTTTTTCATTCAATAAAATGAAAATCGCCACGAACAACTTCGGCGCGGACCTAAAAATCGGCGACGGCGGGATCGGAAGAGTGTCCAAAGGCTTCTTCGCTAGCGGCGAAAGCCCCGTTGCGGTCAAAGTCTTGAAGTCAACGTCGAGTCAAGGGTCCCACGAGTTCTGGACGAAGTCAAAACGCTCTCGAAGCTCCGAAGCCCGAACGTCGACCCTCAGATCGGCAACTGCAACGATCAACGGTACATGATCATCGTCTACGAGTACATGGCACACTGGACGCTCCGTGATCATCTGTACGGTACAAAAAACCAGCCGCTGACGTGGAAGAAGATATTAGAGATCTGCATTGGACCTGCTTGGGGATTGGTGTACTCGAAGCAGCCGCGGGGCAGGGGATCATCCACCGCGACGTGAAGACGAGCAACATTTTGTTGGACGGGAATAGGGTGACAAAGGTGTCGCACTTTGGGCTTTCGAGATTGGGCCGGGAAGCCCATTGAGAAGCCACGTCCGCACCAACGGGAAGGGGACATTCGGTTACTTGGATCCGGGACACAATTGGACAAAGGAGCTGACTCCGAAGTCCGATGTTTATAGGTTTGGGGTGGTGATGTTCGAGGTGTTGTGTGGTAGGCCTGCTGTGGATATGGGCCTGGAGGACGGGCAACAAAGGTTGGCCCAATGGACTCGGTACAACGAGAAGAAAGAGACAATTGATCGGATTGTTGATGAGAATCGGAGGGGTGAGATTTCGTCGGAGTGTTTGAAGTTATAATGGGATAGTAGCGGATCGGTGCTGCGAAGGGAAAGAAACCGACGGCCCAAGATGGCTGATGTGTTGAGGGTACTCGAGTTTGCAGTGAGGCTGCAGGGAGTACTCAGGTGCTGCGGAGCAGGGGATAGAAATCGGTGAGGAAAGTATGAGTGATGAGAAAATGACATGTAGGGATGTTGGTGGAAGCCAGGTTGTTGTGACAGCAACGTACAAAAATGACGTGGCGCGTTCTGTCGGATGACGTGGAAGAAAGTAATTCTCAGAGAATGCTTCTGAGATTCCTTAGTGATAAGGCGGTACTGCGGTGGGCCACCCAATCAACGTAACGAGCTCCTAGAGCTCTGTGTATCACAAATGTAAAGCCAGAAGCTTGCTTCTCGAATTGATTTTTCGGAATAAATCAAATTTTCATTGGCAAACAACCATTGGTTTGTCCTTACTCGTTTCACATGTTTTGGAATTGATCGATCCTCCCTTATTATTATTATTATTATTATTATTATTATTATTTATTTATTAAGTGGCGTTGTTGCTAGCTAGGTCCACTTTGTTACGTAAAAGATAATCTAGGTTTGCACATTGTAGGGTCACTGGATGAATAGCAACTTGTTTGGTGGGTGAGCCATGATGCTGATTGAGCGTGAATTTAATTTTGAAAAAACAACAAAAACAAAAAGAAAAAGCTATAAGCCACAAAATGAAGATATCAAGGATATTATATTTAAAAAATAAATAAATAATACGTTAACGACGTTAAAGTTATTAGATTTTATGTTAGGATTAGGATATATTTCATTTTTGTTTAGTAAGGATAAACTACTACTCTTTTATTATTTTGCTAGCTGAGCTATATAACTTCCTTTTTATTAGTTTAAGGGAGGTCTATTGATACTTTTTATTTTACTTTTCTCACATAATTTTTTAAACTGCCTATCAATTAAAGTTTAAATTTTAATTATTGCTTTCAACACCCTTTTACTTTTTCAAAAAAGTACTTATAACTATTTTGTATTTTTAGTTCTTTTTTCACCCACCCATCAACAAATAACCCCTCCCTCCTTTTTTTCAATATAAAATTTTTGTTTTTGTTTTTTTTAATTTCATTGGTTTTCCACGTTTTTAGGTTTTTATTTTAATTATCCAACATCAAAAGATTTATTTAATTTTTTTTTTTAAACTTTGTTTGGGGAATTAATAGTCATATGTATATATACATAGTTTTGTGTTTTATATTGGCATCTAATTTCACTTTTTTTTTTCCCTTAAAGTCATGCTTTTTTTTTTTAATATATGTTTTAAATATTGTCGTCTCAAAATAAAACTTTGATTTTACATCCTTCGTTCTCTTTATTCTGGGTTGTTTTAAATCATTTGTTTCAATATTTTGCTATTAAAAATAAACTTGTTCTGCAAACATAATATATGTTAATTTCTTCGTATTTATACATCACCATCTTCATAAAAAAAGAAAAAAAAAATTCTGCAAACAAAATGATAATCATAATATTTTAAAGAAAATAACTTTTATAAAATTTGTTTTAATCAGAAGACAAACTATATATATTTTGTCTATATATATTTCGTTACAAATTTGCATTAAAAGATTAATATGAATTGTATTTAAAAGGGTGTATTTTTTTCTAATTACTAGATTGGGGTGTGTATATAGTATCTTTAATAACACTTTTATCCTTAAAAGTAATTTTATTCATTGACAATTTAGTACTAAAAAAAATACATCAAATACGGAAAGTGAGAAAAGAAAACGGAGGGTGTCAATAGAGTCCCACATTAGTTTATTTTAATGAATTATGTTTTCTCCGTTATTGCAATCGTATGAAACTATAGCTTACTTTTCTCTCCTCTTACAAATGAGATGAGTTGGAAAAAGATATCTGTAAAAAAGTAAACAAACACATTTTATGAAACTTGTGATGTAACGTTGTTTATGAATTATAGAAGATAATATCCACAGGCAATGATGGTACCACCGTGAGTGTTGAGACCCCTACTTTTCCTCTCTTTTTTTTATTTTATTTTATTTTTTATTTTTGGTTTCTTTTTAATAAGCTTTAAAAAATTAGGATTTTTTTTGTTTTTGCCTCCACCATCGAACTTTACACCTTTTATTTTTATTTTTCTTTCTTTTTCAAAAATGTAAAAATTTGTATGTGTTTCATTAAAGTAGAATGCTAACTTCGTGGCTGTTAATAGAAAAAGCAATATTGAAATTTACACAATTGATCAACGAACTATATAGTAGATGACGATTTGATTCTTGTTCTTATAGTGATCCAAAATAAGATTACACCATATTAAGAAATAGGTATCACCACAATCTTATCAAAATAACTTTATTTACCAATTGTGAACAAAAATTTATACCAAGTCCTTTGACTATATCTTAGACATATGATCCACTTATATCTAATAAACGACAGTGACACAATAATTGAAAAAATTATAATGCATAACTCATTATTAAAATAATTAATTTAAACATCTCAAAATAATTAGGTTGAATGAAATATTATTTGATTTCTAAAATTTTTATTAAATTATTTTAGTTAAGTTATATTTAAAATAACATTTAAGATAGATTAATAAAGCCAATCTTGATATTTTTAAAGAAAACTTTTTTTTGCCTTGGGAGATATTTTGTGATTGATTTTACAAATACATGTAGTGTTTTAGGCATTTTTATTTTTTTCTATTTGAATGTGTTTTGGGCATTTTTGGGGTAAAAAAAATCAATTGTTAATAGTCCAACGATAATTCCCTTGACTCCACTATTAGGTAAACGGTTTGAAGCCTCCAACCATAAGTTTAAAAAAGAAAAGTATGAATTAAGGATCCGTTTGGTGAATGAGTTGAGATGAAATTTTTAAGTTTGAGTTAAGTTGATTTTTTAAAAAGTAGTTATAAACTTTATTAACTTTTCAGAAAAAGACAAAAATTAAGATGAAAAAATATAATTTAATTGGAATTAAACTCAGATGCTAAACAAAGCATAAGTATTAGTTCATTTTAGTCCATGAGTTAAACAACTTGATGTTACGTAGTAGGTAATTACATAGCTTGGTTTTATTGGACTGGGAGGACATTTGCAATCCCTGCAAGTTGAAGTTGAGACAAAACTCAACTCAAACATAGGTACCAAACGCATACTAAATTGCAAAGAGTGTGGGTTGGATATATCAAACACTTCTATTTAATATAAATATTCATATATATATATATATATATTTATTACTGAATGGATGCCAACTCATTTTGTAAAGCACTATATCCTTTCTTTTTCTTCTTTTGAGGTTGAAAAGGATATATTCTCCTCTTTTTCCTGGTTTTCGTACTTAACCAAAACTAAAAAAATTTGGAAAAGACTAGCCATTTTGTTATCCGAATGATGATTTAATGAACGACAAATCAAATTCAGTAATTGAATAGTCACACTTAACACAATTAAAGACCAAAAAAATATATAATTTTGGTAAACATATAATTTATGTAACAATTATTAAATTAAAACTTCAATTACATCATAACGTCAATGGGCAATAATAGTAACTAACAAACACGAAATTGGGCGAGCATTGTTTATTGGTTTCAGACAACCCACTCACTCCACCCAAATTACATACACGCGCAAATAATCAACCTCCAAACAAAGAAAGACACGAGAAACAAGAGACTGCAGACTGAAAATTACGACTCCGATCGAATGTCACACACACATCAATAAATAAATAAATATATATATATATATATATATATGATAACCACCAAATTAGACACATGATCATGAGCTAGCCGCGTATGCAACCGCGGTCATAGATGTCTCTACAGTTCCTTGGTTTGCTTCCGCTGGCTCGGCCACCGCATCTATAAGGCCGGTTCCGAGGCTGACCGCAATTGGAGGCTTGATCGGGCCTACTGGTGCCAAGGGTCACGTATTTCAGTTGCGCTAGGATCCTCCGGCTAGTTTCCGACTCCATCTGAAACTCCATCTCCGGATCCTCCTGGTAGGCGATGATATCCGTGCCGTTGCTCTTCCACAAAATCGTACCACTACTGGCTTTGCATTTGCTGGTGTCCATTAGGCCGATTAGCACGGCCGTCATCATCATCGCTACTGCCAGTGTTTGGGGGAGACTCGCCATTAGATCTTTAGGCTGCCGTGGGTTAATAATTTCTAGTTTCCTCTTTGCAAGTGCCTTTTGAAGTTTCTTATACTACTACCGGCCAAGCGGCCAAGCAGCCACTGAAGTGACAATGTTAGATGCTTAAACCGAGATGTATGCGACGTGGCAACTTTCATTTGGTCCTTTTTTCTTTTTTCTTTTTTCTTTTTTTTTTCCTGAAGGTTTGAGGGAAAATACCACGAAGTTGCAGAATAGTCAATGTGAACATCTACGTAGCTAGCGGTGTATATTTTATTTATTTATGTTTTGATAAATAATATATTTTATTTATTTTCTATTTTATTCACGAGCGTTAAAATACTATCATGTTTTGGATGAACTTTAGAATCAATTGGCCGAAACAATTATTACAATATTTTTCTTGCTCAAAATCATCTTCCTATCATTATCTTCACAAAATTCCATATGCTTCTCTCTCTTTAGTTCTCTTTGCATAAAATTCCATTCCAAATTCATTGTCTGTTCCGCTAAGAAGAAAAAAATTAATACAAAGCATTTTTGCTTGCCTATTCATGTCTAAAACCAGATCCAAATGAAAACTTAGTATGCGTTTGAGATACGGGTTTGAGATGAAATTTTTAGGTTGAAATTTGTTGATTTTTTAAAAATTAATTATAATTTTTGTTGACTTTTCAGAAAAGGTAAAAATTAACTTAAAAACTTAAGTTATGTACATGTCAACCAAACGGACCCTTAGTCTGAGTCATGCTTGAATTCGTATCCTTCCGGCAATTTTCAAAGTGCAAAAATTTCAAATAACCTACAGAATAAAAAAGGGAGAGTAAAACTTAAACTGAATAAATTAATAAATTAATTAAAAAAAAGGCTGTGAAAATAAAATTGTTTGCATCCAACACTAGATCAAATTCGGTGTATCTGATCCTTATGGCCATGCACTTCATCACACTTATCTTTTCGATCGTTGTATCAAACACAATGGGTAGTGGTCCATAATGGGGCTCTACCACAGCTATTTCTTGTATGTTTACCTTGCAGTTTGCTTTGAAGATTATTGCTTTTCGTTTTTTGTTTTCTTTTTTTTTTTTTTTTTTGTTTTGTTTTCCTTATGTTTTTTTTTTAACACTTACTGCTTTTAATTTCGTTCTAGATTTTCTTTATTTGTTTTTTCTTTTTCTTTTTTATTTCAATACTTGCTCTATTTTATACACTAACTACTACTCTCTCTTATCATATTTTCCTTCATTTGTTAGCAAAATTGGGAAAAGAAAAGATAATAAAAACACAAAAACAGAAAGATAAAGAAAGAGGGGATGTAAAGTAGAACAGGTGGGGGAGATATGAGCGAAAAACGTCTAGTTGATAGAAAGTTTGATGAAGAAATCAAGAGAAAGCCATGGGCGTGCCGGATGGGTGCATGAAAGTCTAAATATTGTTTTTTTTTTTTTTCAAGTTCTATTAATTGTCCTTTTTAGTCATTTTCTTAATATAGGGGTTACATTAATTAATCATTAGGGGTTACTATAACTTCCCAATATATTCTACTTGAGCCCAATAGTACGTTAACATAATTTAATATAATTTCAGCCAAAAAAAAAAAAAGAATAGAAAAGAAAAAAGAAATCAGTTAATATAAAAACTTACCCAAAAAAAAGAAAAAGAAGTTAATTCCACATAAACTATTGCTAGAAGAAGATTCAAAATTCTCAAGTTGACTTACAGGGACAAACTGATACCATACTGGTTAGATACCCAGTAATATCGAGGTGATAGATGTAAAAATTAGTGTTGATCGATCAGAAGTTTATATCCTAGATGTCAGTAGTTGTGGCTTTTCCCATCTCCCTCTTTCTTAGAGCTATGATTTCCGCTATCACAAACACCTGCAAAAAACATCTTCATCTTCAGAGCCTAACAACTGTTCTCATCGTCTTATACCTCACTGCAAGCACCGTTGAGCAACAGCTTCGTTACGTCCCTGTGGACGACATAGCCATTGACTGTGGCTTTTCAGGAAACAACACATCACTAGACCCGCGGAGCTGGATCGGAGACATCAACTCCAAATATTTTAGTCACTCTGAAGGCCGAAATAAAGATTCGGTCACCTTGGAAGCCTCTGAGCAACAAATGGCGGAGGTGGATATGGTCCCTTACAGAACAGCACGCCTCTCGCACTCCGAGTTCACCTACAAGATACCAGTAACTCCCGGTCCGAAGTTCATCAGGCTTTATTTCTTTTCAGCTTCCTATGGAGACTTTAATCAAACCACAGCCTTCTTCTCCGTTAAGGTCGGTCGATACACGCTCCTAAACAACTTCAGCGTCTCCCTTACTGCTGATGCTCTTCGCTGGGGAGCCATAAAGAGAGAATTCTGCGTAACTGCCGAGCAGTCAAGTCTGAACATGACGTTCACTCCTAGTTCTTTAATTTCGGGCGCCTTTGCTTTCGTCAATGGCATCGAGGTGGTATCCATGCCCTCCAATCTCTATTATTCCGAAGCGGGAGACAATAAAATTCGTCTTCTGGAACGGTCGGACTTCTTTAACCTGGAAAACAGAACTGCTTTGGAGACGATGTATCGCATAAACATCGGAGGAAACGCTATATCTCCCCTTTATGACACCGGCATGTTCCGGCAATGGGACAAGGAGGATGATTACCTGATGGTAGAGGGCGTAAGTGCTTTGCCAGTTCTGGCTACCAGCACTAACCTCACATTCAATGGAAATATTTCGTCTTATGCAGCGCCAGCCGACGTCTATAAGACAGCGCGGTCTACAGGGGATGTTCGTACGGAAATAAAACAGGTCAGGAGTTACAACCTCACCTGGGAATTTCGCGTGGATTCTGGATTTAATTACTTGTTTAGGTTGCACTTCTGCGAGATTGAACCACAATTCAGTGAAATAGGTGACCGAGTCTTTCCCTTCTTTATCGCAAATAAAACTGCAGAGCATAATTTCGACGTAGTCTTGCTTAGTGGTGGCCAATATAAACCTTACTTTAGAGACTACGTGGACTTAAAGTTTGGGGAGGGAGGTCAGAAGAAAATCAACCTCTCTGTTGCTCTGCAAGCTAACCCCAGAGATGCAAACACTGGCTACGTTGATGCAATCTTGAATGGACTAGAGATCTTCAAATTGAGCGACACCATGGGCAATCTTGCCGGTCCAAATCCTGATCGATCATCTCGAGCCACAAATGCCCCACCACTTCCACAACAGAGGAACGGGAAGAAAAATCGAACAGCAATCATCGCCATCGTCTCCGGTGTAGTTTCTGGCGCAATTTTACTGCTCTTCGTCCTCGGATTCTTCATTCTCCGACGAGCTAGAAAAGTCAAAGACGCTGGCTCTTCTTGGTGGGGCCCCCTTTCGTTTGCCACGACCAAATCAAGCAAGACTCAAGGCTCGTCGTCCTTGCCGTCCGATTTGTGCCTTTACTTTTCATTGGCTGAGATCAAAGCCGCCACCCATGACTTCAACGGTGCTTTTATCATTGGAGTAGGAGGGTTTGGTAACGTGTACAAAGGGTACATCGACGATGGGACCACCCCCGTCGCCATCAAACGGCTAAAATCCGACTCCTCTCAAGGGGCCCGCGAGTTCAAAACCGAGATCGAGATGCTCTCTCATCTCCGTCACCGCCATCTCGTCTCTCTCATCGGCTACTGCAACGAGGACCATGAGATGATCCTAGTCTACGACTACATGGCACGTGGCACTCTCCGAAGCCATCTCTACGGCACTGAGAACCCACCGATCCCGTGGAAACAACGGCTCGAGATCTGCATGGGAGCCGCGCGCGGGCTGCACTATCTCCATAGAGGTGCAAAGTACACAATCATCCACCGAGACGTCAAGACAACCAACATATTACTGGATGAGAAATGGGTGGCCAAAGTTTCTGATTTCGGGCTCTCGAAAACGGGCCCCACTAGCATGTCCAAGGCCCACGTCAGCACGGTAGTCAAGGGTAGTTTCGGGTATCTAGACCCGGAATACTACAGACGTCAGCAGCTGACTGAAAAATCCGATGTGTACTCGTTTGGCGTCGTTTTGTGCGAGGTTCTCTGTGGAAGGCCTCCGATATTACGAAACGCCGAAAAGAAACAGGTGAGCCTCGCTGAGTGGGTCCGGAGCTGCTTCCAGAACGGGATGCTTAATCAGATCGTAGATCTTCATTTAACGGGCCAGATTGCGCCAGAGTGCTTGAAGAAGTATGGAGAGATAGCGGTGAGCTGTTTGGTTGATAATGGGACGGAGAGGCCGTCGATGAACGACATCGTGTGGGGCCTGGAGTTCGCAATGCAATTACAGAAAAACGCGGAGGACAACGACAGGATTGGTGGAGCAATAATGGAGGTTAAGGGTATAGATGAAGTCGCTCTCCTGAAAAGTAGTAATAATAGCGACTTCACGTTTAGTAGTACCTGGGAGAACATGTCGGGGTTAAAAATTAGTGGGATGAGTGAAATGAGTAGCAGTGAGCAAGGATCCACCACTAACGAGTCCATTAAAGGAACGTCTGCGACTGTCTTCTCTGAGATCAATAATCCAAAAGGAAGGTAAATGGACCAGGACTGATGTATTGTACAAGTATATTATTATTAATTTTACTTATTATCAATTTCTCGAGTAATTTTCATCTCCTGATCATGACGTAGGTCTAAACCTATGACAGAAGCAGTTTGCGTTATTCATAATTTATAATGCAAAATAGGTAATTAGAAACTTAATTTGAGATTAGCTTTTGTGTTATAATTTTATTTGTGTTAATCTGTTAATTAACAATATAAGAAGAAGAAGAAGCTGGATTCGGGGGAAAAAAAGAAAAAAAAATATCCGGAGAATTTTTTTTTTTTTTTTTTTGGGAGAAGAGCTGGAATTCTATAATGAAGAATACATTACTAGTAGTGTTACACAGCTGATCGCGAATTGTGACAATATATATTTATATATACAAAGGCGAAAGAAAAGAGAGAGAGAGAGAGAGAGACAGAAGGAATTAGTACTGAACAAAATTAAAAACGAAAATTAAAGCATTAAAGAGTGTAAGAAAATTCCAAACTTCCAATGAACAAATAAACTAAAAAGCAATAAAATAAAATAAAATAATTAAATTACACTAAAACGGCAAAAGGTGTATCATAAATAACTAATTTGTACAAATATTAAGAATGCTCGTATGATGAGAAAGTAGATCGTGGTTAAAATGTAGACTACAGTTAGTAAAGTGGACATTTCACACTACTAGTTAAAACAAGTATTACTTTTGCCTTATGTTGCATGCTTCGGTAGGATAGAAAAGAGATAGAAGGAAGCAGAGCGAAGGATAATTGGATGGATAATGATAAAGTAGTTTGTTGGAAGAAATTAAAGAAGGGAAAGGAAAATAGGGTGAAATGGGTCTACTAATTTTTTTTTCATTTTAAAATTTTAGGTGGAAAATTTAAGGGGTAGTCTATCCTGACGGCTGACATCCCTCATTTTATTTTTATCACCTTCTTTTTGAATAAATTTATTATTATTCAATTAGCCATTAACAAAATTATTTTTAAAGACAACTTTTTTCTTTTAATCATTTACACACCTATTTTTAGGATTTTAGAAAGGAAACTATATTAACGTCTATTAATATATCCCACATCTATAATAGTTTGAATGATTTAAATTTATAGGGTGTTTGGCAAACCATTTTAAAACACTCATCTCAAAATTTTTTTTGTCTTTTTCTCAAAAAAATTTTGTCTTTTTCTCAAAAAGTTTTTGTCTTTTCTGAAAATTCAAAAAAATTTATTATTAAAACTTAAAAATCTCAACTCAAACTACTCCACCAAACAACCCCTATATTAAAAAAAAGTAAAGAAACAAATTAACACCCGCATATGAAGATTAGGGAGAAGAAGTAGAATTTGATATTGTTAAGAAAATGAGATTCCATCTTAATGGGTCTACTTATTAAAGGGGAGTGGCTCAATACACTTATATATCTGTTATTGTTGTTGTGTTTTTACGATGTGAAACTCAAGTTTCTTTTTACCCTTAACATGCCCCCGTAAGATGGTGCTATAGTTTGGAGTCACCAATTTTCTATCGGATTGATCAATCCATTTGTTTAATCTTATTGGGCTCTTATACCATGTGAAGATTATGGAGAAGAAGTGGAATTGAAGATTGTTACGGGATTGATATTCCATCTTAAAAAATCAACATGTTAAGTGGAGTGACTCAATACCCTCATATGTCTATTATTATTGTTGTGTTTTTATTATATGAGACTCGTGTTTTTTTTCACCCTTAACAACATACATCTCGTCTCATGTAGACACCTTTTTAAGTGATTAATAGTTATTGTGCCATCATTTGCAATAAAAATCTAAATAAGTAGACGAAAATATGTTTTTCTTTTTTTGTACTCATAAATCAAATTCTTTTAGTACAATTACAACAATGAGAGAGAGAACATTTTCGAGACCTGATCGATAAAATTCCTCAAGAAAAAAGAGTTTTTTTTTTTTTTAGCGTTCGGTTATAAATACAATGATATAGGTCGCTACTTCTCTGGTACTCTTACTTAAACCATCTTTGTTTGAAAACTAACAATATAAATTTTACTATAAATACCTTTTGATACATACATATTGCGTACGTTAATGTGAGGTCTAAAATCCTTTCCTTACTTGCTATAAATGAACCGCCAAATGTAGCATGATATTGAAAATAGGTGGATTTTTTTTTCCCCTAAGTTGCCAAAAATAACTGTTATTTCCTTTTCTAAACGAATTAAGTTCACAATCAAGCAACATTTAATTGTATTTGTTAGAAAAGCTGTTAGATGCCATACATGTGATGAAATGGATGTTTTTTCTTAAAGTTTAGAAGGCGCGCGTAGACCACATTTCTACATTCAGGCATAGCAAATTGAAAAGGCAACTGTATTTCGGAGGAATTTTAAATTTTTTCTGATGTATAATGATTTTGACAACTCTACATTAGGATTTTGTTTAAATCGTAGATCATTCTCAATTTTATTTGTATTTTTTCATTTTGATATGAATTTAACTGGATTCAATATCCATATAACATGCACAACGGTATAGAGCTCTTATAATTTATCTCTATTTGTTTTTAATATTGCAAATTTGCGAAAGAATATCAACTCGAGAATCAAGCTACTTGTTTACAAAAAGAGCAAATAAGTCGGATAATTGGTTTCACTTTGCAGTGTGAGCTCGCATGTATGGTCTATTCCTCTTTATGAATTAATGCACAATAAGCGTGGAGAGATCAATAATTAACTTAAAATGAGTTTGATTTGGACTATCTGAATGCTTTCGATTGTATAGGCAACTTAATGTTGGTAACTCACATGTGGGTGTGTTATGCGAAGGGAAAGATTTTCTCCAGCCCTGCAAGTTGATTTTTTCAGTTTTTCTGGAAAACCATTGTGTAAAGTTGAATTCCATGACGGTTTTATAGAAAACCATCATGGTAGGTTTCGCACCTATTCAGACATAAGAGGTAATATATCAACCTTCCACAACGGTTAAAAAACCATCATAGTATGTCATGACATACCATGACTATGGATTCCATGATAGTTCTTTAACCGTCGTTGAAACTTTCAACGACGGTTAAAAACCGTCGTGGAATCAAATATTTCTACTAGTGCTTCAACCTTTCCTTTTTTTGCACACAATGGGATATGAGCTCATTAAGAGTTCATATGTCCTTTGAGTATTGTAACTCACTTTAAATTGACTGTATTGTAGAGGAAAAGAAATCAAAACTAAATGCACCATCAAATCCTAAAACAACTCTAACTTTAGTACCTTTAGTTTAGAAGTGATATGAGACATTGCCATAATGTACTCCCTTATGTTCTCATTTTCTTTATACTTCATTGAAACAAGGTTAGATGTAAGGGTACTCATTTTAGCCTTTTTGTTTTTTTGCAAATGTTGTTCTATTTCCTCAAGGAACATTTTAGCATTCTTCTCTTCAGACGTAGAGCCCCTAAAGGTTTCTGGAATAGAACATTTCATGATCATAAGACCCATGCAATTAGAACAGTCCCACTTCTCCATGTTCACTTTGTCATCAGTGGAACTTTTCTCATTGAGAGGTGCAGGCCGTTCTCCCCCGAAGTGTGAGGTCAACATCTATGCAACTGATAACAATCATAACGTTCCTTTTCTAATTTTTGAAATTTGTGCCGTTAAGCACAAGAATGGAATTGATATTGACAGATATTATTTAAACAAAAGTAATAACTGAATTGAGAATAAGACAAAATAACAAGTTCATAATCAATAATTGTCTCATAACACAAGAATACTCAATTAATAAATACATTTATAACATGATTAAACAATTCACATAATGGTGGGACCTAACATAAGATACCTAACACAAGATTGACATTTAGTCTTTGGACAGAAATATCAACTGCAAGTAGCATTTTCCATACAGTAATCAAATATTGACAATTAATTTTGTTAAACAATAAGTCTTTCTTTAAACCGACTCATTACTCATATGAAAAACCTAATAATCATCAAAAATCTATTACCACATGTATGCCTATTGTTTGGCCAAATAACAACCTTCCTTTTGGCTGATCATTATTAGCATAAACAATAGACATTTACATCTTAGTATTCCAAAATAAACAATTTGCATTATAGAGGTTACTTCAATCAATTTATTTTGAAATATCAGACCATTTTTTTTAAAGTCAAGCTAGTTGGTCAAAGTCAACGGTAAACAGTCAATGCCAATGATCAACCGTGATTAAAGTCAATGGCCAACGGTCAACTGATTTTTCTTGTTGACTGGGTTGTGGCTGGACTGGGTCGGGTCAACCCAATCCGGATCCTTATCCAGCCCCTAGATCCATTACCACCAGCCCAAAGAAAATGGGCTTAAGTCCCAACTTGACCTCTTTTGAGCCCTTAAACCTTATGGGCTCAGCCCAGCAAACTTCAAAATCCTAATTTTTTCTTCTCCTTCAAACTTGCAAGCACATCCACGATCATCAGTTATTATTATTTTTTAATCCAGAATGAAAAAACGATCCCAAAAAGGGAAAAATATGAAAACCTTTGATGATGATAATTACTGAATTAGAAACGACTCACCCAAACAATATGAAATCCATATATTTATAAATATATATACCCAACATTGAATCGCAATTCAACAAAAAAGAAGTGAATATATATCCGGGAATACACAGAAAAAGGTTTGAAGTAGGAGAAAAAAAAAAAATATATATATATATATATATATATATTGGAGTAGAATTCAAGCAATGTTGTTGCTGTATGTATATATAGATACAGATATATGTATACCCAAAAACACCAAATTTCAAAACGAAAATCTCTTAGTTTCATGCAATAAGCCTAATCACTGCTAACTACATCAACAAATAGCACAAAGAATGTGTACTTACTCCCGCTGAAGTTATGATATACACAATCATCAACCTTATATATCTCAAAACCATATTAGATAATAACTTGATGAAATTTATGATATCATTGACGAGAAGCCTGTTTGAGATCGTAGATGGATTTCTTGCAGACCATTTTCTTTGGTTCTTGGATAAAAAGTTTTATGGTTACATCATAAATATCGGTTCGTCAATGTCATCATTGAGAAACACAGTCTTTATATCCATCTGATGTAACTCCAAATCAAAATAAGTCACAAGTACCATTATGATCCTAAAAGTGTCTTTCATTGAAACTAGAGAGAAAGTCTCTTTGTAATCAATGACTTCCTTCTGAGCGAAACCTTTGGCAAATAGATGAGCCTTATATCTCTCAGCATTGCCTTTGAATCCCTTTTGGTCTTAAATATCCATTTGCAATTAATGGGTTTCGCACCTTCAAGCAATTCAATAAGATCCCAGACGTCATTATCTTTCATGGATTTCATCTCATCATTTATGGCATTAATCCACTTTTGAGAATGAGAACCTTGTTTGGCTTGATAGAAGTTGATTGAATCATCTTCCACCACTCCTATATCAACCTCATGTTCTTAGAGAAAAACGATATAGTCATCTAGAATCGCACTTCTCCTTTCTCTAGTGGATCTTCTCAATGGCATATCCTCTTGAGGTTGTTGAGTTTGCATTTTAGGTATAATTTCTTCATTTTACACATGGATCCCTTCTACATTGTTTTGATATTCCGGATCTGCATTTTGAGCAATGTCAGAAATAGGAGTTTGATCATTATTAAAAGTAATAACAGAAAGAGAAACGAATTCCTCTTCAAAGACAATGTCTCTAATCTTATCTCCCCCACAAACTCAATTTGCAATTTGTGGTGTGAACTCACGTACATGGTCTATTCCTTCTTATGAATTAATGCACAATAAGCGCGGAGAGATCAAGAATTAAGTTAAAAAGGAGTTTGATTTGGACTATTTGAATGCTTTCGATTGTACATGCAACTTGATGTTGGTAACTCACATGTGGGTGTGTTTTATGCGAAGGGAAAGATTTTCTCCAGCCCTGCAAGTTGATTTTTTTTTTTTTTTTTTTTTTTTTTTTTGAGGTCCTGCAAGTTGAAATTGGGACCAAACATAAGCATGCCTAAAGCATTTGTTAGCCAATGGACTTCTCATTTATTGCGCATTGTTTTAATCACCTAATTTGTAGTCACTTAGTAGACATCTTTTGGAATTTTATGGATGGTCTAGATTTGTTTTGGTTGAGCTATTGCTCCATTCAGACATAGACAGACGAGTCAACGTCAGAAGTAATGAATGCCAGCCACTAAATTTTATCAATTTACTGGTTGAACCTCAACAATTTGCTAGCCAGCTAGGTGAGCTTAACATTTTGATGTCAATGCATTCGTGCAGATAGCTTAGTAAAATAATGTTTTAAGAAATTATGGTTAGTGATGTTTTGATTCTGATCTAATTTTATATACAAAAATCTCTCGTAATTACTTTTAGTAACAGTGTGTAATCCAATCACATCTATTTCCTAGATATGTACTTGCTAAGAAAGAAATAGAATTGACGTTTCAAAATCTTGGAATAAGTTGATAAAATTCAATAATAAATTACTCGAATATTTAATTGGCTTCATGTGTATGTTTTCTATAAAATTGTTTCGTTTTTTTTTTTCCCCTGATACCTTGAGGTAGGATTTCAAATTTCTGTTTTCTTTTTTTTTATTTTTTTAATTTTTATTTTTAAGAACCATATATACTTCATTAGAAAAACCAAAACCCCCTGAGAAATCGAGATCCCATCTTCACCAGGACAGGGTGCCACAAGGTGGTGCATTGGAATGGGAAGGGGCAAGGGGTGGGAGATGATCACTGGCGGAGGGAGGGGGGGCTTGGGGCCATGGCCCCCGCTAACTTTTTTTGAAATTTTTGTATAGTTTTTTTTTTAAATTTAAAAAAAATTAGTATATGTATAAATTAGTCTCTAGATTTTTTATTGGGTAAACAATTTGGATTTTAAAAAATAAAACAGTTTTATTAAATTCATATATATTAGTGTTTTTGGTGACTTATCCTAAAATATAAATCTGAACTACAATTTTAATAGCCTAGTATTTTAAAAAATTGATCCATTATACTAAGTAATATTTTTTATATGCATAAACTAAAAGCTTTTAAAGAAAGTCAACTCTTTACTTTCCCATCCCATTATTCCTAAACATATTTTGTAAATTTGCTCTATTGTTCAATATATGATTTTTTTTTTTTTGGTTTCCTGTACTAAATTTTTTCGTAACTTGTGACAACTTTGTCTTGATCTGTCAATTCATTCTTCGTTAACTTCTCATTTACACTTTAGGTTTGTATTTCTTTTTCTCGCTTCTTATTCTAATTCTTTTTTTTTTTTTTTACTTTAATTGTGATTTCTATTTGTCTTAATGTGGAATTAGTAGGTAATTGTATTATTGTTTTTCTGAATTCTTTTTTTTTTTTTTGTTCTTATGTATTAGTGATAATATGCTAATTCCGATTAGAAAATTAGAAATATCTCGCTAGAAATTAGTAATATTTAGTTAATATTGTGGATTTTAGCTGAGAAAATTAGAAATAATAATGCTTAATATTGTGATTTTAAATGCAATTTTTATTTTATTTTTCAATTTAGTTTGTGATAAATTTATACATGCCTTTTTTTTTTTTAATTAGAATTTTGGGCTTATGGGCTATAATGGTATTGGTACCATATATGGAAGATTTTTTTTTTTTTTTGAATGATTACTTAATTGTCTACGTTGAGAAGGACATTGCTGTAAAATTTAATAGTGAATCAATTATAGATGAGTTTATCTTTATGAAAGATCGTACAATGCAACTTATATTTAAAAAAAGAAATAATATTTTAAGGTATATAAATTTAAAATAGCTACTCTTTTATTGAGATAATAATGTCATTTACAAGTTATAGATTTGCTTTTTTTCATTTTTAAAAGTGATATATTATTAAATAATGTGCCCCCGCCCTTGAGTCTAGACAACCAAACCTTGTTCCAACAATTTATTTATTTATTTATTTATTTTAGAAGATAAATAAAGAGGATAAAAGACTGTTGGTTGTGTGAGATCTAGTTTTTCATGTGACTAGCTTCTGTAAAAACTTGAATATAAATAATACATGCAATGTCATGAAAAAGCTTGTTTCAGAACTCTAAAATGTGTTATGAGTTTTTATAGCTTTATAAAACTCAAAAATGACTGTTCAAAGAAGCAAATAGCCTTTTTGAACAATAAGAAGTGAAACAGACTCGATTCCACAAAAGTCAAAATTTTGACCGAAAAAGTCAACTGTTGACCGAAAAGTCAAAGTTGGACCAAAATGGCCGAAATTATGACGAAGGGATTTTAAGATCTGCGTTTTTCGAAAAATAATGCAGGAACTAATTTTTATGACAGTTAGAAACTAAAACCACCTTAGAAAAATCAAACACGCCACAATAAGTCACGAGGCAAAAGGATTTGAGAAAAGATCTTCAATCCGATTTTTTTGACTGAAATTATGAAAAATCCAAACTGTAAAATAATTATTACAGTATTGGAATTTAAATTTTTACAGTCAAAGTTTCAAAGATTTTTATCCAAACAAGCCTTAATTTTTAAGATATCTCACAAAGATATTAATATTTTACTCAAAGTGGGATGTGTTGGACCAATCACAAGGAGACACCTATCTATGCCAACTCACTATGAGTTGTCTTGCACTTCCTCTTCCTCTCCATGAAATCCGGACACCTAGCATGCCAAAGAGCCAAAAATTGCAAACTTTTGGGGTCAAATTTCTATTTCTAAAAGCTCTCCAAGTTGTCTATAAAAAGGGGGCTGATTTCTCTATTCATTTTAAAGAGAAAATGCAGCCAAACCCTTGAGAATTTTCGGCACAAAAATCCGAGAGAAAGGGAGAGTGAAATCAGAAAAATTTTTGAAGTTCAATCCATCTTGTGTGCTTCGGGTGAGCTAGCAGCCGAGGGGGAGAGAAAAGAAAAATTTTTCTGCAGCCAAACAGCCTTGTTGTCGTGGGTTTGGAGCAGGGGAAACACAAGGGAAAACCAAAAATTTGGGGTAGAATTTAGGGTTTGAGTTTCGGGTTTGATTGGTGAGCAAGAGAGTGAGTTTTGTGCAAAGTTTTGGAGCTTGATTTTGACTCCAAGTAGCCTTCGGGTTTGAGTGAGAAAAGTGAGAAAAAAATTCAGATTTGGGGCTAATCTTTCTTGAGTAGCCGAGCAAGGTGAGGAGACCACAAAGGAACCAAAAATCTGATTTTTGGTGCGTGGGGAGTGAGCAGCCGAACCCTTGAACCAAAGGGAGCAACCAGAAAATTTTCGGGTCATCCAACCCTAAGCCGAAAATCCCATCTTGTGAGGTAAAATTTTTAAAAGCTTTTCACAAGTTTAAATGAGTTTTTAAGCATGTGATTTATGTGTATTTCAAGCAAAATTTGTGTAAGAGCATAAGCTCCTTTATGCGTTTTGATGGCTGCCTCCTATGTGCTTGTGTGCTTAGTGTTTGGTTAGGTTGATTTTAGGTGTGGTTTGATTTATGTTTATGCTCATAATTTGTTCTATGTGCTTGATATGCTAGATTGGCATGTTAGGGTTTGATGTAGGTTATATGTCCCCAAATTAGGTTAAGTGGTTTTATGCATGTTTATGATGTTTTATGAACCAAGATGCTTGAATGGTGTGATGTATGCTAAGTTAGTGGATATGCAACCCTAGGACTAGTGTTCGGATTTTTTGGGTTGCAATGGTCAGATGGGCTGTATGAAAGGGGTTAAGGGACGTTAGAATGCGCTGCATGTTTGATGATTATCTCCCGTTGTGGGCGGTCGAGTTAGAACCCGCGATATAGGACGTAACAAGAAATGTAAGAACCAAAACATGCTCTCGGGTTCCAGGGGGCTGTTTCGGTAAAACACGGATTACAGGCCTTTAGAGGCCGAATGGGCAAAAAGTTAAAACACGAAAGTTGTAGACTAGGTTGTTTCCTAGCGGCCAACGCGGCCAGTTTTCCAAAATAAGGCTCCAACAGCCTTCTTTCTCAAAGAAACCCGATAGAAGTCTGTAAGACTCGGTTTTCAAAGTTAATCACGTTTTCAAATAAAAAACTGTACCAATCGGTACAGAATCAGAAATTTCTCAAAACATGAAAGTTTTAGAACTCTTTGAGGGCTAGAACTTTCATGAAGAAAACATTTTCAAATTCGAAAGCGATTTTTAACTATAAAATGAAATGCCAAAACTGCGCAGGAATTCAAGAGTTTCTGTGCATGATTTTATAGAACCCTTTAGGAAAAACGTTTTTCGAGCTAATAACGTTATTTCAAGTAAGGAAACTGTCCCAAAAGCAGTTTCCGACCCCCAAATGATTTATGAAATTATAAGGCAGGATCTACGAATTTTTACGAAAAAGTTGATAAGATTAAGTTTTAAATGCTAAGTGTTTTTATGAAGCAAGAAAGGTAAGTTAAGATTTTCAAAGAAAATGGTTTCTAAGATAAGGTTTTTAAAGTAAATGGATGTTAAGCTAAGTGTTCAAGGCAATGTTAAGACGTATGATAACCGGGAAATTATACCCGAGTTATCGGGACTTAGTCCCACAATTCTTAAGTAAGCCGATAAGGGATTCACAATAAGGATCACAAGGGTTGACCTTGGTTGACCCATACATTGTTGATCAAAGCTCAAGGGTTGATGTTAATCTAACCCAACATGTTTATGAATGAGCTAAGTGTATGAAAAGGATATCCAACGTATCTTTTTAGATCGCGATACAAGATCTATAAGACTACTAAGGTAGTCACCCTTATGTATGCATGGTTTATGTTAGGGGGGACATATCACCGAAAACCCACATGATATAGATTAGAAATCTCACGTACGTCCTTCGATCGAGCAGGAGGGATTCTGCAATTAAAGCTCGAGGAGGAATAAGACAAGCAGCTCAAGGATAGACGGTAAGTACAACACCGTCTACAGCATAAGCTACTAGTATATATTACTAGATGTCTATGATGTGTTATGTGCTATGTGTTAGTCAACATGTATACAATATGAATTATGTTATGAATCTGATTATTATGCTAGGGCATAAATAATAGAATCAAAAAGGTGACAACAGAATGTATGCTCACTAATGATAAGAATAAGTAAGTTAATAAGCGATGTGTCGTACCACCCACGCCAGGTTGGGTTGGACTGTGGATTGAGTTGGATAAGGTTTGGCCGCCCCAACCAATTCATAGTCGCGTGCCGGTTACGAACACACGAGGTAAGGGCCCATAATGAGTAGAGATAAGAAAGCATAATATGGTTAATACTTGCTATGTGTATTTCCTGTTTATGCTATGTTTTTCTTTACGGCTTAAGGGTTGTACTTACTGAGCTCTAGCTCACGTTTTGAGTTTATGCTGTAGGTAAGGAACCAGCTATATGAGAAAGATGCAAGATGGAGTAGCGAGCCAAGGGACTGTGAATGAGTGGATTATGGGTATCGCTACGTGTTTTGTGATTTTATGTAAATTATGAAGTATTTTATATTAACCGGTAATTAATATACTAGTATGCAAAAACAGTATGACTTTATGTTTATAGTGTTTTGTCAATGCTATAAAAAAAAAAAAAAAAAAAAAAAAATTTCCGCTGTGTTTTTTTCAATCAATGGGTTTAAGTTATTTTACGAATGTATGTTAAGTAAGTAAGGTAACGACCTACGCTAGGTGGGGCGTTACAGGTTGCGAGGGTGATGTTGGAAGGACTTGACAATAGTAGACCAACTTGAACTGGTTCTTTTCATGATTTTGTTCTTCCTTCGCTATGAATAGAAGGAGCCAAAACTGAGTTGCCTTACTGGCGTAAGGGTCGGTCCACACCACTCGAAGTAACATGTGATACCATCCCCTGATGTTTATATCATTGCCCATTTGTTATATATTTGTTATAAAAAATATATATGAAAATAACACTATATTATCTTATATTTCAATATATAATATTATTACTAGTGTTATATCTATTTTTTCATCATTATTATGTTTTGAAAATAATATAAAAGTTCTGGGAATAGTAACATATAGTATATTTTATAGATACTTTTGAAATTTATAGTCAGTATTTTAAAAGATGATAAATTATAATATATTTTCACAAGAAATCCTTAGATTTTCTAAAAAATAACATATTTACGAATAACAAAATTTTCATTTTTAACAATAAATTTATATGTACGATTTCAGGTTAAAGAAAGAATGAGAGAAGAGGAGGGAGAGAGAGAGGAGGAAGGAAGATGGATATGTGTGATCAAATATCTAAATATATTAGTTATTATTATATTTAAAATTTTATGTTATAATTTACTATTATTCTTTTCAAAAATATTATTGGGTTCTTTCTCTATAAAAGTTTAACATAAAAAATTAAGGCATAAATTAAAAAGAGATAAATGTTTCATTAGTTATACACTGTAATAAATGTACCATCATATTTAGTATATGATAAATCTGACATTAAAAAACTTTTTCTATCTAAATAGAAAAATTTAGGAAAATTTAATCATTATCACATCAATTTAGTGTTTTATAGAAGATTTTCTGAGACCAACAATTGTTTGGATGAATTGATTGCAGTTAGGTGGACCGTGGATACCAACTTGACAGAAGGCCACTAAGACGCCGGGCCTAAAACTTTTCCTTTCCAAAGAAAATTTAAGACAGAAAAGCGATTATCCAATATATACACACACACACCCAAGAGCACGTGCTATGCACATGTGAGTAAATTTTGAGAAAATTTATTTAAGTAGGAAAAAATTAAAATAATGAGTAAAAAAATATACATAAAAAGACCCAAGAAAAAGACAGTAAAGAAAACTAAAAAGATAAAATGACTAAAATGAAAGAAATTATCAACACGAAAAATGACTAAAACAAAAAAAATTGGGTCCAAAAGAAATGAAAAAAGGATTAAAAAAGGATCTGGGAAAAAATAGAGGACTAAAAAATAAATATAGAAGTAAAAAATGAAAACCAAAACGAAAAAAATTTTGGTCGAAAAGAAAAAAAAAAGGACCAAAATGAAGAAAAAATGGTCCAAAAAGAAAATTAAAAAAGGACTAAAATGAAAAAAAAAAAATGGTCCGAAAAAAAACTAGAGGACGGAAAAGCAAATAAAAAAATTTTTCGTCCAAAACAAACCGTTTTTGATGAAATACAGACGTATAGTAACACTTATTGTGCTTCAAAAAGAAAACAAAAAAAAAAAGGACCAAATGAAAAAAAATGGTCCAAAAAGAAAATTAAAAAAGGACTAAAATAAAAAAAATGGTCTGGAAAAAAAACAAAGGATCAAAAAGCAAAAACAAAAATTTTTTGGTACGGATGCACGGTGACACTTATTGTGCTTTTTATAATATTCTACAGATGTATATATATATATATATATATATATATATATATAAAGAAATTCGTACTTACTCCATGTGGACAAAATTTCTACTCTTTTGGTTTTAGTAGTCATAAAAATGAGAAGAAGAAAATAGTTTGGCTTATTTATTATTATTTTTAAATGCTATGAAAAACTAAGCCTCCGTTTGGTGTTTTAATTGGAGTTAAAAATTTTAAATTAAAATTAGCTGATTTTTTAAAAGTCATTTATAATTTATGTTGACTTTTTAAAAAAAGACAAAAGTAAAATGAAAAATTTGAATTTGACTTGGTTTATCAAACGTAACCTAAATGCAAAGTACTGCATAATGGGTACAAAGTAGAGTTGCAATTGTTCATTTAAAATTGTTATATTATTTGAGTGTGAAGGGCTTATTATCATCGCATCAAGTACCTTTGACAGGCAATGAAAATATTTTTGCTTGATATATAGAAGTCAAAAAGATTGAAACAAATTCGCTAATTAGAAAGGAAAAAAAAAAAAAAAAAAAAAGTAACTAACTAACAAATTGTCTCTTGGCATAAGATTGGCGCCAAAATCCAGGTATATCTGCTAAATTTAAGTAAAGAAAAAGATCTCTACTTTATTTGGCTCATAAATTTAATTTCAATTAAATTGTGCTTTTTCATCTTAATTTTTATTTTTATTTTGTTTTGTTTTTGTTTTTGTTTTTGTTTTTTTTTTTTTCTGAAAAGTCAACAAATCTAATAACTAGTTTTTGAAAAGTCAATCAATTCCAATTTAAAAATTCCATCTCTAATTAACTTATCAAACGGAGACTGTTGTTTTCGTTCAAACAAGTAAACTCTAGCTGTCTAATCCCATCGGAGCTTGTTTCATCGGATGAAAGGGTAGAGGATTAAAGGTAGGAGTTCTCATGTCCAAAATTTAGAGTGAGAGAGTTGCGGATTTTATATTTTATTTATATATATGGGTGTAATTTCAATAGTTACTGTATTTTGTAACTATTCATAGTTACAAGGCAAAATTATAAAGAGTAGTGCATAAATTAATTACAGTTGATGATGTCATAAATTTTTGACTTGTTATAGCAAGTTAAAACCGATTTATCTTTCTATCAAGAAGAAGGAAAAAAAAATAATTTATCTTAAATATATTATTAATTAAAACATTATTTTTACGAGAGGTGGAAAATTGAATATTTGGAATCAAAATCCTATAATTGACTAGAATTTGTTTCCTTTTTCATTTTAATTTCCTTTTTTTTTATTTCGTTATATTTTCTTAACAAATTTCTTATACACATTTCATTACGGCAAGTCCGTGTTTAATTGTTTGACGTATATGGAAATTTCCATACGTCGAATTCATATTGCAAGAATATGTCATGAAAAATCTATAGTCTGATTTCAGTTTCTTCTCTAATCGATATAAAAAGATATTATTATTATTTATATTGGATGTAAATGTTACAAAGCAATTTTTAAGGATATCCTTTTTATAATATTTAAAAATGGTGTCTATTGGCACCCTTCTGCTTACTCATCACACCTTTAATTATTAATAAATTCTATTGTTACAAAATTACACATGAACAAAACTATTATAAAAGACAAAAGTGGTTTAAAATATATTCTTCACAATCCTTACTCCCAATTGTTAAAATAATAATAATAATAATAATAATAATAATAATAATAATAATAATAATCTATTCAGGTCCTGTTAAACATTGACCTAGTTACTAATGAATAGATTATGTCTTCCAATAAAACGATATTCATACGTTGTTCAATTCATTTATTTATTATTGTTATTATTTTTTTAATTCTTGAAAATATTATCAAGACAACAAACTTTCAATTGCATTTATTCTTGCGGTTACATACTTTGTTTTCTTTTCATTGCTTTTTTACATCAGTTGCTATGCATAGTTTTTTTTTTTTTTTTTTTTTTCAACTTTAGTAAATTAAAAAAATATGATCCATTTGTGCATTGATTCACTGGAACGGAAAAAAAAAAAACCTTTTTTTTCTTCTGGGAAAAAAAATTAAAGAGGGGCATACTCAAGGGAATAATGTTTTCTTGTGACTAAAAATTGTGTGTTTCTTCCAACAAAAATGAAAAGAAATTCATGATTTATCTAAAAGATAAATAAAAGTATAGATTTTATAATTGTGATTTTGCTGTTTTTTATTTGCTTACACTTATTTAAGAAAACAATACACAGTAATGTGATATTTGAGGAAAAAAAATTAAATTACATCTTTTACTTTTGTAATTTATTTAATATTTTAAAAAACCATGTTAGCAAGTTAACAACAAGTTGCATATCCAAATCTTATTTAATGAATTCTCCAATTATCATGTTCATTTATCACTATTAAAAATTTTTTTTCAACTACTCAATTTGTTATAACTATCCAATCTAAATCATACGGCTAAAATAATGATAACCGTGGATAGATAAATATTAGAGTAACTATTGAAAATTCTTATATATATATATATAAACACTAGTTGTATTAATTCATAAACAACTTAAAAATAGGTTAACTAAGGAAAATTCGGCTTTGTGTTGAAAGATCAATGATCTAAAGAGAAGATCAATTAATTCAACGTCATATATATTATTCTCCGATCTAAAGTACAATTATTAATAGGTACAATTATTAAAAATAAAGATTATGATACGTCATATATTATTCTCCGATCAATTAATTCAACGTCATTTATTCTCCGAACAACAAGACCAGGTGATGTACCACTATTTATAACTATTAGCAGTAATATAATTAGAGAATCCATATTAAGTTTAACTCTATATCATAGGTCACATTCTTTTTTTAACTTAAAGTGAGGAATTCAAACTCTACATTTCATGATATAGTCATGTGTAAAATTATTAATAAACTATAGTACAATTATTAAAAATCAAGATTATGACACGTTTGGAGAAGAACATTGTGTTTGTCTGTAAAAATTTTAAATGGTTCAAAATGTTACCATTTTAATGTTTTAGACAAAATTTCAAATGGAGTGAAGTTAAAGTTTGGTTGTTTGAGGTTTTTTTTTTTTGAACCTTGCTAAAAGTTTTTACTCAGAATGTTTGCATCCCCAAGATATCAAGACTTCAAAAGTGAGTAACTCACGCAGCTCTTTAACTTGATGTGGGTTCGAGCTTGGTTTTTTTGGGCCTTTAGGGCTATTGGGCTTTTAGTCTCTAAGGGGTGAGAGGGACTGAAACTTCAAAACATCATAAACATGGCTAATTTTGAATAGACAGTAGCATCTCTAATACAATGCTCAAAGATTACGCCTATAGTTAATTTTGATATTCGGATAAAAAAGTACTCTATATAGAGTACTATATTTTTTATGTCAATTTGTCATATGCTAAATTTTGTGATAAATTTATCACAAGGTATATAACAAATATTATAACCTCTTATTCTTATTATTGAGTGTTGTTGCCTTAACTTTTGTCATATAATTAATATAATATTTGTATATATAATTTATTTAAATCCTACATGTTCACTTTTACAAGTTTCAAAAATACAATAATAATGAGAAAAAGTAAGAATAACAGTAGAAAGAGCATTATGCATTGAAGTATAAATTAAGATAATGCTCTTTTAAACGAATTCTCATACCAAATATAACATTAATTGGTGCAGACCAATACATAGAAGTTGGTCTTATGGTTAGTTTGTTTCAATAAAATAATAATATTTTTTTATAAAAAAAAAGGAAATTATTATTCAAATTAAAATTGGATACAAACACCAGTATTAAAAATGAAACAACCATATGATACAAAAAACATAACTATATGATGCGAAATAATAATATTTAGTTATAAGGAAAGCAAATTGTATATGAATTAAATAAGAGTAACTCATCAATTAATTGTCCAAATACTTAGTTACTAATTTGATTCAAATTTTCTATCCAAGTTTTGGTCTTTCAAATGACGTCTAACTTATAATATTATACCATGTCATTTTAAAATATTTATAATGTTTTATAACTGATTTTTTATACCTTAAAATTTAATTTCGTTCAATGATATATCAAAATACTATTGATTAGATATCATTTAAGATATTAAAATTAAACAAAAGATGTTAATCCATATTTATTACATACGTATCATTTTTTAAGTTGTCCACATGAAAATTATAGAGAACCACAAATCCGTACGCTTAAAAAACCGAGAGAACCTCAGACAATTTATCATACCCAAAACACAACTTATTATAATTTTTTTCTTGAAAATATAATAACGTCTTACCTTAAAAAAAGAAAAAAAGAAAAAAAGAAAAAATGCCACTATTACGTAGTTTCGTAATGATGACTTGATTATAAGTAATAAGTCTATAGATTTATTCAATAGGCATTAACATCATTTCGTAATTCTCACCAAATGAACAACCAAGGGAGCCCATGATTTTACGCAATAAGATCAATCATTTACGGTGAATTAATAGTATCCGGAAAATTCTCTCTTTAAGGAGAGGTTTCTTTCAAATTCAACTTCCCTCTGTAGAATAATGAGGTATTTATACAAAATGTCAATTTTGGAGTCTTCTTTTCAAAATATATCTACAAAGTAACTTATTTTTAAATTTGAACAAGTTTTAAATTTCAATAGTTTTCTTTTTCACATCTGCCCTTCCACAATCTGCTTTTGGAGATCATTTAAAAAAAATATTTAATTAGTGAATTAAATGAACGTTTCATTTTCAAATTTTGATTTACTGGTATGGTTTTTTTAGAAAATAAATTGAATCCCTTATTTCATGCATTTCCTTTTTGAGTTGCCGTTTTTCTTGGGTTTTTCCCCCCTTACATATATATATATATATATATATATATATATATCTTCAAATTTTGTGTTTTAAGAAATAATTTAGTTACGTTTTCTGTGAAAGTAACCAATAATTTTTTATTTTTTCTTTTTAGTTTTTGCCGTTTGTTTACATATTCAGATTTTGTGTTTAAAGAGAAATAAGAGTTGTGCACACATTTTTTTTTTTTTTGAAGTGTTGGTCATGCTTTTATGAAACTAACAAATTTTTTTTTTTTTCGTTTTACTTTATTTCGTTACATTTTCTTTTTCTTTTTTTTTTTTTTTTTTTTTTAAAATTTTTTCTTAAAAATCAAAGAACCGATGACGTTTTTAATGGAACTAATTTTTCTTTGTCTCTCTCTCACTCTTTTCTTTTCACATCTGTTTTCGGAATTTTGTATTTGAAAAGAGAAGAGTTGACAACATTGTGATCCTTACAATAATGACCATATCACGTTAAGATTTAATATTTGATATATTTTATTAATAATATAATAAGGATCTATCATTATCTTGTATAGATTAGATACTCATATTACAGATATGATTTCTGTGATAATGACCATATCAATTTACATTGATTCTTTGTTTAACACAATATTTACATAGTAGAATTGTTGTAAATCAAATACTTTACTAATACTATTAGAAGGACCTATCATCAATTTATATAGGTTATATTGATCACATTACGGATATGGTCACTATAATAATGACCACATCAATTTACACATGATTCTTTATCTAACCCAATATTTATGTAATGGAAATATTGTAATGACTTGATCATTATACGAGAAGCATCATTTAGAATTTAGTTAAACAATCATAATACGACATGGTCATTAGTCAACTTATAATCTTGTTTTTACTTCTTTCTGGAAACCACATGAGTTAACTAACTAACCTTGTTTTTACTTCACTTTCATAACTGATATTGGCTAGGGTTGGTAATTCGTATCATGTGTTAACTAACTAACCTTGTTTTTACTTCACTTTCATAACTGATATTGGCTAGGGTTGGTAATTCGTATCATGTGTTGGGTTCGTATCGTGTTAGAGCCGTGTCGATTTTTTTCTTCCCCGACCCAAATATGACCCGCAACACAAAAACGACACGAAACTGTGACACGAACATGACACGAACCCATCACGGGTTGACATGACACGAACTGAAATTGACCTGCGATACGAAAATGATACAAAACTGTGATATGAACATGACACGAACCCGTCACGGGTTGACATGACACGAACCGAAATTGACCCGCGATACGAAATTGACTTGTAACACGAAATTGACCTGCAACACAAAATTGACTCGCGACACGAAATTGACACGAAGTTGAACCGCGACACGAAATTGACATGAAATTAATACGAAATTGATACGAAATTGATCCGAAAGTTGACACGAAAAAAGGGGTCGTGTTCGGGTTCTACGGGTCCTACCCGAACACGATTCGTTTTTTCTCGTGTCAATTTCGGATGACCCGAATTTGAACCGACACATATTTTTCCCAACCCGAACCCGCAAAATTCATGTCGTTTTCGAATCGTGTCGTCGTGTCACGACTCGTATTGCCACACCTAATATTGGCGCCACATGGGTTACACTCTTTGCAAACCGCTATCAATTAATGCTATTGATGACCACATTTGTTGTAGTGATGACGTGGTCATCACTTAACTGACCTTGTTTTAACTTCTTTTTTTTTTTTTTTTTTTTAAATAAGATTGACTTATTTATATTGTGCTTTTATTGTATAGCAGTTCATAGACATAATTGTAAAGGGATAATAATTTTAGTAATTTTTGAATTTTTAATTTTAGATATACAAAATGTATATTGAGAATAATGTGGCTATCTTAGGATAGAATATATATATATTGTTTCTTAAAATAGGTTTAAGGGTATTTTTGTCAACCCAACATGATTAGTTTTTTTTTTTTTTTTTTTTTTTTTTTTTTTCAATTCAATTTTGTAAATTAGTTTGTTTTTAGACTTTTTTTTCAAAGCATGTCTCTAAGTATCCTTCTACAGTCTTGGACTCCTGACTTTAATCTTTTCAAGCAGAAAACTACTGATGCTCATCTATGAGTTCGTTTTCATGATCTTGCGTCGGGATATCCAGACCTTGTTACCTTTGGAATATACTATTTTGGTTTGAACGACATGATAGTCCTGTTTATTTACATTCCGGGAGTAAGGACGCAAACCCAAATAAATAAATAAATAAATAAGCGACGAAAAAAAATATATTTGCGAATGCAAATTTCAGATTTCATTTTCGTCGAGTTACTTGAGTATTGCATATCAGTAAACCAATCAGAAGTCAAATAAATCACTGACCTTGATACGTAATTAGAGCGGATGCATTCAATTGTTTTTGTTATGAACCAACAAGCTAAGTCACCAATATATATATATATATATATATATTATTTTTTTTATGGTACGGGACGCTCAAAATTTTGAACTTAAGAGCTCTTACTTTAACTTTTCCTCTCCACCTGTCAATCTAAGATGCCAAGAAAAATCATGTTTAGTAAAAAACGCCGCAAGTAAGACCTAAATAAGGGGGAAAAAAGTACATGATCTCTTCTATGGAGCTTGTCACGACGACAACTCTGAAGCAAAATATCAAACCCAGGAACATTTTTTGAAATGATATGATTTCTTATGTGAATTAATTATGTGATTGAAGCACGGTAGCTGCTATTTGTAAAGAAGTAATCAGATTTCTCTTCATGTACAATGAAGCCCTCTTCATTTTTTTTTTATTAAATAAGAGATTTTATTATCAAGCCACTAAAGGATAAGGGACAAACACCAACAAAGGGACAAGCCCATAGAACAGAACCCAGAATAAGCTAACCGACAATCACCGAACAGCTAGGGAACCTCCAAATGGACCTACAGTCAACAAACCAACGGGACAACACTCAGGTAATCAACCCATTCGGGGAAAGACGAAGCAATCCCCTATCCCAAACATGGAGAAAAACTCCTACAACGAGAACGCAAGATTCACCTACCAAACAACACTCAACCAAACAACGGCTAAAACCCGATTAACAAAATCCAGAGCAACACAAAAACCTACACGAAGGAGCAGAGGGGAAACCTCGGCCCTTATTACAAACAAACATAGAAAATAGACAAAAGAAAAAAGGACAAACAGTGCAACTATCGACAAAGTCACGCCCATCAATGTCGAAGCAACCATCGGCGCGATCGGACCATCGTGGAAAGAAGGACAACAACAAGGAGAAAAAACCGGCTATGCGTGAGGGACACACGCCACCCACGACGGGCAACGCAAGCCCACGCACAAACCTAACCCCCTCACCATTGCCCCACAGCCCAGCTTTCGTGGTATCCACGAGCCCTCACGATGGATGCACCCGGATCTGAGGATGATGAACAGTGACCAACTCTCCATGCTCAGCTCTGAATAGCCCCAACCCACCCCTCTAACGCCATGAGCACAAAGTCGGAGAGCACGACAAACTCCCCTCTAAGCGATTGTCCAACAAAAGGCTGAACCACTAATCCTAGATCTAAAAAACCTCAAATTATCTCAGAGCCTCTCTCTCTAAAAAAACTTCTTTACCAGCATGAAATATATATTGCTTGACTTTATATAAAATATATATTGCTTGACTTTAGGGTGGAAAAAAAATCAAGATTTTATATGTAAGCTCAGTACTTATTTTATTCGGACAACAACAGTGATGAATTCGAAGATTAATCATCTCATGTTTTTAGTATAATTGATCCCAATCTTCATCACTGCTGTCAATATTAAAATTGCCATATTTCCCTAAAAAAATTAATAATAAAGTTGCCATAGGGCCGGCAATTTCGGACACGACACGGTGACACGACACGAGAACGACACGTAATAAATGGGTTTGGACCGCACGATTAATAATTGGGTCGAAATTGGGTCGACACGTTTAACATGAAAATAAATAGGTCGGAAATGGGCTGACACGATTAACACGTTTAACACATTTATATTAGAATTTTTAAATTATTCGTTAGAATTTTCAAATTATTCGTACATGACACGGTGACACGATACGACAACGACACGTAATAAATGGGTTTGGACCGCACGATTAATAATTGGGTCGAAATTGGGTCGACACATTTAACACGAAAATAAATGGGCCGGAAATGGGCTGTCACGATTGACATGTTTAACACGAATTGCCAGGCCTAAGTTGCCATATGATTATTATGATATATGGCTTATACACTATTGTCTTTTTTATGATATGCAGTTGTTTTCTAGACATCGACCTTTAAAATTTGTTGTCGTTTTAAACTACTCATTTTCTAGGATGTTGTCGTTTTCGCTTTTGATGTTGTTGTTTTCTAATATCATGTTGTTTTCTAGACATTGTCCTTTTTAAAATATGTTGTGGTTTCTCATAATATCCTCTCTCTCTCTCTCTTTTTTGTTTTCTCATAATATCATGTCCTTTTTAAAATTTTCAATGACCCTGAAATTTGAATTTGAGGCCATACTTACTTTCTTGGTAAAATAGAGCATACGTACTTTACAACTAAAAAATCTGTTCGTCAAGAGAGTTCGTTTGGCTAAAGCATCTGAATGAAAATATTTTAACAGTAACATTTAAACTGTCATTTGAATTGATATTTAGATGACAACATTCCAAACAAAACAATTGAACAAAAACATTTAAACATGTGTTTAGAAATAATTATCTGAAAAGACAAAAAAAGAGATGTGTAAATGATATCTAAATTGATATTCAAAATTTTATTAAAATCATTGTAAAATATATATGAGAATGGACCTAAATTTTATGAGGAACTTTTTTACCACTTAAGAACGAACTCAAATTTCATTTAGATACTTCATTTTCAGTTGTATTCACCAGACATATACTTGGATAGATCATTTAAATGAAATGGTCCGAATTCCATCAAATAACTGCGCCAAACTGGATTATCCATCATCATCGCACATTGTTTATACATCGTCGTTGCTGGCTTATGGATGCACTATTTATTATTGTTATTGTATATTATATATCCATAAATTTTTTTCCTTCAGTAAATTATCATAAATTATTTTTTGGTTGAGAAGGAAAACTATCATTAAATATTTTTGTCGAATTGTGACATAGCTGGATCTACATCCCGAGCAGGGACGTCGGCACCATGGGCCGGGGGGGGGGGGGATTGGCCCATTGTATTTTTAAAATAAAATTTTGAAGTCCTCACCATTTTCCTTCTTTTGGTCTCCATAATTTTTTTTTTTTTGAAGTAAAAGTCCTCTAAATCAGATTTAGCTTAATTCAAGTCCTCCTTAAATAGGTTTTCTGGCTTCGTCTTTAATCCCGAGAAATAGATGTAAGCGCTCGTCACCATCCCTCCCTTATCAGTTAATCCCTACTAAGATGCTCAAGACTAGTAATGGAGCATAAAATTTTTTCACCAAAGACTTTAAGAAAATTAAATAAATATAAATATTTAACTATATGGAAACATCCAATAATTATGTAGGAATACAATTATGATTTGTATTATTAGTAGGAATATTACTAAAATTTTGAAAAACTTTCAGGTATAAAATATAAATTTCAAAATCTGAATGAAGGAAAAAGTCTAATTTCTTTTACAGAATGAGGTATTGTTTTAGAATTATTTTATGAGGTCAACATATTTTTAAAAGCTTGTGGGAGTAAATGGCCCCACTTACCTAAACGTGAATTCACAACCGCTCAAGAGGAATCCCTCAACGGCACATCCGTAAACAAATACATATCATTTTCAACTTTTGTTGGTGAAGACTACAACCAAAAAGCCCTTTAACGACATTTAAAAAATATTGTAAAATGGATTCCACGAGATTTTTGAAAAGGTCGTTGAAAGGGGGTGCCGTGAAAAGTATGATGTTTTAACGACATTTTCTTCAATGTTGTGATCTATGTCGTGAATTCTTTATCCTCGACATTAGAGTATTGTCATCTATTACTTTCCTGGTTGTATATTGTTACATATCACAACTGTTCAAAAATGTCGTGATTAGTGTGTATGATAGCAGTTTAGAAATGTCATGATTTGTACAGATTACAACAATTAAACTATGTCATGATTAGAAATGTTTTACGACATTGAAAGCATGTTTTAATAAAAAAAACCATGACATTGGATAAGTGTCATGTATTCTTGAGTTATTACAAAAATGAATTTCAATAAAATAAAATTTTATTGTTGATTATTTATAATTACATATATATAAATTTTTGAATACACGAATTATTAAAAAAAATCGCCCCAAATAATTTTTTATTGTTGATTACTTGTGATTATAAATATAAATTTTGATTCATAGTATTAATTAAAAAAATTATTACATAATAAAAAATAAAATAAAAAAAAAACAAAACAAAACAAAACTTTCAGTCACAATTAATTTCCAAAAACTATTGCAAATGCATTTGAATTGGTGGTATTGTTCAAGGAATTCCTTTGCTATCTTTTGCATCTTCAAAGTGTTGCTTCATTCTCGCCCTTCTCTGTCACCATTTCCAGCAAGCTTCTTTCTCAACTTGGTCTCTCCTCATAAGCCTTTTTCCTTCTGCACTAATGTTCTTCCACTACTAATATCTTGAGACACTTAACTGCACTCGCTTTGCCACTCAATTTTACTGTGGTATTCAAAATAACTAACAATCATATCCTTTAGTCTATCTTCAAAAAGCACAACTTTTCGTGTCTCTTTTGATCTTCTAATGCAGTTCTACATAGAAAGAGATAAGTAAACGCTCTCAACTTCTTACAACTGTCATATCATATTTTTTAAAAGCAAGACAAACATTAACACTGTTATATACTGATGGCATATTTCCTTCCATGGCTGAGGCTTCGCAATTTTACTGCAGATGGACATGAGTAAAGATGTGCGAAACTCCATTAGACATCGCGATTTTGTTGTTGGTGAAATCTGAAAAGGTTAGAGGATATGTGATAAAAGAGAAAGCAAAAGCCAAAGGGTGAGATATGATTGTCAAAAGATAGGAGCTTCTCGGCCTTGGCAATGAGTTCTGTGGCCTGAAAGTCTGATGATCGGACGTTAGAGGAGGATGTGGTGATCGACAACCACCAGCGACGGTCTGAGTTGAGCGAGTTACTGAGTGGATTCGGCCATTGATTGTGTGAGTTTAGGAAGGTGAAAAAGCAAAAACCAATAGATGTGGACAGAGGGGAGTTAACAAACATTCAAAAAAAAAAAGTGTTATAAAACCTTTTTGATTAAAACGTAACGGAGGCTTTGTTTCGCTGTCACTATAGGGCAAAAATGAGGGTGTTTGATTCCGATCTAAAGTATGATTGTTGACGAAGCTCTGTTTTGGAATTGCAAAACCATTACAACAAAATCCAAACTTGAAAGAAAACAAATTTGACACAAGAAATAAATTACCTATGAGCAGCAAGTTGTGGTGAGATTCTTGCGTGAGGCAGAGAGAAAAGAGATAAGTAAGAGAAACAAGAAATTATGTGTTATTGGGAGTGAGAGGTATAAACGTGTGTGCAGTTAATATTTAATCAGAATTGAAGTAAAGTTTAAAATGAAAATAAAGCACAAAGAACTTTTTTGTCAAAAACCATTTAAGCGCCAACTCCAAATTTTTCGTTTGCCTCCATTTAAGCGCCAATCCAGAACTGCAAATATTATGGTTTTTGTGTTTTTTTTTTTTTTTTTTGTGTAGTGTTTTTTTTCTTTTATTTATTTATTTATTTTATTTTTTTAAAGAATAGCAGCATAACTCGTTTAAATTAAAAATAAGTATTTAATTATCTGAAAACAACCAATGTGTGGTGTAGTATTGTGTAGGCAGTTACCCAAACTTTTTTTTAGGAGATTTTTAATGAAGTTATTTTTGTTTTTTAAAACTTGTTTTTTCTAAGGAGTAATTCAAAATATATATAGATATATAATTTATAGTAAATATTAATCTTAATATTAATATTATTTGATAGTAAATACATATGTGTTGCCACTCCTCCGGGTATATTTTATGTAAATTTTTTTTTTCACTTTTTAAAGGTTAGTTTAAAATAAAAAAGTACAAGTCAGATTGTATTATAAAATAAATAAGTAAATAAAAGAGTCCGAATTAAAAAAAAATTGTTTAAAAAATAAAAAAGAGTCTGATTTTTTTTTTGTTAAATCTTTACTTTAATTAAAATAATTTGATATGTTTGAAATAGAAAAGTACGTGATCTTAGTTTCCTTTCCGAATTTCAAATCTTTTTTTTTTTTTAAATCTAAAGTTGAAATCTAGAGTGTGTTTTGTGTAATGGTTTAAGATGGTATTTTTAAGTTTAGATTGAGTTAAGTTTAGTTTAGTTTAAAAGTTGAGTGTTTGGTAAAAATTTTGAGTTGAAAAGTTTAAGTTGAGTTGAGTGTTTGGTAAAAAAGTTTGAGTTGAAAAGTTTAAGTTGAGTTGAGTGTTTGGTATGAGGTTTTTTAAAAAAAAAAATAAGGGCCTTGTTTGGATGTTCAAAATCTGAGCTGAATGGATTAATTCATTTATTTAATTAATTCATCTGTTATTTTTAACACAGAAAATAAAAAATTGTTAATACACTTAATTTTTAACACCTGATCAACTATGATCCAAATTTACATTTTCCTTAAAAAAAAAAAAAAATCACATAACAATGAATATATTGGTCAACATTGGTCAAACCCCAACCCAAAAACAACAACATTGGTCTTCACACTAGCACACAGCATAGGGCTTCGTTCCCTTCCAAACCCTCTCTCTCTTTCTCTCTCTGCCCATTATATCCAAAATTGAAACCCACAAAGAACTTCCAGGTCCTTCCTTGTCCGATCCCTTTTGAATTCAACGACTTTCATCGCAGATTGCGATTTGTCGAACTGGCTCTTGGGTTTCTCCCGATCCGTATATCCGTACCATCATCCACGCCGGCAACGACGCCGTTGACGAAAGAAGGAGAGGAAGAAGAATACGACGATGAATCCTGTGTCGTTGTGAGATGGGAATGCCCAAAGCCGAGCGATGAGATGAGCAAAACAGGGGACGAAGAAGACGAAGACAAGTGCTTCTACGAGTCCCATGATCGCATTGTGTCCTCGTCTTGCTCTTGCTCCACTTACAACTCCGATTCCAACCAAGAACCCGACGACGATGGGCGAGGAGGGGGGGAGCTGCAAGTGGTGGGTGCACAGTGATCGAGAACAGAAATTGTGATTCGAGATTAGGTTGCATTTGCAGATCTTTGCCATTGAGATTTGATCGCGCTTTGCCGTCGCGACAACCAGATTTGCAGATGGGGCGCTTGGGTCGCGGGGAGATTGTCGTCGGGCAAGAAGGGCTGGATATGGTGGGGGACTGTCATTGGGGGGGAGGGGAGACCAGATCTAGCTCCTGGGTGGTGTCGGGGGACTCGTTGTTTGGGGAATAGGGGTCTGGGTTGATGACGAAGACGCAAGGGGGCAGCTAGATCGGTGTTTGGCACTGGTCTGAGCTCGGCAACGGCGAAGATGCTGGGGGGGCGAAACTCGATGATGATGAAAGCGAGCGTCGGATCATGTGGGTGGGAGAGAGAGGGGATTGTGAGTTCAGCTTTCTCTCTCTCTTTTTCTGAGTTGTGAAAAGAAACTGGGTGCTACTATGCAATGGTTCAATGGAGTTACTGTTTGGACTGATGCCCCAAACGGGTTCAGTTTGGACTGAACTCAAAAATCCCAGTTTGAACTGGGGTGCCAAACGGACTCCTAAATTTAAAGTGGTATGAAGATGCCAATAACAAATATACATAGCTATGTCTTTTTAATTATTATTTTTTTATTTTTTAAAAAATGCAATCAATTCGACGTTGATAAATAGCTAATCTATATGAAACTTTATTTACTTCACGGTATCAACAACCTCCAGAAGAACATGAATATTTACTAGTTAAAGGAGCTAAACAAAACTGTTACAAATTGTTTACAAAATAAGTTTTTTTGTTCAACTATTCAATTATTGGATAAATATTCACATTAAAATCAATCAAACACAAGTGACCATATTGATTGACATTGCCATATATTGGTTCAATCTGCAAAGATTTTTCTAAATATGATTAGACCAAAAAGTCAATCTCGATTTGTAGTAATAAATAGTAGTAGACTGAGATGTTAACCAAGTTTAGTAGATGATACTGGTTTAACTAATACTTACTATAAATAAGTTTATGATAAATGGTTCTCAATGACTTGGTTACAAATCATCATAAGCAATATATATATATATATATATAATATAACAAGAAAACATAGGTTATTTTTGTTGAATTACCTGGTAATGAGATGAATATGAACTTAAAAAATAATCGGAATTGACTAAACAAGAATTACTATATTTGACTTACATTCTCATACATCAGTTCAATTTGCAATCCTTACAATTTATAGTCTTCCCGAGCATATAACATCTAAGTTGTTCAAATTTGTCTATCAAATTTTTTTCTTATTATATTTTAATGGAAAATCCTAAGCTCCAATTGAAGGGTTACCAAATGTGTTTTTTAAAAGATTCACTTTTTTCACTTTTCATATACTATTCTATGAAAAAAAAAAACATTTACTCACCCATTGCGCACAACTATGTGTCAACATTTAGAACACTTCATTTGAATGGTCTATCCAAACATATGTTTGGTTGGTACTATTGGAACGGAGCATCTAACTGTTATTTGAATTTTTGTTCTTAAATGGCAAAAATTCCTCCCCCAATATTATTTACCTCTACTCAAGCGTATTGTTTATGTCTTTTTATATTGCTACTTCCAACTGCATATTTATTTTCAGAATACCGGTTTGAGTTACTTGACTTTTCATAATCTTGTAAGAAATTTGTTAACTTTTCCACACAAAAAAAAAAAAAAAAAAGAGACAAAGTTAGCTTGGAATTTTTAAGTTAGAACCTAAGATCCAAACAATGCACAAGTTTATGTTCAAATGTTATGTTCAGAATGTCAATATTCAAAACATCAAATTAGATGACAATTCAAATACTTCTGTTTAAAATTTTTCATTCCAATGTTTTTGTAACAAATATTTTTATTTGGACGCTTCTCCCAAACGGACTTAATATTGACATTTTTTATGATATGAATTACAATTAAAATATGGTGGAATACTAAAATAGACTAGATAACAAAAGTAAATGTCTTCTTTATATGAGATAAATCTTAAAATAAATATAATTCAAAATTCTAAACTAAATATAATTTTTAGTATTTAAAACAACACTAAGAGATAAAGATAATCCTAAGTAAATCTTAAAATATATAATCCTAATTCGTATAATGTATTTAAAAAAGAATACAAACTAATTCACCAAAAAAAAAAAAAAAAAAAAAGGAATAGAAACCTCTATACTATCATCTATTCACTTCTATCAACCATGTTTTTTAAAACTTTCTTCTAGTTAAAAAAATTAAAAACAAAAAAAAAACCTTTGCAGATTCTTTTGTATCAATCATGTTTGTTCTACGGTTGATATTCTTTTAATTGTTTTTTCTTTCTTATACAGCTTTTCTTTGGAACATCTGAGACAATCATGTTGAAACGGAAGATTTGAATTTTAATTTGAATTGTAGCAGTTTATTTTTGTTATTTTGGATGTTTATGTTTGAGTACTTTAGGATACTTTAAGATTTAAGATATTTAATTTGGTTAGGGGCTTTACATATTCATCTTAATTATACGAATTCAAAAGGACAACTTTCTTGACACCACGAAGGAATATAATATAGTTTTACTCCACGAAGGTATAGTAGAAAAGTGGAAGGAAGAGAAAATGAGAAGGAAAAATGGGTGGGAAAAAAAAAAGTAAAGTGTGACCCACAAATTTAATCCCTCCAAAAGTGGGAAAAAAAACTAAAATCCACCTTATAACTATTAAAATTACTTTTTTATCCTTGTTTTTAAAGTAAAAGAATGTGTTTATATAAATAAAATAGTAAATATACAACTTTTTTCTTTTATCTCCTTCTGTGATACCATAAAACATAAAGGAAAAGTAAAATCTTTCATCTAAAATCTTTCCAAACTCTAAAGGAGTCCATTGGGCATAGGGGACAATTACCCCCAGGTGCAAGGCAACTTGGCGCCCCTAGTCATCTCTCAATTGCGAGTCTTTAGTTGCCGTCGCTTCACAACCCTTTGGTTGCCACTCTTATATAAAGGAAAATAATAACAAATGATTTAGAAACAAAGCTAGAATTAAAGAGGAAAAACACATATAAATATATATTAATAATTGAAAATAAAATAAATATAACTGTCCTATTTATTGAAAAATCTTCATGCATCTCTAATTCATAATTTCTCAAGAAATTTGAAATTAGATGGTGTAATGTTTTAAAACAAATTGAGATACAACATTTATTTATGTAAATATCTATATATATTTTTTTCTATGAACAATCCTTAAAAATAAAGATAATCCTAACTACTATATAACTTTAAATTCAAAATATTAAAATCAACTAATCTAATCCTATTTGGATTCACTATTGGTAATTCAACCGAGCTAAATATTTTATTTTCTATGTTTCTTCTACACATATAAATTACATCTTTTTTTTTTTTAATAATAAAACACATTTGGAGCTAAAAAATAGTCGTACAATATCAATTCACTATCTAATTTTTTGTATTCACCACCAACGTTATATACTGGTGTTATTTCTTTTTCTTAATAATCCTTCCCCTAGTTATTTAAATTTTCTTCCTCACATTTTATTTTTCATTTTCACCTAATTTTTTAAATAAAAAAGCACATCTTCTCATTATTTATCCACTTCAATCAAACACTTTTTTTTTTTAATCTTTATTCTTTTAGAAAAGTTTGAAAAATAATTTACAATATTTCTCTTTTGAATTACTTTTTTAAAATGCTCTTTAATATATATATATATATTTGTCCTAGATTTCTTATGTTCTTTTCAATTTTATTTACTTTTAAAGTAAAAAACGTTTCAATCAAATTTTAAATAAAAAATCTTTAAAAAAAAGCCATTTTAATCTACCAGATCCTTCTTAAACCTCATAGCTTAAGAGAAATAATGATAATACTAAGAACGGAGCTCCCAAAACCGATGTCTTAGGCGTATGAAAAAAAAAAAAAAAAAAAGAACCATCAAACCTGCCAAAACAAGCAGCTTTCCAGTGCCTGCCAAAACAAGCGCGCCAAAATGTCAGTGGGATTATCTCTCTTATTATTCCCATCCTCTTTCTAAACTTTTTTTGATCATATGCGAAAAAGGTGGAGGAAAACCACCCACCCTGAAATTGAAAGGCCACGATTGAAGCTATCACCATGTACGACTGGTGGCAATCACACACAACACAACACAAGCCCCCTTCTTATGTTTTCTAGTCAGAAGTTTATTGGTATAGAATGTAAATTATGTTTTTGTACTTGCTAATGATATACACTTTTATCTACATAAGGTTGTTTCTTTTTCATGATTTTGGCAGTGTTCAAACGTTTATTTCATCAATCCAAGCTTGTTATGCCAAGCCTATTGGCAAGAAAAGGTGACTACGGTCCTCAATTACTTATTTAGTGATCTTGGAAATTGATGAAAGATGTGTTTCTCATTACAAAAGCTATTCTTCTTTTACAAGCTCCTCGTTTCCAAAGTATCATAATAAAGAACTTCACAGCAGTGTTGTTTTTCAATGACATTTCTCTATTAAATGTCGTAAAATATACTTTTCAATGACATTTTTCTGCTTAATGTCGTCAAATGATCTTCTACGACATTTAAAAATAAAATGTCATCTTAAAGATACTATGACGACACTTTCAAAAAAATGTCATAAATTTTGTGTCGTTAAAAGTACTTTTTGTTGTAGTAAATTAAAAAGGCAAATGTATTTCGGAGAAATTTTAAGTTTTTCCCGATGTATAATGATTTTGACAACTCTACATTAGGATTTTGTTTAAATTGTACATCATTCTCAATTTTATTTGTATTTTTTCATTTTGATATGAATTTAACTAGATTCAATATCCATATAACATGCACAACGGTGTAGAGCTCTTATGATTTATCTCTATATGTTTTTAATATTGCAAATTTGTGAAAGAATATCAACTCGAGAATCAAGCTACTTGTTTACTAAAAGGGCAAATAAGTGGGGATAATTGATTTCAATTTGCAGTGTGAACTCATGTGTATGGATTCCTTTCTATGAATTAATGCACAATAAGCGTGGAGAGATCAATAAGTAAGTTAAAAGGAGTTTGATTTGGATTATCTGAATGCTTTCGATTGTATATGCAACTTGATATTGGTAACTCACATGTGGGTGTGTTTTATGCGAAGGGAAAGATTTTTTATTTTTTATTTTTTATTTTTTGAGTTGCTGCAGGTTGAAATAGGGACCAAACATAAGTATGCCTATAGTATTTGTTAGCCATTTATTGCGCATTGTTTTTGTAACGACCCACCTAGCACATGCCGTTACCATACTTACGTACATACAATCATGAGATAACTTATACGAAACTTACTTACTTATCACGTGAAACACAGCGGAATTTTTTTTTAATTTATATACAGTGCATATAGAAAGTTACAAAACATAAAGTATGAACGGATAATAGTATTTGTGCATATGGGCATTAATATTAACTATAACAGTTATTAACATCGCATAATATTCATATAAATTTCGAAACGCGTAGCGGCTTCCGTTCCCCACATTTCACAGTGCCGGGCCACGTGACTCCACTTTGTACCATCAACTGCTGGCAGGTTGTTTACCTACAGCATAAACTTAAAACAATAAGTTTTCGCTCAGCAAGCACAACTCCTATACCGCGACACATAACTAACACACATTTTATCCTATTCATGACATAGCAATTCATTATATAACACACCACCACAAATAGCATGCATGAACCAATTACGTTCATATTATGCTTTCTTATTCCATCATTTCTTATCTTATTTAGGGGCCCTTAACATGAGTGTTCGTACCCGGCGCGCAACTATGAATTGGTTGGGGCGGCCAATCCAAATCCAACTCAATCCACAGTCCAACCCGACCTGGTGCGGGTGGTACGACACAGGCGACTTGTCGCCTTCTTCTTCTTTCCAACTTACCATTCTTGAACTTATTATTCTTATTGAAGTTAGTGAGCATACATCTTGATGTCACTTATTCATGTTTCATAATCTAATCACATACTTAACTTAACATACATTTCTTACTTAACATACTTCATAACATAACATTTTTGTATTACATATAGTATATAGCACCGAGCACATAACACATCAATCATATTTAGGTAAGTATATAACTAATAGCCTATGCTGTAGGCGGCGTTGTACTTACCTTGTCTATGTCGGATGTTACGCTGTTCCTCTTTAGGGCTCAGCTGCAGGGTACCTCCTGCTTAATTGAAGGACTTAAGTAAGGTCTCTAATCTATGACCATAGTATGTTGGTTCTCAACCAACATTCATGCAATGTTTTTGGTTATATGTCCCCTTAAAATAAATCATAATTTATCTTAAGTGTGGCTACAATAGTTGCCCTATCGAACTCATACTATGGCCTAGTAGGTTACGTTGGATAACCTTCCATACTAATCCCATACGCAAACGTATAGGGTTAGGCCATCACCTAACATCGGCTTAAAACTTATCTTAATCCATATTAGGTTAACCAATGTTAACCTCTAAGGTTACTAAAGTCAACCCCCTTCGGGTCAACTTTGGGCTTTGGGGCTAAGCCCGGTAACCCGGGTATAATTCCCCGGTCACCATTCGTCTTTATTTGATTTCATAAACTTAGCTTAAAAATTCCCTTTTTCTTTATCTTTGAAAAAGTTTAGTAGTTAAGCTTAAAAACTCCCTTAATTACTCATAAAAATTCTTGGTTCTTAAAACATAATTTATAAAATGGCTGAAGGTCGAAAACTGTCTTTAGAACAGTTTTCATAGTTAAAACAATGCTTTTTAGAAAGAAAAACAGTTTTCCTAAGTAGATTCTAGAAAATCCTGTGCAGGAATTTCTTGTTCCCTGCACAGTTTTCAGAAATCAGCTTATATTTAAAAATCCAGATTAAATTTGAAAAACTTGTCTTCACGAAAGTTCTAACTCTCGAAGAGTTCTAAAACTTTCGTGTTTTACGAAAAATCTAATTCTATTTATATTCGTGTCAATTTTAATTTGAAGCTCACTGAACGTGTAGACTGGGTTTAGGCAGATCAGTCTCAGTCTTTTGTAGAAACGGAGGCCATTGGAGCCTCATTTTGGGAAACGGTCCATGCTATCCCCTAGGAAAAATTCTGTTCTACAACTTTTATGTTTTACGTTTCACCCGATCCGGCCTCCAAAGGCCTGAAATTTCCACTTTTTCAAAATTGGCCAGTTTTAGATCCGAATTGGCAGCTTTGGCTATTAAATCCGGTTTACGTCCTAATTCACGGATTCTATCTCGACCGACCACTTCGGGAGCTTACTTAATAGACATGCAGCTAACGTCCCATACTTACAAGCATGCTAACCCAACGTGCCTATGCAGCCCCAAAAAGCCGACTGCCTTAGCCATGGCTGCAAGGGTTTCTATCCTAGCATACAATCAAGCCATTCATGTCACACAATTCAATTCCATCTCATCTAGCATCCTAACATGCTTCCATGTTCTTAAACACATAATTGGGGAACATATAACCTCATTCAAGAATTCTAGCATGCAACCTAGAAATCAATTAAACATAAGCATTTTAAATCATAAATTGAACCAACCACCCCCTAGAAAGTCTAATCAAGCACCATAAGCTAACTAAGGGCATAAAATAAAATTGTGAGCTTATGCTCTTACAAACTTTGCTTGAAATACATTTAAACTTCAATTTAAAAACTTGAATAGAAATAGGGTGAGGGTTTTGAAAAATACCTTGAATTAGGTTAGGGTTTGCACCAAATTCTCACTCTTGGCCCCTAGCTCACAACCGGTGTTCGTCACACCAAAGTGACTCCCAAAATTTTCTTTTGGCCTCAAATTTTGTCCTCCACCTATGGCTTGACCACACAGCCCCTAGACACCAAAAATTTCAGCCTTACTACTGCCTTTCCTGCACCAAACCCGTGGCTGCCCCAAGGAAGAAAATGGCTCCAAAAATTTGTTCCAAGCTTGGTTTTGGTTACTTGGTTGAAACCCGAATTCTCCCCTAAGGTTTCCCTTAAAATTTTGGATTTCCTCTCTTGATTTCCCTGCTCTCCCACACACGGCAGTAAGCCTAGAGAAAGGCTGGAAAAATTTTTCAAATCTCCCTTCTTGGTTTTCTAGCTCAAAACCGAACTTACCTTAAGATTGGCTTGTAAAAATTTTTGGTTTTTCTTCTTCACTTTCTCTTCCTCTCTCTCAGTTTTGTGGGAAAAAAAAATGCAAGAGTCTGGCTGAGTTTTTTAATTAAAATGAATAGAGCTCTCCTCTATTTATAGACAAAGGAAATCTTTCAAAAATTCAAGAAAAACCCCACAATTTTTTTAAAATTACACAAAAAGCTGGCATAGGTGGGCGGCCATTGCTTGGTGGAGAAGGAAAAAAATTTCTAGAACAAGCCACATATCTTGCATGGCTTGGTTCACAAAATATTTATGATGTCATAATTAAAAAGTAGGTGATGTCATAAATATAAAGTTTTGTTTGGCTAACTTTTTGAAAAGCAGTTTAATTTTAAACTTAATACAGATAAATTCAATACTGTGTTTTACTAATACACAGTACTGATATTTTATACTGCAGTAAAAATTTTATCTGTGTAAAATCGGACTGGAAAATTTTTTTCTTATTTTCTCGAGCCCTTTTGCCCTGTGCCCTAACTTAGCGTGCTTGATTTTTCTACGGTGGTTTTAGATCTCATTTATGCTATCTTACCCAAAAATGGGTTTTCACAGTATTTTTCCCATACTGCATGTCACAAAATTGCACAGTTATAATTTTAACCATTTTGACCATTTTGGTCAAATTTTGACTTTTTCGGGTCAAAGTTGACTTTTTCGGTCAACCATTTGACTTTCCTAAAATCATGCAATTTCATCTTTTTTCGTCTGAAAAGGCCATTTGCTTATCCAAACAAGCATATTGGAGTCTTATAAAGCTATAAGAACTCATAACACATAGTAAAGTCCTAAATCAAACTTTTTCGTAAATGCCTGTACGGCATACATTTAATTCCTGTAAAAAAGAAATAGTAACATAGAAAAATCAGGTATTACAGTTTAATTAACTAATTTGTAGTCACTTAGTAGACATCTTTTGGAATTTGATGGATGGTCTAGATTTGTTTTGGTTGAGCTATTGCTCCATTCAGACATAGACAGCCTAGTCAACGTCAGAAGTAATGAATGCCAGCCACTAAATTTTATCAACTTACTGGTTGGACCTCAACAATTTGCTAGCCAGCTAGGTGAGCTAACATGTTGACGTCAATGCTCGCGTGCAGTGATGTTATAAGAAATTATGGTTAGTGATGTTTTGATTCTGATCTAATTTTATATACAAAAATCTCTCGTAATTACTTTTAGTAACAGTGTATAACCCAATCACATCTATTTCCTAGATATATACTTGCTAAGAAAGAAATAGAATAGATGTTTCAAAATCTTCAAATAAGTTAATAAAACTCAATAATAAATGACTCGAATATTTGATTGGCTTCATGTATGTTTTTTTATAAAATTGTTTCGTTTTTTTTTCCTTGATAGTTTGAGGTAGGATTTCAAAATTTATTTATTTATTTATTTATTTATTTATTTTTTAAGAGCCATGTATACTTCATTAGAAAAAACAAAACCCCTGAGGAATCGAGACCCCATCTTCACCAGGACAGGGTGCCACAAGGTGGTGCATTGGAGTGGGAAGGGGCAAGGGTTGGGAGATGATTACTGGCGGAGGGAGGGGGGGCTCGGGGCCATGGCCCCCTCTAACTTTTTTTTTGAAATTTTCATATAGCAGGGTTTTTTTTTTAATTAAAAAAAATTGGTATTTGTATAAATTAGTTTTTATTCCTAAAAATTAAGAGTCTCTACATTCTATTGGGTAAACAATTTGAGTTTTAAAAAATAAAATAGTTTTATTAAATCCATATTCATTAGTATTTTTAGTGACTTGACATAAAATTTAAATATGAACTACAATTTTAATAACATAGTATTTTTAAAACGCTGATCTATTATACTAGGTAATATTTTGTATACACATAAACTAAAAGCTTCCAAAGGAAGTCAATTTTTTACTTTCTCATTCCACCATTCCCAAACAAATTTGTAAATTTGCTCTATTGCTCAATGTGTGATTTTTTTTTTTCAGTTTACTATACTAGATTTCTTCTCAATTTGCGACTACTTTGTTTTGATCTGTCAATTCATTCTTTTTCAACTTCTTGTTTACGCTTTAGGATTGTATTTCTTTTTCTCGTTTCTTATTTTGATTCTTTTTTTTTATTTAATTATGATTTTTCTATTTGTTTTAATGTGGAATTAGCAGGTCATGGTGGTATTGTTTTTTCTGAATTATTTTTTGTTTGTTCTTATGTATTGGTGATACTATGCTAATTCTGATTAAAAAATTAGAAATATTTCACTAGAAATTAGTGATATTTAGTTAATATTGTGGATTTTATCTGACAAAATTAGAAATAACATTATTTAATATTCTAAATTTAAATACTATTTTTATTTTTATTTTTATTTTTTCAATTTAGTTTGTGATAAATTTAGACATGCCTTTTTTTTTTTTTTTTTTTTTTTTAAGGAATTTTGGGCTTATGGGTTATAATGGTGTTGGTGTTAGATATGGAAGATAATATTTTTGAATGACTGCTTGATTGTCTACATTGAGAAGAAAATTGTTGTAAAATTTAATAGTGAATTAATTATAGATGAGTTTGTCTCTATGAAAGATCGTTGAGCACAACTTATATTTAAGAAAAGAAAATAATATTTTGAAGTATATGAATTTAACATAGCTACTCTTTTATTGAGAGTATAATGTTATTTACAAGTTATAGATTTGTTTTTTTTTTTTTTTTTAATTTTTACAAGTGATATATTAAACTTGGAGTTTTAAGATGTGAAAGTTAAATGGCTATGATATTATAAAGATATTAAGATCAACACTTTAATTTCAAGTTCTTTCTTGCATTATTTTTATTTTTAATTGCATATAACTGATAGTGATATGTCGTCTTATTTAGATATAATACTGATGTCTTCATGTGTCGATATATCATGAATTTAATAAATAAAAATTGTTACATATATAAGTATACATGTTAGTATAATTTGGATTAAAAAATTTTTTGACCCCCCTACCAATAAATTCTGGCTCCTTCATTGGAGATGATCTCATTTTTCCATCTCAATAATTGTATGCTCAATAGTATTTTGATAACTCATCAATTTATTTAAGGGTTTTTAGCATTTTAGTATTTTTGTGGGATACATTATTTAAACTCAGATAATACAGCATAACACTATTGGATGATAGTCAAATGAGATAGGGAATTACGGACAGCCTATCTAAACTCGTTGTTAAGGGCTTGAACATGACACCGGTCCTCAAATGGATCAATGATTGAGATGAAAGTAAATAAGATCGATGGCTGAAATAATCTCAATACCTTTTTACAATATGATCTTAAAAGACAATCATGCGCAAAACACATAGAGACATCCGTTTTGTTTTTAACCGCAAGTGAACACTTAGGACGACTACTACTAAAAAAATAAGTTGACAGAGACTTTTGCCGACAGAAATTATATCATTCCAAATGGTCACAAACTAATAAAAAGTTCCTTTTACACCATTAACCCGAGAATTATTGACTCAATGTTCAATACATATCGTCATATTTACATAATAAGGATGTCCCATAGAAAGTTCTCAGTCGTAGATAGTTTATCTATGTCACTTTCTGACTATATTTCTCGTTTCTAAAGTTTATTGCATTACTATTATTTATGTTGATTATGTTTACATATTTTTTCGTTAGAAATTGGAAAGAAAATGACTGTCTAAGCTTGTTACTTAAAGTTGCTACATATTGAGGGAGAATTCTCTCCACCTACTACGTTTGGCATAGTGACTGTAATGGGACGGAATGGTCTTCTCATCAACCCAGTCTATAAATAAATACACTTTTTATATCCGTCATGTAATATTTTAAATTGTTGAGAACAGGACAGGTTTTTCTCATCGTGGGTTTCAGATACTCTCAAAATGTCTCATTAACCTTCTTCTTTATTTCCATCATATTAAAATAAATAACTAAGAGTAAAATGCATAAATAAGATACTTTAGGTTAAAATAAATAAAAACTATAATATTCAATTTTCCAATATCAAATAGGTTAAAATTTAGTAACTTAAAATCATATTTTTATAAAACTCCTTTTATAATATCTATATGATTATAATATTACGTAATAACTAAATGAGGTGGGTAAATGGAGAACAAGATCGGGGACCCTAAACTTGTTCCATCCCGTAACCTTTAAGGGTTTAACTCTTAATTCGTTTATAACCTAAACCCATTCAAGTCGGGTTTTCCCAATCCTATTTAGACGGGCCCCATGGGTTAATGGGAAAAATTGTCATCCCTAATTTGACAAGAGTCACAGAGAAAACTGGAAGAAATGAGAGAGATGGGCATTAGTGGAGGGGTTTTTTTAGGGGGAAAAAAAAAGGATATCGTCTTTTTTAAAAGATGGAAGTATTTGTATTATTGTAAGATTAAGAAATAGTAATTTTACACCCATTTCTAATTAGATTGCGGACTATAAAAAAAAATAAAAAAAATAAAAAAAGACAAAGACAAAGACAAAGAAAAAAAGGGAAAGAAAAAAAGGAAAACACCAACTTTATTTGAAGAAAAAAAACTTTATAGTACAGTATAGTCTCGATAAACTAATAATCACGATTACATAATAATTTTGACCCTTTCCGACTTGAGATAAGTTGTTTTAAGTGCATCTTTGTGCAAGACATCTCTAGTACACTATCGTCTTCAACTTCATCTTCATCTTCTTTATCATTTCCCACGATGTTCTCAATAAATTGCTCGTCACTCAACAACAACGACACTTGGCTCCGGTACACAGATCCATGACATCTATTTATTCATGAACTTGTTTTAGTTAAACAAATAAGTAATAATGATATTTCGTAATTTGATAATTAGGTAATATTAGTATAATCACAATACACAATACTAAGTTTAATGTTTTGGAAAAAATTGAAAAATACCTTCATAAATTAATTTTTTTATTAGTTAATGTACAACTTAATAAATTATATTTACCGAGAAAGTAATAAGTCAATTAATTAATAAATTTTCATGATCTTAAAACATTACTTAAATGGAGATTTAACTTACATGATGTTTTTTCTTTTCTTGAATGCCAGTAGCCACTAATTGGAGGAAGCCAGGATTTTTTATCAGGGTTATTTTTACCAGGGGGATTAATAAGTATATAATGGATAATTAAACGATGCTATAAGTATGTTTTCATTGTAAGGGGGGTTATTTTGAAATTATATTGAAAAGCATGGGCTATTTACCCCCTAATCCTTGCCTCCCTCAATGCCTGGCCTCTTTCGTACTAGTGGATGTATAAGTTATTTTCTATATATATAATCTTATGTTCAAATTCCAAGATACAACATTTTATTTTCATTCTCATTTTGTTTCTCATAAATGAAAAAAATTCTATCATCTGAAACGGCATTTAAAGAAAAAAAAAAATTGTGATGCAGAATGCATAGGAAAAGAGAGAGAGAGACAGAGAAGACTAAGATTATAATAATAACTAAATATATTTGTTTATTAATTCCGATTTTGGTTGGAGGAAATGATTTTTCCTCTTTTAGATAAACAATATCACGCATTAAAGTGGGAAGACATTATTATTTCTGAAATTCAGAGATCGACAAATAAAAGACACAAATAGCAAAAGAAACAGACTACAAACAGATATATTGCTGACTCATAACGTACATACCCAGCAATTGAAAAAAACAAAGTAGAAATGGTTTTCATCTATAGGCCAGATCATTTGCAATTGCGATGAAGGCGGTCTCTGCAGTAGTTATTCCCAAAGGTCTGAGGGCCATAGCAGTCTCCATATCTTTTGTCTCTGTCTTGCCCGCATGCTGCTCTGTTCCGATTGCCTGTACGATATGCGGTGGGGTTAGTCTTTAGGATCCTCCGGCTAATTTCTGAATCCATCAGAAACTCTTGCTCCAAATCCTGGTAGGCAATGATAGTGTTGGCGTAGTTGCGAGGCAGCAAAACCGAAGTTGGGCCGCCGCCAGCCATGCACTTATAAGTCGTGCTGTCGAGAATCAGTAACACTGTCGTCATCATTATCACTGCTACGAGTTTGTGAGGGATGCCCCTCAGCTTAGTGGCTGATGATCTCATGGTTTCTATTTTCTCAACTCTTTGCAAACTCTTTATTTCAAGGGCTCTTGGTATTTATATATGATTTTATTTATTTATTTATTTATTTATTTATTTTGTAGTACAGGCCAACCAAAGTGACCGACACTCACATCTATTTAACCTCACCAACAACGTATTCGACAGTCGATAAGCGGCCAATGCCATATTTATTAGCGTCCAAAAAAAGGAAAAAAATTGCCATAGTGGCAGAAAATTTTCCGTATTTTTAAATCAGCACAAGATTCACTAATTGTGTTAAACAAGACCATATTGCTCTTCGTAAACGAAAGGCAACGGTTGGGATAAAGTAAATTCCCAAAGTAGTAATTTTGATCTTCAATTATTTAGCCATTTGAGGACAATCAACTTTATTTTTTTTAAATTATTTTTAAACATTTTTTATTTTTGTAACAGTTGATATCAGACGTCGTTCTTAAAATTAAATTACATACAGTTTTATTTAAAATAGTGCTAAATATACTTACTTTAATATTAATTTTTTAGTGTTGAATTGTCATTCTTTTTTATGGTTGAATTGTCATTCTTTTTTATTGATAAATATAATATTTATCGATCAAATAAAAACAACTATTTTATAAGTTAGCACTTAGAAAGTGAGATCAGAGTGGTGTACATAGTATTATTCTTTCTGCTATATATACACCCAAAAAAAAAAATTTATTTTCCCATAATCAAAAGTAAAGCCACGTTGGGCCAGGCGAAGGGCGGGGGGGGGGGGGGGGGGGGGGGGGGGCAATGGGCTCCTACCCCAATTTTAAGAATTTTTCATTAAATTCCTAGTTTGCCCTCCTAAAAATTTTAAAATTACAAAATTTAATTAGATTTGTTTTAAAAAAATAATAAGGATAAATTATACTTTTTTTTTCCTGAACTTTAGATCTTGTCACAAAATGCCCTTCTTTCCTCTTGAACTTTAAAAGCTTTGCGAATTCTGCCTCTCAACTAAATTTTTGATAAAAAAAATGCATCTAACACTCATTGAAAGTATGAGTTCGGGGTATTAAGTTTAGAATCATGAAACGACATACATTAGCGGCACTCCTAACATCCATTACTCTTATTAAATGTGAAATCACAAAATTATCTGTAAGAGAAAAATAAGAGAAAAAAATGGACGACTCTAAACATTTACCTTTTTAACTTAATTATAAGTGTTTCACATATTCGCAACTCATACTTCAAAGTGTTATGTGTATTTTTGTTGTCCAAATATTAATTGAGGGAAAAAATTCGCAAACTTTTCTAAAGTTCAGGGGAGAAAAATGTTACAAATTAAAGTTCGGGGACATTATGTGACAAGGCCTGAAGTTCAAATGGAAAAATGTAATTTATCCATAAAATGAAAAAATTTTAGTCACGACATTTTTAAATAACACTTTCGGTTACAATATTTTTGTGTGACTAAATGTCACTTTTAGTTACAACCTTATGACTAAAATGCGATTACTTACAAATTTTTGCTGCAACTAAAACTTTAGCCACAAGCATTTTAGTCATGGTGTAACTAAAACTATTGATGCCGAATAGTCATTTTAAAAGGGAAGTCCAATCCCTTAACAGTATTATATTTCTCTTATTCTCTCTAATCTTCATAATAATTGTGTTAAAAGTGTAAATACTTGACATTGATATCATTTTTTCCCCATACCTCTCTTATGAGTAATATCTTAATTTTACATTTAGCCAAGGTAATGATGTAACGACTCGCCTAGCACAGGCCGTTACCTTAAATACATACGTACTTACATACTTGGCAAAACATAGCGGAATTTTTTTTTATACACGGATTAAAAACGTGTGGCATATTAAACATGTTCTACATAAAAATATTCACATAATATAAGTACTTTAAATCAAAACGCGTAACGGCTTGTCTTCCCACGATTTCACAGTATGCCCCGCCACGCCCCGCCACCTTGTATCACACATTGCTGACAGGTTGCTTACCTACAACATAAACGTCAAACTATGAGCTTTCGCTCGGTAAGCATAACTATCTAAACCGCGACATCAACATACATAATCTAGCATCCACACCCTAGCTTAACTTCTCATCGCATATCTCATTGTTTCATACTTACATTCAACATAACATACTACATAACATCATGACATACATAGCACATGCATGGTCCAGTTATGCTCGTTTTATACTTTCTTCATTCTTATTTACTTTCATACTTATCTTACTTAGTGCCCTTAACATGAGTGTCTGTACCCGGCGCGCGACTATGGAGTGGTTGGGGTGGCCAGCCCAGTTCAACTCAAACCATAGTCCAACCCGACCTCGGACGGGTGGTACGACACAGGCAAGCTTGCTTGCTATCTTACTTTCTTTCTTTAATCTCATCTTATATTTAGTGAACATGCAATCGTAATGTCACTTTTTGCATAAATCATAACATACCTTGCAACTTACCTTACATGCTCAGCTTACATAACTTTTTGCATACATAGCATATCACATAGCATACAACAAAGCATGTCAAAGCAACAATCAACATATATTCCTAGCATGCATCTAACGTACTTGAGCAAGTATCAACTAAAGCCTATGCTGTAGGCGGGGTTGTACTTACCTCTCTTACTATGTCCGTCTTGTCGCTGTCCTTCCACTGGGTACAGCTGCAGGCCTTCTCCTGTTTGAGTAAGGACATAGATAAGAGTCCAATTCTTGTTGTGGAATGTTGGTATCCTAACCAACATGCCTACAAAACCCTAGTTGTATGTCCCCGATACCCGATCTCTTACTTGGTCCTAATTGGTTATCCTATTGATTATGAATAATCAAACTTTGATTATTCCCTAAGAGACTACGTTGGATAACCTCTTGAACTATGCCGTTGATACACTGCTTGGTTTTCTTAAAAACCTTGGGCCTTATTCTTATATCATAATTAATTGGGTTAAATTCTATTAACCCTCATCTCTTAGCCCATCCTTAAGTTCTAGGTGTTCCTTAGGGTTACATTGGATAACCCTTAAGGTTTTACTTTAGTTGAAGGTTGGTTCAACCAAGGTTAATGTTGGTCAACTCATGGTCAACCCTCTAGGGTCAACCTTGGGCTTTAGGGCTAAGCCTGGTAACTCGGGTACTATTCCCGGTTATGGTCCGTAATCGGCTTGATTACCAATTTTTATCATAAAATTTCCTTTTTCTTATTCTTTTGGCAAATTGAGTAATTTGGCCTTAAAATCCTTTGATTTTTTTGTAAAATTTCCTATCGTTGAAATGGATGTTTATAAAAGTCGTTTAAGGTTGAAAACTGCCTTTGAAACAGTTTTCATAATTAAAAACAATGGTTTTAAACAAAATATAATTTTCCGAAAACTTTTGTAAAAACTTATGTGCAGGAATTTTCGTTTCCATGCACGCTCCTCATAAAACCGTGTCATTTTAAAAATTGATTCTGAATTTGAAAAACTTGTCTTCACGAAAGTTGTAGCTCTCCAAAAATGCTAAAACTTTTGTGTTTTGAGAAAAATCCAGTTCTGCTTATATTTTTGTTAGTTTTTGTTTGAAACTGGCTGATCCTGTAAACTGGGTCTGGGCAGACCAGCCACGGATTTTTGTAAAAACGGAGGCCATTGGAGTCTCATTTTGGGATTCTGTCAGCGCTACCCTTTAGGAAAAATTGTTCAGAACAACTTTTGTGTTTTGAGTTTTACCCAGTTTGGCCTCTAAAGGTCTTAAATTTTCACTTTCCCGAAACTGGCCAGTCTTGGATCCGAACTGGCAGTTTCGTTGGTTACGTCCGGTTTACGTCCTATCACGCGAAATCTACCTCGACCAACCACTTCGGGAGCCTACTTAACAAACACACAGCGCATCTAACGTCCCTCATGAACCCACAAGCAGCTAGAACAGATCCATGCAAACCAAACCCGAATGCACAAAACCTAGGCTTGCATGGTTCTAAAGTTTTACATTCCATTCACACAAGCATTATCCACACACCCCTAAGCTAGCAGCCATTGAGCACTGCTTAGGGCAGATTTTTGTCCAAGATCAGGGGAAATACAACCCTAAACATCTAGTATGAAATCAACTAACCAACAAGCACAAATCAAGCAAGAATTTAAGCCATACACCCTTAGACACCTAATCAAGCACATACACCAAACTAGGGCAAGAAAATTTAAAGGTGAACTTATGTCCTTACAAACCGAATTGAACCATAATTAAAATTTCAAATTGAACTCAAATTGATGGGGTAGGGTTCTAGAATTTACCTTGGACCAAAGTTAGGGTTTTGGTCACACAAATTTCTTCCTCCCCCTAGCTCCCTTCACCCACGGCAGCAACCTCCAAATTGGCTACCAAAATTTTGGTTGGCTTCTTGGTTGGTTCTCACCAAAACCGAACTCCACTACAAGGATTTGCCCTAAAAAATTTTCAGTTTTCCTTTCCCTTCTCTCCTCTCCTTCACCCACGGCCACAAGACCTAAAAGTGACCCAAATTTTTCCAAACTTTTTCTTGCTTTCTTCTAGCTCAAATCCGAACTCCCCTAAGCCAAAGCCCTCAAGAAATTTTTGTTTTTCTCTCCTTCCTCTCTCAATCTTTGGCTGCGGATTTTCAAGGAAGAAAATGGCAGGAATTTTCCCAAATTTTTCAATTAAAATGAATAGAACCCGTGGTTATTTATAGAGGTTTACAGAACTTTGTAAAATTGTGAAATTGTCCCAAAATTTTTGTTATTCCCACAAGGGGGATGTTGAGGTGGCCGGCCAAGGACAAGCTAGAAGCTTCCTTGATTTCTTTCCATGGTTAATTAAGGTTAATGATATCATAATTAAAAAGCTACATGAGGTCATCACCCTTAGGGCCTTGTTTGGCTTGTTTCCTCCAAAAATTGTCCATTTTTATGTCACACAGATATTTCTAATACCGTGTTTCACTAATACACAGTATTATTACGCTGTACCAAAGTACAAAAATTTATCTGTGTAAAATTGGACGGTATAATTTTTTTTTCTTATTTTTCCGAGCCCTTTTTGCCCTTAATCTTAACTTGGTGTGCTTGATTTTCTAGGGTGATTTTAAGGCCTATTCTTGCTATCTAGTTCACAAAAAATATTTTTCGCAGTAGACTTTCCATACTGCATTTCAACATATCGTAAAGTCAACCATTTGACTTTTGTCAGTCAAACTTTGACTTTCTTGGTCAAAGTTGACTTTTCGGTCAAACTTTTGACTTTCGTAAAATCATGTAATTTTTTTCGGCCTTTTCGACTCGAAAGTTCCGTTTTTGAGCTTAACAATCAATTTTGAGTCTTATCGACCCATAAGAACTCACAAAATCTTACGAAAGCCCTAAATCGAGCTTTTTCACGAATACCTTCATAATGTGAAAATAATTCCTTAGAAGGAAAATATAAATATTGAAAAATCAGATATTACAATCTACCCCCCTAAAAAATTTTCGTCCTCGAAAATTAGAACAATTCGGGGTAGTTCTTTCTCATTTCTTCTTCTAATTCCTAGGTTGCTTCTTCAACCTTGTGGTTTCGCCATAAAACCTTAACCAGGGGAATGGTTTTATTCCTTAAAACCTTTTCTTCCCGATCCAGTATTCGGACTGGTTTTTCCTCATAGGTCAAGTCAGTTTGAACTTCTACCGGTTCCTGACTAAGGATATGGGAAGGGTCTGATATGTGTTTCTTCAGCATCGACACGTGAAAGACGTTATGCATTGATGCTAATTCTGGCGGTAGGGCAAGCTTATAGGCTACTCTCCCAATCCTTTTGAGGATCTCGAACGGTCTGGTATACCTTGGACTAAGCTTCCCTTTCTTACCAAAACGCATCACTCCCTTCATAGGAGCAATCTTGATAAACACTGCATCTCCAACTTGGAATTCCAGTGGTCTTCTACGTTTATCGACATAACTTTTCTGACGGCTAAAAGCTATGTCGAGCCTCTGCTTAATCTTCTTGATGTCCTCAGAGGTCTTCTTAATGAAGTCGGTAGTTTGAATCTGCTTCTGACCAACTTCCTACCAATGGATCGGTGATCGACATTTTCTCCCATACAATGCTTCAAATGGAGCCATTCCAATCGAAGCGTGATAACTGTTGTTATACGAAAATTCGATCAATGGCAGCTTTTGATCCCAATTTCCTCTGAAATCCAAGACACATGACCTTAACATGTCTTCTAGTGTCTGGATGGTTCTTTCGGATTGGCCATCAGTTTGGGGGTGAAATGCTGTACTGAACTTCAATTTCGATCCGATGGCAGCATGAACACTCATCCAAAAGCGTGACGTGAAGCGTCCATCGCGATCTGAGATGATCGACTTCGGCACTCCATGCAGTCTGACGATCTGAGCCACGTAGATCTCCGCCAATTTTTCCACTGAAAAGGTGGCTTTTATCGCGATAAAGTGAGCTGATTTGGTCAATCTATCAACAACGACCCAAATCGCGTTGTTCCCACTCGCCGTCCTGGGTAGTCCTACTATGAAATCCATAGTAGTTTGCTCTCACTTCCATTCTGGAAGCTCTATTTTCTGCAAATTTCCTCCAGGATGTCGGTGTTCGGCCTTGACTCTCTGACAAGTTAGGCACTTTGACACGAAATCCGCCACCTCATTCTTCATGTTTGGCCACCAATAATTCTCTCGGAGGTCTTTGTACATCTTGGTCGCTCCTGGATGTACCGAATATGACGTCTTATGGACTTCAGACATTATCTGATCCTTCAAGGTTTCCACGTTAGGAACGTAAATTTTCTCCTTGAAGTAGACAACGCCATTAGTAGAAGTCCTAAACTCCTTGTCCTTTGTGCCAAAAAGTTGCATTTTCAGCAAAAAGGGATCTTTTCCTTGGTGCATCTTGATGGAGTTTAGCAGGTCGGACTGAAGAGTCAGAGCAGACAATCTCCCAGTCAATATTTATAAGTTAAACTCAGAAATCTCCTTCTGTAGAGGCTTAGGAAATGCTTTAATAGACATTAGCATGCCTACCGATTTCCTACTCAGAGCATCAGCTACCCGGTTTGCCTTACCAGGGTGATAAAGAATCTCGTAATTGTAGTCTTTTACGAGCTCCAGCCATCTACGCTGCCTCATATTTAGCTCTTTCTGCGTGAAGATGTATTTGAGGCTTTGATGATCAATATAGATTGCACATTTGTTTCCATACAAATAGTGCCTCCAAATCTTGAGCGCGAAGACTACCGCAGCTAGCTCCAAATCGTGCGTAGGATAATTCCTTTCGTGATTCTTCAGTTGTCGTGATACGTAGGCTACTACCTTCCCATTCTGCATCAGAACTGCTCCTAATCCATTTTTAGAAGCGTCACTGTAGATCACGAAGTTTCCCGCATCAACGTCAGGAATTATCAACACTGGCGCACTTGTCAGCTTCTTTTTGAGCTCTTGGAAATTCTCCTCACACTTCGGAGTCCATTCAAATTTCTTTTCCTTCCGAGTGAGAGCTATTAGTGGTGCAGCGATCTTGGAGAATCTTTCGACGAATCGTCGGTAGTATCCAGCCAATCAAAGAAAACTCCGTATCTCCATGACGTTCTTGGGTGCTGACCACGAACTGACTGCTTCCACTTTTGCAGGGTCTACAGAAATCCCTTCTTTCGACACCACGTGCCCCAAGAAATGCACTTTCTCCAGCCAAAATTCACATTTAGTGAACTTGGCATATAATTGATGCTGCCTTAGTGTCTCCATTGCCAGTCTTAGATGATGCTCATGTTCCTCTTTGGACCTTGAATAAATTAGTATATCGTCAATGAAGACGATCACGAACTTATCCAAATAGTCCTTGAACACTCAGTTCATGAGGTCCATATAAGCAGCTGGGGCATTGGTCAATCTAAACGGCATCACCAAGAATTCATAGTGCCCGTATCGTGTTCGAAAAGCCATCTTGGAGATATCCACCTCCTTAATTCTGAGCTGATGGTAACCTGAGTGCAAGTCGATTTTTGAAAATACGACTGCTCCTCTGAGTTGATCGAACAGATCATCAATCCTTGGGAGAGGGTACTTGTTCTTGATTGTAATCTTGTTCAGCTCGCGATAGTCGATACACATACGTAACGATCCATCCTTTTTCTTCACAAACAAAACAGGCGCTCCCCACGGAGAGTGACTCTGTTGGATAAATCCTTTATCGAGTAGCTCTTGCAGTTGTACTTGGAGCTCTCTTAGTTCAGCGGGTGCCATACGGTAGGGCGCTTTTGAGATAGGTGCAACTCCGAGCAACAATTCGATCTCGAAAGAAATCTCTCGTTCTGGTGGAAGTTCGGGTAAGTCCTTCGGGAATACATCAACATATTCCCTCACAATGGGGACATCTTCCGGTTTTAACTCCACTTCTCGATCCTTGTCCACCATGTTAGCTAAATATCCCTAGCAACCATTAGCTAACATTTTCCAAGCCTTCATAGCCGAAACAAATTTAGTGGCTGAGCTTCGGGGTTGTCTGCAAAAACTAAATTCCTCTTCACCATAGGGGTTGAACGTTACGCACCGCTTTCGGCAGTCAATCTTTACATTATATTTTCCCAAAAAGTTCATCCCTAAGATCACATCGAAATCATGGAGCTTGATTGCGATGAGATCTACAAATAATTCTCTGCCACAAATAATTACGAGAGCATTTCGGATCCAAAAGTTGGACCACAAAATCTCACCAGATGGCAAAGAAGTTTTGAGGGGCTGCTCTAATCTATCCACACCTCTTGCTAATTTCTGGGCGAACTCCAAAGATACAAATAAATGAGTGGCTCCAGAATCAAACAGCGCAATAGCATCATAAGTGGAGATAGAAATCTGACCTGTCACCACGTGTGACGCTCCTGCTTCAGCATCTCCCTTAGTGTATGCATAAATCTTAGCTTGGGGTTCGGGAGCCTTCAATCTGCCTTGTATGATTGAGGGTCCTTCCAGCCTGGCCTGGACAGCATGCAACTGATGAGTGTTTGCATTCCGGTTGGGGCATGGAGGGTTCTGGTTCTGGGTATTCTGAGGGCAGTTTCTAGCGTAATGCCCTTCCTTGCCACACAAGTAGCAGGCATTTGTTCCTATTCGGCACACTCCTGGGTGCTTCCTCCCATATTTTGCACAAGTGGGGTAATTTGCATTGTTCCCCTCATTTCCCCAGTTGTTCCTCTTTTGGGGGAAATTCTTTTGCTGGCCCTGGCCCGAGAAGTTTCCTTTTCTCTTGTTCCTCCCAAATTATTTGGAACTTTGCACGGGGTTACTTGATTGGCCTTTCTGGGAGGTCTCCGAACCTTGTCGGGGCTGTGTTGGCTTCGCCACCGCTTTCTCCTCTCTCTTCGCCTTGAAGATTTGAGCTCTAGCCTCCTTGTCTTGATTGATCCAATATTCAGCCCTTATTGCCCGACTGATGCAGTCAGACACCAATGTAGGCGGGCTGCTGTCGGCACTCACTTGCTTGGCAATATCTGTTCTGAACATCTTTATCATCCGTCGCACCTTTTCTGTTTCACTCGGTACCAAATTCGGACATAGCCGAGCCAACTGTTCAAACTTCTTCATGGTCTCCATGACCGTTATCGACTCCTGTCGGAAGTTGGTAAACTCGTCCTGCTGGGCAGCGAGAATCTCTCGGTTGTAATACATTGTCTGGAACTCTGTCACGAACTCTTGCCAGTTCATTGTTGTGACATCTCGGCGCATTTGCACCGTCATCTACCAGTGCCGTGCATCCTTTTTGAGGGCAAAGGAAGCACAAAGAAATTTCTCCTGTTCTGTCAGCCTCATGAAATCCAATATGACTTGGATATCAATCAGCCAATTATCGGCAGCGATAGGGTCTATCGTGCCTTCGAACTCAGGCGCCTTCATTCGCCTGAAACGCTCGTACAACAGATCTTCTCTTACCAGTGGTAAGTTTGGTTGTACTCCGACGAGTGCCATCGGAACATTTACATTCGGAGGAATTCCTGGCTGAACCTCCAGTTGGACCTCCGGTTGAGCTTCTGGTGCCGGTGGTACCGGTTGAGCTTGTGGTGGGACCTCGTTAACTCGGGGTCCTTGGTTCAATTGAGCTATCTGAGCTCGTAGTCGTTCAGTTTCCCACTGCTGTTCTAGCAGCTGCCGTTGTAGATTAGCTACAATGGTTGCGAGGTTTGGCTCTAGCGGGTTTAGTGGTATCGTTCTTCGCGGACGTACCATCTTCTATATCCTATCATAAGAAAAGATATCATCATGTCATTAATATCCTTTCTTTCATGCATAACTTAACTTATCACATATTAACACATCATGTCATAAAATTATCATAATCGGCCATAACTTGCATAATATAACATAACTTTCATAATATACATACTCATGTTATACATATTCCGTGTTTGCACGGTCTCTTTGTACACTTTCAAAAGTACAGGACTTTTACTGTCTTATATGTACAAACTATGTACATCGTAATTTACAATACTGTAATTACATTTAAATTTCATTAAACTGTACATACATATCTTATATACAAGGTCAAAAATACATGATGGAAGTGTCTATCACTTTACCATCGTGCCGTATATACATGGCCAAAAATGTGACGGGAGTGTCAATCACTCTACCATCATACAATATATACATGATCAACAGAATATGATGGAAGCATCTAACACTTTCCATCGTACATGCTCAGGACTGGGATGGAAGCGTCTAACACTTTCCATCCTACATAAGTACATATAATCATAGGTCAACGTACACAATCAAACGCTCCTAGATCTAAACTATGACCTCGAGCGAATATATCGAGACGTCTGAATCCGCATCGGAATCTGGATCCCAATCCCCGTCATGGAACAGGATCTCCTATGGGTCGTCCTCAAAATCGTCCTCAGAATCGTCGTCAATATCTATAACCTCGTCGCCCTGCCCAACCTCGGGCTCCGCGTCAATCTCCTTATCCTCATCATCACTAAGGATGATAATCAACGGAGGGTCCTCTGGTATGTCTATCACCACCACTACATCATCGTCGTCGTCGTCGTCCCCATGTGATCCTCGGCCTCCATGTGGCCCTCGGCCTCCGCCGCTGGAATCTGCTGCTCGGGGACTGCAGGAATAGGATCCTCAGGAAACATCGGACCCGGCTCATACACAGGACTCCCCTGACCAGCGTCATCAACGGGTACCTGATACTAGTCCATGTAAGCGTCAGCCTCCGCCAAAGGCGCGATAACCTCGGCCTCCAGGATAGAGTCTATCATATCCCCGACGGTCCTCCCGAACATAGGCTCCATTACAAACCGTCGGATGGAGGGTGGGACTCTGTTCCGTAGAATCACCAAGGCCTGGAGCTAGGGATGCGGTAGGTCCTGGGGAATGTGGAGCAGCATGGCCTCCTGGAAACGTCAACAGTAGTGGATCATCGACTCTTGCTGGTAGGCGTGCCAATCAGCTGCCAAACTCTGGTACCGTCGATGGTGCATATCCCGATAAATCTCGGGGATCCCTATACTGTCCGTCGTCACCGGGCCGCTCAGTTGCGATCGGCCCGTACAGTTCCAGTACCACAGCTCGAAAATACGCCCATGTCCTACCGGGCATCTAACGCTCTCCAAGGATCATCCACCATAGTCGAGCGTCGGCTATCAAGCACCTACTGGCCAACGAGACCTGCAACCGGTCCTCGATATGGCAAGTGTAGAATATCACCTCCATATCATAGAGCCATGCCGATACTGCAACCGAGCGTCTCGTCCCGTCGTATAACAGAGGTCGCGATCCGTAAAATGAGGCGACTGCCCCGCGATCAGCGTCGATCTGATCCGGGTCCATATCTACTCGTCTATCACGTCACAACCCATAATAAATACATACACGTAAACAAAAAAATATAAACTTAACTTACAATGATTGCGGCGATGGCAGGCAGACTATGAAATCTTTATCGCAGGAAACCGCTCTGATACCAACTCTGTAACGACCCGCCTAGCACAGGCCGTTACCTTACATACATACGTACTTACATACTTGGCAAAACACAGCGAAATTTTTTTTTTTTATACACGGATTAAAAACGTGTGGCATATTAAACATGTTCTACATAAAAATATTCACATAATATAAGTACTTTAAATCAAAACGCATAGCGGCTTGTCTTCCCACGATTTCACAGTATGCCCCGCCACGCCCCGCCACCTTGTATCACACATTGCTGACAGGTTGCTTACCTAAAGCATAGACGTCAAACTATGAGCTTTCGCTCGGTAAGCACAACTATCTAAACCGCGACATCAACATACATAATCTAGCATCCACACCCTAGCTTAACTTCTTATCGCATATCTCATTGTTTCATACTTACGTTCAACATAACATACTACATAACATCATGACATACATAGCACATGCATGGTCCAGTTATGCTCGTTTTATACTTTCTTCATTCTTATTTACTTTCATACTTATCTTACTTAGGGCCCTTAACATGAGTGTCTGTACCCGGCGCGCGACTATGGAGTGGTTGGGGCGGCCAGCGCAGTCCAACTCAAACCATAGTCCAACCCGACCTCGGACGGGTGGTACGACATAGGTAAGCTTGCTTGCCATCTTACTTTCTTTCTTTAACCTCATCTTATATTTAGTGAACATGTAATCATGATGTCACTTTTTGCATAAATCATAACATACCTTGCAACTTACCTTACATGCTCAGCTTACATAACTTTTTGCATACATAGCATATCACATAGCATACAACAAAGCATATCAAAGCAACAATCAACATATATTCCTAGCATGCATCTAACATACTTGAGCAAGTATCAACTAAAGCCTATGCTGTAGGCGGGGTTGTACTTACCTTTCTTACTATGTCCGTCTTGTCGCTGTCCTTCCACTGGGTACAGCTGCAGGCCTTCTCCTGCGTGAGTAAGGACATAGATAAGAGTCCAGTTCTTGTTGTGGAATGTTGTTATCCTAACCAACATGCCTACAAAACCCTAGTTGTATGTCCCCGATACCCGATCCCTTACTTGGTCCTAATTGGTTATCCTATTGATTATGAATAATCAAACTTTGATTATTCCCTAAGAGGTTACGTTGGATAACCTCTTGAACTATGCCGTTGATACGCTGCTTGGTTTTCTTAAAATCTTGGGCCTTATTCTTATATCATAATTAATTGGGTTAAATTCTATTAACCCTCATCTCTTAGCCCATCCTTAAGTTCTAGGTGTTCCTTAGGGTTACATTGGATAACCCTTAAGATTTTACTTTAGTTGAAGGTTGGTTCAACCAAGGTTAATGTTGGTCAACTCATGGTCAACCCTCCAGGGTCAACCTTGGGCTTTGGGGCTAAGCCCGGTAACTCGAGTACTATTCACAGTTATGGTCCGTAATCGACTTGATTATAAATTTTTATCATAAAATTTCCTTTTTCTTATTCTTTTGGCAAATTGAGTAATTTGGCCTTAAAATCCTTTGATTTTTTTTTTTTTGTAAAATTTCCTATCGTTGAAATGGATGTTTATAAAAGTCGTTTAAGGTTGAAAACTGCCTTTGGAATAGTTTTCATAATTAAAAACAACGGTTTTAAACAAAATATAATTTTCCGAAAACTTTTGTAAAAACTTATGTGCAGGAATTTTCGGTTCCCTGCACGCTCCTCATAAAACCGTGTCATTTTAAAAATTGATTTTGAATTTAAAAAACTTGTCTTCATGAAAGTTGTAGCCCTCCAAAAATTCTAAAACTTTCATGTTTTGAGAAAAATCTAGTTCCGCTTATATTTTTGTCAGTTTTAGTTTGAAATTGGCTGATCTTGTAAACTGGGTCTGGGCAGACCAGCCACGGATTTTTGTAAAAACGGAGGCTATTGGAGCCTCATTTTGGGATTCTATTCAAGCTGTCCTCTAGGAAACATTGTTCTGAATAATTTTTGTGTTTTAAGTTTTACCCAGTTTGGCTTCTAAAGGCCTTAAATTTTCACTTTCCTGAAACTGGCCAGTCTTGGATCCGAACTGGCATTTTCGGTGGTTACGTCCGGTTTACGTCCTATCTCGTGAAATCTACCTCGACCAACCACTTCGGGAGCCTACTTAACAAACACACAGCATATCGAATGTCCCTCATGAACCCACAAGCAGCTAGAACAGATCCATGCAAACCAAACCCGAATGCACAAAACCTAGGCTTGCATGGTTCTAAAGTTTTACATTCCATTCACACAAGCATTATCCACACACCCCTAAGCTAGCAGCCATTGAGCACTGCCTAGGGCAGATTTTTGTCCAAGATCAGGGGACACACAACCTTAAACATCTAGCATGAAATCAACTAACCAACAAGCACAAATCAAGCAAGAATTTAAGCCATACACCCTTAGACACCTAATCAAGCACATACACCAAACTAGGGCAAGAAAATTTAAAGGTGAACTTATGTCCTTACAAACCGAATTGAACCATAATTAAAATTTCAAATTGAACTCAAATTGATGGGTTAGGGTTCTAGAATTTACCTTGGACCAAAGTTAGGGTTTTGGTCACACAAATTTCTTCCTCCCCTTAGCTCCCTTCACCCACGGCAGCAACCTCCAAATTGGCTACCAAAATTTTGGTTGGCTCCTTGGTTGGTTCTCACCAAAACCGAACTCCACTACAAGGATTTGCCCTAAAAAATTTTCAGTTTTCCCTTCCCTTCTCTCCTCTCCTTCACCCACGGCCACAAGACCTAAAAGTGACCCAAATTTTTCCAAACTTTTTCTTGCTTTCTCCTAGCTCAAATCCGAACTCCCCTAAGCCAAAGCCCTTAAGAAATTTTTGTTTTTCTCTCCTCCCTCTCTCAATCTTTGGCTGCGGATTTTCAAGGAAGAAAATGGCAAGAATTTTCCCAAAATTTTCAATTAAAATGAATAGAACCCGTGGCTATTTATAGAGGTTTGGAGAACTTTGTAAAATTGTGAAATTGCCCCAAAATTTTTGCTATTCCCACAAGGGGGATGTTGAGGTGGCCGGCCAAGGACAAGCTAGAAGCTTTCTTGATTTCTTTCCATGGTTAATTAAGGTTAATGACATCATAATTAAAAAGCTACATGAGGTCATCACCCTTAGGGCCTTGTTTGGCTTGTTTCCTCCAAAAATTGTCCATTTTTATGTCACACAGATATTTCTAATACCGTGTTTCACTAATACACAGTATTATTACGCTGTACCAAAGTACAAAAATTTTTCTGTGTAAAATTGGATGGTATAATTTTTTTTCTTATTTTTCCGAGCCCTTTTTGCCCTTAATCTTAACTTGGTGTACTTGATTTTCTAGGGTGATTTTAAGGCCTATTCTTGCTATCTAGTTCACAAAAAATATTTTTCGCAGTAGACTTTCCATATTGCATTTTAACATATCGTAAAGTCAATCCTTTGACTTTTGTCAGTCAAACTTTGACTTTCTTGGTCAAAGTTGACTTTTCGATCAAATTTTTAACTTTCGTAAAATCATGTAATTTTTTTCGGCCTTTTCGACTCGAAAGGTCCGTTTTTGAGCTTAACGATCAATTTTGAGCTTTATCGACCCATAAGAACTCACAAAATCTTACAAAAGCCCTAAATCGAACTTTTTCACGAATACCTTCATAATGTGAAAATAATTTCTTAAAAGGAAAATATGAACATTGAAAAATCAAATATTACAAATGAGTACCGCATATACAGTCAATCAGTGCAACTTCATAATTTTATATTTAATACCACCAACAAGTGTCATGTGCAAATTTGGCATTGATATCATTTTTTTTTTGTTTTTGTTTCTTCTAAAAAATATATTTTTGATGTAAAATGATAATGTATATACAACTATAGATTATTATTTTTTGTCAAAAAATAATAAATATATGAACATAATGAGGTGTACAAAGTACTCACAATGACAAGATTAACAGAATATCATTATGATTTTGATGGTATAATAAACATATTAGAAATGTTAGTCATTTTTATCTGGAACCAGCAGATATTCATTAATCATGGATCCCACACATGGCGTTCCTACTCCGACTACGGTAACTCGTGGTATGGTGTTTTGTCCATTGAACTTCCCTTTTGAGCCTCCTATTTCTCTTTCCAACGGTTGGAAGGAGATGGGAATGAATGACACTAAAAGTTAGGCTGATCTGGTAATAGACGATGAGGGATTTACTTAATTAGTGACTGACAAAAAATGAGGGATTTTTATTTTTTTAAGTAAAAACTTGACTGAGCTCCATAATAGGGCCGGCAATTTCGGACACGACACGGTGACACGACACGAGAACGACACGAAATAAATGGGTTTGGACCGCACGATTAATAATTGGGTCGAAATTGGGTCGACACGTTTAACACGAAATTAAATGGGTCGGAAATGGGCTGACACGATTAACACGTTTAACACATTTATGTTAGAATTTTTAAATTATTCGTTAGAATTTTCAAATTATTCGGACATGACACGGTGACACGACACGAGAACGACACGAAATAAATGGGTTTGGACCACACGATTAATAATTGGGTCGAAATTGGGTCGACACATTTAACACGAAAATAAATGGGTCGGAAATGGGCTGACACGATTAGCACGTTTAACACGAATTGCCAGGCCTACTCCATAACACTAAAGCCAAAAATATATATTGGAGCGGTTTCCTCCACGTCAATGTTCTTCTACTTTCTCTGTCTCTTTCCGTCGTCTCTTATCACTATGAGGCGCTGGGGTGTTGACGAGCCTCCATGGAGGTTTGCCAAAGAAACCCAGAAAAAGCAGCCCAATCCCTCAAGGGTCCAAGGTCGTTCTCTAGGAACCCCTCTTTTTTTTGGGGTGTAGGGATCCCGCAAAACTAGGAAAATAAAATGGGACTTAACAAAGCAAAACTAGGAGTTATGTTTAAATAGTAATTATTAATAAAATTTGTTTTTAATTCATCAAAAAAAAAAAAAAATCGAGGGAAGACTAAAAATAATAATATCGTTGACCTGGGGAGGACAGTGACAAACTTTTTGAGATGAAATAAAAATTATTGGAGTTTAAGTCTCAGAGATTAGCTAGACGTTGCAGCGCTTCACTCTTTCCAACGGATATGATTCCGAGTATGGGAAAGTGTTGCAAAAAGATCAAACTTCATCTGCAAAACCTTCTTCGCATGGTCCTCATCCTTTTCTACTTCACTGCAACCACTCATGAACTGCAGCTTCCTTACATACCTGAGGACAACATAACCATTGACTGTGGTTCTTCAGTCGTAAACAACCTGGCGTCAATGAGCCTGCGGAGCTGGAACGGAGACACCAAGTATTTTCCGCTAGATGGTCGAAATAACGATTCGGTCACGTTGGAAGCTGATGAGCCGTCAATGGAAGAGGAAACTGTCCCTTACAGCACTGCGAGGCTTTCGCACTCCGTATTCACCTACGCGATACCAGTCACGACTCCCGGACCAAAATTCATCCGTCTGTACTTTTACTCATCGTCATACGGAAACTTTGATCCCTCCAAGGCCTTCTTCTCTGTCAAAGTGGGCAAATACACACTCCTCAGCAACTTTAGCGTTTCTCTTACTGCCGGTGCACTTGACCAAAAGGGCATAGAGAAAGAATACTGCGTGACCGTTGAGCAGTCAAGTTTGAACATTACGTTCACCCCTAGTTCTTCAATTCCAGACGCCTTTGCTTTCATCAACGGCATCGAAGTTGTATCCATGCCCTCTAGTCTCTATTACTCGGGATCCGTAGGCCGTCTAGCTTTGCTTGTGGGACAGCAAGAGCCCATGTACACCGTCGAAGACACTACCGCTCTGGAGACGATGTATCGGATAAACATCGGTGGAAATGAGATATCAGCCAACAAGGATAGCGGCATGTACCGCCGATGGAAGAAGGACGATGAGTACCTGACAGTACCAGGACTTAGTGTTCTACCAGTGACTTTTGATAAACTCAAATTCAAAGACAATATTACGTCCTATGCGGCACCGGCCGACGTCTACCGTACCGCCACGTCTACGGGGAATGATACGAATATAACTCTGCTCAGGAGCTACAAGCTCACCTGGGAATTCTCCGTGGATTCTGGATTTAGCTACATGCTAAGATTGCACTTTTGCGAGATCGAGCGGGATTTCAGTAGAGTCGGCGATCGGGTCTTTCTTATTTACATCGGAAACAACCTGGCTGAAAGTAAATTTGACGTGGTCTGGCAATGCGGTGGTCAATATGTTCCTTGTTTTAAAGATTATGTGGTCTTAAAGCTTGGAGAAATTGGCGAAAAGAAAGTAAATCTCTCTGTCGCTCTGCAAGTCAGTCCGGACAACGACAAAACCAAATATGCCGATGCAATCTTGAACGGGCTGGAAGTCTTCAAAATGAACGACACCACTGGTAATCTGGCTGCTCCAAATCCTGATCCAACTAGAGCAACAATTCGCCCACCGACTACACAACGGAGTAATGATAAAAGAAATCGAACATCAATAATTGGTATCGTCTCCGGTGCAGTTTGCGGTGTTGTTATTCTCTTCGTCCTTGGACTCTACATTCTCCGGCGAGGAAGAAAAGTCAAGGGCTTGCGCTCTAATGACAAAAGCACGAGGTGGGGCCCCTTTTCCTTTTCTACAACCAAGTCAACCAAGACTCGAGGCTCATCCTCTTTGCTGTCCGATCTGTGCCGTTACTCCTCATTGGCTGAGATCAAAGCCGCTACCAACAACTTCGAAGATATTTTCATTATCGGAGTGGGAGGTTTTGGCAACGTGTACAAAGGCTACATCGATGATGGGTGCACTCCCGTTGCGATCAAGCGGCTAAAATCCGAGTCATCACAGGGGGCCCACGAGTTCAAGACCGAGATCGAGATGCTCTCTCATCTTCGTCACCGTCATCTCGTCTCTTTAATCGGCTACTGCAATGAGGACCGCGAGATGATCCTCATCTACGACTACATCGCACGTGGCACTCTCCGAGACCATCTCTACAACACCGAGAACCCACCTCTTACGTGGAAACAACTGCTCGAGATTTGCATCGGAGCCGCGCGTGGGCTGCACTATCTCCATACCGGCACGAAGTACGCGATCATCCACCGCGACGTAAAGACAACCAACATTTTACCTGATGAGAAATGGGTGGCTAAGGTCTCCGATTTCGGGCTCTCAAAAATGGGTCCCACTACCATGTCCAAGGCCCACGTCAGCACAGTAGTGAAGGGCAGTATCGGGTATGTAGATCCGGAATACTACAGACGTCAACAACTGTCAGAAAAATCAGACATTTACTCATTCGGTGTCGTCTTATGTGAGGTTGTGTGTGGTAGGCCACCCACAATGCGCAATGCGGAAAAGGGACAAGTGAGCCTCGCTGAATGGGCCCAAAGCAGTTACCGCCAAGGGAAGTTTCATCGGATCATAGATCCTCATCTGACGGGCAAGATTGCACCAGAGTCTTTGAAGAAATACAGCGAGATCGCGGTAAATTGTCTGCATGATAACGGGTCAGAGAGACCGTCAATGAACAACGTCGTGTGGGGACTGGAGTTTGCAATGCAATTGCAGCAGAACGCGGAGGACAACGACCGGATTGTTGGGGCAATAATGGAGGCCAAACGTGAGGACGAAGTCGCTTTCGCGAACACGAATAATAATAATGCCAGTGATGGCACGTTTAGTAGCTGGGAGCACACGTCGGGGTTGGAAAGCAGTGGGATGACTAAATTCAGTAGCTTTGAGCAGGGATCCAGTACTACAAACTTGTCCATCATATCATCTGGAGCTGTGTTCTCTGAGATCAATGATCCAAAGCCACGATTAACGAAGTCGATTTTTCTCGTGAAAGTGCGATCTCCTGATCATCACATATAACTATCTAAGCTTATATAGAAGTTCTTACATGGGTACTATATATTAGGTTAGGTTGTCAAATGTTGAGATTAATTATTAGCGTGTAATATAATAAATATAATAAAATAAAGCATGCATGGAGTGTTTGACAATGTGATCGGAAAAATTTATAAATATAATAAAATAAAGGTTTTCATTTTCAGCCTTGTACCACAATTCTTTTTTTTTCCCCCCCTCATATTTGCTAATTAGATTGCAAGGGTATTTTAAAATTTGGTAAAGAAGTTACAGGAATTCAAAGCTCATAATCAAAGAATAGAAATGGATGTTACTATTGGGCTCGGAACCTCTTTTTAACCTCTTTTTTGCGGGTCACTGCACGCTGGTCGACTACTTGTATAGTCTCAAAGTCGGGTCGTTGTATTCTATAGAAATTAAAAATAAATAGATAAATAAGAAAATGGAAAGAAAATTCCTCGTGGAATATTTAACAAATGCTACAAGAAGATGATAAAGAGGAATGATTCACGGATCAAGAGTGTAATAGCATTACAAGTTGCAAGGATTTCTCATCTTAAATTGATCACATCAATGACCTAACTGACCTATATCATTCGCTTTCATGGGAGAACTTTCTAAAGAACAAATAACGTATGCACCTCGAGACTTCACAATCAAAAAATTTTTTTTTAATCTTCAAACAAAAATGAAAAGGAGAAAGGATAAAAGATTGATGGTTGCAAACGGTCTTTAAATTTCCGGAAGTTAAAAACATGATGTTGAAAGCCTCTCTCATTGTAGAACAACTTGAACTACCTAAAGTTTTTCATGATTTTGTTTGGTCATTTGATCAAAACTGAGTTGCCTCCCTTAATATAGTGTGAGAGTAAGAAGTAGGAGACAATTATTTGCCTCAATTAGTCAGCAAAAAAATTATTTGCATGAATTAGTATCAATCCTTTAGATTTTAGTTTCAATTATTTGCCAAAATTTTTTTTTTTTTAATTTTCTATCTTTTCCTTTTTCAATTTTTTAAGGGGTCTTTTCCCATTCCTCCCACAAACCAAGATTCTCCCTTCTCCCCTTGTCTTTTTTACTTCTTCATCCCAACTATTTTTCTGTAATAACCAAATTTTTCTTACGAACTCATGATTTCCTTGTATGTAAAGAAATTTAAGTCCGTATTATGTGTTTATGAAATGTTTCATAAAAATTATGAATATCAATGTGAAATTCATAATTTTATCAGTAAATGTTTGAGTTCTCATTCAATTGACTATGAGACTCAATAAGTAATTGTTTAGCCATGCATGAAGCCATTTATGGAAAAAGGCTTACTAAAATTCATGATTTTATGTTGGTCAAAGTTGGACCGGAAAAAGTCAAAGTTGACCAAAAAGTCAAAAATTGACCATAGAAGTCCAAAATATGACGGTATTGTAATACGATAAGCAGTATGGAAAATATACTGTGAAAAACCGTCATTACAGACAAGGTAGTAAGATTAAGATTCAAAACCACCACAGAAAAATCAAGCACACCAAGTTAGGAATAAAGGGCAAAAGGGCTTAAAGAAATAAGAAAAATTTTATACAGTCCAGTTTTATACAGATAAATTTTAGACTACAGTATGGTATAACAATACTGTGTATTAGTGAGCACAGTATTGGAAATATCTGTGTTAGCCTAAAAGTGGGCTGCATATTGAAGAAAAAGCCACACAAGGCCTTAGGAGGATAACATCACCTCCTCATGGATTTATGACATCATAATTAATTAAAGAAAGGATGGAAAGAAATATGGAAGGTTCTAGGGGTGTGAGTTGGCCGGCCACCTAAGGGGGCAAATGTGCAAATATGTCTTAGTTTGAGGACTTTTTAGCAATTTTAAGAAGTTTTCCCTCACCTATAAATAGGTGATGAGGGGTGGCCATTTTATTCACAAAAATTGGGAAATTTAGCCAAACTTTGCCAAATTTTCTCTCCAAAAACCGAACCCAAGGAAAAAAGAGAGAAGAGAGAAAAAAAATTGAAAATCAAGAGGAAGCCTCAGGGGTGTTCGGATTTCACCTAGAAACCAAGCAAAAGTTGGAAAAAAATTTTGATACCCATTTTAGCTAGGGAGGCCGGTTATGGAAGAGAAAAAAAGGGAAGAAGAAAAGTGAAGGAAGGAAGTGCTTGGAGGTGTGGCCGGACTTGTGAGAACCAACCGAGTGGCCGGAAAAAATTTTTGGTGCCCATTGGAGGGTGGAGGCCGGTTGTTGGAAGTGACCAAGGGGGGGAGAGAATTTCAGACCCAAAACCTTAACCTAGCCTTGTCTTGAACCAAGGTAATTTCCCTTAGCCCTAAACTTTTAAATTAAGCTTTCAATTTGAAATTTAAGTGTATTTCAAGTTGAAATTTGTAAGAGCATAAACTCAATTTATTTTATTGCTCTAGATTAGATTTTAGGTTTTGTGCTAGATTAAGTTTAAGGGTGATTTGATTTATGAGCTTTGAATAATTATATGCTTATGCTTGTTTGATAATTAGGGTTTACATGCTAAATGTTTGATAAGTTGTATGTCCCCAAGTATGTTCAAATGTGATTTTAGAATGGCATGTTAGGTTGCTAGAGTAGAAACATGAATGAATGGTATGGTTTGATTGGACCTAGAACCATGCAAACCCTAGGTGATCCAATTTTGTTATTGGTTTGTATGGATACGATTGGGTCACATGAATGTTGAATTGGGAAGTTAGAAAACGCTGCATGTCTGATTTCTAGGCTCCCGCGTGTTCGGTTGAGTTAGATTGCACGAAATAGGATGTAAAACGAATTTAAGAATGAAAACTGCCAGTTCGGGTACAAACTAACCAGTTTTCTGGAAAGTGAAATTCAAGGCCTTTAGAGGCCGAATTGGAAAAAACATAAAACATAAAAGTTGTAGACAAGGGTTTTTCCTAGTGGGCAGCGTAGACATTTTTCCAAAATAAGGCTCCAATGGCCTCGGTTTTTATGAAAATCCAAGCCTAACAGTGCCCAGGTTTCATGCACGGCCAGGTGAGTTCAACAGAGAATAAGAGCAAGCTAGAGTCCGAACTGGGTTTTCTGCAAAACACGAAAATTGTAGGATTTTTCGAGATCTAAAACTTTTGTGCAGACAACTTTTTCAAATTCAATCCAGAATTTTAACCAGAAATGGATTTCTAAAAACTGTGCAGGAAACAGGAAATTCCTGCACAGGATTTTCTAAAAACAATACAGGAAAACTGCATTTTTCACCAAACCCAATGTTTTGACTGTGAAAACTGTTCCAATGGCAGTTTTCTGTTTTAATGATTTTTAAAAGCCCCACTCTAAGAACCACGAATTTTCTTAAGTTAAACAAACGATTTTTGGATTGAAATGGCCAAGTTTTTCAAAGATAAAAGGGTAATGGATTTTTGAAGCCAAATTGTCTTAAAAGTTGGTAACAAGACGATGATGAACGGTAACCGGGAAGGATACCCGAGTTACTGGGCTTGGCCTAAAACCCAAGTTTGACCCGTGGAATGTTGACCTTAGTTAACCAAGATGTTGACTTGCGTTGACTTAGTTTGACCACCTCATAAGTTATCCAATATAACCCAATAGATTATGGATTAAGAATGTTAAGACATAGGCCCAAGGTTAGGGTGGTAACCTAACCCTACTTATGTATGTATGGGCTTAGTAACCAAGGTTACCCTATGTAACCTAATTAGTTATCATGTGTATGATTGGGGGACATATAACTAGAATTATGTATGAATATTGGTTAGGTCACTAACATTTTTATGATTATGATTTAGAGGATCCTTATCTTATGATCTTTTAAATAGCAGGAAGTAACCTACAGTTGCGACCTAAATTTGAAGCAACAAGACCTAAGACATAGCACACGAGGTAAGTACAAACCTCACCTACAGTATGAAAATAGTAAATACTATTTTCAAGTATGCTATGTTATGCTATGCTACGTATGCCATGTTTACAAGTATGCCATATTTTCAAGAATGCCATGTTTTCAAGTATGCCATATTTTCAAGAATGTCATGTTTACAAGAATGCCATGTTTTCAAGAATGTCATGTTTACAAGAATGCTATGTCTATGTATCACATGCATCATAACTAATAAGATCGCATGTAAAGAATCTTAGTCTTATAACAAGACTAAGACTAAACCAAGACAAGTAAGGTGTCGTACCAACCTCCCGCCAGGTGGAGGATACATGTTTCAAGTTACAAGTTTCAAGATATCAAGACCTTCTACTAAATCGTGAAGGTATACATGATTTCTAGAATTGTTAAGGGCCTCGCAAACCCTAACTTTCTGAGGCTTGCGCGCTTTTGGTACGTACACAAGGGGCCCACATGTTAAAGTAAGATAATAAGTTCAAGTCAATATTTGATCATAAACGATTCATAACTGAACATAATTGGTTCATGCATAAGTGCACGACATTTGTTATGCTATGTGAGATTATGTTTGTGCTTACTGGGCGAAAGCTCATCAGTATATTTCATACTGTAGGTAAGAAGCCTGCAGCGTAATTGGTGGGCCATGTGGACGATGCGGCGAGTGAAAAGCTGTGTGGGATACCACTAGGTAAAATTTTCCTCAACCTCTTTTAAGTTGATATGTATATATGTATATATCTCAAAAACAAGTTATGCTATATAGTATACATGGTGTTGAAGACTTGGATATGTCTTTTTATTTCAAAATTGTATGTATGCATGGCAAGCTTGCTATGTGAGTTAAACTATTTACATATGTTTAAAAATATATATATATTCTCAAATTTTCAAGTAAATTTAAGTTATTAAAACCAAGATGTAGTACAAGTATGTAAGGTAACGACCCTGCGTAGGTCGAGGCGTTACAGCTTAGTATCAGAGCGGTATTCTGTCAACCTACTTCACTTTGCTTCACATTGTTTCCGCAACGGCCCAAGTAAGTTAAGTTATTTTTCTTATAATTAGAATTAGTTAAGATCTTACGTACGTAGTAAGCATCTCTTGTCGATGGTTACGCTAGAAATTGGATACAGAGATGACGTTGGGCTGTGCCTTAGCTTAGTGGTGGCAATTAAATGATGTACGAACGTGACGGGAAAGTTTTATACCTTCCTAAAAGTTATGACTATGTATTCATGTTATGAAGCCGATATGATCAAGGTCATGATGGATTCAGATATGTTCCATGTTATAATATAATATGGAATTAAGGTTATGGTTCTATATAAAAGACATGATTTCATTAATTTATTTCATTATTTTCTGTGTAGAACCATGCTACCAAAGCGTAGAATGGCACAAACCCATGACGTTGATCTCGCGGCTTAGATGAATGAATTAAGGCAAATGATGTTAGCTCAACAACAAGAGATAGGTGGACTTAGAGCTCAATTGGCTCAGCAGAATCAGGGACCTCCTGATGCCAGGGTACCACCAGCACCCCTGGTTCGAACTCCGAAAGAATTATATGACAAATTTCGATGCATGAAGGCACCAGAATTTGAAGGTTCAACAAACTCGATTGAGGCCGACAACTGGCTGGTCGACCTCCAGGTCATCCTGAACTTTTTAAGACTCAATGATCAAGAGAAAGTCCTCTGTGCATCCTTTATGCTAAGGAAAGATGATCGCCTCTGGTGGGAAACAGTCCAGATCTGGCGAGATGTTACCCAAATGACTTGGGAGGACTTTGTTGATGAATTTAAGGATAAATATTTCAACACGGAGGTCATGGAAGCTCAGCAGGATGAGTTTAATAATTTTCGACAGGGAAATTTATCTGTAGCTGAAGCTGTTAGAAAGTTTGAGCAGCTAGCACATCTCTGTTCTCACCTTATCAGTACCGAGAGGGACAAAGTAGAAGGATGATGAGGATGTTCCGCTCGGATTTGGCTGTAGTGATTAGCAGTGGCCCCTACCCACCAATCACTGTTACCGAATGTGTTAGCCGGGCAATTCGAGCTGGTATTGGGTAGGACAAAACAGAGCACAACGGACTAAGTTCTTTAAGGATAATAATAAAGAAATGGCCCTAGCTAAGCAGAATCAGGCAAGACCAAGCTAAACTCCGCAGCAGAAAGGTTAAGGAGGATCTTCTGGTCAACACGGCAATAACAAGTAGTATGGCAATAATCAACAAAAGAGGAAATGGAATGCAGGAGGACAGGGGAATCAATAGAATTTTCCCCAGAAGAAGAATGCTCCTGATAACAACAGTAATCCTACTTGTCCTAAATGTGGGAAGAAGCACCCGGGAGATTGCCGACCTGGAACTAATCGCTGCTATTTGTGTGGCAAGGAAGGCCACTATGCGACGAACTACAATGCTAATTTCCAGAATCCACAGAACCATCAGAAAGGTCAGGGATATCAGCTTCACGCAGCACAGATGAAGCTTGAAGGACCTGCAATCTCTCAAGGCAGACTTGAAGCTCCAGAACCACAAGGACACATTTATGCCTACACCAAGGAAGATGTTCAAGCTGGACCATCCACGATGGTGACAGATCAGCTTCCTTTTTCTCAACAAGATGTCTACGTGTTAATTGATTCTGGAGCTACGCATTCATTCACATCACCTAAGTTCGCTAAGAAACTAGGTAGAGACAGCGATAGAATCGGGAGAACTTTCCAAACTGCATTACCCTCCGGGGAAATTTTGTTGTCAGATTATTAGATACGTCAAATTCTAATAATTATATGTGATAGGGAAATGTATAACGCCCCGACCACCCACGTAGGACCGACCACGCAAATGAGAGTCATTACATTACTTACTTAACTTAACTTACCTAATTTCTAGAGTAATTTTTTTTTTCTTCTTTTGAAACTTCACTTTAAAAAAAATCGTAACTTAAAAACGTTTCATACATAAAACGTAAAACCTTAAACTTAAACTTAAACATAAACTTAAACTTATTCTTATACATAAAACTTAACTGCTTTATATGTACTCATCCGAGTACTGAGCTTTCACCTTTTAGGAAAGCTGTCATGCATAAACATAAATTGTGGACCAGACCCGACCTAATACGGATCAGTACAACACGAGGCAACTTGCTTGCCATACATACTTAAAACATAATGTAAACACCTTTTTCATTTCAAACATATTTTATAAAACCCGCGGTGGTGTCCATCCCACATTTCACAGTCCGCAGCGCCATCTCTCCACAGTCTTGCATCAAGTATTGCCGGTAGGTAGCTTACCTATAGTATGAACGTAAGTAATGAGCTAAAGCCCAGTAAGTACAATATTCAATCCGCATGCATATGGAAGTGCATAAATGCATGAACCGGTTATGATTTCTTATGAATCAATTATGGTTCCATAGTTAATTTAAACTTAATTCTGTTTTCTTATATATCATGTATGCACGTACTGTGGTATATAACCATGGAGTGATTAAGGACAGCAATTCCATATCAACTCCAACCATGAAACAAACTGTTTAACATGGAGTAATTAAGGCAGCCAGTCCAATCCAACTCAAACCATGGAATATACCGTTTAAACCCGCCCTTGAGGCAAGTCAGTACGACACAATATCTTTACTTGTCTTATCTTATGTCTTAGGACTTGTTCTTATCATGTGTTTCATTATCAGTGAACATGCTTCATGACGTCACGATATCAACCATATAAAACATATCACTCATAGCATAAAACATCGTATCATAACATATTTCACCATAACATCTCCTATCATACCATAACATGCCATAACATATCATACTACATCATAACATACCACATCGTATCATAAAACATCATCATATACAAAGCACATCATGCAACAAACATGTTGTTCATGCTGTAGGCGGAGTTGTACTTACCTTCCGTCCTACGCTCTTGATTTATGGTCCCATCATGGCTGTGATACCTAGAATTTCATTGTGCCATTTTCCTTCTAAAAGAAGAATTATGAGCATATGTGACATGTTTACGGAAAAACTCAGTTAAGAGTTTTTCACACGTTTTACGAAGTCTTATGGCTCAATAAGACTCAGAACAGATTTTTAAGGTTAGAAAACGCCCTTTCAGGTCGAAAAAGACGAAATAGGACGCAGTTCCGAAAAAGTCAAAGTTTGACCGAAAAAGTCAAAGTTTGACCGAAAAAGTCAACTTTGACCAAGAAAGTCAAAGTTTGACCAAAAGAGGTCAACGGTTGACTCGACAGTGAAAAATGATGCAGTATGAGAAAATACTGTAAAATATGTCAGTATGGGCGAGATAGCCCAAGTAGACAGTAGAAACACCCTAGAAATCAAGCATCACTAGCATTAGTTAAGGTCAAGAATGACATTTTTAGTCAAAAATTCACCCAAAAGGACCAGTCAAAGTTCAAGGGCAAAAATATCAAAATTTTCACTTTTGGGGCAAAAGTGTAAATTTTGAAAAATATGTGAAGTAAGCAAAGTGACGTCGTTAGATGATGTCACAATAAGGTAATAACTTGCCTTGCAAGAAGAAATAAGGACCGGCCACTTTTGGGAATGAAATTGAAAGGATTTTTGTCTTTCAGGGCAAAAACGTAATTTTTGAAAATATGTGATTCAAGTATGAGAAAATCACATAAAATCATGAAAAGAATGATATTTGCTTGAAAAGCAAGCAATATGGTCAATTATGAAGTTTAAGGGCTAAAATGCAAAAATTTTCACTTTTGGGACAAAAGTGTAAATTTTAGAAAATTGACGATATGAGCATATAAAGTCACCAAGATGATGATATCATAATATAGGATGGGTGTGTTGATTTTTAGGACAATCGGACACCTAGAGGGCATTTTTGCAAGAATTTCCATTTTTTGGGGGCAAAAGTGTAATTTTAGAAAATTGTGAGGTAAGCGATGATGTAAGCAAGTGAGGTCAGCCATGACATCACCCATGCCAGCTGCTGCTGAGCTGAAGACAGCCGGCCACCTTGGGGGAGAAAGTAAGAAAAGTGGAAAAGTTAGGGGTCAAAATGTAATTTTGTAAAGTTTCAAAATTGCCTATAAATAGACCCATTTGGAGCTGAAAAAAATTAGAGAAAGGCAGCTAAACTCTGGCCAAAAATCTGCAGAAAAAGCCGTGAGCCATGAGGGAGAGAAAGAGCAAGAGAAAAAGTTGGAAAACCCATGTGAGATGCCTATGGGTGTGCACGGTTTTGGAGCTTGATGCAAGCAAGGAAAATCTGAAAATTTTTCCAGATTTTCTGACCAAAAAGCCGTGAGAAAGAGAGGAGAGAAAGTGAGAAAATTTTCAGGCCAACCATGGTGTGTGGCCGTGTGTGATGGAGAGGAAGAAACCAACCAAGAAACCAAGGTGATTTGATGCCTTGGTGGTGCATGGGTTTCGGCCAAGGAAGGGCTGAAATTGGAGAAGAAAATTTCATGGGTTTTGGGCAGCAAGAGGGTCGGCCATGGCTGCAAGGTTTCACCAAGGATGGTGCAAAATTTTTGGTGCAATTTGGAGCCCAAAACCGAGCAAGAGAGCAGCCAACCAAGGGGACAGGATTTTCGGATCCATGAGCCTAACCTAAACCAAGGGTAAGTCAAGGTAAACCCTTGAACTTTAAGTGAAATTTTCCATGCAAGATGATGGATTAATTATGTGTATGTTTGTGTGTGAGCATGGCTGAATTTGGAACCCATTTGGTGGGGAGAGTCGGCTGCAAAGGGACAGCCAATGTAAGCAGTGGGAGTCGGCTCCAAGGAAGTGAGCCAACTTCCAGATTTATGTGAGGTAAAGCCCTAAATCCTAAGCTTTTGGTTCAAGCTTTAAATTGGGTATTTATGATGTATTTTCAAGCAAGATTGTAAGAGCTTAAGCTCATTTAATTTTGGTTAATGCTAGGCTAAGAATGTGATGCTTGATTAGGGTGTGTAGCATGTTAGTTAGTATGCATGGTTTATGTTTGTTATGCTATGTTTTATGCTTGCATGAATGCTTGGTTTGCATGGTTGTATGGTTAGTTATGTCCCTGCCCTAGGTGCAGCCGAGTATGGCTCATGTGCTAGAATGTTAGATTTTATTTGGTGTTGCATGATTTTCAGTTCTATTTCATGTGATGCAACCCTAGAATGCAATGCAAACCTAGGTTAAGTTCCGGTTTGGTTTGCATGATCACGTGGGGATAACATGTCAAAACATGTGGGACGTTAGTTAACGTTGCATATTGATGTTTTAGGCTCCCGAGTGATCGGTTGAGTTAGCTTCCGAAGTAGGACGCGTAAAGACAATTTAAACACGAAACTGGTAGGTTCGGATTAATCTACCCAGTTTTCGTAAACGAAAAATAACAGGCCCTTAGAGGCCGAATTTGGGGAAACGTAAAACATGAAAGTTGTCCAAAACAACTTTTTCTAGGGGGATACGCTAGCCGTTTTCCAAAATAAGGCTCCAATAGCCTTCAAAAATGCCAAAACCCGTGGCTAAGCATTTAAGCCCCCAGACCCAGTTCGTTCCAGGAGTCAGCTAGTTTCAACTCAAAACTGGTACGAAACTAGGCCGAATTAGGAGTTTTGTTAAAGACAAAAGTTTTAGCATTTTTCGAGAGCTAGAACTTTCGTGAAGAAAACTTTTTTAGATTCCGTACCGATTTTAAAACGAAAATTGTTTTATGAAGGGTGCTCAGGGAATCCGAAATCCCTGCACCACAAGCTTTATCAAGTGTTTCTAGAAAATGGTTTTTTTTTAACCTTAAACAAGTGTTTTGGCTATGAAAATCGTTCCAAAGACGGTTTTCGACCTAAAATGATTTTACGAAACATAAATCCATGAGTTTGGATTTTATGAGTTAAGTTAAGAATTTTTACACGAAAAGTGAAATTTTGGGATTTATTCCTAAGTGTTTTCCAAGTATGGAAAAATGATTTTTCAAGCAAAGTTATAGCAACGTTTAGTTCACGAATGGTAATCGGGAGTTATGTCCGAGTTACCGGGTCAAGCCCGAGACCCGAGAGGTTGACCATAGAGGGTTGACCATAGTTGACCAAAGTTGACCATGGTTGACTTTTGGTTGACTAATAGCACAGAGTTAGTTTATCCTTACGGGTTATCCAAAGTAACCCTAAAGGATACCGTTAAGCTCAACTAAAGGGTTATCAGATATGACCCGATAGTTGCAGATTAAGATAAGTAACCCGTAGAGGTTTAGTTTTGGCTTGGCACGCCAGGTTACTAAGAGTAACCAAGTTAGACGCTTTGCACTTAAGGGGACATACAACCAAGATCATGTAGACACGTTGGTTAGATTACCAGCATTTTCACAAGTTTAAGTAGATCATGTCCTTGTTAAGCAGGCAGAACCTACAGCTGTGCCAGGAGTGGAACAGCACTAGGAAGGGACAGTTAAGCAAGAACATAAGACGGAAAGGTAAGTACAATTCCGCCTATGGCATGAACACATGTTTGTTTGCATATGATGTGTTAAGAAATCATGAATAAGATTTCATGATGCTATGTAGTATGTTTATGTGATAAGTATGTTTAGTTATGCAATATGTTATGTTATGCAGTATGTACATGTTATGTGGTATGTGATATGATGTTATGCAGTATGTCCATGCATGTTAAGCATGTAGTACGTTTCATGTTAGGATAAGCAGTATGATCATGTTATGTACATGTTATGTAGTATGTTTATGTTATGTCAAGTATGTAGTATGTTTTATGTTAGATTTGTGACATCACGAAGCATGTCCACTAAAAATAAGACACATGGTAAGCAAGAGATAAATTAAGTAGGACACGTTGTGTTGTACTGACTTTGCCTCCGTGGTAAGTTAAAACGGCATGTTCCATGTTTTGACTTGATATGGAAGGACTGCCTCCACTACTCCATGTTAAACTGTGTGTTTCATGGTTTAAGTTGGTTTGGTCGGACTACCTTTAATCACTACATGGTTACATACCGAAGTACATACACACATGTTATAGGAGCAAGATAAGATCAGTAGAAAGACCATAAATGATTTTAATAATAAATCATAATTGGTTCACGTTTTGGTGCATTTAGTTGCATGCGGATAGGACGTTGTGCTTACTGAGCTTTTTAGCTCATTGCTTACGTTCATGCTATAGGTGAGTTACCTACTGGCGATTCCTGATACAAGCTGTGGAGAGATGGCGCAACAGAATGTGAAACGTGGGTATGGACTGCTACGGGATTTCCGAAGTGCGTTTAAAAAATGAAAATGTGTTTTCATTATGTTTTCAGTATGTATGATTAGTTTTCAGTTTTAGCAGTATGGCAAGCCAGTTGCCACGTGTTGTACCGGTCCGCTGTAGGTCGGATCTGGTCCACGATTTAGATTATGTATGTATGTATGTATAGAGCTTTCCTCATAGGTGAAAGCTCAGTACTCGAGTGAGTACAACAGAAACAGTAAGAGTTAATAAAAGAAAAGCAGTTTTAAGTTAGGTTTTAATCGAATTTAAAGTTTTATGATTTCCGCAATAAAGGTTTTCTAGTAACGATTTTTAGAAAAGAAGAAAAAAAAAATTTACTCTAGAAATTGGGTAACTTTATTTTTCAATCAAACAAGTAAGTAAGTAATTGTTACGAACCGAACCCAACCCCAGGTTCGCGTGGTCAGAAACCGCGTGACCTTGGTGGCGACAAGTCGGGGCGTGACAATGGCAACGACAACAATTCTTACTCCTGTTTCCAAACAGGGTGTAAGATAAGAATCACTTTCATTCTATCTTACCATAACTCATAATTATTATATGTTGGTAACTTAACCAACATTCTTGCATGGCTTTAGTTATATGTCCCCCTAAACCATAAACCATATTTGGTTATACTAAGTAATCTTATCACATTGGGTTACAATAAGTAATCCCATTGAACGTCGATCATTACTTAGTAGGTTACATTGGGTAACCTTATGTGCTAAGCCCTCTCACAAACAAATAAGGTTAGGTTACCTCCTAACCTTGGGCTCATATTTTTGACTCCTTAGTTCATAATCCAATGGGTTATATTGGGTAACCCATTAGGTGATTAACTTAATTCAACTAGGTTAAACAAAGTCAACCTCTAAAGTCAACCCTCTAAGGGTCAAACTTGGGCTTTGGGCTTGGCCTAGTAACTCGGGTGTCTTTTTTCCCGGCTACCATCTGTCATTATTCGGCTTACTGGATTTTAGCCTGAAAATCCATTTTCCATTGTCTTTGGAAAACTTGGTGCTTTAACTTTGAAAAGCCTTTAATTGACTTATAAAAATTCTTAATTCTTCAAGTGAGGTTTTATAAAATTGTTGAGGACTGAAAACTGCCTTTGGAACAGTTTTCACAGTCAAAATATTGAGTTTGGTGGAGAAATACAGTTTCTCTTGAATTGGTTTTAGAAAATCTTATGCAAGAATTTCCTTTTTCCTGCACAGTTTTAGAAATCTGATCTTAACTTTAAAATCTGTTTGGAATTTGAAGAATCTTTCTTCATTAAAGTTTTAGATCTTGAAAAATGCTACAACTTTGCTTCTTTACACAAAACCCAGTTTTGCTTTCAATTGAGTCAGTTTTTATTTGAAACCCGCTGGTCGTGCACACTAGGTCTGGGCAGACCAGTCTTGGTTTTTCTTAAAAATAGAGGCCATTGGAGCCTTATTTTGGAAAACCGTCTGCTCTTTCCACTAGGAAAATCCTTTTTCTACAACTTTGTAGTTTTGAGTTTTTCCTAATTCGGCCTCTAAGAACCTCAAAATCGACTTTCCATATCACTGCCCAGTCTTGACCCGAGACTGGCAATTTTCGGTTTAAGTTCGTTTTACATCCTAATTCGCATATTCTAACTCAACCGCCCACTGCGGGAGCCTACTATCAGTCATGCAGCGCTTTCTAATGTACAACATACATCCATGCATCATTCAAACATTTTCATGCAAAGGCAAAACCCTTGGGTGTTCTTGCATCAAACTAGGGTTTGCAAAACATTTAGTTTACACATTCACGCACCAAAAATCATAACTTAAAATCTTGCCACCCTAATCAAGCACATAACCAAGCACCTAAACTTATTGCATGAAAATAAGGGATGAGCTTATGCTCTTACAAACCATTGCTTGGAAATACACTTAAATTTCCAAATTAAAGCTCAAACCAAAAGCGTAGGGTCATAGGGTTTACCTCTAGGATTTGGAAGTTGGTTCTCAAGCTTCGATCCCAAACTTTTTCCTTACTTCCCTTGGCTGCCATCACAGTCGGCCTCCCCCTCCAAATGGGGTTCCAATTTTCGGCCATAAACATAAAAACATACACATAAGCTTGATGCTCCAAACCAAATAAAAATTTAAAGGTTAGAGGTTTTACCTATACCTTGATCCACACAAGGATTTGGGTAAGGTTAGATTCAATTTTCCTTTTTCGTTTTGTCTCCTCCACAGCCAACCCTTCCCATGGCTTAGGGCTCCAAAATTTTCAGCCACTTTCTTGGCTACCTCAAGAAAATCCGGCCTTACATACTCTTCCTTTCTTTGCTTCTCTCTTTTTCTTTTTCTTTCTTTTCTTCTTCTAGCTTTTTTTTTTTTCCTCAAGAAAGCCGACCACTCTCATGGGTTTTCTCTCACCTTTGGGTTCAGCTTCTAGGGAGGGAAAAGAGGAGAGAGAGACTTGGAATGGAATTAAAGTTTTGCCCAAAAATCCCACATGTGGCCGGTCACTTGGTGAGCCAAAAATGACTTGCTCAACAAGCTTGGTTGCCTTGTTCACCAAGTGTTGCATGCTTACCTCATCATGATGACATCATCTTGATGACATCATCATTACATAATCTCCCTTCTTTCTTCTTGGAATGGCCGGCCACTTGGTGAGCAAAATTGGCTTGTTCAACAAGCTTTGTTGCCTTGTTCACCAAGCTAAGCCTTGCTTACCTCATCGCTTACATCATCATGGCATCACTTGCTTACATCATGCTTACATCACCTCCATGACATCATCATTACTAACTTTTCCAAAAATTGCACTTTTGCCCCTAGAGACAAAATATTTGCATTTTAGTCCCTGTGAGGTGGCGACTAAAGTGGAGTCACTTGGCTTCTAATCCATACCTAATGGTCTACTTAATTCCCAAAAATCCTTAAATATAGAGATACAATCCATTTTCTTACTAACTTAATCAATACTAATACTGTTTTTCACCAAAACAGTATTATAATACTGGACTATCATCCAGAATTCCTCCACATAAAATTGGACTGCATATAGAATTTCCTTAGAACTTGAAACCATTTAGTCCTTCATGTCGTCAATATTGAGCTTAATTTTTCTCTAGGGTCGTCTTGAACCCTATCCTTGCTTAATCGTCTGTAATGATAATTTTCGGCAATATAATTTCCATATTTATAATTTATACTGCAGTATCATCTTGGTTAAATCGGGTCAACCTAAAGTCAACCTTGGTCAACTTTGACCGGCATAAAATTTTTTCCCAAAAAGGTCTTATATTTACCGAAGCAAACTATTTTTGAGTCTCGTAGCTAATTTAACAAGAACCCAAATATATACTGATATTTAATTCAAATCATGAATTTCATATCATCGTACATAATTAAATCTTAAATTTTTCTTTTCTCAAAGGAAATCATAGGTTCATCGAAATTCGGGTTCTTACAAAATGTATGTCAATCTGATCATCATTGACCTATACGTCTACGATGTCATCCTGGATATGGATTTCCTAGGAAAATACAACGCAGTTATAGACTGCCAATGTCGCGTTGTCACGTTCAAGTCAATTGGAGGTGAAGAGTTCATTTTTAGAGGATCGACTCCAAAACAGTCGAAAATGTTCATTTCTGCGCTAAAGGCAAGAAAGTTATTGGCAGAAGGATGTATTGGATTTCTAGCCAACATGGTGGACAAGACGCAAGAAACCAAGAGTAAGCTGGAAAAAGTACCAATAGTCAAGGATTTTATGGAAGTTTTTCCTGAAGATTTGCCAGGATTACCACCGGAGCGAGATATCTCTTTTGAGATTGAATTACTTCCTGGATCGGCACCAATATCCAAGGCGCCTTATAGGATGGCCCCCGCTGAACTTAAGGAACTGCAAATTCAATTGCAAGAGCTCCTGGATAAAAGATTCATCCGTCAGAGCTACTCACCATGGGGAGCCCCAGTTTTATTTGTTAAAAAGAAGGACGGCACTCTTAGGATGTGCATTGAATATCGGGAATTGAATAAGATTACCATCAAGAATAAGTATCCCTTGCCTAGAATCGACGATCTGTTTGACTAATTGAAAGGAGCCTTAATTTTTTCGAAAATTGACCTGCGATCAGGATATCATCAGCTCCGAATTAGGGAAGGATATATTCCAAAGACGGCCTTTCGTCCGCGATATGGACACTACGAGTTTCTCGTTATGCCATTTGAATTGACAGATGCTCCAGCTGCCTTTATGGACCTGATGAATCGAGTGTTCAAGGATTACTTGGACAAGTTCGTTATTGTCTTTATAGATGATATCTTGATTTATTCAAGATCAAAGGAGGAGCATGAGGAGCACCTAAGGATTGCTTTACGAATTCTAAAGCAAAACCAGCTTTACGCTAAATTCACAAAGTGTGAATTTTGGTTGGAGGAGATTCATTTCTTAGGACATGTGGTCTCTAAGGAAGGCATATCCGTAGATCCGGCCAAGATTGAAGCAGTAAGTAAATGGCTAGCTCCGAAAAACGTCATCGAAATACATAGTTTTCTCGGCTTAGCGGGCTACTACCGACGTTTCATTGAAGGATTTGCTAAGATCGCAGCGCCGCTCACTGCACTTACAAGGAAAGGAAAGAGGTATGAATGGACTGCAAAGTGTGAAGAACACTTTCAAGAGCTAAAAAGTAAGCTGACTAGTGCTCCGATCCTTACAATCCCAGTTGTAGAGGAAGGGAACTTCGTGATATATAGCGATGCTTCCTAGATAGGATTGGGAGCCGTTCTCATGTAGAATGGAAAAGTGATTGCTTATACTTCCCGACAGCTTAAGGATCATGAGAAAAACTATCCGACGCATGATTTTGAACTTGCGGCGGTAGTATTTGCGCTCAAAACCTAGAGACACTATCTTTACGGCACTAGGTGTGAAGTTTACACAAATCATCAGAGTTTGAAGTATATCTTTACACAGAAGGAGCTCAACATGAGGCAAAGAAGATGGCTCGAATTAGTGAAAGATTACGATATAGACATCCGTTACCATCTTGGGAAGGCTAATAGAGTAGCCGATGCCCTTAGTCGGAAGGCATCTTCCTCGTTGGCCCCTTCAAAGAGAGCTAGTGGAAGCTGGAATAGAGCTTATTACGGGAGGTTTAGCTGCCTTAACCTTCCAACCTACCATTTTGGATGGCATGAAGGAGCGTCAAGAAGGAGATGCCTCGCTACTTAGGACGAGAAATGAAGTCTTAGAAGGAAAGGAGTCGGACTTCAACATATCTGATAAGGGCATACTCTATTGGAAAAATAGATTATGCATTCCTAACGATGACGAGTTGAAGCAGCAAATCATGAAAGAGGTTCATGAGACTCCATATTCCATTCATCCCGGAGCCACAAACATGTACAAAGACTTGAAGGAAAGTTTTTGGTGGCCCAAAATGAAGAATGACGTTGCCACATTTGTCAGTAAGTGCCTTACTTGTCAAAAAGTAAAGGCTGAACACCAACGTCCAGGGGGAGAATTGCAGAAAATTTCCATCCCAGAATGGAAATAGGACCAAGTAACGATGGATTTCGTGGTTGGATTACCCCGAACTCCCAGCGGCAACGATGCCATTTGGGTGATTATTGATCGATTGACAAAGTCTGCGCATTTTGTGGCCATCAAGCTTAGCTTTTCAGTAGACCAACTGGCGGAACTATATGTGGCGCAGATCGTTCGCTACCATGGGATTCCGAAATCGATTATCTCTGATCGTGATGGTCGTTTCACTTCTAAATTTTGGAGAAGTGTACATCAAGCGACGGATACAAAGCTTATTTTTAGTACGGCTTTTCACCCTCAGACGGATGGATAATCGGAAAGAACCATTCAGACTCTAGAAGATATGTTGCCAGCATGCGTGATGGACTTCAAAGGAACGTGGGATAAGAAGCTTCCTTTGATTGAGTTCTCGTACAACAACAGTTTCCAAGCTTCAATTGGAATGGCACCTTATGAAGTTTTGTATGGAAGAAGGTGTAGATCTCCAGTCCATTGGTACGAGACAAGAGAGAAGGAACTTGTGTCAGCGGACTTCATTTGGAGGACCACTAAGGCCGTAAAACTGATACGTCAACGGATGGAAACTGCATTTATTCGATAGAAGAGTTATGCCAACAAACACAGAAGGCCTCTAGAATTCCAAGTAAGAGACTTGATTTTCCTCAAGATTGCTCTATTCAAAAGAGTCATGAGATTTGAAAAGAAGGGGAAATTAAGTCCAAGATATATAGGGCCGTTCAAAGTACTTGAAAGAGTTAGTAATGTGGCCTATAAATTGGCTTTGCCCCAAGAATTAGCATACGTGTACAATGTATTTCATGTGTCGATGCTAAATAAATACATTCCGGATCCGTCACACGTACTAAACCGTGAACCAATTGAGGCTCACGAGGATCTAACTTATGAGGAGAAACCGGTTCAAATCTTGGCACGAGAAGAGAAGGTGCTAAGAAACAAGGTTATACCCTTAGTCAAGGTTTTATGGCGGAACCATGAGATTGAAGAAGCAATATGGGAACGCGAAGAAGACATGAAGAAAAGCTACCCAGAATTGTTTTAATTTTCGAAGACGAAAATTCTTTAAGGAGGGTAGGTTGTAATAACCGAATTTTTCTTAAGGACTCATGATTTCCTTGTATGTAAAGAAATTTAAATTCGTATTATATGTTTATAAAATGTTTCATGAAAATTATGAATATCAATGTGAAATTCATAATTTTATCAGTAAATGTTTGAGTTCTCATTCAATTGACTATGAGACTCAATAAGTAATTGTTTAGCCATGCATGAAGCCATTTATGGAAAAAGGCTTACTAAAATTCATGATTTTATGTTGGTCAAAGTTTGACTGGAAAAAGTTGTGATACCTAAGATTTCTATGTCTCTAGTTCCTCCTTAGAAGGAGTTGAATGTATGCCATGAAGGCATTTATGAAAAAGTTCAATTTAGAACTTTATTATGCGAGATGGGTCCGTATAGCTTTACAGGACTCAAAAATGAATGTTTTAGACTTGAAATTGGCCTTTTCGAATGGAAAGGGACGATTTTTGCATCATTTTAGAAAAGTCAAAATATTGACCAAGAAAGTCAACTTTGACCAGAAAAGTCAAAGTTTGACCCAAAATGGTCAAATGTGCAGCAGTATAAATTTTTAGGATCTGCAATATGAGAAAAATACTGTAGAAGCTCAGTTTTAGATAGAATAGCATAATTAAGAGCTAAAACCACCATAGAAAAATCAAGCACGTAAAAATATGGCATTAAGCAAAAGGATTTCAGAAAAGAAGAAAAATATTTTTTCAGTCCGATTTTTCACAGATAAAAAGTTGGACTGCAGTATAAAAATCCATACTGTGTATTAGTACTCACAGTATAGAAATTTAAGTATGTTCAGTACGAAAATAAGTTATTTTCACAAAAATAGTCAAAAAGGGCTTTTTAATTATGACATCATCGTTTTTGATTTATGACATCATAAATTTTTTTGTGAGCCAAGCAAGATAAGACAAGTGTCTTATTCTAGAAAATTCTTGCTTGTTCACCAAGAAAATAATTTCGGCCACACAGGGGCATTTTTGTAAAAATTTTAAGTTTTGGGACAAAAATGCAATTTTTGAAAAATTGGTGATGTAAGCATGTGATGTTACTTGGATGATGTCACTATGATGAGTCACCATAGCCTTGCTCTCCAAGTTATAGGCCGACCACCTCACATGCTAAAAGTGTAAATTTTCAAAAATTTTGGGGTCAAAATGAGAGAAATTTTGTGTCCCACATTGCCTATAAATAGGAGTGCTTTTCCTCCATTTTAAATTAGAAAACCCATCTAAGTTCTGCCCATTTTTCAGCAGCAAAGCCGTGAGTGAGAGGGAGAAGAGAAATCAAAAAAATTTCTTGATCCAAGCTTAGTGATTTTCGGGTTTGTGAGGAAAAAGTTTAGGGTGAGTTTGAAACATTTTTTTTCAGCCAATTCCATGGCTGTAGCCGTGGGTTAGCAGCAGGGGGGATGCAGTGAGGAACCCCAAATTTTTGGGAAAAAATTTTGGGTTTGAGTAAGCAAGCAATAGGGTGAGTTTGGAGTGAGTTTTAGGAGCTAAAATCCCTCCTAGTGTGCCCACGGGTTTGAATGGTGCAAGAGCAGAAAAAATTTCAGTTTTGGGGTGCAATTTTTGGGCTGCAGCCGAGCCTTAGGGAGGGTGGATTGAGGTCAGAATTTTAAGCCATTTTGAGAGAGCTAGAACCGGTTCTAGGAGCTAGAACCAAGGGGTGAGTTTTTGGTTCAAGCCTTAAGCCAATCCTTGCCCATTTCAAGGTATTTTTCCAAAACCCAATCTTAGTTTCATTTAAACTTTTTAAAGTAAAGTTTAAATGTATTTCAAGCTATGGTTTGTAAGAGCATAAGCTCATTTTATTTTGTGCCCATTAGCTAAAGTTTTGTGCTTGATTTGCTAGCTTAAGGGGTGGTTGATTTAAATTATGCATTTATGCTTTATGCCTATGTTTGAATGGCTATAGGTTGCATGCTAGATGTATGAATGAAGTTATATGTCCCCAAGTATGTTAGTAAGAGCTAGAATGCATGTTAGGGTGCTAGCTTGAATGATATAGCATTATTTGACTTGAATGGTTGATGTATGCGAGAACCTAGAACCATGCAGCCATGGTTTGTGCAACCGGATTAGTAGGGCTGCATGGGTACGTTGGGAAGGCATGTTAGAACATGCGGGACGTTAGAAACGTTGTATGATTTGTCAATAAGCTCCCGATGTGATCGGTTGAGGTAGAAACCGCAAATTAGGACGTTAACCGGTTGAATTAGCTAAGGCTGCCAGTTCGGGTTCCCCACTGGCCAGTCGCAGAAAAGTGGTAATTGCAGGTCGTTAGAAGCCGAATAGGCAAAAACTTAAAACATGAAAGTTGTAGAACAGGGTTTTTCCTAGGGGGCAACGTGGACCGTTTCCCAAAATGAGGTTCCAAAGGCCTCTGTTTTCATGAAAAACCGAGAGTGATTCAGTCAGACCTAGTTTTCAGGATCAACGAGTTTCAAATTAAAACTGGTATTGATCTAAGCAGAATCAGATTTTTTGTAAAACATGAAAGTTTTAGAACTCTTCGAGAGCTAGAACTTTTGTGAAGACAACTTTTTCGGATTCCAAAGGGATTTTTATATACAACCTGATTTCGGAAAACTGCGCAGGGATCAAGAAATCCTTGCACAGAATTTTCTAGAACCAGTTTAGGAAAAACTGTTTTTGATTTAAAAACATTGTTTTGAACATGGAAACTGTTCCAAAGGTAGTTTCCGACCCTCAGACGTTTTATAAAAGCAGTTCTATCTGTCAGGAAGTTTTAGAAGAATTTTAAGAAAGTTGGGCTCTACTGCCTAACTCTTTTAGTGATTTTAAAGAAAGTAAAGTTTTTCAAGTTCAAGGTTTGCTAGTTAGTAGTCACGAAATGTAACCGGGATTTACACCCCAGTTACCAGGCTTAGCCCAAAGCCCAAGCTTGATCCGAAGAGGGTTGACCTTAGTAACCTTAGAGGTTAACGTGAGTTAACCTAGTAGAGATCAAGTTTAGTTATGAGCAGAAAGTTTAGTAGAAAAGGTTATCCAACGTAACCTAGTAAGTTACGAGATATGATTTCATGGGGTTATCAGATATAACCCAAAATGATAAGGTTACTTAGTGTAACCATGCATGAGATAGTTTATAGTTTAGGGGGACATATAACAAAGCATGTATGAATGTTGATTGGAGACCACATATTATGGTCATAGATTAGAGACCTTACTTATGTCCTTCGGTTAAGCAGGACGTACCCAGTAGCTAGACGCGGAAGCGGAGCGGCTTAGCATCAGAGATAGAAATAGTAAGTACAACGCCGCCTACAGCATAGGCTAGTAGTTGTATACTTACTTAGAGATGAGTTCAGTGTTCAGTGTTCAGTGCTATGTGCTATATGCTATGTGCTATATGCTACATGCTATATGCTATGTTTGATGCCATGTTTAGATAACATGTTTTACAGATGCCATGCAGTATGTAAGTTCAGATTTTATTACCAAGCATGATTTAAGAATAGGAACATCATGATGCATGTTCACTAAATCTTATAAGAACAAAAAGTCTCAGATAGACTTTAAAGGCAGATCAGTAGGCAGATGGCAAGCAGCACTTGCCGGTGTCGTATCCCCCGTCGCAGGGCGGGTCGGGCTATGGCAAGTGTAAGTCCATGGTTGCGCGCTGGATACGTTCACCTCAGTAAGGGGCCCATTAGCAGATTAAGTTAGAAAGACAGTAAGTAAGTTAGCAGCAGATAACAGAGCATAAAATGAACATAACCGGTTCATGCATATGTTTATCAGTTTATGTTCAGTGCAGTAGTTGCCAGTATATGTTCTATGCAGTGTTGACATGTTGTGATGTTAGTAGTATATATGTTGCGGTATAGGAGTTGTACTTGCTGAGCGAAAGCTCATTGTTTTAAGTTTATGCTGTAGGTAAACAACCTCTCAGCAATCTCTGATACAAGATGGAGGAGCGTGGTCGAGCAATGTGAAATCGTGGGGAATGGAAGTCGCTACGCATTTACATCTTTTTAGATATGTTAATTGAGAATTATATTTTCGTAGTAGTTACGTGCTAAGTAGCACGGTATAAAAAAAAATTCCGCTGTGTTTTCGAATACTAAGTAAGTATTATTTTCAATAGTCAGCAGTAGTAGTAAGTAGTTAGTAGCAACCAGTGGAGTAGCGCACCGGCGCCAGGTCGGGACGTTACAAAAGTCAAAGTTGACCAAAAAGTCAAAGGTTGACCATAGAAGTCCAAAATATGACGGTACTGTAATACGATAAGCAGTATGAAAAATATACTGTGAAAAACCGTCATTATAGACAAGGTAGCAAGATTAAGATTCAAAACCACCACAGAAAAATCAAGCACACCAAGTTAGGAATAAAGGGCAAAAGGGCTTAAAGAAATAAGAAAAATTTTATACAGTCCAGTTTTATACAGATAAATTTTGGACTACAGTATAGTATAACAATACTGTGTATTAGTGAGCACAGTATTGGAAATATCTGTGTTAGCCTAAAAATGGGCTGCATATTGAAGAAAAAGCCACATAAGGCCGTAGTAGGATGACATCACCTCCCCATGGATTTATGACATCATAATTAATTAAAGAAAGGATGGAAAGAAATATGGAAGGTTCTAGGGGGGTGAGTTGGCCTGCCACCTAAGGGGGCAAATGTGCAAATATGTCTTAGTTTGAGCACTTTTTAGCAATTTTAAGAAGTTTTCCCTCACCTATAAATAGGTGATGAGGGGTGGCCATTTTATTCACAAAAATTGAGAAATTTAGCCAAACTTTGCCAAATTTTCTCTCCAAAAACCGAACCCAAGGAAGAAAGAGATAAGAGAGAAAAAAATTGAAAACCAAGAGGAAGCCTTAGGGGTGTTCGGATTTCACCTAGAAACCAAGCAAAAGTTGAAAAAAAATTTTGATACCCATTTTAGCTAGGGAGGCCGGTTGTGGGAAAGAAAGAAAGGGAAGAAGAAAAGTGAAGGAAAGAAGTGCTTGGAGGTGTGCCCGGACTTGTGATAACCAACCGAGTGGCCAGAAAAAATTTTTGGTGCCTATTGGAGGGTGGAGGCCGGTTGTTGGAAGTGACCAAGGGGGGGAGAGAATTTCGGACCCAAAACCTTAACCTAGCCTTGCCTTGAACCAAGGTAATTTCCCTTAGCCCTAAACTTTTAAATTGAGCTTTCAATTTGAAATTTAAGTGCATTTCAAGTTGAAATTTGTAAGAGCATAAGTTCAATTTATTTTATTGCCCTAAATTAGATTTTAGGTTTTGTGCTTGATTAGGTTTAAGGGTGGTTTGATTTATGAGCTTTGAATAATTATATGCTTATGCTTGTTTGATAATTAGGATTTACATGCTAAATGTTTGATAAGTTGTATGTCCCCAAGTATGTTTAAATGTGATTTAGAATGGCATGTTAGGTTGCTAGAGTAAAAACATGAATGAATGGTATCGTTTGATTGGACCTAAAACCATGCAAACCCTAGGTGATCCAATTTTGTTATTAGTTTGCATGGATACGATTGGGTCACATGAATATTGAATTAGGACGTTAGAAAACGTTACATGTCTGCTTTCTAGGCTCCCGTGTGTTCGGTTGAGTTAGATTGTGCGAAATAGGACGTAAAACGAATTTAAGAACGAAAACTGCCAGTTCGGGTACAAACTGGCCAGTTTTCTGGAAAGTGAAATTTGAGGCCTTTAGAGACCGAATTGAGAAAAATGTAAAACATAAAAGTTATAGACAAGGGTTTTTCCTAGTGGGCAATGTGGATATTTTTCCAAAATAAGACTCTAATGGCCTCGGTTTTTACGAAAATCCGAGCCGACTGTGCAGAGTTCAACAGAGAATAAGAGCAAGCTAGAGTCTGAACTGGGTTTTCTGCAAAACATGAAAGTTGTAGGATTTTTCGAGATCTAAAACTTTCGTGAAGACAAAATTTTCAAATTCAATCCAGACTTTTAAACAGAAATGGATTTCTAAAAACTGTGCAGGAAACATGAAATTCCTGCATAGGAATTTCTAAAAACAATGCAGGAAAACTGTATTTTTCACAAAACCCAATGTTTTGACTGTGAAAACTGTTTCAATGGCAATTTTCAGTACTTAATGATTTTTAAAAACCCCACTCTAAGAACCACGAATTTTCTGAAGTTAAATAAATGATTTTTGGATTGAAATGACCAAGTTTTTCAAAGATAAAAGGGTAATGGATTTTTGAAGCCAAATTGTCTTAAAAGTTGGTAACAAGACGATGACGAACGGTAACCGGGAAAGATACCCGAGTTACCGGGCTTGGCCCAAAACCCAAGTTTGACCCATGGAATGTTGACTTTAGTTGACCAAGATGTTGACTTGGGTTGACTTAGTTTGACCGCCTCATGGGTTACCCAATATAACCCAATGGATTATGGATTAAGAATGTTAAGACATATGTCCAAGGTTATGGTGGTAACCTAACCCTACTTATGTATGTATGGGCTTAGTAACCAAGGTTACTCTATGTAACCTAATAATTTATCATGTGTATGATTGGAGGACATATAACTAAGATTATGTATAAATGTTGGTTAGGTCACCAACATTTTTATAATTATGATTTATAGGATCCTTATCCTATGATCTTTTAAATAGCAGGAAGTAACCTGCAGTTGCAACCTAAATTTGAAGCAACAAGACCTAAGACATAGGACACGAGATAAGTACAAACCTCACCTACAGTATGAAAATAGTAAATACTATTTTCAAGTATGCTATGTTATGCTATGCTACGTATGTCATGTTTGTAAGTATGCCATATTTTCAAGAATGTCATGTTTTCAAGTATGTCATATTTTCAAGTATACCATATTTTCAAGAATGTCATGTTTACAAGAATGCCATGTTTTCAAGAATGCCATGTTTACAAAAACATCATGTTTTCAAGAATGTCATGTTTACAAGAATGTCATGTTTTCAAGAATTCCATGTCTATGTGTCACATGCATCATAACTAATAAGATCGCATGTAAAGAATCTTAGTCTTATAACAAGACTAAGACTAAACCAAGACAAGAAAGGTGTCGTACCAACCTCCCGCTAGGTGGAGGATACATGTTTTAAGTTACAAGTTTCAAGATATCAAGACCTTCCGCTAAATCGTGAAGGTATACATGATTTTGCAGAATTGTTAAGGGCCTTGCAAACCCTAACTTTCTGAGGCTTGCGCGCTTTTGGTACGTACACAAGGGGCCCACATGTTAAAGCAAGATAATAAATTCAAGTCAATAATTGATCATAAACTATTCATAATTGAACATAATTGGTTCATGCATAAGTGCACGACATTTGTTATGCTTTGTGAGATTATGTTTGTGCTTACTGGGTGAAAGCTCATCAGTATATTTCGTACTGTAAGTAAAAAGCCTGCAGCGTAATTGGTGGACCATGTGGACGATGCGGTGAGTGAAAAGCTGTGTGGGATACCACTACGCAAAATTTTTCGCAACCTCTTTTAAGTTGATATGTATATATGTATATATCTCAAAAACAAGTTATGTTATATAGTATACATGGTGTTGAAGACTTGGATATGTCTTTTTATTTCAATATTGTATGTATGCATGGCAAGCTTGCTATGTGAGTTAAACTACTTACATATGTTTAAAAAAATATATTCTCAAATTTTCAAGTAAATTTAACTTATTAAAACCAAGATGTAGTACAGGTATGTAAGGTAACGACATTGCGTAGGTCGGGGCGTTACATTTTCTCACTTTCTCTAGGGCTATGTTTGGTTAGAAGGAAAGAAAACAAGAGAGAAAGGAAAGATGGAAGTGAAAGAAAATAAGAGAGAGATAAAATATTTTGTTTTTCCTTTATACTGTTTGGTATGATGGAAGGAAAGAAAATAAAAAGATTATGTATTACTATTTTATTTATCTATACATATTATTTTACTTTAAAAGCAATGACAAAAAAAGCAATTTTAGTAGTTATTAGGTGAATTTTAGTTTTTCTCCCACTTATGGAAGGAGTAAAAAAGTGAACCCCACTACACTTTTTTTTCCATCATATTTTCTCTTTCCTTCCCTTTTCCTTTTTACCGAACAATTAACTCCATCAACTTCCATCCACTTTCCCTCATCCCACTTCCTTTCTTCCTCTTTTCCACCCTACCAAACATAACATAGCATGCGTTTGATACTAAGATTTGGATTATAGAATTTGAGTTTAGATTAATTATGCGAATATCAAGGAATTTGAATTGTTTGAGTTAAAAAATGTAAAAACTTAAAATTTATTCGGAAAAAATTATCAATATAGAGTTTGGTTCGTTCGTGTCGAAATTCTATGCAATTAAATAAAAATCATTTCATTTGGATTTGTCCATACAAAATTATGAACTTTAAAATTTGAGTTAAAAAACTATATAAATAATAAAATTAAAAGAAAATGATAAAAATTAAATTGTAGAAGTGCGGTTTAGATTGGAGGTCCAAACACCTTTAATTTATTGAGTGCCTCAATCATGGGGGGCTTTAACTTCTTGTTCTTCTTCTTCCTTTTTTTTTTTTTTAATGAAGACTTTTCTTTTTCTAAAACTTTTTTTTTTCCTGGACTTTGTCTTCATCCCTTACCCTATTCTTCCTTCTACGATCCACCTTGAACTTCACCATCTCAACTCAGTTTTTAATCTTTCTTCCAATTTATTTGTTGCTTAAGTCAACTAGCAAATAGAAATACACACTAGGATTTCGATAATTTGATGTTAAAAATTTTTATTTTTAATTATGCTCCCACTTTGAGGCACCAAAAATGGTAAAAAAAAAGTGAAAAGAAAAAAAGGAAAACTAAAAAAAAATGAAGAAGAAGATCCGGAAAAAAAAAAATGCAAAGAGAAACTATGAAATATTGTTTTATCCATGTGCAATGGCAAGAAATTTTAACAGTTGAAAGCACCTTTTTTTCAGGTTTTGACATGAGAATTTGAAAAGCTTCACTAACAAAGATCTGGAATGGTTGGAAGAAGCATGAAACAACTGCCTTGAAAAAAAAAAAAAAAAAAAAAAAAAAAAGGACGAAAGAGGGAGCAGGAAGGCTGATGAGGGGATTGTTTCTTAAATAGCTGTGGGGCCCACGCACCAGCACTGCCACCTTGGATGGGAGGGGCCATATCTCCATGGGTTATATAGGATTACCCAAAAAGAAAAGCTTAAGACCTCATTTGGTAAACCATCTCATTTCATCTCATCTCAAAATTTTTTTTGTTTTTTTCTTAAAAAGTTTTTGTCTTTTCTCAAAAAGTTTTTTGTCTTTTCTGAAAATTCAAAAAAATTTACTATTCCAACTTAAAAATCTCAACTCAAACTACTCCACCAAACTCCCCCTAAGAAAGTTCGTACTTATTCCTAGTAGTCATAAAAAGGAAAAGAAGAAATCTGCTCTGAAAAACTATAGCGGGAAACAACCCATTGTTATTATTATTAATAATATTTTTTATTATTAATAATCATTTATATTTCTTGTATTTTGCATTTGGATAAATTGCTCTACTGTTTCCTGAATTTTAAACGGAGCTGCAATTTGATCATCAATAATTTTTTATTAATTAAAAAAAAAAACCTGAACTTGGCGGCTGTCAGTGTTGGTGCTAGGGTGGGTAGTGGCTAGGGGAGGTGTTTGGTCGGAGATTGAGAAAGGGTTTATGTTGGGGATGAAAATGATTTTTAGGGGGTGCTTGGGATTTGAGTTCAAATTCAAAATTTTCATATCAGTTTTTATCTTTTTCTGAAAAAATTTTTTGTCTTTTCTGAAAAGTTTAACAAAATTACTATTGAAATTTAAAATTTTCAACTCAAACTCATTTACCAAACGGATCCTTGAGGTTTTTTATTTGATTATTCCTTAAGGTTTTTAGTAAATTTACTCATGAATTAACTGCAATTTTCTGTTTAATTTTTAAAATTCATCAATTTTATCTCTTTGCATGCTTTTAACTTTTAAGTTATTTATTAAAAAAAAAAAGATCCATGACCAAGTTGCAATTACGTACAAATTTTTTTTTTTAAATTTGAAAATATATTTAATGTGAGGGGCTCAATAGAGAAATCTTGGTGGATGACAACATAATTGAGAGGGGCTAAAATTCTACAAGATTAGTTATATCTTCTCATCATTTACATTATATATATTATTTGTGTAATTCATGATATAGGCATTTCACGATCTAAATATATGAGCTGAATGAAGGGAAACAAAAACGGTTTAAAACGTTGGTTTTGCAGGGGTAAAAAAAAGTAATCTAGCAGTACGTGTATTGATTCGTGTCGAAATTTTTGTGGCAAAAAATTAATTGGTTGCAATAGATACATTTTTGCGACCAATTATTTGGTCGCAGAAAAACATGGTTGCAATGTGATGTTAAACGTAACCAAAAATTTTTGCGACTAAAAATTTGGTCGCAATAGGCTCTCTTTTGCGACCAAAATTTTTGGTCGCGAAAAAATTTGGTTGCGACAGGTGTGTTTTCCTGTAGTGGCTTCAAATAGTAAGACATCAATAAAACTAATAAAATCCCCATTGGAAGTTCATTAAAAAAAAAAAAAAAAAACATTGCAAACCGTTGGTGAATCTATCTGTGTGTCCTAATTACTACTATTCAACGTCTGCTTTTTTTGTTTTTTCTTCTCCTTCTTCTTCTTTTTTTTTTTTTTTTTTTTTGTTGCGGGAAAATTTAAAAAAAAAAAATCAGATTTAGTCGATCCAAGAATGCAAGAAATATCTATAAAAATTGTGTCCCATTTCATTGATGAAACGTCTGGGTAAGGGACTTAACCAGTCTCGTGCGTGGTTGTAGGTCATTTTCTCACTCAGATATTGGATGTAATTTTTAACATGCACACTCGTAAATTCAGAATTATGTGTCAAACTAACCAGATTCTAGTGAGACAATGACTCTAGAAAAAGTTTAAGCTTGAAAAAGAAACCCCATGTTACTAGGTCTGGACCGTGGGGCAAACTTCCAAGTTTATAGCACGCCTGTTCGCCTACCTCAAAGTCAAGTCGTTGTCTTCTTTACCAATAAAACAAAACCAAAAATCGGAAAAATAAAATTCCTCTCGTGGAAAATTAGAAATATATATGCCACAAGAAGATGATGACAAGGGTAAATCATTCACGGATCAAGAGTGGAAAAGTCTTGCAAATTGTAAAGACCTCTCAATTTGAATTGGTCAACGTCAATGACCTATGTGCCATTAATTAGTCTAAAGAACGAATATTCTATAATACAAAATTCACTATATATATATATATATATGTGCCCTAGCCCTTGAGTCCTGACAAACCTTTTATGTTCAAACAATTTATTTATTTATTTTAAAAGAAAAATAAAGAGGATAAACGACCGTTGGTTGCGAGGGTCCTCAAATTGCAGAAGTTAAACAATGATGTTGGAAGGACTTGGCAATTGTAGATCAACTCGAACTGGTTCTTTTCATGATTTTGTTCTTGCTCCGCTATGAATAGATAGAGCCAAAACTGAGTTGCCTCTCAGTAGCGTAAGGGTCGGTCCACACCACTCGGAGTAACAAGTGAGACCATGCTTATATATGCCAATTTGTTTATACATATATATGTGTATATATATATATATATATGAAAATAACATTATATTATTTTATATTTCAATATATACTGTAATTTCTAATGTTATATCTATTTCTTTATCATTATTATTTTTTGAAAATGATATTAAAATTTGGGAAATAAAAGCATATAACATTTTCTTATAGATACTTTTAAAGTTTATAGCTAATTTTTTAAAATATGATAAGCTATAACATATTTCCATAGGAAATCTTTGAATTTTCGAGTAAATCCTTATATTTTCTAGAACATAACATATTTACACATAGCAAAATTTTCTTTTTTAATAATAGATTTATATATACAATTTCAGGTTAAAGAGAGAAAGAGAGGAAGAGGAGAAAGAGAGAGGAAGAAGGAAGATGGGTATTTTTAGTTTGTATATGATCATAAATCTGTTTATATTATTTATTAATTATTATCATTTTAAAAATTCAATGTTATAATTTACTATTATTCTTTTCAAAAATGCTATTTGGTTCTTGCTCTCTAAAAGTTTAACATAAAAAATAGACACGAAGCAATAAGAATTAAATGTTAAATTTAACATTAATATACGTTGTAACAAATATACCACCATATTTAGTACTTGGTAAATTTGACATCAAAGAACTTTTTCCATCTAAATAGAAAAAATTAGAAAAACTTTGTCATTATCATATCAATTTAGTGTTGCATTGAAGATTTTCAAAGACTCACAAATATTTGGATGAATATTAATTGCAGTTTTATTAGGTGGACAGTGGATATCGGGCCCTAAAACTTTTCCTTTCCAAAGAAAATTATTGCAATGTTTGGATTGCCCGTCTAGTTTTAAAATGAAAAATTTTCTTGTTTCCATTTTGAGAATGAAATTGAATTTGAATGCATAATAAATTTTCCTTCTTAAAAACAAAAGGTTATTTGGAACGAGAAGAAATGGTGTTGGAAAATGGAAATAGTACATTGGTTAAAAATTTTAAAAAGATTCCAAAAAGATACTGTACAAAACAAGTTTGAAAATAAAATAGTTTTCCTTTTAAAATGAGAAAAATCATTAAAAAATTAAGAAAAATATCATTTTGCCTTTTTTTTTTTTTTTTTTGGTTTCCTTTTCGAAAATAGATATGTGAAACAAATAGGAGGTAAATATAGAAAAGCGATTAGCCCCAAAAAAATCTAAAGAAATTCGTACTTAGTGTACAAAATTCTACTGTCTTGATTTTAGTAGTCATAAAAATGAAAGTAAGATATTATTTATTATTATTTTTAAATGCTGTGAAAAAGCATTAGCAAAAAAAAAAAAAAAAAAAAAAGTACCTTTGACAAGCAATCAAATTTTTGCTTGATATATAGAAGTCAAAAAGATTGAAACAAATTCATTCAACCAAAAAAAAAAAAAAAATGAAACAGATTGCCTCTTGGCATAAGATTGGTGCCGTAATCCGGGTATATCTGCTTAATTTAAGTAAAGAAAAAGATCTCTTAATGTTATTTTCATTCAAACAAGTAAACTCTAGTTGTCTAATCCTGTTGGGGCTATACTTTCAATGGGTGAAAGGGTAGAGGATTAAAGGTGGAAGTTCTCATGTCCAAAATCTGAGAGTCGGAGCTGGTTTTTTTTTTTTTTTTTTTTTTAATATTTTACAAAATAAACTCTAGTTGTGTTAATTCATGAACAACTTTAAAATAGGTGAAATAAGGAAAAACAAGACTTTAGCCAGGTGATGTAGCACTATTAATGATTACTAGCAGCAACATAAATATTAGAGAATCCATATTAAGTTATAAACTCTTTGTTATAAGCCAGATTCTTTTTTAATTTGAGGTGGATAATTCAAACTCTATACCTTTGTGATTTAGTCATGTGTTCTTAAATTATATTACAATTATTAAAAATCGAGATTATGATGCATATGAGAAAGAACATTGAAAACATACATGGAAACATTTAAATGAGTGTTTTGCCTGCAAATATTTTAAATGATTTGAAATGTTACCATTTTGATGTTTTAGGAAAATTTTCAACTGAAATGAAGTTAAATTTTAGTTGTTTGGATTTTTTATTTTATTTTTATTTTTACCGTGCTAAATATTTTATTCGGAATGTTGATGTCCCCAAGTTATAAGACTTCAAAATGAGTACTTCATGCAGCCCTCTAACTTGATGTAGGTTCGAGCTTGGTTTTTTTAGGCCTTTAGGACTTTCGGGATTTTAGTCTCTGAAGGGTGAGAGGAACTGGAGAGGTGACTGAAATTTCAACATATCATAAACATGGCTAATTTGAATCGTCACCACATTAGAGCATATCTAATGCTATTAAAAAATTATACCTACAGTCAATTTTGATATTCAGGTTTAAAAAAAAAAAAAGTTCTCTATTATAGAAGGCTTTTCTATATTGATACACCTTAAATTTATTATAGAGTTATAATTTATATCTTGAATTTTAAATTTTGATAATTTACACCTTAAACTTATAAATATGTAACAATTTGCACCTCATTGATAAACGATGTTAATTTTTTATCAAAATTGATACTTCATTTATAAATAGATTGTTAATTAATAAAGATAAAAATGATTATTTTTGTCATGAATTAACAACTCATGTATAAATCACATATCATTTCTTGTAAAAGATTAATTATTGTCAATGGGATGCTAATTGCTACAAGATATTTATAAATTCAGGGTGTAATTTACAACTCTACAATAAAATAAGGGTCTACCAATGCAAAAGGGCCATTATAGAATGCTATATTTGATGTCAAATTTGTCATATGTTAAATTTTGTGGTAAATTTATCACAAGATATAGTCAATGCCAAATTTAACATTTGATTATTATTGACTGTTGGCTTGACTTTTACCATGTAATTAACATAATATTTTATTTATAGTTTATTTAATCCTAAATGTTTACTTTTATAAGTTCCAAAATATAATAGTAATGACAAAAATAGAAATAACTTTAAAATATATATTATGCATTGAAGCATAAACAAAGATAATGCTATTTTTACACTTTTTTATAACAAATATAACATTAACATAGATTTATAGTGATATCAGTTTGTTTCAACGAAATAATGATATTTAGTTAAGAAAAGCAAATTATATAAGAATAAAATAAGTGTGACTGATCAATTGATCGTCCAAATAATTAGTTATTTAATATATGCATATCACATTTCAAGTTGTTTAACTGAAAATTATACGGAACCACAAAATCCGCATGCAAAAAACCAAGAGAACTGCTCGAAACAATATGTCATACTCAAAACATAACATTAATATAATTAACAAAAAACAAAATGTCTTGCCTAAGAAAAAAAGATACGTAGTTTCGTAATGATACATCATTATAAGTAATAAGCTAATGGATTTATGCAACAAGCAAAAACATCAATTCGTAATTCTCAACAAACACTACTACAAAAGTTGACTTAAACAAAAGAAAATACACAACAGTTTTACAAAAACCATCGTCTAAAACTTAATTACACGACGGTTTTTCAAAACCATCGTTTAAACCCACGATTACATGACGGTTTGCCAAAACCGTCATGTAATCATGGAGATTCGTCATGCAAACTTGCGATTACACGACGGTTTGCCAAAATCGTCGTGTAATCATGGAGATTACATGACGGTTTTGGAAAACCGTCATGTAATCTCCATGATCACACAATGGTTTTCCAAAACCGTCGTGTAATCTCCATGATTAAACTGAAATCGTCGTGTAATTTCTCAGTTTTTACAATCCCTACCAGCCCTCATTTTATCTTATAGAATAATTTCGCAGCTGCGAAAAACATTACAGAGACCTGCAAAACCAGATCCTTCGCTGCCACCGTCCACCTTACCAACAATCTTTTATAGTTATTATTTGTAAGTAATGATTATTACTTACTATTTTGAGTTGTTTAATTTATATTAATTCATTGTAAATATTTTAGATATCTAAAACTGTAGATTCTCGTTTTTTTTTTTTTTTGAAATTATGATTTGTTAAATTATGTCAAAGCTTAATATGTATTATTTTAAGTGCAAAAACTTGATTATTGAATGAATTGTATGATCTTTAATTTGGATTTAGGCCAGATTCTTGCAAAGGGATCGAAAATGGAAGTAGGTTAATAGATTGACTAGAAAATATGAAGATGGTGTTGAAGAATTTTTGTCTTTTGCCAAAACTCACATGAAAAATGATAAGATTCGATGTCCTTGTATGGATTATGGAAATTATAGATCTCATTCAATTGATGAAGTTGGAAGACATTTACTTGTCCGTGGGATTATCTGTTCATACCAAATATGGAATTTACATGGTGACATTTGTTTGAATCCAACATCGAAGAACAAAAGAGAAGAACCTATTGTTGAGGAAGATGTCGAAGATAATTTGTTTGATATGGTTAATGATTTGGAAGAACACTTTGTGCATCGTCCGGAGTTATTTAATACAATGATAAATGATATCAAGATGCCCTTGTATGATGGATGCACTAAATATACGAAATTATCCGTATTGGTCAAATTATGGAACATGAAGGCATCGGGAGGATGGACAAATTCTAGTTTTACGACTCTTTTAGAATTTCTAAAAGAAATTCTACCGGTTGATAATAAAATACGGGCTCGTATGTACGAAACTAAGAAAACGTTGAGCACTTTAAGAATGGAATATGAAAAAAATTCATGCATGTCCAAGTGATTGCGTTCTTTACTAAAATGGGTAAGAGGATTTGGATGAATGCCCGGTTTGTAAGGAGTCAAGATGGAAGAAATGTAAGAAGCCAATGAATGGTAGCAAAGAAGTACTGACAAAGGTGTTATGGTACATTTCTTTGGTGCCGTGTCTGCGGCGTTTATTCTGTAATATCGATCATGCTAAATATTTGACTTGGTACTATGATAAACATGTTGAAGATGGCATGCTAGACATTTAGTCGATGTACCATAATGGAAGACCTTTTATGACGATCATCCTAAATTTAGTGTTGAACCACGGAATCTACGTCTTGATTTGTCAATGGATGGAATGAATCCACATGGTAATATGAGTAGTAGGCATAGTACTTGGCCCGTAATACTTATCAATTACAATCTCCCTCCGAAGTTGAGCATGAAGCGGAAATTCTTAATGTTGACTTTATTGATCTCCAATCCTCAACAAATAGGGAATGACATTGATGTATACTTGGCACCACTAATCCATGATCTAAAGAGCTTATGGGAAAAGGGGATCAAATTTCGAGATGCTTACCGTCAAGAGAAATTCACATTGTGCAATGTTGATGTAGACAATTAATGACTTTCCCGCTTACGGAAACCTATATGGTTATTCAGTAAAGAGTTTTATTGATTGTCCCGTTTGTATGAAATAAACATCTTCCATCTAGTTAAAGAATGGTAAGAAAACCATTTACTTTGGTCATAGATTCTAACTAAAAAATCATCGATACCGCAAACAAAAAAAGACTTTCGATGATAATATCAAAGAAAGAATCCCTCCCCTGGTTTTGATGGGCAAAGATGTTTTTGAAATAGTTACAGATTTGAAAGTAGTGCCTGAGAAAAGAAAACGAAGTAACAAGGATCCAATGGTTGATGGACCTTGGCAAAAGAGTTCAATCTTCTACAAACTTCCATATTGGAGGTCACCTTTCGTTCGTCATTATTGGAAGTTATGTATATTGAGAAAAATGTTTGTGAATCAATAGTGGGCACATTGCTTGATATTCCTAATAAGACTAAAGATGGTAAAAAGGCATGGTTGAATCTTAAGGATTTGAATATTAGACTTAACTTACTCCATACAAAAAGAGGGGATGCCCCTTACTTACCTCTGGCAAAGTACACATTATCAAGATAAGAAAAAATAAAGCTTTGTGAGTGGCTCACTTCTGTAAAAGTACCCAATGATTATTCTTCAATTTCAAAAGGTTGGTGTCTATGAAGGATTTGAGGCTGATTGGAATGAAAAAAACATGATTGTCATATCTTAATACAACAATTATTATCGCTTGCCTTGCGAGGAGTTTTGATGAAGGATCTGAGATTCGTAATTACCAAATTATGCTCATTTTTCAATTCGATATGCTCAAAGGTAATTGAACCATTTACACTAGGTTCGCTATAATTAGAGTTGGTTAAGATATTGTGCTTGCTTAAGAAGTAGTTTCCACCATCCTTTTTTGACATAATGATTCATCTAACGGTACATTTAGTATGGGAAGTTAAGCTATGTGGATCGGTGTATTTGAGATGGATATATCCTTTTGAAGGGTTATGTCAATAACCGAAAGAGGCCAAAAGGATGTGTAGTAGAAAGCTACATAGCAGAGGAATATATTGAATTTTGGTCCGAGTATTTATCCAATGCAGAATCGATTGGGTTACCAAATACTACAAATATTGACTTGAAAGGACTATCCGTCAGCATTCCTTCTTCGGTTTTTGAGCAAAACTGTCATGTAAAGTGGCCTTTACATGAAGGTTTTGGTGTAAAAACCATCATGTGAAGTTCTCAGTTTAGCAAATTTTGCTCCCTTTATTTCTCTATTCGACGACGGTATGAACTGTCATGGAATATTGAGATACCACGACAGTTTTTTAACCGTCATGGTATCTCAAGAACATTCCACGACGGTTGTCTAACTGTCGTGTAAACTATAGATGACGGTTAATAACTATCGTTAAATCCATAATTTTTACTAGTGAAAGGGTAAAAACCAAGGGAGCTCATGAATTTACGCAATAAGCTCAATCAATTATGGCGAATTAATGGTGACGGGAAATTCTCACTTTATTGGGGAGAGGTTTGTTTCCAATTTAATTTCCCTGAATAGAATATTTGGGTTGTATCCTTCTACAGTCTTGGACTCCTGACTTTAAGCAGAAAACTACTGATGCTCATCTATGAGTTCGTTTTCACGATCTTGCAATATTGGGATATCCAAACCTTGCTCAAAATTTCTTAGGAAGGCACTCCTCTGAAACTCGACAAGAATATTGTTGAAGGAATTATGGCGTTTATGTCAGAGTTCTTATAGATATTGATCCAACCAATTCTTTGGAGTATACTATTTTAGTTTTGAATAATATGATAGTTATATTTATTTACAGTCTGGGAGTAAGGACACAAACTCAAAAAATAAAAAATAAAAAAAAATAAGCGACAAAAAAAAATTTTGCAAATGCAAATTTTAGTTCTGATTTTTGTCGAGTTAGTATTGCAGATCAGTACACCAATCAGAAGTCAAATAAATCACTGATCTTGATACTGAATTAGAGTTTTGGACGCATTCAATTGTTTTTGTGATGAACAAACAAGCTACAATAAAGTCGTCAATAAATTTTTTTTAATGGTACGGATCTCTCAAATTTTGAACTGAAGAGCTCTTACTTGAACTTTTCCTCTCCACCCGCTAATCGAAGGTGCCAATAAAAATCTTGTTTGGTAAAAAACGCAGTACGTAAAACCTAAACAAGGGGGAAAAAAGTACACGATATCTTCTATGGAACCTATCACAACGACAACTCTGTAGCAAAATATCAAACCCAGCAACATTTCTTGAAATAATATGATTTCTTATGTGAATTACTTATGTGATCGAAGCACGGTAGTTGCTATGTGTAAATAGGTAATCAGATTTCTCTTCTTGTACAAATGAAGCCCTGTTCGTTTTATTTATAGTTCAATTACTTGTTTTTTTATTTAAAATATATACTGCTTGACTTTAGGGTGGAAAAAAAATCAAGATTTTATATGTAAGCACAGTACTTATTTTATTCAGACAACAATAGTGATGAATAGAAAGATTAATCATCTGAATATTTTTAATATAATTAATCCCAATCTTCATCAGTATTGCTGTCAATATTAAAACTGCCAAATTTTCCTTAAAAAAAAAAAAAAAAAAGTTAAAGTTGCCAAATGAATATTTTGATATATCGCTTATACACTATTGTCCTTCTTCTTCTTCTTCTTCTTCTTCTTCTTCTTCTTCTTCTTCTTCTTCCTTTTTTGTTTTGTTTTTGTTTTGTTTTTTTGTTTTTTTGTGAATTTCCGTCGTTTCTCACTTTCCTAGGATCTTGGCGTGTCCAGATATGCAGTTGTTTTCTAGACATCGACCTTTAAAATTTGTTGTCGTTTTAAACTACTCATTTCTAGGATGTTGTCGCTTTCTAATATCATGTTGTTTTCTTGACATTGCCCTTTTTAAAATATATTGTGGTTTCTCGTAATATCATTTTTTTTTTTACCAGGGTATTGTTATCTCAAACTATGCTTTTTTTTCGTTATTATTATTTTAAATTTTGAATTGTAATGTTATTTGACAAATGAAATTGGGCTATTTATTTTTTCAACTTAATTGTACAATTTATTCGTTTTTGTATTCCACTTGCACAATTTTCCTTTGGGTTGTCTCAATATTCCCAACAGGGTTAAAATCTTCATGTGTAGTGCTTTCTATAGATTCCTGCCCACCAGTGAGAATGTTTTACAGATAATTGTCGTTTTTTATCTTTGTTGTCGTTTTTATGTATATTGTTCTTTTTAGAATGTTGTCCTCAGATTGTTGTCATTTCTTAAATTTAAGCTTACATTATGTGTGTGTACAGTGTGTATACTGTTATCGTTTTTAAAATATATTGTCCTTCAGAAGATCTCTCGATGATTGCCTTTCTTATATGTTGTTGGAAAATATGATGTCCTTCCAGTTAATTGCCATCTCTCTTTGTCCAGGTTGTTGTCGTTTCTGAGACATTGCGTTTCTCAAAATAGCTTCTTTTTTTTTTGGTTAAATTTGGATGGGTTAGTCTTAAATTGTTTTAATTGCCGTTGGATTTTGATTTTGATTTTGATTTATTAAAAAAAAAAAAAAAAAAAAAAAAAAAAAAAAAAAAAAAACGTCTGTTACTACTGTCCTTCGAAATTCACCTTCCAAACCAAAATGATTGCTTTCTTTACTCTTGTCGTTTTTAGGAAAGTTTATTATCTGTGTTGATATAATGTCGTTTCTGAAAATGTTTTCCTTTCTGCCAGGTGTTGTCGTTTTGCAAGATATTGTCGTTACTGAAATGGTGTAGTCTTTCGCTGTTCTTCTAGTTGTCGTTATCAGAATCAGAATGGCATCTCTTCTACATTTATCGTCGGTACCAAGTCCAGCATTTGAACCACCCCGCCTCCACCATCTAGATTAGCTGTTTTTTACTTACAAAAATATGTGCAAAACCGTTAGGCGAGAAAAGTAAAATCATCAACCAAAGTTTCGCATCGGTATAATATGATTTCGTTTCTAAGAAGTACGTATTATTATAAAAAATTTGAAATGGTGTACTATTTAAATCTTGTCGTATTTGAGGTGTGACCTTATTAATTATTGTCGTTTTTAAATGCTACTGTTTCTAAAACGCATTTCTCACAATGATTGGTTTTCTAACTGTTGTCGTTTCTGAACTTCTGTTGTTTTGAAATATTGTGGTATAAAATGGCTTTTGTCGTTTTTTAAGGATCATGTTGTGTCTTCCAGTGATTTGTCATACTTATGTGACGTCGTTTTATCGCCCTTGTTGTTGGCGCTCTTCTGTCAAGTATTGGATCGTGGATCCAATTTAAGCTAATTTTGATATTGACAACGTCTGTGGCTCAAATTTAAGACTGTGGTACTGCTTTGCTTTGATACCAGACCTGTAATTACAATTACGATCAGGAGTCTTCCAGTACCTAGACTATACTATATTAAATGTGCGTGTATATATCAAACTATTAAAACACTAATATTTTTGTCATGGCTGCAGCCACAGTAGACACATCATGAACAAGTTTGTTCATCTCGGTCAGAGGAGAAGTCCCTTTGAAGCTCTTTTCACATAAATCAGTTTCATTTCAGCAGACCTGACGCCACCTGTAAGGACGGAGCCACGAAGCCAAGACTTTAGCCTCTGTTTGGTATTCAAGTTTAACTAATTAAACTACACTTTTTCATCTCAATTATTATCTTTTTCTGAAAAGTTAACAAAATTTACAACTAATTTTTGAAAAATTAACTAATTTCAACTTAATTTTCATCGCCAACCAATTTACTAAATGGAGGATTAGCCAAATAAAAAAAATTCAAATTTAAAAAATTAAATAAAATTATTTTAGTACAGGCAAAAGAAGAATAAAAAATAAAATTAAATAATAATGAAAGAAAGCAAACAACAAAGATACTTACACATAGGATATAAGTGAAGAACAATATTATTTTAAAGGGGTGAAAAAAAATTTTAAACAATTTGAAGAAAGCCAAATAAAAAAAAAGTCAAATTTAAAAAGAAAAAAAAAAGAAAAAAAAAGCAGGAAAGGAAAAAGGGAAATGAAAGAAAGCCAGGTTAAAAAAAAAAGGCAAATTTGCAAGGAAAAAGGGCAAAAAAAAAAAAAAAAAAAAGGAGACAGTGACACATGACAAAAAAAAAAGTACTTTTTTGCACTTTTGTATATGTTATTATATAAGATAACTACATTAAAAAAATTAAAGTTTCCTAAAAATATTTATTCAAAAATTTAGTTGAGTAAGCTTCTCTTTTTGTGATAATCTTTCTTTTTTTTTTTTTTTTTCCTTTACTTTCGTCTACTCTTTCTCCTTCTTTTTTTTCACTTAACTTTTTCTAAAATCTGTCTTTTTTTATTATTTTATTTTTTCTTCGCAAAAAAAAAAAAAAAATTTCATGGATTTAATATCTTAATCAAATTTGTCCCTAGAAAAATATATTTTGAATTATGTATTTACTTTTTTTTTTCTATGATAGTCTAACATATGTGTCAAAAATTATTATATCATTCAAAATAGCTTTAACATTTATGTTATAAAATAAATAGTTAATAATTTTAGTACGTATGTGCTACATACGTGTAGCGTGATTTCAACTCCTATTGTTTAAAGATATATATAATTGAGTAATGCTATGAATATCAACTCTACTATTAATTTTTTGAGTACCAACTCAAGTGTAATATTTTTATTGATAAGTGCAATTAATTGATGTGGTACTACTTTAAATACTTATTAATAAAATAATAACAGTTCATATATCATATAAGTTGATACTCAAAAGTTAAAATTAGATTATTAGATTAAGTGGGCAAACTCATTACCTGTATTTTTAGCCCAAGGACTGGCCCAGCCAGGCTAGGTAAATGTCGGGCTCGGTCCTAGCCTGATGCAATCACTAGGGTCAGGCTGTGTCTAAGTATTGAGCCCACCGGGCCATCCAACTAGCCCGTTTAGCCCACCTGAAGCCCGGCCGGCCAACTTTTTTTTTAGAAATTTTTTTAACAACATATTATAAATTTATAATGATATGTTTGTAAATTTTTTAAATCATTTCAAATATATATAGTATTTTTTTTAACTTGTAATTTATATCTTTTTCTTCAAAAATATAGTAATCTGCTTTTTGTTTTAAAAAAGGGGAAAAACAGTAACAATTGCAATGCAATGGTAGGTGTAACTGTACGTATGTAACAAAGAGAGGAGGCAAAAAAAAAAAAAAAAAGATTGGGAACATGCTGCTCAACGAATGCAACACACAACCCATAATCAAGAATTTATATAAGAATTTGAGAACTTATACCTCAACGATGATGTTCCAGAGGCGAGTAGTGTAGGCAACTAGGCCTTTATTTTTAAATTATTTAGTACTTAAAGTCTAATTATGTAGTAATAATATTGCATTCTTTTTCATTCATGAAGATTAAAGATTTTACAATTACTTTATATTGTCTTATTTAGTTCTTTTATCTTTTACAAAATGCTTTTGTTTTTTTAAATCTTTAAAGCGTTTACTTATTTATCCGACCTGAATTTAAGCATGTCAAATTTTAGGGCCGAGACAGGCTTAAAATTTTAAATTTTAGACGGGCCCAACCCGGCCCAGCCCGATTATTCTTTTATGCCTTTAAGGGCTAGGCCGGCCATCCGAATTTACACGACCAATCCTTACTATTCTAAAAATATTCTAGTTCTTAACTAAGGGTTCGTTTGGAAGAGATTTTGGTAATGTTTTTTTGGAGATATTTGAAATTGGAGTTTTAAAAATGCGTGTTTGATTGAAAATAATTATTGGGAGTGAAAAAATTTTAAAATTTAAAATGTGTTTAGGAAAAAAAATATATCGATATTATTTTATTTCTCTAGAAATTCTATGTAATGTAAAAAAAATATATTTTAGTTGGATTTGGAATAATAAAATTATGAATTTTTAAAATTTAAGTTTATTATATAAATTTGAAAATGGGAATAATAAAAGAAATTTTGAGTTGAAGAAAAAGAAGGGAAAAAAAAAAAAAAAAAGGAAAAAGATTCCCACGGACCCAAATGTACTTTTACTTTGTAGAAGTTAAATTAAAGCAGAGTAGGTGTGCCATTATTTTATTTCTACTTCTTAACTACTAGCCGAATCATTCATTACATGTGATTGTTTGTATCGTTCTAGTTTCTCGTAATTTAATTGCTATCTTTTTCCAGCACCTGGGTTTCTAGTAACAAGAAAATACACAAATTTTCTTATTCTTTTTAGGGGGGAAAAAAAAAGGGACTTCAGTTATGTAAGACTAGTAAATTTTTTGCTACAACAGAAATGATCAACCTGTCGTTTACTAATTTTTTTTTTTTTTTTTTCCGTTGTCCAAATTTACCAGGCCAAAAGTTGTTGTTGTTGTTGTTGTTTTTTTTTTTTTTTTTTTTTAATGGAACTGCAGCAAAAGTCACTATGAAGCCATAGGGAAATTTGTATCACTGGAAGAAGCTTTCCAGGGGGTTCCGTAAATATAGGAAACATAACAATATTAAAAAGGATTCTTGTAATGGCGGGAAAATAAAATTTCCTTTATTATTGGGTCTTAATTCTTGCATTTCACATACACGCAACAACACAAGAACTTATATAATAATTAAGGGAAGACAACATGCATAACACATAATTAGCAATAGATTCTTACCCAGAAAAAGAAGTACAAAGTGCCACTACTAGTTATGTTTCAAAAGCAACCCGCACGTTTGTAATGGTTGTTGCAGGTTTCCTGCTTCCTGTTGTTCGCATCGGGGGAGCAGGGTCCATACTTCCCGTTCCGACCGCAAGCTGCTTGGCCTCTATTAGATGAGGCTTTCTGTGTCAGTTTGCTGTTATCAATGGCAACAATCCTGCGACTAATTTCGGAAGGCATCTGGAACTCTAGCTCCTCGTCCAGCCCAGCAATCAGGCATTTTTCCATGTTGCTTTCACAGATCATGGATGTGGTACCGGTGGCGTTAATGCTCTTTGGTGAAATTGTACCACTAGCTCCGCAGCAACTTGGCTCCAGTAAAATCACCGCCGTTGTTGTAATCAACACCAAAAGGATCAGAGAGAGATGATTCCTCCGGACAATGGGTTTCATGATTTCTACCTATCGTGGACCTAGCTACGACGCTACCTTCGTTATTTTCAACCCGCTTACTCGAAATTTATATAACCTCTGTGTACGGAGAGACGGAGATGCGGTGGGGAGCATGTTGGTTTGATCGCTCGAATAATTCCACTTTCAAAAAATAAGCTCACTTTCACTATTTTTATCTATAATTCTAACTTAAAAACTCTTTTTTTTTTTTTTTTTTCAAATTTTGAAAATCCATAACTCTATTGGTAGAAATGAGATATTTTTTTTAAAAAAAATTATATAAAATTTTGATAGTAATAAAACAATATCCATATTGATTTTCTTTTTCCCCGACACATTTCAAGTTTTATACTTTTTAATTCCAAACAATTCATTTTCAATTAAATGCACAACTCCAAAACTCAACTAATCTCCAAGTAAAATAACTTTAATTCTCTATATCAAATGGACCAAGCAAACGGGTCTGTACATGTTAATATAGAAGAAAATTGTGACAAATAGCATATTTTATAGGTACTTTTGAAATTTGTAACAGTTTTTTAAATATGATAAATTATAGTATATATTTATGAGTAAATCTTTGGCTTCTTCGATACATCCTTGAATTTTCTAGTGTATAACATATTTACAGTTAATTTTTAATAACAAATTTAATTGTACATTTTCAGGTTAGAGAGAGAAAGAGAGAGGAGGAGGAGAGAGAAAGAGAGGAATAAGAAGGAAGAGTATTTATGATATTGTGTATGATCATAAATCTAATTAGGTTATTTATCATTATGTTTAAAACTTCATAATATAATTTACTATCACTCTTTTCAGAAATGCTATTTTGCTCTTTCTCCCTAATATAAATAACAATAACTTATTCAAGAAAAGGACAACATAAAAATGCACATGCGCATTAGTGCTAACAAGCAAACACACATGCGCACCGCTGTCCGACTGCCACTCATGGTTGGCCACAACCACTTGTGTCTTTGCTGGATAAAAGTATCCAATGTATGATCTTAAAGTTGTTTCCTATAATAAAAATTATAAAAATGCAGTATTGCTCACATAAAGCCTTTCTTATTGCCAATTTACAAGTTCATTATCAGCCAAAAATCCAAAAGCCCAGCATTTCTTGTTCACGTTGGTCGATTGGTCTTGTCTAGACATTTGAGGAAAAAATGGATAAAATTTAATCAAGAAAAATTAATTTGCTTAAATAATAAGGGAAAGACAACATTCATAACACGTGATTAGCAACAGATTCATACACAGGAAAAAAAAAAATACAAAATGCCACTACTAGTTATGTTCAAAAGCAACCCTCGAGTTTATAATTAAAAACATTTGAAAATCAAAATCAGACCTCATTAAAAACCTCACTAATAAAATGTAACCTTGTACGAGTGAGGGGTTAACACAACCACTTATGCATTTTTCTGGATAAAAGCATCCAATTTATGATCCTTAAAATGTTACAATACAAATTGTAGAAAGGCATTATTGTTCACGCAAAGCATTTCTTTGTTGCAAATTTACAAATTTATTAGCAGCCAAAAATCCAAAGAGCGACGTAAATACGATGTCAATTTCTTTTTGCTGTAAACCATGATTTCCAATCTTTGCTTGGATTGGCCACCGAACTCCCTTATTTATTTATTTATTTATTTATCTGACAGACCAACTAAATGTGGTTTTAGACACTAGCGTTGTACAATATTTCCTTAGCTGTCGGCACCATCAATATGTTGGCCCTACGGCCATTATTGTCGGCGGGTTTGGATTCTCTACGTTTACCTTCAAAGGAACAGTTATTGTTGTTTCATCCAGCGGTTGGGAACTTAACATAATGATTTGTGATCAAAAGCCATCTAGAACTTGCCCTATGAAAACGGTTAATTTCAATTTTAGTCGTTAAATAAGATCAGTTGTCTTATTTTGTCTCCTAAAATTGAAAATGTCATGCTATTGACATCCCACGAGCTACTAAAATGTTTTACTATGAATCCTTCTATGACAGCAATGTTAAAAATTACAAAATGATGAATGAGTGAAGATAATTTATTAGAATGAATGCTGGTTGGTTTATTAGGCGATGAATTAAACAGATTCACGTTATTTAACTGCTCCAGCATATGAAAAACTACAATTTGGGTTAGTTAGATGACATGGTTCCGGTTGAATTCATCCGCTCAATTAACCATTTAGGGTCCATTTAGTGAATGAGTTTAAGTTGAAATTTTTAAGCTTGAATATTAATTTTTGTTGACTTTTTAGAAAAGACAAATAACTTTTTCAGAAAAGACAAAAACAAATTATCCTTATTCACCTTATCAAACTTTTTCAGAAAAGACAAAAACAAAAAACTTGAATAGTAATTTTTAAGCTTGAAATTTGAATTTAAACCCTAAGTTTAAACTTACAAAACAAAAGGAGCCTTAAACTTCATCTTATCAAATTACCCTCCATCCACCTATATTCACCAGAGCTTCATGTGTTTCATTCCATCATTTTTTAACATTTTCCTCTATAAGGGACCAATAATTGCAAAACGTTTTAAAAGCTGATATACCAGTAATGTAATAATTAAGTTTTAGGTGACATAGCTATATTTTTCAAAGGCTAAAACTTAAATTTACCAAAACTTAAAAAAAAAAAAAAAAAAAAAAAAAAAAGCTTGAAGTCAATATCACATGAATATTTATGCAATGTTTGACTACAGGAAAGGGTATTACTAATAAATTTGTGCTTTATAGGCGTTAACACAGGTACTATCAACTAAAAGACTAACAAAAGAAGTATCAACTTGTTTAAATGGATGTATTATTTGTACCCAAAAAAGAGTGTATGTCGATAAAAATCTAAAGTCTTGATTAAGTATTAGACTCTTTAGAGTAGATCGCTTATCCTCCATCCATTAGTTGGCTATGATTTAGTCGATTGATTTCTTAGGATTAATTTCAGTTTTAACCTTCCTTGAAATTTAAATTGTCATATCATTGGCATCGAAGCCTATTAAATATATCACTATTGATCGCTCGAATAATTCCACTTTAATTGGTTTTTTGTCTTTTCCTTTAAAAAATAAGCTCACTTTCACTATTTTTTATCTATAATTCTAACTTAAAAACTCTTTTTTTTTTTTTTTTTTTTCAAATTTTAAAAATCCATAACTCTATTAGTAAAAATGAGATATTTTTTATAAAAAAAAATTATATAAAATTTTGATAGTAATAAAACAATATCCATATTGATTTTCTTTTTCCCCGACACATTTCAAGTTTTATACTTTTTAATTCCAAACAATTCATTTTCAATTAAATGCACAACTCCAAAACTCAACTAAACTCCAAGTAAAATAACTTTAATTCTCTAAATCAAATGGACCAACCAAACGGGTCCGTACATGTTAATATAGAAGAAAATTGTGACAAATAGCATATTTTATAGGCACTTTTGAAGTTTGTAACAGTTTTTCAAATATGATAAATTATAACATGTATTTATGAGTAAATCTTTGGCTTCTTGGATACATCCTTGAATTTTCTAGTGTATAACATATTTACAGTTAATTTTTAATAACTAATTTAATTGTACATTTTCAGGTTAGAGAGAGAAAGAGAGAGGAGGAGGAGAGAGAAAGAGAGGAATAAGAAGGAAGAGTATTTATGATATTGTGTATGATCATAAATCTAATTAGGTTATTTATCATTATGTTAAAAACTTTGTAATATAATTTACTATCACTCTTTTCAAAAATATTATTTTACTCTTTCTCCTTAATATAAATAATAATAACTTGGTCAAAATATATATATATAAATACTCATGGGCATTAGTGTTAAATATAAATAACAAGTATTATTGAAAAATATTTCATTAATAAATTCAACTGATTGTTATAATAAAAAAAAAGTATAAATACAGTTTTAAAGGTGTCAACAAGAGACAGTAAATATATATATATAATTAATTTTTTTTATTATATGTATGAATTGGTTTCAACTTTAATAAATGGGTACCAACTTGAAGGAAGACATTTAGCTCTTGTTTGGAAAGCAAGTTCAAACTATAAGTTTGAATTAAAATTTTTGTCCTTTTCCCAAAAAGTTTTTTGTCTTTTCTGAAAAAAGTTTTTTATCTTATCTAAAAAGTCAACAAAAATTACTATTGAAACTTAAAATTTCCAACTCAAATCGGTGAACCAAACGGAACCTTAAGACCCCGGGTCCCGAGACCTTCTACTTAAAAAGAAAAAAGAAAGAGTACTGCTATTTAACCCCATGGGGCTTTGACCCCGTCCAAATGGCGTTTTGTGGCTGATACCATCTGTCCTTGATGAGCAACTCACATATCATGTGGCAATATTTTTTGTTTTTTAATTTTCTATCTTTTCCTTTTTCATTTGTTTAAGGGGTCTTGTCCCTTTCCTAGCTCACAGATCATGTGGCAATTTTTTTTTTTTTTTTTTTTTTTTTTCTATCTTTTCCTTCTTCATTTCTTTAAGGGGTCTCTTTTCCCTTTCCTCCCACAAACCCAGATTCTCCCTTCTCCCCTTGTCTTTTATTAGTTGGATTTTATTTTTTTTTTCCATCCACGAAAGGAGTAAAAAAGTGAACCTCACTGTACTTTTTTTTTTCCAACATATTTTCTTTTTCCTTTTCTTTTCCTTTTTATCAAACAATCAACTCCATCCACTTTTATCCACTTTTCCCTTATCCCACTTTCTTCCTTCCTCTTTTCCACCCTATCAAACATAGCACAGCATGTGTTTGGTGTTAAGGTTTGGATTGTAGAATTTGAATTTAAATTAATTATGCGTATATCTAGGAATTAAAATTGTTTGCGTTAAAAAGTGTAAAAACTTAAAATGTATTAGGAAAAAAATTATCAATATGAAATTTGTTTCGTTTGTATCGAAATTTTATGTAATTAAAAAAAATATTTCATTTAGATTTGTCTATATAAAATTATGAACTTTTAAAATTTGAATAATAAAATAATAAAAAAAAAGGATAAAAATTAAACCGTAGAAATGGGGTTTTGATTGGAGGTCCAAAACGCCCCTTAAGTTATTGATTGCCTTATCATCGAGGCTTTAACTTCTTGTTCTTATTCTTCTTCTTTTTCTTCTTCTTCTTCTTCCTTTTTTTTTAACGAAGACTTTTCTTTTTCTAAAACCCTTTTTTTTTTTTTTTTCTGGATTTTGTCTTCATCCCTTACCCTATTCTTCCTTCTATGATCCACCTTTAACTTCTCCATCTCAACTCATTTTTTAATCTTTCTTTCAATTTATTTGTTGCTTAAGTCAACTGGCGAACAGAAACATACACTAGGATTTCGATAATTTGATGTTAAAAATTTTTTATTTTTAATTCTGCTGCCACTTTGAGGCACCAAAAATGGTAAAAACAGTGAAAAGTAAAAACGAAAACTTAAAAAAAATGAAAAAGAAGATCTGGAAAAAAAAATGCAAAGAGAAACTATGAAATATTGTTTTATCCACGGGCAATGGCAAGAAATTTTAATAGTTGAAAGCACTTTTTTTCATGTTTTGACATGAGAATTTGAAAAGCTTCACTAACACAGATCTGGAATGGTTGGCAGAAGCATGAACAACTGCATTGAAAAAAAAAAAAAAAAAAAGGGAAAGGACGAAAGAGGGAGCAGGAAGGCTGATGAGGGGATTTGCTTCTTAAATAGCTGTGGGGCCCACGCACTAGCACTGCCACCTTGGATGGGGGGGCCATATATCCACGTGTTATATATGATTGCTCAAAAAGAAAAGCTTCAGAAAGTTCGTACTTATTCGTGGTACAAAATTTCTAGTAGTCATAAAAAGGAAAAGAAGAAATCTGCTCTGAAAAACTATAGCGGGAAACAATCCATTGTAATTATTATTATTAATGTTTGAAAGAATATTTTTTTTATTATTAATCATTTAGGACATGTTTGATTAATGGTTTATTTTAAATTAAATTGTATTTTTTTTATTATAATTTTTATCTTTTTCTGAAAAAGTTTTTTGTTTTTTCTTAAAAAATTTTTTGTCTTTTCTAAAAAATTACTATTGAAACTTAAAAATATTAAACTAAACTCATTCACTAAACATCCTCTTATATTTCTTGTATTCTGCATTTGGATAAATTACTCTACTGTTTCCTAAATTTTAAACGGAGCTACAATTTGATCATCAATAATTTTTTATTAAAAAAAAAAAAAAAACACCTAAACTTGGCGGCTGTCGGTGTTGGTGCTAGGGTGGGCAGTGGCTAGGGGAGGTATTCGGTTGGAGATTGAGAAAGGGTTTATGTTGGGGGTGAAAATGATTTTTAGTTTTTCTTGTTCAAAAAGTGTCCTTTTACCCTTGAGGTTTTTTATTTGATTATTCCTTAAGGTTTTTAGTAAATTTACTCATGAATTAACTGCAATTTTCTGTTTAATTTTTATCATTCATCAATTTTATCTCTTTGCACCCTTTTAACTTTTAATTATTTATTAAAAAAAAAAAAGATCCATGGCCAAGTTGCAATTTCGTGCAAAGTTTTTTTTTTAATTTGAAAATATATTTAATGTGAGGGGCTTGATAGAGAAATCTTGGTGGATGACAACATAATTGCACTACTAGAAAATGCAGATACCACGACTGATATTCAACGACCGTTTTTAAAAAACCGTCGTCGTAATTGGCGAAAAAATACGGAGCCGAAAAGCACAGGAAAACCGTCGTGGTATCTCCGAGATACCACGACGGTCTTTGTTGACCGTCGTGGTATCTCGTCCTGATTCCACGACGGTCTTAGATAAACCGTCGTTGAACCTCCGGATTCCACGACGGTAAAAAATGCGGCTCAAAAACCGTCGTGAATTCTTTGGAGATTCGACGACGGTTTCAAAAACCGTCGTCGTATACTGAGATTCCACGACTGGATCCGGAAAACCGTCGTAGAATCTCGAATATTACACGACGGTTTTACGGAAACTGCCATTGAATCGTCAACAAAATTTCTAAACGCCGAGTACTTATCGTCCTAAATTTTTTCAAAGCAACAAACCCGTCTCCGTATCCGAAAACCAAGTCCAGATTTTTCCAATTTCAGTCAATACACCGTAGGACGTCACCAAAGGTAAGTGATAACTGATTAATTATCGTCTTCTTGTTATTCTTTATGTGTGGGATCAATTTATATGTATGTTTTATATAAATCCGAACGGTGCATGTTTCATTGTAGTTTTAGACGGTTTTGTTAGGTTGTACTGATTTTTTTATTGTTGATCAATTAATGGGCGGATTATAAGTATTTTAATTTTTGGATTATAGGATTTGCAAATCATGGATCGGAAATGGATGTGGTTTGATAGATTGTCCAAAGCATATGTAGATGGTGTTGAAGAATTGTTGTCATTTGCCAAAGCTCACATACAAGATGATAAGATTCCGTGTCCGTGTCAACTTTGTGGTAATCATAGATCTCATTCCATTGATAATGTTAGAGGGCATTTGCGCGCTTATGGGATTATTTGTTCTTATCAAACATGGTATTTACATGGTGAATATTTTTTCGATATTAAATATACATCGACGAAGTCTAAAGGTAAAGAGCCTATCGTGGATCAGGAAGACGTTGGTGATAATATGTTCAATATGATAAATGATTTGAAAGAAAACTTTGTGCATCGACCGGAGTTATTTGAGGCAATGATTAATGATGCGGAGACGCCTTTGTATGTCGGGTGTACAAAATATACAAAATTAGGAGCATTAGTTAAATTATGGAATATGAAAGCGTCGGGAGGGTGGACGAATTCTAGTTTCACAACTTTTTTAGAATTTTTAAAATATGTTCTACCAGAGGATAACAAAGTGCCACCTAGTATGTACGAGGCAAAGAAGACGTTGAGCACTTTGGGAATGGAATACCAAAAGATACATGCTTGTCCAAATGATTGTGTCCTTTACCGGAAAGAATATGAAGATTTAGATGAATGTCCGGTTTGTAAGGAGTCAAGATGGAAGAATGGCAAGATGCCATTTAATGGTAGAAAAGGTGTGCCAGTTAAGGTGTTATGGTACATTCCACCAGCTCCTCGGATTCGTCGTTTATTCCGTAATGCCGAGCATGCTAAGAATTTGACCTGGCATCATGATAAACGCGTTGACGATGTCAAACTTAGGCATCCGGCCGACTCACCACAATGGAAGACCTTTGACGACAATCATCCAGATTTTAGCTCAGAGCCAAGGAATTTACGTCTCGGTTTGTCGACGGACGGAATGAACCCACACAGTAACATGAATAGTCGGCATAGTACCTGGCCAGTCGTACTTGTCAACTACAATCTCCCTCCGGAATTGTGCATGAAGCGGAAGTTCTTGATGTTGACATTATTGATCTCCAGCCCTCAACAACCGGGGAATGACATTGACGTGTACTTGGCACCATTAATCGATGACCTAAAAAACTTGTGGGAAGATGGTTTATAAGTTAGAGATTCTTACCGTCAAGATACGTTCAATCTACGTGCAATGTTGATTTGGACAATTAATGACTTTCCTGCACTTGGCAACCTATCTGGTATCCCGTGAGGAGTTCTGTAGGATGTCCAGTCTGTATGAAGGAAACAGCCTCTATCCGGTTGAAGAATGGTAAGAAAACCGTTTACCTTGGTCACAGGAGATTCTTGCCATCAAATCATCGATACCGCAAACAAAAGAAGGCTTTTGATGGTAATACCGAAGAAAGATCCGCTCCTCGAATTTTGTCTGGCGAAGCCGTATTTGAGATGGTTAAAGACATGAAAGTAGTTTTGGGAAAGAGAAAACGTAAGGCTCCCGTTGTCGATGGACCGTCGTGGAAAAAGAAGTCAATCTTCTATGAACTTCCATATTGGAAGTCACTTTACGTTCGTCATTGCCTCGATGTTATGCATATTGAGAAGAACGTTTGTGAATCGATTGTGGGCACGTTGCTTGACATCCCAAACAAGACTAAAGATGGTGAAAAAGCACGGTTAGATCTTCAAGAGATGAAGATTAGATCAAATTTGCTCGCCGACAAAAGATCGACTGGCACATACTTACCTCCGGCAAAGCACACATTATCCAAACAAGAAAAGAGGAAGCTTTGTGAATGGCTTGCGTCCGTGAAAGTGCCAAGTGGGTACTCTTCTAACTTCAAAAGGTTGGTGTCGATAAAAGATTTAAGGCTCATTAGAATGAAAACTCACGATTGTCATATCTTGATGCAACAATTATTACCGCTTGCATTGCGGGGAGTTTTAACGAAAGATGTGAGATATGCAATTACGAAGTTATGCTCGTTCTTCAATTCAATTTGCTCCAAGGTAATCGATCCACTTATGCTAGATTCGCTACAATCGGAATTGGTGATGACTTTGTGCATGCTTGAGAAGTTTTTCCCACCAGCCTTTTTTGATATAATGATCCACCTACCGGTACACTTAGTTTGTGAAGTTAAGCTATGTGGACCGGTCCATTTGAGGTGGATGTATCCTTTCGAAAGGTACATGAAGGTTTTAAAGGGTTATGTGAAGAACCGAAATAGGCCGGAGGGATGCATAGTGGAAAACTACATAGCCGAGAAATCAGTTGAATTTTGCTCTGAGTATTTGTCCAATGCGGAGCCAATAGGGTTGCCAACGAGCGGGCCATTTACGTCGAGAGGACTATCCCTCGCCATTCATTCACCAGTAAAGCAAGATGAATGGGAAAAAGTTTGTCTGTATGTTTTGCACAATGCTAAGGAAGTGGAGTCGTTCGTTGAGACTCACATGACGGAATTGAGATGCGCGCATCCAAGGAAAACAAGAAGTGAGAAGTGGATTCAAGATGAGCACAACCGGACATTCAGGGAGTGGATAAGCCGACATTTGCATATGAAGCCTGGTGTTTCCCAAGACTTAATGAAGCTTGCAAGAGGTCCGTCTTCGATGGTCACAACATATACATCGTACTTTGTCAATGGCTACACCTTTTACACTCGCGAAAGAGATGAGAAGCATCCAGTCCAAAATAGTGGTGTGAGCCTTCGTGCTGAGTCTATGCATATTTCATCCGCAAAGGACAAGAACCCGGTATACGGCTCCATGAACTACTTTGGGTTCATTGAAGATATCTGCGAGCTTGATTATTGCGGCTTGTGGATAGCACTCTTTAAATGCAAGTGGGCAGATAACAATTTCGTTAAGATTGATAAGGACGGCGTGACAGTGGTGGACTTTAGGCGTATGGGATACAAAAATGATCCTTTCATTATGGCGTCGCAAGCAGTACAAGTCTTTTACACAACTGATCCCGACAATTCCGAGTTATCATTAGTTGTGCCAATGAAGCCAAAATTAATCCGGGATGGCCACGAAGATGTTGAAGATTTCATGGACATTCCATCTATCACGGCGGGTTTGCCATTGGTGGATGAGTTTGATGATTTGGACGATGATTCCTCACACTTGCTTCGTTTAGATGTTGAGTGGACACGTATTGAGAAGTCCCCAAAAAAAAAAAAAAAACAATAGCTTTATAATAAGTATTATTACGATATATGTCATTTCATATATATGTGCACATTATAATGCCATATATAGTCTAAACGAATACAAGATCAAATAGAGAATTAGTATGGATAATTAATACATAACACATGTGTGTGGCCGCCTGTGCGATAATATACATATAGTTGATGAACAATGAGTTTAAAATGTTTTAATTTCAAAATACGACAACGGTTTATCTAAAAAACCGTCGTCGTACGTCGAATAGTCAGAGAAACAACGACGGGCAAAAACCGTCGTGGTAGATTTCGAAGGAACGGACCTACCACTACCACGACGGTTTTGGCACTACCACGACGGTTTGTGCCAAAACCGTCGTGGTATCCGTGCCGCGAAATTTAAAAAATTACCCGGGAGGCGTGCCTTTGTGCAAGTGGCCGAAATTATCATCTTTTATGCATAAGAACAAAACGAAATCACCATTCACTCTACTTTCTCTCTCATTTTTCGGCAACTCCCTCTAAGAATTCTCTCTTGTTTTCGGCATTCCATCCTATTTCTCTCTAACTTTTTGCCTTTCATCCTCCATTATCTCTCTTTGCTTGTCTTGAATCCTCCAATATCTCTCATTGCTGTCCATTCTCCTCCATTTTCTCTCCTTGCTTCCATCATCCATTTTCTCTGAATTTTGTTGTGTTTCGCCGGCCTCCACACGCTCACGCAGCCGTCGCCAAGGCCGACCCCCAAACTTGCTCGCCGGCGCCGTTTTTACCCACCCATACCCACACTAAACGGGTAAGTTTATATTTCCAAAGATTGATAAATGGTTGATAGAAGTTAGCTAAGACAATAGTAAACTTTATTTGTGATTGTTGATAGAACTTTAATGGAGGATGTAAGGCTACGGTGATTGTTGATTGTTGATTGTATTTGTGAAACTTTATTTGGGTCATTTGTGAAACGGAAAAAACGTGTCGCTCTTGCATGTTCAAAATACGCCCACTACATGCTCGACCAAATTCCTATTTGAGTGGCTTAGTTTCGGTATGTTGTGAAATGTGACACGGGAGACCAAATTTTGCATTAATTGTCGATTTCCGTAATTTTAATGGCGAAAAACCGACCCTAGGCTCATGTGGGTTGGTTTTATTCCGTGAGTTGGATTGCTTTAATTTGGATCGATAATACACGGATTGGGCGATTTTCCGGATAAAATGTTGACGCAAGAATTTCAAATTTTGTATATGCCATGTTCGCGGTATTGGTTTTTGGAGTTAGACATAATTGTAGCTTGAAATAAAAGGGCTTGGGTAAGGAACGGATTCAACAATTATCCCGTAAAGTGTCGATTTGTGATTTATTATTAGCGTTTGACATAGTCGATAGTATGCTTATTTGAGTTTGAAACCGTTTTACTTTGAAGTAAATTGATTGGATTATGCATGCATTTATTATTTTCCGGCAATCGTCGTTGATGATGTGACTTAGATGTTAGCAAATGTCGAGAGCACATGCCGCTTTTATCAAGTTATGTGGACTATCCGTAATTAATTAATTACAAACCTAGGTTTACTTACACGGATTTTTGGTAATTTTATAATGCTTTATTGACAATAATTTTTTGTTTCGTTATGTGTTTGGGTCCAGAGTTGTTGTAGATTGATTTAAAATGTCGCAAGAGAACGAGCAGGAACACTCAACTCAAACTCAAATTGGAAAACCACGACGAACCAACTCACCTAGCTTCAATCCCGATGAAGAAGGTAAACGAAGAGCAACTCTTATGAGGAGAGTCCACCAAGTTAGGACAAAGGGAGAATGAATGGAAGTTTCGTTCGACTCGAAAGGACAACCAATGGGGAAGGGGGGAGATGCATTGCAGAGTTGGATTGGAGTGCTTGCTCGAGAGCACATACCCATTTGGATATCCGACTTTAGAAGTGCCGATATAGCCCAAAATAAAGAAAGAGTGTGGATGGAAATCGCAACTTTTTTCACTGTAGATGCGTCATTTAAAAAACAAGCTTTAAAGTCATGAGCAGAGTCGGCAAAAAATTTTAGATATGATCTTTACCAAGCTTTTGTAAGGGATCATATTGATGAAGAAGATGTGTGGCAACGGCCGGCAAAAGTGATTCACAATTACCCCACCATCACCCAGGATGATTGGAAAGCTTTCATTGCCTATTGTCGGTCCCCGGAATTCAGAAGACTATCCGAACAACGAAGTGAGACAAGAAAGAAACTCAAATACGGATCAACGGGAGGCCGAGATGGATATAGGAAACGTGACCAAGCACATGTACGTGAATAATTTCCTTTTAATTTGTAAATGGTAAATTATTATGTGGATTTCCATATTATATGTTTACTAACGTTATTATTAAACTGTAGTTCGAGAAGACGGGAACTTACCCAGAGCGGTATGAGAATTTGCTGGAGATGCGCATCAACCCCGATGGAACTTTCAAGAATGAAGCATGTAAAGATATTGCAGAAAGAATAGTAAGTATTCGAATCCGATTAAACTATATTGATCTTGCATACTCGTTTATGTTTACGAAGTCATAACATACCCGGTAATTGTTACAGGATGACATCAGTTCACAACAGACACAAGGAAGTTTCGAATCCGTTGGGACAGAGGATATATTGACCAAGGCATTAGGCAATGCCGAGCATCGTGGTCGGATTCAAGGTCAATCGAAGTTTGTCAAGCAGTCGCAATACTTCAACCCGGTGGGAAGTGTCTCGGATAATGCTGAAGTACTGGATATGAAACGGCAGCTGGCCACATTAGAAAGAACCGTGCAGGAACTATGTGCGAAGCACGGTATCAATCGAGAGACAATGGCAGAGAAGCCGACCGCATCGACAGTTGATCAACACAACAGCTTCAAGGCTAGTTGCACTCTGAATGAAAAAGGAGTTGCGGCGTCGAACTCGAAGACCATGTCGAACGCAAGTAGGGAATGCCATCTATTTGCGCCTGATTTAATTAACGGAGAAGTTATTCTTGTTGCAAACGGCAGGGCATACATGGAATGTGTTCCAACGGACACAGTCCATGGGATTCCTTTAGGTGAGGAAAATGTACGAGTGACAATCACAGTTCCAAAACTAAGAGGTGCACTCCTACCAATTTCGACGCACGAAGCCACATGTATTGAAGAAGCTGTCGGTGGGTTTGTTGCATGGCCGAAACACTTAGTCGGCATTCAACCAAGTTTGAGCCAGGCAAGCAAAGGTCCCAGTCAGGCTCCTGTCCGAGAACCCGAGGGGAGCAAACGAACCAAAAAGAGAGCGGGGAAGAAGAAAATACAGTCACAACCGGAGGTACAACAACACCCGGCACAAGAACAAATGCCTTCGTTTGACTTTACTCACATGTTCCAGGGCTTGAAACCGTTGGCATATTACGCACAGAATTCCATGCAAGACGGTATACAAATAATCTTCAACCAACAACAGTTCGCAAATGGCGATGACATGCCTATATATATTGGGTTTGAAGATGTCTACCATTTCTTAACATTTAAAGAGATCAGTGCAAATAGCATATTGGTTTACATCAGGTAATATATTTTTCCTTAAACTATTTAATTATCTATCCTTCATAATCTTATGTACATAATTTGTGTAACAAGTCAGCCTAATTATTTTGCAGATACTTAACGGAATGTTGTGCACGGGCAGGAGTGGGCCAACGGTTCGAGTTTATTTCTCCAGTCCTCGTCTCACCAGTTCAACGCGTTACCGATCGCGCCGCCTACATTCGAGAGAGGGCCGATTGCATTATACGGAGCTTAAGAGACGCTCCACAGGGAAAGCTATTTATCATGCCATATAACAGCGGCCAACATTGGATCTTGACAGTTATTGATCCATGGGATGACTCGGTCCTATATTTTAATCCGTTCGGGAACGAACCGGGTGATGATTTTAAAGACCTAATTATGACGTACGTATTTTTTTATGTTCATATATCTGATTCTATGCATACAATAATTGTCGTTGTAATATATTGTTTTGAAATTGTTAGGGCACTTAATGATTGGAAGGTGATGGTGGTAGGAGGAGTAAGACAGCGACGGAATTGGGAGACTTTGATTGAGACTGCTCGATGTCCAATACAGGAAGGATATGTAGAGTGCGGTTATTTCGTGTTAGCTTTCATGCGAGAAATAACCCTCACTATTGATGAAATATATGTTCTTCAGACGAAGGATTTTTATACCGATGATGACATGAAGATAGTTAGGATTGAGTGGACTCAATTTGTTATGCGGCACATACAATATTAAACCATATGATTTTGTATTATATGCATATGAATTGAACAAAACGTATGTTATTTATTTTAGGCTGATTTTGCCACGAGGATCTCGGCATCGCAAAAATTTTTTTTTTTTTAAAAAACCATAATACCACGACGGGTTAACACCGTCGTGGGAACCAGAGGTACCACGACGGTCAAGTGCCCGTCGTGGTACCCCAAGGTACCACGACGGGCACTTGACCGTCGTGGTACCTCGGATACCACGACGGGCATAATGCCCGTCGTGGTATGTGAGGTACCACGACGGTCTTTGACCGTCGTGTTATCTTGTCTACCACGACGGTCAATAAAAACATACCACGACTGTGGATTCCACGACGGTTTAAAAACCGTCGTATAAGTATTAACACGACGGTTTTTAACCGTCGTCGAATCTCTATTCTGTTCTAGTGTTGAGAGGGGCTAAAATTCTACAAGATTAGTTATATCTTCTCATCATTTACATTATATTATTTGTGTAATTCATGATATAGGCATTTCACAATCTAAATATATGAGCTGAATGAAGTGAAACAAAAAGAGTTTAAAATGTTGGTTTTGCTGGGGGAAAAAAAAGTAAACTACCAGTACGTGTATTGATTCGTATACACCTCCAAATAGTAAGACAGTGATTATAGAAGCAGAACTCGAAGTAGTTGCAAATTTCAGCAAGATAATACATGTTAGATAAAACTAATAAAATCCCCAACGGAAGTCCATTAAAAAAACAATGCAAAACGTTGGTAAATCTATCTGTGTCCTAATTACTACTATTCAATGTCTGCTTTCTTCTTCTTCTTCTTTTTTTGTTGCGGGAAATTAAAAAAAAAAAAAAATCAGATTTACTTGATCCAAGAACGCAAGAAATATCTACTAAAATTGTGTCCCATGTCATTGATGAAACATCTAGTAAGGGACTTATCCAGTCTCGTGCGTGATTGTAGATCGTTTTCTCACTCAGATATTGGATGCAATTTTTAACTCGTGCACTCATAAATTCAGAATTATGTGTCAAACTAACCAGATTCTAGTGAGACAATGACTATAGAAAAAGTTTAAGCTTGAAAAATAAAAATAAAAAAACCCCATGTTACTAGGTCTGGACCGTGGGGCAAACTTCCAAGTTTATAGCACGCCTGTTCGCCTACCTAGCTCAAAGTCAAGTCGTTGTCTTCTTTACCAATAAAACAAAATCAAAAATCAGAAAAATAAAATTCCTCTCGTGGAAAATTAGAAATATATATGCCACAAGAAGATGATGACAAGGGTAAATCATTCACGGATCAAGAGTGGAAAAGTCTTGCAAATTTTACAGTCCTCTCAATTTGAATTGGTCAACATCAATGACCTACGTACCATTAATTAGTCTAAAGAACGAATATTCTATAATACAAAATTCACCATATATATATATATATATGTGCCCTAGCCCTTGAGTCCTGACAAACCTTTTATGTTCAAACAATTTATTTATTTATTTTAAAAGATAAATAAAGAGGATAAAGGACCGTTGGTTGCGAGGGTCCTCAAATTGCAGAAGTTAAACGATGATGTTGGAAGGACTTGGCAATTGTAGACCAACTTGAACTGGTTCTTTTCATGATTTTGTTCTTGCTCCGCTACGAATAGATGGAGCCAAAACTGAGTTGCCTCTCACTAGCGTAAGGGGTGGTCCACACCACTCGGAGTAACAAGTGAGACCATGCTTATATATATGCCAATTTGTTTATACATATATATATATATATATGAAAATAACATTATATTATTTTATACTTCAATATATACTGTAATTTCTAATGTTATTTCTATTTCTTCATCATTATTATTTTTTGAAAATGATATTAAAATTTGGGAAATAAAAGCATATTACATTTTCTTATAGATGCTTTTAAAGTTTACAGGTAATTTTTTAAAATATGATAAGCTATAACATATTTCCATGGGAAATCTTTGAATTTTCTTGTAAATCCTTATATTTTCTAGAAAATAACATATTTACAAATAGCAAAATTTTCTTTTTTAATAATAGATTTATATATACAATTTCAGGTTAAAGAGAAAAAGAGAGAGGAAGAAGGAAGATGGGTATTTTTAGTTTGTGTATGATCATAAATCTGATAATATTATTTATTAATTATTATCATTTTTAAAATTCAATGCTATAATTTACTATTATTCTTTTCAAAAATGCTATTTGACTCTTGCCCTATAAAAGTTTAACATAAAAAATGGACACAAATCAATAAGAATTAAATGTTAAATTTAACATTAATATACGTCGTAACAAATATACCACCATATTTAGTACTTGGTAATTTGACATCAAAGAACTTTTTCCATCTAAATAGAAAAAATTAAAAAACTTTATCATTATCATATCAATTTAGTGTTGCATTGAAGATTTTCTAAGACTCACAAATATTTGGATGAATATTAATTGCAGTTTTATTAGGTGGACAGTGGATATCGGGCCCTAAAACTTTTCCTTTCTGAAGAAAATTATGCATTGTTTGGATTGCCATTCTAGTTTTAAAATGAAAAAATTTCTTGTTTCCATTTTGAGAATGAAATTGAATTTGAATGTATAACAAATTTTCCTCCTTAAAAACAAAAGGTTACTTAGAACGAGAAGAAATGGTGTTAGAAAATGAAAATAGTACATTGGTTAAAAATTTTAAAAAGATTCCAACAGGATACTGTACAAAACAAGTTTGAAAATAAAATAGTTTTCCTTTTTTTTAAAATAAGAAAAATCATGAAAAAAAATTAAGAAAAATATTATTTTGCTTTTTTTTTTCTTTTTCGAAAATAGATATGTGAAACAAACAGGAGGCTAAATATAAAAAAAGCAATTATCCCCAAAAAAATCTAAATAAATTCGTACTTCTAGTGTACAAAATTCTACTGTCTTGATTTTAGTAGTCATAAAAATGAAAGTACGATATTTATTTATTATTTTTTAAAATGCTGTGAAAAAGCATTTAGCAAAAAAAAAAAAAAAAAGTACCTTTGACAAGCAATCAAATTTTTGCTTGATACATAGAAGTCAAAAAGATTGAAACAAATTCATTCAACCAAAAAAAAAAAAAAAAAAAAGAACAGATTGCCTCTTGGCATAAGATTGGCGCCGTAATCCAGGTATATCTGCTTAATTTAAGTAAAGAAAAAGATCTCTTAATGTTATTTTCATTCAAACAAGTAAACTCTAGTTGTCTAATTCTGTTGGGGCTATAGTTTCAATCGGTGAAAGGGTAGAGGATTAAAGGTGGAAGTTCTCATGTCCAAAATTTGAGAGTGGGTGCTGTTCTTCTTCTTCTCTCTTTTTTTTTTTTTTTTTTATTTAAATTTTTTTACAAAATAAACTCCAGTTGTACTAATTCATGAACAACTTTAAAATAGGTGAAATAAGGAAAAACAAGACTTTAGCCAGGTGATGTAGCACTATTAATGATTACTAGCAGTTACACAAATATTAGAGAATCCATATTAAGTTATAAACTCTTTGTTATAAGCCAGATTCTTTTTTAATTTAAGGTGGATAATTCAAACTCTGTACTTTGTGATTTAGTCATGTGTGAAATTATTCTTAAATTATATTACAATTATTAAAAATCGAGATTATGATGCATATGAGAAGGAACATTGAAAACATATATGGAAACATTTAAATGAGTGTTTGCCTGCAAACATTTTAAATGATTTGAAATGTTACCATTTTGATGTTTTAGGAGATGTTTGAGGAAAATTTTCAACTGAAATGAAGTTAAATTTTAGTTGTTTGGAACTTTTTTTTCTACCGTGCTAAATATTTTATTCGGAATGTTGATGTCCCCAAGTTTTAAGACTTCAAAATGAGTACTTCATGCAGCCCTCTAACTTGATGTAGGTTCGAGCTTGGTTTTTTAGGCCTTCAGGACTATTGGGCTTTTAGTCTCTGGGGGTGACAGGAACTGGAGAGGTGACTGAAATTTCAACGTATCATAAACAAGGCTAATTTGAATAGTAACCACATTAGAGCATATCTGATGCTATTAAAAAATTATACCTACAGTCAATTTTGATATTCAGGTTTTAAAAAAAAGTGCTCCATTATAGAAGGCTTTTTTATATTGATACACCTTAAATTTATTATAGAGTTACAATTTATATCCTAAATTTTAAATTTTGACAATTTACGCCTTAAACTTACAAATATGTAACAATTTGCACCTCATTAATAAACAATGTTGATTTTTTAATGAAAATTGATACTTCACATGTATATAAATTGTTAATTAATAAAGATAAAAAGGATTATTTTGGTCATGAATTAACAACTCATGCATAAATCACATATAATTTCCTTTAAAAGATTAATTTTTGTTAATGGGATGCAAATTGCTACAAGATATTTATAAGTTCAGGGTATAAATTGTCAAAATTAAAAGTTCAGGGTGCAATTTACAACTCTACAATAAATTAAGGGTGTACCAACGCAAAAAAGCCATTATCGAATGTTATATTTTATGTCTAATTTGTCATATGTTAAATTTTATAGTAAATTTATCACAAGATATAGCCAATACCAAATTTAACATTTGATTCTCATTAACTATTGGCTTGACTTATCATGTAATTAACACAATATTTTATTTAAAGTTTATTTAATCCTAAACGTTTACTTTTATAAGTTCCGAAGTGTAATAATAATGACAAAGATAGAAATAACTTAAAAAAATATATTTTGCATTGAAGTATAAACAAAGATAAGTCTATTTTTACACTTTTTTACATCGGTTTGTTTTAACAAAATAATGATATTAGTTAAGAAAAGCAAATTATATAAGAATTAAATAACTGCGACTGATCAATTGATGGTCCAAATAATTAGTTATTTATTATATGCATATCATATTTCAAGTTGTTTAACTGAAAATTGTACGGACTACAAAATCGGCACGCGAAAAACCAAGAGAACCTCAAAACAATATGTCATACCCAAAACATAACGTTAATATAATTAACAAAAAAGAAAATGTCTTTCCTAAAAAAAAAAAACAAGATACGTAGTTTCGTAAGGGTAACATCATTATAAGTAATAAGCTAATGGATTTATGCAATAAGCAAAAACATCAATTCGTAATTCTCAATGAACACTACTATAAAAATTGGCTTAAACAACGAAAAATACACGACTGTAAAACTGTCGCCTAAAACTCAATTACATGACGGTTTTTCCAAACCGTCGTGTAAACTTGCGATTACACAACAGTTTTAGCAAACTGTCATGTAATCTTCAAGATTAAACCGAAACTGTCGTGTAATTTGCATGATTACATGACGGTTTTGGCTGATTACATGTTGGTTTTCCGAAACCGTCATGTAATCTCTCAGTTTTTACAATCCCTACCAGCCCTCATTTTATCCTACAGAATAGTTCTGCAGTCACGAAAAACATTACAGAGACCTGCGAAACCAGATCTTCTACTGTCACCGTCCACCTAACCAACACTTTCCTATAGTCATTACGAGTTGAATACCCATGCGTTGCACGGGAAATGAAGAAAAAATTAAATAAAAAAACTAAATATTATATGATAAAAATAGTTGGTTAAGATAAATATTATAATTATAATCAATATAATTTTTCTCAAGATCTTTCCCAACAATAAAGATGCAAAATCAAAATAACAATAGAACTAACAATAATAAAAATGAAAACAAAAGCAAAAAAGAAAAAAAAAAATCTTCTGTAGTTATAATCATTTAAAGAAAAATAAAGCAAAAAACAAAAAAAAAAGAAAAAAAATCTTTAAACTCAAAGAATCGGAAAAAACTAACCCTAACAAAAACATTATAATAAAATAAAATATATAACTCATTTTCTTCTTTTTTTACTGTTTTAAAAAAAATAAAAAATTTTTATCAGGTTATATACATGCAAAAACTAAAAAAAAATGATTTTTAAAATATAAAACAAAACAAACAAAAAAGAAAAAAAAATTGCATGCAGAATCCTTAAAAAAATGGGTCTTTAAAAAATAGAACAAAAGAAACAAAAAATATACACAAAAAAAATCTGAAATAAAGATAAAAAATTTAAAGTAAAAAAATTGTTTAAAAATTAAAAAAAAAAAGACAAAGTGAGCAAAAACACAATACAACAATAGATCAGAATCTAATGTCTAAAATTTTACGAAAAAAAGGTAAAATATGTGAGAACAAATCTATCATTCCACTGTAGATAAGTCAAAATCAGTACATAGGATAGGGACAAAATTGACAGTTTAATATAAAAAAACAGTTACTGTATATTACTGTAGGAAAAAAGAACCGCACAACAAAAGTAACAAAAATAAAAATAAAAAAAACAAAAACAAAAATCACTGTTTATTAAACAATGAAATATTATATTTTTTTACTGCAGCAAAACAGTAAAAATTTAAAAAAAACTGTAGCAAAGCAATAAAAATAAAAAAGAAAACTATTTATTAAACAATAAAGCAAAACAATAAAAGTAAAAAAAAAAACGTAACAAAGCATCAAAAATTAAAAAAAATACAACAACAACAAAAGTAAAAAAATAAAAAATAAAATCAGCAAACGTAAAAAAAAAAAAAAAAAAAAGAGTAAAAAAACAATGACAACAACAAAAAGAAAAAAAAAAAAGCAGCACATGTAAAAAAAAAAAAAACAGAGAGAGCAGCCAACCAAAAAAAAAAAAAAGGAAAAGGTCGCAGCAAATGGAAGGAAGAAGAAGAGGAAGAAAAAAAAAAAAAAAAAAGCAGCCAACGAAAAAAAAAAAAACTGTTCAATGAACAGTGAAAATCACTGTTCATGAACAGTGTGCGGGGACAGTGGCAGAGTATATTAATGAGGGGCAAAATGGTCCGTTCACTGTTTATGCCCAAAAAAGAAGAAGAAACTGAAGGGCATTTTCGTAATTTTACTGTTCATCGGCTGGAAATGCACAGTACCGGCTTACATCCTTTTAGTATATGTATAATTTGTAAGTAGTGATTATTACTTACTCTTTTCAGTTATTTAATTTGTGTTAATTCATTGTAGATATTTTAGATATCTAAAACTGTAGATTCTCATTTTTTTTTTGGAAATTATGTTAAATTATGTCCAAACCTTAATATGTATTATTTTAATTGTAAAAACTTGATTATTGAATGAATTGTATAATTTTTAATTTCAATTTTCTTGCAAATGGATCGAAAATGGATGTGGGCTAATAGATTGACTAAAAAAAATATGAAGATGATGTTGAAGAATTTTTGTCATTTGTCAAAACTCACATGAAAAATGATAAGATTCGATGTCCTTGTGTGGATTGTGAAAATCATATATCTCATTCAGTTGATTAAGTTAGAAAACATTTACTTGTCCGTGGGATGAATTGTTAATACCAAATATGGTATTTACACAATGAAATTTGTTTAAATCCAACATCGAAGAATAAAGGAGAAGAACCTATTGTTGAGAAAGTTGTAGGAGATAATTTGTTTGATATGGTTAATGATTTAGAAGAATACTTTGTGCATCGTCCCGAGTTATTTGATGTAATGATGAATGATGTCGAGATGCCCTTATATGACGAGTGCACTAAATATACGAAATTGTCGCATTGGTCAAATTATGGAACATGAAGGCATCGGAAGGGTGGACAAATTCTAGTTTCATGACTCTTTTAGAATTTCTAAGAAAGGTTCTACTTGTTGATGATAAAATATCGGTTAATATGTACGAAGCTAAGAAGACGTTGAGCACTTTGTGAATGGAATATGAAAAAATTCATGTATGTCTAAATGATTGTATCCTTTACCGAAATGGGTATAAGGATTTGGATGAATGCCCAGTTTGTAAGGAGTCAAGATAGAAGAAAGGCAAGAAGCCAACGAATGGTAGTAAAGAAGTGTCGACAAAGGTGTTATGGTACATTTCTCCAGTGCCGCGTCTGTGGAGTTTATTATGTAATGCCGATCATGCCAAGAATTTGACTTGGCACCGTGATAAACGTATTGAAGATGGAATACTTAGACATCCAGCCGATACACAATAATAGAAGACCTTTGATGACGATCATCCTGAATTTAGTGTGAAACCACGGAATCTACGTCTTGGTTTGTCAATGGATGGAATGAAACCACATGGTAATATGAGTAATAGGCATAGTACTTGGCCCGTCATACTCGTCAATTACAATCTCTCTTCAAAGTTGAGCATGAAGCGGAAGTTCTTAATGTTGACTTTATTAATCTTTGGCCCTCAACAATTAGGGAATGATATTGATGTGTATTTGACACCACTAATCGATGATCTAAAGAGCTTATGGGAAAAGGGGATCAAAGTTAGAAATGCTTGCCGTCGAGAGAAATTCACACTTCATGCAATGTTGATGTTGACAATTAATGACTTTTCAGCCTATGGAAACCTATCTGGTTGTTCAGTAAAGAGTTGGTTGAAGAATGGTAAAAAAACCGTTTAACTTAGTCATAAGAGATTCTTACCAAAAAATAATCGATACCATAAACAAAAAAAAGTTTTCAATGGTAATACCGAAAAAAGAATCCCTCCCTGAGTTTTGACGGGCAAAAACATTTTTGAGACGGTTAAAGATTTGAAAGTAGTGCTTGAAAAAAGAAAACGGAGTAACAAGGATTCGGTGGTTGATGGACTTCGGAAAAAGAGGTTAATCTTCTATGAACTTTCATATTGGAGGTCACTTTTCATTCGTTATTGCTTGGATGTTATGCATATTAAGAAAAATGTTTGTGAATCTATAGTAGGCACGCTGCTTGACATTCTTAATAAAACCAAAAATGGTGAAAAGGCACAGTTGGATCTTAAGGATTTGAAGATTAGACTTAACTTGCTCTCTACAAAAAGAAGGAATACCACTTACTTACCTCTGGCAAAGTACACATTATCAGAAGGTTGGACCTGTGTGACCCGAACACGACCCGGTTTTTCGTGTCAATTTCGGGTCAAATTTCGTGTCAAATTTGTGTCAGATTTCATGTCAATTTCGGGTCATGTTCGAGTCAAGTTCGTGTCTAATTTCGGGTCAACCCGAACATGACCCGGTTCCAACACAAATAATATGAGTTTGAAATGTTTAAAAAAATAAAAATACAAAACCCTAATAACTTTACTGATTTTAGATCTGCCTCCTTTGCCTTCTCCCCTCTCCCCTCTAGCCGTCTACCAACCATCGTGCCTCAGCCCTCACGCCTTCACCTGCCGGCTCCTCCAAGCCAGCAAAACCAACCTTCTGCCGGATCTTCCGAATCTGCCCTTTTCCGTCAACTCTAGCCGTCTACCATCTCGTGCCTCACGCCGTCAGCGGTCACGCCCTTACCTCCTCCAAGCCAGTGAACTGCCTTTGCCTCTACCTCTGCGGCTTTACCAATCGGAACTTCCGATTTCGAAGCTGCCATCTCCCCATTACTGGCGGCTCTTCCAAGCCAGCGAAACCAACCTTTTGACGGATCTTCCGAATCTGCCTCTGCCGGTCTGCCCTTTTCCGTCAGCTCTGGCCGTCTACCATCTCGTGCCTTACGCCGTCAGCGGTCACGCCCTCACCTCCTCCAAGCCAGCGACCTGCCTTTGCCTCTACCTCTGTGGCTCTACCAATCAGAACTTCCGATTCCGAAGCTGCCATCTCCCCATTACTGGCAGCTCTTCCAAGCCAGCGAAACCAACCTTCTGCCAAATCTTCCAAATCTGCCTCTGCCGGTCTGCCCTTTTCCGTCAGCTCTGGTCGTCTACCATCTCGTGCCTCACGCCGTCAGTGGTTACGCCCTCACCTCCTCCAAGCCAGCGACCTGCCTTTGCCTCTACCTCTGCGGCTCTACCAATTGGAACTTCCGATTCTGAAGCTGCCATCTCCCCATTACTGGTTTGTAATTTTTCATTCTCTACCCAACTTCTTTTTTCTTTCGAGGGTAACAAAAGCATTGTCCATAGACAGCATAGGGAGAAAGCGAGAAGAAAGAGAGAAAGAGACTGGGTCATTTGTTGTATGATACCTAAGATAATACCATGGGCCAAGAAACATGTTTATTATGTATTTTCTGAATTATGTATATGGGCACATTTCTATTGCATGCAAAACGCTTTGATTATGGCGTGAATTCAAGCTTTCAAAAGGTTTGTTGAACAAGATTTGGTTTTGGTTAGGAAGAAATTTAAGAGTCTTGTATTAAGGCTATTTAAAGGTTGGTTCGTAATTTGCTTAGAGGGACTATGTCTAAGGTCGAATAACACAGTTATTAAAATATATATATATATATATAGAGAGAGAAAATATGTTTATGTATGAAATAAGAAGAATGCCAATGTGTTATATACACATATATATTTATCTATATATAGTTCAGAAAAAAAAAAAAAAAAAAAAAAAAAAAAAGAACAAGAATGTCCAGACTCCGTTTGTGCAGTTTTAGGGTAGTTCATTTCCTTATATAGTTCCATCTCTTTTTTACTAAATTACCTTAATATGGAACGACCTTATAAGATCATGGTAAAGAGATGATATGGGAAAAATTCTAGCGGCAACAGTTTTTCCAAAAACTTACAGTGACGCTGAACACGATATCAGATTAAGCAACTTGATATTATCTTATTTATATTAGGATTTTTTTAATAGAAGCATTTACCCTTTTTTTTTTTTTTTTAACATCTATCTTTATCTGGTTTCAGTCTTTGAATTAGACCTCTACACTCTACAGCTTGCTAGTTGAATCGGGATAGTTTGTTTATCTTAGTAGACTTCAAATGATTTCACATATGGTAAAGAGATGATATGGGAAAAAGTCCATATAAGAAACTCTGATATGATTATTGATTCAAAATATTTCTCTTTATCTTATTATGTTCTTTTGTATTTTTTTTATTTAATTTATAGATGGACCGTGTTGATCTTAAGGCGCAAAGTGCGAATATTGATTTAGAGAATGCAGTTAATGTGGACAATCAGCTTAATGAAGATGTACTCGAACTTGAGGGTAGTGATCTCAATAAACCATTAAAAAAGAAAAGGTTGAAGTCGAAAGTTTGGGAATTCTTCGACGTTCTTCCTTTTAGTTCAGATAAGAAGTTGAAGAGTGTTTGCAAGAAATGTGGACACCAATATCTTGCCTCTAGCAAGTACGGGACAGGTAATATGTTAAAGCATATTAAAACTTGTCCAAGAACTGAAACTAGAGACATTGGTCAAATGCTTATTATTCGTGATAGTGGTTCGTTGTCTTTTGGTTCTAATCAATTTGATTCTGAAAAATGGCATGAATTGATAACTACTTGCACATTCTACATGATTTGCCATTCTAATTTGTTGAGTACAAGGGCGTAAGGGCAATGCTCCAATATTTAATGCCTAGTGTGAAATTAGTGTCTAGAAATACTGCTAAAGCTGACATGCTTAAGCTGTATAGAAGGGACAAAGTAAAAGTGAAAAATATGTTACAAACATGTACTGGTAGAATAAGTTTGACATCTGATTTGTGGACTTTTTTGACTACCGATGGATATTTATGCTTGACTGCTCATTATATTGATAAGAATTGGAAGTTGCATAAAAAGATACTGAATGTTTGCTTTATGCCACCTCCACACACTGGGATAACACTATTGGAGAAGATCTATTCTTTGTTGAGTGATTGGGGAATTGAGGAAAAGATTTTCAGTATCACTTTAGACAATGCTTCTTCTAATGATGTCTCCGTGGATGCATTATAAGTTCAATTGAACTTGCGTGGTTTATTGCCTTACAATGGTGAATTCTTTCATTTGAGATGTTGTGCACATATACTTAATCTAATTGTGCAAAATGGGCTAAAAAGTATTTACAAGGCAGTTGGGAAGATTCGGGATAGTGTCAACTATGTTAAAGGGTCACAACAAAGGAAGCAAAAGTTTTTAGAATGTGTTAAGTTGGTCTCAATGGGTAGCACGAGAGGCTTGTCCCAAGACGTGATGACTCGGTGGAATTCAACTTACCCATGCTTGAAAGTGCCATCTTTTACCAACGTGCTTTTCAGCACTTGGAGTTGAGTGATTCGAATTATAAGCATTGTCTTTAAACTGAGGAGTGGGAAAGAGTTCATAAAATTTGGAAATTTCTGAAAGGGTTTTACAAAGCAACAGTTCTATTTTCTGGCACCAAATATCCGACAGCCAATTTGTACTTTTCATTAATTTTTGATTGTTACATCACCTTAAAATCTACTATGGAATCTGGAGATGAGTACTTAAAGTGTATGGCCTTGGATATGTGGAGAAAATTTCAGAAATATTGGTCAGAATTTAGCCCCATCCTCAGGATAGCACTTGTATTGGATCCTCGGTATAAGTTGGAGTTTGTTGCTTTCTGCTATGACAAAGCTTATGGGAAAAACTCTTCTGAGTTGTTCTCATTACGTACGAAGTTGGAAGCCCTTTTTGAAAAATACAAGTTGAAAGTTGTTGAAGGTGCTAATGTCACTACAGCCTCTAGTAAGAAAAAGGATAAAGGTAAAGCAGTGCAAACAATAGATGTGGATGAATCTAATCTTTTCAAGGTAATATTCCATTTCCTTTGTTTATTTATTTGTTTTTACTAACTAGTGATTTTTATAAACTAATACTTGCTGTTTGTTATGTAGGAATTTGATGATGTCTCTTTTGATTCTTTTTCAAGTACAAATAGTAAATCGGAGTTGGAACTTTTTTTGGATGAGCCCAGGATGAAAAGGAGTGATGATCTAGACATCATTTCCTATTGGAAGATAAATCAATGTTGCTACACCATACTTGCTGCAATTGTTCATGACATTTGGAGCATTCATGTATCAATAGTTGCTTCAGAAGCTGCATTTAGTGTTGGTGGTCGTGTACTTGACCAGTTTCACAGCTCTCTTAAGCCTGACACTGTTGATGCAATTATATACTCAAGAGATTGGTTGTTTGGGAGTGAAGGTAAATTTTCTCAGGTTCTCTATTATTACTTAGCATTGTTAAATTAATCTCATAATCGTAAATTCTTTTTCAATATTTCTCGTGTAGTTGGAATCAAAACAGTTGACAAAGATATGGATGATGTCATTCAAATCGTTGTGAATCTCAACATTGATGAGGAGAAAACAGTTGATCAAGATTCTAACTTTGGATATGCCTGAGTGGTATACGTGCTTGTTGTGTTTGCTTTTTGTTAATTTAGACTTTTTATGTTTGTATTTGGATTTGTGGACTTTATTAAGATGTTTGTAATAGGACTTTGCCTAACTATGATTGTGAACTTTGCACTGAGTTAGAAGTTTAATTTTATGATTTTCTATTTGAAAACAATCCTTAAAACTTATTGTTTTGTCAATGGTATGTTTTTGTTGAAGATAAATTATTATTCTTCTAGGTTTTTTATGAATTTGAGATATAATTTGCTTATATTAAATTGGTTTTTGTGTCAAATTCAAATTAATTACGGGTTCAATTCGAGTTGCGAGTTCAATTCAGATCAAATTCGTGTCGTGAGTTCGGTTCGTGTCACAGGTTCGGTTTCGTGTCATGTCACGGGTCATGGGTCAATTCGCGTCGCGGGTCATTTTTGTGTCGCGGGTCATTTTCGATTCGTGTCGTGTCGTGGGTCGTGGGTCAAATTCGTGTCGCGGGTCATTTTCGGTTCGTGTCATGTCAACCCGTTTCTTGTTCGTGTCGTGTGTTGAATTCGTTTTCGTGTCACGGGTCGTGTTCGAGTCAGGGAAAAAAAATTCGACATGGTTCTAACACGACACGAATACGACACGTGACATAAATTGCCACCCCTAATAAGTGGCTCACTTCTATAAAAATGTCCAACAATTATTTTTCAACTTCAAAAAGTTGGTGTCTATGAAAGATTTGAGGCTAATTGGAACGAAAACACATGATTGTCATATCTTGATGTAACAATTATTACTGCTTGCTTTATGAGGAGTTTTAATGAAGGATGTGAAATTCACAATTATCAGGTTATGCTTATTTTTTAATTCGATGTGCTGTAAGGTAATTAATCCATTTACACTAGATTCACTATAATTAGAATTGGTTAAAACATTTTGCTTGCTTGAAAAGTATTTTCCACCATCCCTTTTTGACATAATGATTCATCTAACAGTGCACTTAGTACAGGAAGTTCATGATGTTACGATGCAGATAACCAATTCTTGGAAAAACGGATCTGATATCAGAGTTACGGCGCAGCAAAAGTTTTAAAATTTTATGCCGATTCAGAAAAGAAGCTCATGAAGTATATAATACTAAATTAATACATGATCAAACGTACCTTGTTTTCTCGGATTTCAGAATTGCTAGAGCGTTAACCAAATTGTCTTCTTTACTATTCTCGAGTCCCCACGTCTTAGAATGTGTGTGGGCACACTTACTATGAATCTAAGCAACCGGTAATTTTTCAGAAGTCTAAATCCCACCTTCTCAATCCTGATGTACCTCATTGAGAATTTGATCCGGGTTTGCTCTTTAAAACTATAAAACAGGAACCGGTTAATCTTTTATGAAAAATATCAATTGACTTAACCTTCCTCACAGTTTTAATTCAATGAAAATTTTTCTCTTGTTCTCACACCCAAGAAGGACGAATTTTCTCAAGCACAAAAATCTAGTTTTTGGCCTTTTTTCTCTCTCCAAAAACCATCCACCTATTTGAGTGTGATAATAATTTTTTTCAAGAACCCCTAGCCTTTATATAATATTTCAATTCTTTTTCAAAAATATCTACTACTTGAAAAATAATTAATAATTATTTTTTTGGATAATCTTTTGAAACAAAGGATCATTCAAATTTTGAGTTAGGTTCTTGAAACATTATGGATGTTTTTTGTTAGGAGAAGGACTCCTAAAATTCGTCCACCTCTTTTGAGTATATTCAAATTTGTCCTCCACATATTGTGGAGGTTGATTGGTGGTTCAAATTTAAATCAAGAATCTAGACTACTCAAAAAAGTCATAATCCTATATAAATTCAAACTCCTTTTAAACCTTTGAATTTAAATAAAATTGTCTTATTTGAATTTAAAAAAAATATTTTTCATAAACATTATCCATATTTAATTAATTTAAATAAATTAAATATTTTAGATTTTCTTGCCACCAAAAAACCGTACACCATTTTTTAAGAAAAGAAAATCTATCAAATAAACTTCATTATTTAAATCAATTAATAATTTAATGTTAGGAATATATTTAAATAATTTTGAAACAAAATCTTCTTCCCTTTATCCACTAAAAATTCGTGCACTATCAATTAGGAGAGAAAAAAAATTTGTATTTCAAAATTAAATAATTCAAACACAATCTTATTTCGAAAATTCAATTAATCAAAATAATTAACAAATAATTATTTTATTTACAACCAATCATATGTTGACAAATCACATTATTTGTCTACATTAATTTTACATGTCTAATCTTTTTTCGGAATTGCATGTTAAAGAGTACCATGTCTTAATAGACATTATTAAATTCCTATTTAAATTACCAATCTCATTAGGAACAAATCCCGAAACGCTTCGTGGAACTATATGATCTAGTAGAGGGATCCGATGGAAATATGTAAAGAGGCTCTTATAATTATGAAAAATTAATTCCGGATTAATCATTCATTAATTATCAACTTCAAGACTATTCTAGTAAAAGTCTGAAACTGAACTCCTGTTTATATACCATATTATGAAAGCTCTCTAACACAGTGTTTCGTCCATGATTAATTCATCCCTTGTTTAATCATCATATGTTATCCATGATTGAATTAAGGACTTTTTCTACTTTACCTTTTCAATCATTTTAACTTAAAAATTCCATAGGAAGAGAGGTCATAACTGTTATGACCGTTACTCTAATTCATGATAGGAAGAGAGGTCATAACTGTTATGACCACCCAGTCATAACTGTTATGACCACCCAGTCATAACTGTTATGACTGTTATTATGGGAGAGAGGTCATAACTGTTATGACCATCCGATCATAACAGTTATGACCGTTATTTTAGTTCATGATATGGAGAGAGGTCATAACTATTATGACTATTACTATAGGGAGAGAGATCATAACAGTTATGACCATCCGGTCATAACAATTATGACCATTACTCTAGTTTATGATAGGGAGAGAGGTCATAACTGTTATGACCATTACTATAAGGAGAGAGATCATAATTGTTATGACCACCTGGTCATAACATTTATGACCGTTACTCTAGTTTTTAATAAGGAGAGAGGTCATAACTGTTATGACCAACAAGTCATAATGAAAATGACCATCTGGAAATCAGATAAAAATACTAACTTTATGTGTTTTAAGCAAATTTTTTTCAACAAATCATTTAGAAAGTTGGAATCCCATCAAAAACACATATAAAAATTTTTTTCAACAAATCATTTAGACTTCTAAGCGGTTTATAAAGGGCTTTCATTGTGGTTTGGGACGGTTTCCGAGCGGTTCCGGCGGGTTGCAACTCTTTCTCTCTCTAGATTTCAGTTTCTCTTTCTAAAACATTGTAAAAGCTGGTTTGAAATTTTTTTTTAGGGCATGCAATGAAGAGTGACTCTTGTGCTGGTGGAAGGTGAGGTAAACCTGACTTTTGGCATTCATTAAATGCGGTTGGGCCCCATATAAATGATGTGATAGTGCTAGAAATGAAGGGAAGAAAAGTAGTGCTATCTTTAATATAATTTATTCCACATGTGCTAGAAATGAAATTAACCCTATTTTTGGATGGTCATTTTCATTATGACTCGCTGGTTATAATAATAATTACTCAGTTTTATGTTATTTTCGGATAGTCATTTTCATTATGACTCGTTGGTCATAATAATAATTACTCAGTTTTATGTTATTTTCGGATGGTCATTTTCATTATGACTCGTTGGTCATAATAATAATTACTCAGTTTTAAGTTATTTCCATATGGTCATTTTTATTATGACTCATTAGTCATTATAATAGTTACTCAGTTTTATGTTATTTCTGGATAGTCATTTTCATTATGACTCGTTGGTCATAATAATAATTACTCAGAACGAGTCATAATAATAATTACTCAGTTTTAAGTTATTTCTGGTTGGTCATTTTCATTATGACTCGTTAGTCTTAATAATAATTACTCAGTTTTAATATTTTCGGATGGTCATTTTCATTATGACTCGTTAGTCATAATAATAATTACTCAGTTTTAATATTTTCGGTTGGTCATTTTCATTATGACTTATTGGTTTTTCATTATGACTTGTTGGCCAGATTAATAATTACTCAGTTTTATCTTATTTCGGGATGGTCATTTTCATTGCGACTTCTTGGTCATTTTTATGTTGACTTGGTGGTTATCAATTTGTTAATTTTTATATTTCTATGATTTTAGTCCAGGTTCAGTATGTTCGACGTGTACCGAATAGTGAAATTACTCGGACAAAAATAAATACTTTCATTAACATTACGAAGACATGTAATAAATTGAGAAAGTGGTTGTCTCCCTGACAGTATGAGGCCATCATCCATCAGCCATGCATTCAAAAGTTTCTGAATTTAAATACTCTTGGTTAGGCTGAGCAAGTCTTCCACAATATTGTAATGCGACTGATGGATCACTCAGGAATGGGTGATGCTCTATGGTTTGAGTTTGGTGAAGACCTGGGCAGATTTTCCATCTATGAGTTCTGCCTAATAACCGGCATGAAATGTGTAGGGTCATTCATCTCCCACCAATGGTCGAAAGCCGATTAATGACAAGATATTTTTTGACGTTGAGAGGTGTGTCGGGAGAAAATTTGGAGCTACAGATGTCAAATGCAAACTTTGACAATGACGACGACGCTGTCAAGCTTAGTCTACTATACATGATATTTTGAATTCCTTTATCAAATGCAAACTCCGTTAAGATAGACCCGAAGTTTTTTGCCCTGGCTGATAACTTGGAGGATTTCAATGATTTTCCTTGGGGTGTGCTCTCATGGGAGGCAACTCAAGCTGCAATCTGTAATACAGTTGAAAACATGATGTCTTCAAAGAGAAGACCGTTAAAAAAGTCTGACAAAATTCATTACAGTATAGCGGGCTTTTCGCATGCCTTACTCATTTGGGCATATGAGATCGTCCCATCGATAGCATCTAAATTCACCACCAAGTACGCTCAAGCCATTCCGCGTATACTGTCGTGGATCATCGCGGACAATGTCAAGTTTGATGATGTTATGTCTTCTTTTACCGCGGTTGGCGAAAATTAGGTAATTTATATACTTTATATATATTTATGTAAGTATTGTCAATTACAATTGTTGGTCATCAACATAATGACCGGGTAGTCATTATGAAAATGATCATGCCGTTGTTAACTTACCATATTGACCATACCTTTTTTTACGTACAATACCAGTGTCGGTCAATTACAAAATGACCGGGTGGTCATAACAGTAATGACCTGGTGGTTATAACTGTTATGACCGGGTGGTCATTCCTGTAATGACCATACCCATGCTACAGTTATGACCAGTGTTGGTCATTTACATAATGACCGGGTGATCATTCTTGTAATGACCATACCCCTTCTACAGTGGTATTGGTCGTTGGTCATCTTCATAATTACCTGATAGTCATTTCCGTATTGACCGTTCATTTTACAAGTCTGAATACCATTATTGGTCATCATAATAGAGCACGGGGTGGTGAATTTTTTAATTTACCATTAACATATTGACCGTATCCCCTACTTATTGTTGTTATTAATATCAAATGTGTGCAACCTAAGTGTTTTGTGATCATGCTAACTGAAGAAGAGTTAAAGGACCCATGGGTTTCGCAGCTATATTTGAAGAATCCAAAGGTTGTGCTTCAATTACTTCTCAAGACTTCTGTACCCCGATCGAGCTCTGCTACAAACTCCGAGTGGCGGGAGTTTTCAAAAGAGATCTGAGGACTGGTGGACTCAATGGAAAAAAAGTTAGAGGATCTTTGAAAGGGACAAAAGAAGTTCACCAAACTTCTGCGAAAGGTTCTCAAATTGTTGTCCGACAACATGAATGAGAAGGGACAGGAAAAGCCACACACGACAGACCATGTCAGCAGCCAACGGAAGATTAATGTTCAAACGGATGGGTTAGATGTCTTGAAGACTACCTCCACTGACATCGGCACCGACCCTCAAGATAATGTGTTAATTGACCCTGACATCGGTGCCGTTGCAGATATGGGTGTGCAAGCAGCCATGGAGTTCCTTACTGCCACTAAGGTGATTGGTTCGCATGAAGATATAGAGGAGGAGAAGAGTAAGGTAATCATGTATTTTAAAATTAAGTCTACCATATATGTAGATGATAATTAAGGTAATCCACATATACAAAGTTATATTTATTATAACATGTTGTGAAACCACACAGGAAAAGGAGAAAGAACATTTAGAAGATAAAGAGGGAGAAGCGAAGGTAAAACCTGATCCGTTTGTTGAAATAAAGGAGAAGAGCATGCATGATCCGGAGAAGGAAAAAGAAGAGGAGAAAGATGATAAAGAAAGCATCTAAGAACAGGATGTTATAAAGTTTCAAAGGGCAGCCAACGAGAAGAGCACCGATGACGTGGTTGTTACCTATATCTATAACTAACAAACATATTCGTAAGAGTCATTCTTAATTTTAACTCATTTTACATATGTCATTTATAGATCCCTAAAAAGAAGAGGGCCAGACTATTAAGGCTTAACCAACGGCTGTCCAGACCTATGACTAATGTCGGCTCCCCGTCGCATGCTTTGAGTAAGCTTATTTATGCCCTCCCACCGGCTCGTGCAAATGAACCTCGAGAAGAGAAGCTAGATGACTTCAAGAAGTGGATCAAGAAAGAATTATTGAAGAGGACTCCTCCAGGGTAATTTGTTTATAACAAATAATTATCCTTTCGATTTGAAAAATATAATACATCAATAATGTCATCACCAATTAAAATATTGTTATGTTCAGTAAACAACCTCCCTGATACAATGCCAAGCATGACACATTGGACAAACCCCATGACCTCGGATTCATGGCGGTAGATAAAAAAAGTTGATTTTATGAATTAGCAACCTCTCATGTTTGGCTATGGGATGAAGTAAGTACTATTCATAATTTTTTTGTCATCCATGTTCTATAATTTTTGTAAATCTTAACGTGAAGAATGTACATTACTTGATGACCTGTAATTTTTACAATATATTTGCCTTTTTTTTTTTTTTGTTTATGTAGCATATTGACGTTGCCTTTTTATTACTTGAGGAAGAAGATCAGGCAGTTTCCCGAATTAAAATAACGAAAGGTGACAACGGTAGACACGTTTTTTAGTACAAAGGTTGGTGTATTGTGGCGTGTCTACCAGAAATCACCAGAAACGTTCAATGGGGGGTGGTGTGAATCTATACTCAAGATCATGCTTGGTGTGTGTGTCCAGAGTGGGTCGTCATGGTTTGAAGTGAACACTTTATTAATACCAATACACTTGGCTGAGCTGAAACATTGGGCATTAGTAAAGCTCGATCTGACAAACTGGATCATTGAGGTGTATGACTCTCTTCAGCATAAAGGCCCTCACAATGGAAAGGTTCGAGAAAGAGTGGAATGTTTATCAAATCTCATTCCATTGCTGGTTGATAGACAAAGTTTGTTCGATTTCAAACCAATAGAACCTTTAGGATCTTACCCACTACCCGTCACGATCATGAAAGATATCCCTCAACAAGCCAATGGATTAGTACAAGTATTGAAAATGTTTTCATATGACAAAACTTGACTATGATGCTTATGTGGTTTTTTTTTTCTTTCTCATTCGTGCAACAAGGGTGACTGTGGAATGTTTACAATAAAATATGCTAAATGCTTAATAGAAAGGAGGAATGTCCGTTATTGGGTAATTGATAGACGCAGGCAAATCTTTCGAGAGTGGCTAACATATTACTTGTGGTGCCATGTGAAGCGCAAGATTGAATGAACTTATAAAAGTGATGATGATGTGGATATAGACTTTTAATATTTTGACAAACAAAAATTCTTTATTTTCCCATTACCAGACTGTAAACAGCCCTAATTTTTTATTCATAGTATACCATATATATATATATATATATTTTGTATATGGTATATTGTTGTAAACTGCAATAAACATGACAGATTAACCGCATTGACAAAGGTCATAATTGTTATGACCAGGTGGTAATAACAGTATTACCTTTACACTAAAATGCCCAAAAATTTAAGGTTATGTAATTTTTTTAAATTTTTTTAATTTCAATTATTTAATGACTTGTTATATCATAAAATTGTATTTAAAATACACTATCATCCAGAAAAATGAATCATAAATTCGTTGTTTTTCATAAAATTGACAGAGGTCATTGCTGTTATAATTAGGTGGTCATAACAGGAATGACCGTTACTCGCTTTGTTTCAAAATAGGGACAGAGGTCATAACTGTTATAACCACCTGGTCATAATAGGAATGACCGTTACTCTAAACCGCCCAAAAATGTAAGTTAATTTTTTTTAACTCCAATTATTTAATGACGTGTTATATCATAAAGTTGTATTTAAATTACGCTATGGTCCAAAAAAAAGAATCATAAATTTGCTTTGTTTTACAATAAGGACAGAGATCATAACTGTTATGACCACCTGGTCATAATTGTTATGACCGCTACTCTAAACCGCCCAAAAGTGTAAGTTAATTTTTTTTACTCTAATTATTTAATTACATGTTATATCATAAAGTTGTATTTAAATTACAGTATGGTCCAGAAAAAGCAATCATAAATTCGCTTTGTTTCACAATAGAGACAAAGGTTATAACTGTTATGATCACCTGGTCATAAAAGGAATGACCATTACTCTAAACTACCTAAAAATCAGGAAATTCCATGTTTATGGAGCATTAACATTGTGGCTGACACCTAATTCCATAAATGCACATTATATGTACTTATAATAAAGTACATAAATGTGTAATGTCAATTGTGCTAAAATTGTTATACAATATAAAAGTTAAATGACTGAAAAAATCATAACATTTATGAACTGGGAGTTGTGAACGATGTCTGGGACCTTGTTGTTGGACGTATGCGTAAGGGTAGTGAGTTAGTACAGGTTTGTCAATTGTGTCTATAATCATTACATCTATCACACCGAATAGTCTCATGTTCTTCACCTTATGACAAAATCCTATGTACCCGTGGTCTTTCGGGCCCACGCTTTATATTGGGAGGATTGAAAATTTACAATCTGACTTCTTTAGAAACATCTCAGCCCTCTTTGCTGCCTATCGGATGGACTATATGTGCATAGTATGCATAGAGATAATCTTTCGTGTAGTAATTAGAGTAATAATTGTATGGATCAATTCGTCGGTGGTTATAGACAGCCATTGCATGAGGGTAAGGAATTTGATCGACCCGAAATCGTCTGCAGATATAGGTCATTTCACTCATATCGACAATCCATATTTGGGCAGCATTGTTGGTGACGGGATACTCAAACTGGTTAGCTGGCCGCAACTGTAACAAAGGGCAGTTTAAGACATTAGTTTAAGACAAAAGAATACGTATACCGTACGTTATGATGTGGTCGTTATCACATACCGTTACTGTTAGCCCTAATAAGAAGTTTGTGCGAATCAATTTCTCTGCCTTTGGGGCCAATTTCGATGTTATTTTTAGGGCCTCTTCGCGTCTCCCGACAAACCATCTTTGTAGTAGTTCCCTCAACCATTCCACCAAGAATCCAACTGGCATTGACCTGGCTTTCCGATCCACACTGTTCAATGACTCTGTAATGTTAGTTGTCATGATTGCATACCTCCGTCCGTTGAAGTATGCTCGCGACCACTTTATAGAATCAGCCTGCATAAGATATCAGTGCATGTCGGGGTTACGAATACGGATGGATTTCATATGACGCTCGTGCTCACTTAAAAGATACAACCTCGATGCACCATTAAAATAGGTCTTCAAAGGGCTTTTGAAATCTTTGTACCTAGTCTTCAAGTTTGCAGCCAAGTGTTGAACGCATATCCCGAAGGCAGCATCTGGATTCACGTGGTTGGCTGCATATTCGATACCCTTATGCCTATCAGTCACAATAGCAAGAGACTTTCGCATGCCGATTGAATCCTTTAGCTTCTCAAAGAACTATTTCCATGATTCATTACTTTCCGACGGAATGATATCAAATGTAAGTGGAAATATGGAGCCATATGCATCGTGACCGCATGCTGCAAGCAGCATTCCTCCAAAACCTGACCTTTAGTGCTGATCCATCAACCACAATTACTGGACGACAATAAGGCCAACCGTGCTTCGAAGCAGCTAAGCACATGTAGAAGTATTTTAAACAATTTTCTGAGTCTGTCTCAATGTGAATTTCAGATGCAGGATTTTTTCTCTTAACCATTTCAGCCCACGCAGTAATTATTAAATAATCATTACCATGTCGTAAATATATATGTTTTAATGTCAATCATGAACATATAACCAGATAAGGGAAATTACCTTTGTATGACTCTGCATCATCGCTCCTGAGGCTGGTTAGTGCAGCTTCCTTCCCTCGCCATGCTCTAAGATAATTGAAAGACACTCCAAATTTAGCCTGCATGTCTCGCATTATTTCTCGAGGTCTATATGAGGTATTAGTCGGATCCAAATATTTTGTCGTAACACACTCCCCAATCATCCAACTCTTGGCTTAACGATGATGCCCTTGAACAATTTCACTTGAACAAGTATGGACGTTGTCGTACCTCTTCACAACAAACAATTCACTACTTTTCATCCTAGTCGCACGCAATTGTCATGGACATCCCTCATTATCTATACATATCACGTGTAATAGAGTAGAGTTCGACCTCTTTATCTTGAATTGGTAGTGTTTACTCATGGCATCGTGATGAAGATGGTATTGAAGTAACCTTTTGTTCTCAAAAATACAATTTCTGCGCAATATGACAGGTGTAAAATCAGCAACTACTACTGAGTCGAATAAACTATCACTACTTGGTACATTAACAGACTGAGATATAGTATTATTGACAATAGAATGGGTGCCAATGCTTGCTGCAATACTCTTCTCGTTCAAATGACGAGCAGCATCTACAACATTCAATTCCCTGGCATTACAATCATTATGGGCCGTGCATAAGTCATTGTTCAATAATTGATGTTGCTTTTCAATTCTATATTCAGTGTGAGTATCCAGACGTATTGTGGGAGAAGGGATATGAGGAGGATGAGGAGGAAAGATGATCAGATTACTGTCATTTACTGGTTGCATGGCTTCATCACTCTGTCCACCCACCCTAGAAGGTTGAACGTCAATGTGGTTGTTTTCCCCTACCTCTAGTGGCATGGCTTCCGCCGCAGACTCATCCAATACATCGATGCTAATTGGAAATTTGCTAAGCACATGAACATCCTTCTTCTTCAATTTTATGTAGAATTTAACGTCAGCATCACACTGTTTCCTCACAGGAGGCATTCCAAGTTCAACACCGTATCTCATGACTATAGTCTTGTCTAGGCCCTTAATCCCAATAACACTTTTGACAAACTCAATAAGATCAACATATGTTGCAGTAATTGGTACTAATATTCCCTTCATTTTACCACCAACATATCTCAATGTGCCGTCCCATTGACCATTATACTTAACGAAAACCCAAACCTCATCCATTCCTGAATGAAACAGTAACAAGTTAGTCAGTATTATATTTACGTTACAAAGGAAGGGAAAATGATGACATCTATAGAGAGGTAACTTACATATCAAAATTCATCACAATAAGAATGATCGGATGGTCATTATGAAAATGACCAGTTTTTGATTCAAATCGAGAGGTGACTTGTATCTCAAAACTAGTCACAATGAGAATGATCGGATGGTCATTATGAAAATGACTAGTTTTTGATTCAAATCGAGAGTTGACTTATATCTCAAAACTGGTCACAATGAGAATAACCGGATGGTCATTATGAAAATAACCAGTTTTTGGTTCAAATCAAGAGGTGACTTGTATCTCAAAACTAGTCATAATGAGAATGATCGGATGGTTATTATGAAAATGACCAGTTTTATTCAAATCCAGAGGTGACTTGTATCTCAAAACTGGTCACAATGAGAATGAACGAATGGTCATTATGAAAATGACCAGTTTTTGGTTTAAATCGAGAGTTGACTTGTATCTCAAAACTGGTCACGATGAGAATGACTGGATGGTCATTATAAAAATGACCAGTTTTTGATTCAAGTCGAAAGTTGACTTATATATCAAAACTGGTCACAATGAGAATGACCGGATGGTCATTATGAAAATGATCAGTTTTTGGATCAAATTGAGAGTTGACTTGTATCTCAAAACTGGTCACAATGAGAATGACCGGATGGTCATTATGAAAATGGCTAGTTTTTTGTTCAAATCGAGAGCTGACTTATATCTCAAAACTGGTCACAATGAGAATGACCAGATGGTCATTATGAAAATGACTTGTTTTTGATTCAAATCAAGAGTTGACTCATATCTCAAAACTGGTCACAATAAGAATGACCGGATGGTCATTATGAAAATGACCAGTTTTTTGTTCAAATTGAGAGGTGACTTATATCTCAAAACTAATCATAATGATAATAACCAGATGGTTATTATTAAATGACCAGTTTTTGATTCAAGTCGAAAGTTGACTTATATCTCAAAACTGGTCACAATGATAATGACCTAATGGTTATTATGAAAATGACCAGTTTTTGATTCAAGTCGAGAGTTGACTTGTATTTCAAAACTGATCACAATGATAACGACCAGATGGTCATTATGAAAATGACTAGTTTTATTCAAATCGAGAGTTGACTTATATCTCAATACTTGTCACAATGATTATGATCGAATGGTCATTATGAAAATGACCATTTTTAGTTCAAATCAAGAGGTGACTTAGATCTCAAAATTTGTCACAATGATAATGACCGAATGATCATTATGAACATTACCAGTTTTATTCAAATCGAGAGTTGGCTTATATCTCAAAACCCACACACATTTAAAGCACATAGTAACAAATAAAACCAAATAACAAGCAGCATTACCTCAATTTTGCTGATTGGAAGTGAGAAAATCTCTACTCAATTGGAGTACGAGCAGATCTGGCAACTTCGGCTAAACTATAACAAGGATAGAGAGGGTCAGTTTAACAGAGTGAATGAAGATGGGGTGAGATTTGTTAGACTTAAAGTGAGTTTAGATGAGTGAGTAATGGTGCAGAGAAGGTTCGTAAGGCTTCAGTTAGAGAAAAACGAGGAAAGAAAAAGTTCAAATTTAGAACTACTATGACTTATATATTGTCGGGGGGTGGGGGGAAGGGGGTGAGGGGGCAGGAAAGTGGGAAAAATATCAGTTTAGGGTTTTGCTAGGGCATATATGTCTTTATACATCCATCTAAAAAGGGAATCATGACGTGGCAGTTCTAGAAATGAAGGGAAAAAAAATGGTTCTGTTTTTAATAAAATTTATCTCACAGATGCTCTTAATGAAATTAACCCTTAAAGTTTCTACTTTGAACCTATCGATGGTCAAGACAAATCATTCTTCCAAATAACTTTTACAATCTTATCATGAATAAGATCTTCAAATCTTATTCCATTAATTGCGGATCATTTATTTAGACTGTTATCAAATTACCACGTCTTCTATGTATATCCCATATACATATGGTAATCCGATATATTACCAACAGCCTATGAGTATTTTATGCTTGCTCAAAATAATCATTCAATTAACAAATGAAAGTAAATAGGACACAACTTATTAAACATGAATAACCTCTTTTTGTAAATATCAAAATGTTATATTTACAGAAAATCCTTATAATTGATTTTCTATCCTTAGGGCATATATAGATCCCAACAGGATGTGAGATTCGCAATTACCAAGTTATGCTCATTTTTCAATTCGATATGCTCCAAGGTAATTGATCCATTTACACTAGATTCGCTACAATTAGAGTTAGTTAAGACATTGTGCTTGCTTGAGAAGTATTTTCTACCATCCTTTTTTAACATAATGATTCATCTAACAGTGCACTTAGTACGGGAAGTTAAGCTATGTGGACCAATGTACTTGAGATGGATGTATCCTTTTGAAGGTTTATGTCAAGAACTGAAATAAGCCGGAAAGATTTATAGTAGAAAGCTACATAACAGAGGAATGGGTTGAATTTTGCTCCGAGTATTTGTCCAACGTGGAAACGATTAGCAATACTACAGAATGTAGATTCCACGACGGTTTTTAACCATCGTGGTAACACTTCCACAATGGTTTTCTAACCATCATGGAATCTAGGGTCGTTGAATTTTTTAAGATTCCACGACGGTTAAAAAACCGTCATGTAATGGGGAAAAATAGGGCTTAAATGTGAACATTTAATAACATACCACGATGGTTTTACAACAAAAAAAAAAAAAAAAAAAAAAAAAAAAAAAAAAAAAAACCGTTGTGGTAAGGAAACCTACCACGATGGGATCTCACAACCGTTTCCCTAGGAAGCCGTCGTGATAGCCCCGTGCTACCACGACGGTTTTGAGTGAAAACTGTCGTGGTATCCGTTAGCTACCACGATGGTTTCCACTAGAAACCATCGTTGTAAGACCCGAAATTTTGTAAACTTATAATCTCCTTGTTCATAAGGGATTAAAGTTCAAATTATGTATTTATAATGTGTTTCATGAAAAATTATGAATAGTAATGAGAAATTCATAATTTTAATTACCAATGTTTGAGTCCTCATTAAATTGTTATGAGACTCAAAGAATGATTAATTAGCCATGTATGAGGTTTTTAAAGGAAGAAAAACGAGAAAGGATGTAATTTTACGAAAGTCAACTTTGACCGAAAAAGTCAAAGTTTGACCGACGAAAAGTCAAAGGGTTGACTTTACGAGATTTTTCAAGTACAGTCCGGAAAGAGTTCCGAGAATAAGGTTAGTGAACTAGATAGCAAGAATAAGCCTTAAAACGTCCCTAGAAAATCAAGCACACCAAGTTTAAGTTAAGGGCAAAATGGGGTTCGGAAAAATTAAGAAAAAATATTTTTCGGTCCTAATTTCACACAGATAAATTTTTTACTCCAGTATGATATAAAAATATTGTGTTTTGGAGAACTACAATATTTGAATTATCTGTGTAGTACAAAGGAAAAGAAAAATAAGTTTTTGGAGAACAAAATGGCCAAACAAAGCCTAAGCAAGGAAGGACAACTTGCCCATACCCATGACCTCACTTCCCACTCACTCAAGCTAGCCATGTGGAGCTCTCTCCTTCCTCCTAATTTTCGGCAGCAGCAGCAACACATGGGAAGCATGGGAAAAAGCCACATTTTAAGGAAAAAAGGTAATCACCCAAGGCTTCCTTCATGCCTATAAATACCCCCTCATTTTCCCCTATTCCTTTTAATGTAAAAAGGCAGCCAACCTCTTGAAATTTTTCTTCATAAATTCGGCAGCAAGAGGGAGAGAAGGAGAGGAGAGATTCAAAGAAATTTTCTTGGGGTTTTCACTCTTGGGTGTTCGGTTTTGCAAGTGAGAGAGCAAGAGAAAATTTGAGAAAGTTTTAGTGAGTTCTAGGACTTGTGGCCGAAGAAGAGAGGAGAGAAATTGGTGAATGAAAAGTGAAATATTTTTGGGGCTTTGGCTCTTGAAGTGCTCGGCTTTGGAGGGGTGAAATCCTAGAGCCAACCGAAAGCTTTCGGAGGTCTTTTGGTGGTGTGGCCGTGGGCTAGGAGCAAGGGAGGTGGAAGAGGAATTTTTGATCAGACTGGGCTTTGATCTAGGTAAACTCTTGATACCCTAATCCTCTTTATTTTAAGCTTAATTTCAAGTTTAATTTGAGGATTCGATTGAGTTGTATGGACTTAGGTCCGATTTCGATTTATTGCCCTAATTGGTTGCTTGTGCTTGATTAGGGATTAGGGTTTGATTGGCTAAATTCTTGCTTGATTTATGCTTGTTTATGGTTGATTTTCATGCTAGAAGACTAGGTTGTATGTTCCCCTATATTGTGGCCGAAATCTGCCCCTTGGCAGCCAAGAGATGCATGCTAGTTTAGGGCCTAATTTGTGATGCTTGTATGTATTGAATGCTACTGCTAGAACCAAGCAACCCTAGGTTTTTAATTTTGGTTTCGGGTTGCATGGAATGTATGAGATGGCTAATGGGTTGAATGGGACCTTAGAAAACACTGTGTGTTTGACTCGTAAGCTCCCAAAGTGGTCGGTCGAGATAGAATCCGCGAACTAGGACGTAAACCGAATTAAGCAACCGAAACTGCCAATTCGGATTCGAATCTGGCCAGTTTCAGAAAAGTGAAATTTTAAGGCCCTTAAGGGCCGAACGGGGTAAAACTCAAAATACGAAAGTTGCTCGAAACAACTTTTACTAGAGAGTGATGTAGGCAGAATCTCGAAATGAGGCTCTAACGGCCTCCGTTGTCCCCAAAACCCGTGGCCGATCCCCAAACCCAGTTCTCACTCGGTTTTTCAGGGTCAACCAGTTTCAAACAAAAACTGGTACTAATACAAGCCGAACTAGATTTTTTGTAAAACATGAAAGTTTTATCATTGTTTGAGTCTACAACTTTCATGAAGACAAGTTTTCCAGATTCTCGATGGATTTTTAAACTGGGCACGTTTTAGGGAAGGTGCGCAGGGAATCTGAAAATTCCTGCACCTTAGTTTTTTCAAAGATGTTTTCTAAAAACTGTAAAGTGTTTTTAAACTGTTATTTTAGCTACGAAAACTGTTCCAAAGGCAGTTTCCAACCTTAGACGATTTTATAAAAGATCTGTTTCTAAAACCATGAATTTTAAGGGTTCGGATTTGAAATTCCATATTTTTCCAAGAAGTAAAGAAAAAATGGTTTCAAACCAAATGTTTTCAAGTTAAGAAAAAGGGTGAATTTACGCCAAGTGCTTTCAAGTTAAGAAGAGAAATGGATTTTTAAGTCGAAGTACTTTCAAGTTAAGGAAGCAATAATTTTTACAAGCAAACTAAAGGATTTTTGGAAGATAATTACACAAGATTTTCCAAAAGAAAGGAAATGAGATTTTAAAGAAAAATTGGTAACCCAGCCGACTACGGACACTAACCGGATATTGTATCCGAGTTACGGAGTCAAGCCAGGGATGACTAAGGGTGGACTATTAGTTGACCAGATGTAACTTTAGTCAACCTCATTGTAGAATCAAGGTTGACCCTAAGAGTTACCCAATGTAACCCTAAGGGATGCACAAAATAATTAATTGGGCTAAGATTTAAGGGGTTAATGGAAATAACCCAATGTTTATGTTGTAAGAGTAAAGCCCCAAAGGCAAAATGGAACCCTAAACCTTAAGGGTATGATTGAGGATTTAGTAACAAGGATCTAATCAAGAGGTTATCCAACGTGATCTCTTAAGGATTAATCAAAGTTTGATTATCCTTAATAAAGAAGGATGATTATGGAGACCAAGTGAGGTAACAAGTATAGGGGACATACAACCAAGAGTAGGCATGCGAGTTAGTTAGGTTGCCAACACTTCATGATAGGATTCTGATCCTATATTTTCCATATAGCAGGAAAGTGACCTGCTGTTGCCGACAAATCTAAGGACGCAACATTAAGAAAACGGCACAAGAGGTAAGTATAAACCTCACCTGCAGTATGAAAGATAGTACATTTTCAAAAGTACTATTGCATGTTTTTATACTATGTTTAAAGCGATGCTATGATTGCTAAAAGTGTCATGTTTTCAAAAGTGCTATATTTGCATAATACTATGTTTATGAGATGTGCTATATTTGCAAAATATCATATTTATAAAAGTGCCATAATTGCAAATGCCATGAATGAAAAAAATGCCATGCCATGTTATGAATGAGATGAAAGTCATGTTATCATATAGTGACATCATAAGGTATGTTCACTAAGGATAAACAACATGGTAAGATGTCACAAGTAAAGTGTCGTACCGACCTCCCATCAGGTGGAGGGTTTTTCATGTTAAAGTTATGGATTATCGCCCTCTCATTGATGTGGGAGGGTGTAATCAATTATGTTTTCCCAGAGCAATTAGGGACCTTGCAAACCCTGACTGTATCTGGAGGCGCGCTAAATAAATGATTGTACGTACACTATGGGGCCCATATGAAATATAAGTACAAGTTAAAAAAAAAAGAATACATAAATGAATATAAATGGTTCACGCATATGCATATGATGAATGTTATGGTTTCGAGATGCTTTAAATAAAATGTTTTGTGAGATTATGTTTGTGCTTACTGGGCGAAAGCTCATTCAGTTATATTTCATACTGTAGGTAAGAAACCTGCAGCTTAAAGGGTGGGCGTTGTGTGGATGATGCGGCGGCAGATGAAGGGCGGTATGGATACCACTACGCATAGATTCCGCAATCTTTTTTGATATGTCAAGAAGTTTTTGTATATAAGTATATGTGATGAAAACCATTTATGTTATATGGTATTTTGATACTAAAGACTTTAAGTAAACTTTCTACTTCAGTATCAATGATCTATTGCTAAAGACAAATGCTTTTTATAAGTATGTTTCAAAAAAAAAAAATATTCCCAAATCTTAAGTTAAGTTAAGTAAGTAAGGTGGCGGCCCTACATAGTAAGGGTGCGTCACAATCGTAGTAGGTGGGCTACCACGATGGTCATGAAAACCGTCGTGGTAGGAATCAACAAAAAAAAAATTTGCGAATTCGTTTTATTTCCCACAGGTGGCAAATTTCGTGTGTTCTCTATTATTACATAGCCAAGAATAAAATGATAAATATAATCTGTAATCAACCTAGATCACAATGTACAACAATTAATATGCATAGAGTACAAAATTGATATATTGTTTTCAGTCAATATTGTATAAACCGCGTGAAAATGTAGCCCACTCTTGCCTAACCAAACTCATGTCAGCATTAGTATAAAAATCCTTAGTTTGAAGGGCGGCTAGTCCATCAACAGTGAGGGTTATTTCTCGCATGAAAGCTAACACAAAATAACCGCACTCTACATAACCATCCTGTATCGGACATCGAATAGTATCAATCAACGTTTTTCAGTTTCGTCGCTATCTTATTCCTCTTCCCACCAACAATTTCCAATCATTAAGTGCCCTAATAATTTGACAAATTTCAAAATAATTACAACAACAATTATTGTATGCATAGACTCAGAGATATGAACATCAAAGAATACTTACGTCGTAATTAGGTCTTTAAAATCATCACCTGGTTCGTTTCCGAGAGGATTAAAATACAGGATCGATTCATCCCACGGATCAATAACTGCCAAGATCCAAAGTTGGCCGCTGTTATATGGCATGAGAAACAGCTTTCCCTTTGGAGCGTTTCTTAACATCCGTAGAATATAATCGGCCCTCTCTCGAACGTAGGCGACGCGATCTACATTCTGTTGAATTGGTGAGACGAGGACTAGAGAAATAAACTCAAACCGTTGATCCATACCTGCTCTTGCACAATAATCCGCTAAGTATCTGCAAAATAATTAGGCATATTTGTTACGTAAAAACAACATATATAAGATCAAGAATGATAAATAATTAAATTGTTTAAGGATAAATGTATTACCTGATGTAAACCATTATGCTGTTTGCACTGATTTTTTTAAATATTATGAAATGGTAGACATCTTCAAACCTGATATTTATGGGCATGTCATAGCCAATGACGAACTGTTTATTGGGCACATTATTTTGGTACCGTCACGTATAGAATTTTGTGCGTAATATGCCAAAAGTCTCAATTCGAAGGGAATTTCACTGACAAAAGCTTGGTAAAGATCATGTCTGAAATTTTTCGCTGACTCTGCACATGACTTTAAAGCTTGTTTTTTTAAACGAAAGCTCCACAGTGAAAGAAGTTATGTTTCCACCCACACTCTTTCTTTCCTTTGGACTAAATCGGCACTTCTAAAGTAAGATATCCAAATGGATATGTGCTCTCGAGCAAGCACTCTAATCCAACTCTGTAATGCATCCCTTTCCTTCTTTAATGGTTACCCTTTCACGTCAAACGAAACTTCAATTCATTCTCCCTTTGTCCTAACTTGGTGGACTCTTTTCATAAGAGTTGCTCTTCGTTTACCATCTTCATCGGGATTGAATCTAGGTGAGTAAGTTCGTCGTGGTTTTCCAATTTGAGTTTGAGTTGAGCATTCCTCCTTGTGATATTGCGATATTTTAAATCAATCTAAAGCAACTCCACACCGAAACACGTTAAAAAACAAAAAATCTTTGCCATTAAATCATTATAAAATCATGGCACCCAAACACATAAAAAGCAAACAAAAGCATATATTAAATCATTGTAAATCCGTGCAAGTAAACATATACTTTACTTAATTAATTACGGAAATGACATACAACCATATCAAAAAGGCATTTTATCAAACATGTCATATGCTAATATATAAGTCACAAAATCAACACTTTTTTCGGAAAATTGTCAAATCCTTGCCTTACCCAAGCAATTTAATTCAATCTAAAACTATTTCTAACTCAAAAAGATATTTTATCGAACATGTCATATACGAAAATTTAACTCACAAAATCAACAATTTTTCTAAAAAATTGCCAAATCCGTGCATAACCCAATCAATTTAATTCAATCTAAAACTAATTCAAACTCAAATAAGCATTTTATTGAACATGTTAAATGCTAATATAGAAGTCACAAAATCAACACTTTTTCCATAAAATTGTCGAATCCGTGCCCTACCCAAGCAATTTTAAAGCAATCTAAATCACGGCCACAATCAATAATCATTGAAGGTGTAGGGGACGGATTTTGGACGGAAACTTCCCAAATCAACTATCAACGAAGTCAACAAATTTTCTCTGGAAATTTGATAAACCATCGCCTCACCTAACCATTGTACAACAAATCAAAACTAAGTCTCACTCAAAGAGGCATTTGGTCAAACATGTAGTGTGCATAAATTTAACATGCAAAATCAACACTTTTTGCTAGAAATTTGGTAAACCATCGCCTCACCCAACCATTGTACAACAAACCAAAACTAGGTCACAATCAAAGAGGCATTTGCTCAAACATGTAGTGTGCATAAATTTAACATGCAAAAGCAACACTTTTTTTCGTGGAAAAAATCACCCAAAATCACAACAACAATCAACAATCACCTAAAATGAAGTTTACAATCAAACAAATTCACTTCCATCAACCAGTTGGTGAAAGAGAGACCGAAAACTTACCAAATACTCGAGTGTGGGTATGGGTGGGTCAATCGGCAACGGAGTGGGCAACGGTCACAAACCAAAAAGAGAGACGAGGTGGCGATGGCGAGGAAAGAGAGAGGGAGACGAGGTGGCGATGGCGAGGACAAGAGAAAATGGAGATGGGAGCGAAGAGAGACAATGAAGGATACACGGCAAGTAAAGAGAGAGAATGGAGGGAGATACTGAAAATGAGAGAGAGAAAGTGGAGGGAATGAGGTTTTTATTTTGTTTTTATATCTAGGGAGCACAATTTGGTCCACATGCACGCGCGCACACTTTACGGGAAATTTTTTAAATTTCCCGGAATAGATACCACGACGGTTTTTAAGAAACCATCGTGGTATCATACCGAGGATACCACAACGGCTCGTTGGCAACCCTATTGGGTCCGCGAGAGCAAAATTCAACTAATTCCTCAACTATGTTGTTTTCCACTATACATCCGTCCGGCCTAGTTAAGTTCTTCACATAACCCTTCAAAACCTTCATATACCTTTCGAAAGGATACATCCACCTCAAATGGACCGGTGCACATAGCTTAACTTCCCGAACTAAGTACAACGTTAGGTGGATCATTATATCAAAAAAAGATGGTGGGAAATACTTCTCAAGCATGAACAAAGTCATCACCAATTCTGATTGTAGCGAATCTAGCATAAGTGGATCAATTATCTTAGAGCAAATTTAATTGAAAAATGAGTATAATTTCGTAATTGCATATCTTATATCTTTTGTTAAAACTCCCCGCAATACAAGAGGCAATAATTGTTGCATCAAGATATGACAATCATGTTTTTTCATTCCAGTGAGCCTCAAAATCCTTCATCAACACCAACCTTTTGAAGTTGGAAGAGTACTCACCTGGCACTTTCACGGACGCAAGTCATTCACGAAGCTTTCTATTTTCTTGTCTGGATAATGTGTGCTTTGTCGGAATTAAGTATGTGCCATTCGATCTTTTGTCAGGAAGCAAATTTAGTATAATATTCATCTCTTTAAGATCCAACCGTGCCTTTTCATCATTTTTTTGTTTTGTTTGGATGTCAAGCAACGTTCCCACTATCGATTCACAAACGTTTTTCTCAATATGCATAACATCTAAGCAATGACGAACGTAAAGTGACTTCTAATATGGAAGTTCATAGAAGATTGACTTCTTCTTCCAAGGTCCATCTACAACTAGAGCTTTACATTTTCTCTTTCCCAAAACTACTTTCACATCTTTAACCATCTCAAATACGGCTTCGCCAGACAAAATCCAAGGAACGGATCTTTCTTCGGTATTACCATCAAAAGCCTTCTTTTGTTTGCAGTATCGATGATTTTTTGGCAAGAATCTCCTGTGACCAAGGTAAACGGTTTTCTTACCATTCTTCAACCGGATGGAAGATGTTTTCTTCATACAAGCTGGATAACCTATAGAACTCTTCACGGGATAACCAGATAGGCTGCCAAGTGTAGGAAAGTCATTAATTGACAAATCAACATTGCACGTAAATTGAACGTATCTTGACGGTAAAAATCTCTAACTTGTAAACCATCCTCCCACAAGCTTTTTAGGTCATCAATTAATGGTGCCAAGTACACGTCAATGTCATTTCTCGGTTGTTGAGGGCCTGAGATCAATAAAGTCAACATCAAGAACTTCCGCTTCATGCATAATTCCGGAGAGAGATTGTAGTTGACAAGTATGACTGGCCAGGTACTATGCCGATTACTCATGTTACTATGTGGGTTCATTCCATCGGTCGACAAACTGAGATGTAAATTCCTTGGTTCTGCGTTAAAATCTAGATGATTGTCATCAAAGGTCTTCCATTGTGGTGCGTCGGCTGGATGCCTAAGTTTGCCATCGTCAACGCGATTATCATGGTGCCATATCAAATTCTTTGCATGCTCGGCATTACGGAATAAACGACGCAAACGTGGAGCCGGTAGAATGTACCATAACACCTTAACTGGCACTCCTTTTCTACCATTCGATGGTATCTTGTCCTTCTTCCATCTTGACTCGTTACAAACCGGACATTCATCTAAATCTTCATATTCTTTCCTGTAAATGACACAATCATTTGGACAAGCATGTATCTTTTCATATTCCATTCCCAAAGTGCTCAGCATTTTCTTGGCCTCGTACATACTAGGTAGCACTTTGTTATCCTTTGATAGAACATCTTTTAGAAATTCTAAAAGAGTCATGAAACTAGAATTCGTCCATCCTCCTGACGCTTTCATATTCCATAATTTAACTAATGCCCCTAATTTTGTATATTTTGTACACCTGACATACAAGGGCGTTTCGGCATAATTAATCATTGCCTCAAATAACTCTGGACGATACACAAAGTTTTCTTCCAAATCATTTATCATAGTGAACATATTATCACCAACATCTTCCTCCACAATAAGCTATTTACCTTTAGTACTCGTAGATGTATATTTAATATAGAAAAAATCTTTGCCATGTAAATACCATGTTTGGTAAAAATAAATAATCCCATAAGCACGCAAATGCCCTCTAACATCATCAATGGAATGAGATCTATGATTACCACAAATTTGACATAAACACATAATCTTATCATCTTGTATGTGAGCTTTGGCAAATGACAAAAATTCTTCAACACCATCTTCATATGCTTTAGACAATCTATCAAATTACATCCATTTCCTATCTATGATTTGCAAATCCTAAATAAAAAAATTACAATACTTAGAAGTCAAAGTACTAACACCGGCCCATTAATTGATCAACAATTAAAAATTGAAAAAACATAACAAAACCATCTAAAACCATAATTAATAATGTCTAAATATCGGGGGGGAAAAATAACATTTTCTGAACACTTAATTTAACACCCATTGCACAATTTAACTCTAAATTGATCCCAAAACATATATATAAAAAGAAAACACCTTATAAAATCATACAAATCAATAATATTAATACTACGTACTAAGAAAAATAATAACAAGAAGAAGTTAATTAGTTATCACTTACAGATAGCTTATAATGATGGATATAGTATACGGCTTAACTGATGACGTCCAATGGTGTACTGACTGTTTTCGGAGCGATTTGATCTTATTTTGGGATATGAAGAGTTGTTGATGTGAAAAATTGAGGGCGACAACACTCGGCGTTTTGTCAAAATTTTTCACTAATTTTGCACAACCGTTTGTTAAAAACCGTCGTGGAAGCTTCAAGCATCCACGACCGTTTCTAGAAAACAGTCGTGGAAGCTGCAGCTTCCATGACAGTCAGTGCTTTCATGACAGTTTTCTATAACCGTCATGGAAGCTTCGGCTTCCACGACGGTTTTCGGAACTCTTTTCCGTTCGGTGTTTTTTCTGCATTTTCCACAACGGTTTTTTTAAAAACGGTCCTGGAAGCTCCGTCGTGGAATCCATATTTTGTAATAGTGTAGGTTGCCAAAGACTATAAACAAGGACTCGAAAGGACGATCCGTCAGCATTCATTCTTTAGTTTTTAAGCAAAACCATTGTATAAAGGACACTTTACACGATGGTTTTTTCACCAAAACCATCGTGCAAAGGTTTGTATGACGGTTTTGGTGTAAAAACCGTCATATAAAGTTCTCAGTTTAGCGAAATTTGCTCCCTCTATTTCTCTATTCAATGATAGTGTGAACCGTCATAGAATATTGAGATACCACGATGGTTTTTTAACCGTCGTGGTATCTCAAGAATATTCCACGATAGTAGATTACACGATGGTTGTCTAACTGTTGTATAAACTTTAGACGATGGTTAATAACTAAGGGTGGCAATTCATGTCACGTGTCGGGTTCGTGTCGTGTTAGAGCCGTGTCGATATTTTTTCTTCTCCGACCCGAACACGACCCGCGACACGAACACGATACGAACCCGTCACGGGTTGACACGACACGAACCGAAATTGACCCGCGGCACGAAATTGACCCGCGACACGAAATTAACACGAAATTGACCTGAAATTTGACCCAAAATTGACACGAAATTGACCCGCGACACGAACTTGACCCGAACTTGACCTGAAATTGACACGAAAATTGACACGAAAAAAACGAGTCCAACTCAAACACGACACGTTTTTTTTTTCACGTCAATTTTCCCAACCCGAACATGACCCGCCCCCTATTTTTCCCAAACCGAATCCGTAAAATTCATGTCGTTTTCGAGTCGTGTCGTCGTGTCGCAATCCGTATTGCCACTCCTATTAATAACCGTCGTTAAATCTATAATTTTTACTAATGAAAGGGGAACAACCAAGGGAGCTCATGAATTTATGCAATAAGCTCAATCAATTATGGCGAATTAATGGTGACTGGAAATTCTCTCTTTATTAGGGAGAGGTCTGTTTCAAATTTAATTTCCCTGAATAAAACAGTCTTGGACTCCTGACTCCAAGCAGAAAATATATGAGTTCGTTTTCACGACCTTGCAATATTGGGACATCCAAACCTTGTTCAAAACATCTTAATGGTACAACAAAGTCGCCAATAATTTTTTTTTAATGGTACGGAGCTCTCAAATTTTGGACTTAAGAGCTCTTACTTGAACTTTTTCTCTCCACCCGCGAATCTAAAGTGCCAATAAAAATCTTGTTTAGTAAAAAACGCAGTACGGAAAACCTAAACAAGGAGGAAAAAAAAAGTACACGATATCTTCTGTGGAACCCATCACAACGACAACTCTGTAGCAAAATAGCAAACCCAGCAACATTTCTTGAAATAATATGATTTCTTATGTGAATTACTTGTGTGATCGAAGCACGGTAGTTGCTATGTGTAAATAGGTAATCAGATTTCTCTTCATGTACAAATGAAGCCCTGTTCGTTTTATTTATAGTTCAATTACTTGTTTTTTTTTTATGTAAAATATATACTGCTTGACTTTAGGGTGGAAAAAAAATCAAGATTTTATATGTAAGCACAGTACTTATTTTATTCAGACAACAATAGTGATGAATACAAAGATTAATCATCTAAATATTTTTAATATAATTAATCCCAATCTTCATCAGTATTGCTGTCAATATTAAAATTGCCATCTTTCCCTAAAAATAAAATAAAATAATGTTAAAGTTGCCAAATGAATATTTTGATATATCGCTTGTACACTATTGTCCTTCTTCTTCTTCTTCTCTTCTCTTTTTTTTTTTCTTTTTTTTTTTTTTTTTTTTTTTGGTGAATTTCCATCGTTTCTCACTTTCCTAGGATCTTGGCGTGTCCAGATATGCAGTTGTTTTATAGACATCGAACTTGAAAATTTGTTGTCGTTTTAAAATACTCATTTCTAGGATGTTGTCGTTTTCTAATATAATGTTGTTTTCTTGACATTGCCCTTTTTAAAATATGTTGCGGTTTCTCATAATATCATGTCTTTTTTTACCAGGGTATTGTTGTCTCAAGCTATGCTTTTTTGTTATTATTATTTTAAATTTTGAATGATTGTAATGTTATTTGACAAATGAAATTGGGCTATTTATTTTTCAACTTAATTGTACAATTTATTCGTTTTTGTATTCCACTTGCACAATTTCCTTTGGGTTGTCTCAATATTCCCAACAGGGTTAAAATCTTCATGTGTAGTGCTTTCTATAGATTCCTGCCCACCAGTGAGAATGTTCTACAGATAATTGTCGTTTTTAATCATTGTTGTCGTTTTAATGTATATTGTTCTTTTTAGAATGTCGTCCTCAGATTGTTGTCGTTTCTTAAATTTAAGCTTATGCTTCGTTTAGTAAAACGGTTTGAGTTGAAATTTTTAAGTTTAAGTTGGTTGACTTTTTAAAAAATAGTTATAATTTTTATTGACTTTTCATAAAAAGATAAAAACTGAGATAAAAATTTTGAATTTAAGATGTAATGCCAAATGTAAGCTTACATTATGTGTGTATACTGTTATCGTTTTTAAAATATATTGTCCTTCAGAAGATCTCTCGATGATTGGTTTTCTCATATGTTGTTGGAAAATATGATGTCCTTCCAATTAATTGCCATCTCTCTTTGTCCATGTTGTTGTCATTTTTGAGACATTGCGTTTCTAAAAATAGCTTCTTTTTTTTTTTTTTTTTGGGTTAAATTTGGAGGGGTTAGTCTTAAATTGTTTTTCGTTTTCAATTGCTGTTTGATTTAAAATAAAAATAAAAATAAATAAAAATAAAAATAAATAAAATAAAAATAAAAACGTTTGTCACTACAGTCTTTAGAAATTCACCTTCCAAACCAAAATGATTGCTTTCTTTACTCTTGTCGTTTTTAGGAAAGTTTATTACCTGTGTTGATATGATGTCGTTTCTGAAGATGTTTTCCTTTTTGGCAGGTGTTGTCGTTTTGTTAGATATTGCCGTCATTGAAATGGTGTAGTCTTTCGCTGTTCTTCTAGTTGTCGTTACCAGAATCAGAATGGTATCTCTTCTACATTCATCGTCGATGCCAAGTCCAGCATTTGAACCACCCCCCTCCACCATCTAGATTAGCTGTTTTTTATTTACAAAAATATGTGCAAAACCGTTAGGCGAGAAAAGTAAAATCGTCAACCAAAGTTTATCATCGGTACAATACGATTGCGTTTCTAAGAAGTACGTGCTATTATAAAAAATTCAAAATGGTGCTCTTTAAATCTAGTCGTATTTGAGGCGTGACCTTCTTAAATGTTGTCGTTTTTTAATGCTATTGTTTCTAAAACGCATTTCTCACTATGATTGGTTTTCTAACCATTGTCGTTTCTGAACTTCTGTTGTTTTGAAATATTGTGGTATATGATGGTTTTTGTCGTTTTTTAAGGATCATGTTGTTTCTTCCAGTGATTTGTCATGCTTATGTGACGTCGTTTTAGCGCCCTTGTTTTGGCCCTTTTCTGTTAAGTACTGGATCGTGAATCCAATTTAAGCTAATTTTGATTTTGACAACGTCTGTGGCTCAAATTTAAGGATGTGGTACTGCTTTGCTTTGATGTATCAGACCAGTAATTACAATTACGATCAGGAGTCTTCCAGTGCCTAGACTATACTATATTAAATGTGTGTGTATATCAAACTATTAAAACACTAATATTTTTGTCATGGCTGCAGCCACAGTAGACACATCATGAACAAGTTTGTTCATCTCGGTCAGAGGAGAAGTCCTTTTGAAGCTCTTTCCACATAAATCAGCCTCATTTCCGCAGACCTGAAGCCACCTGTAAGGATGGAGCCACAAAGCCAAGACTTTAGCCTCCGTTTGATATTCAAGTTTAACTAATTAAACTGTACATTTTTATTTCAATTATTGTCTTTTTCTGAAAAGTTAACAAAATTTACAACTAATTTTTGAAAAATCAACTAATTTCAACTTAAATTTTTCATCTCCAAACCAATTTACTAAATGGAGGCTTAACCAAATAAAAAAAAAGTCAAATTTAAAAAATTAAATAAAATTATTTTAGTATAGGCAAAAGAAGAATAAAAAATAAAATTAAATAATAATGAAAGAAAGCAAACAAAAAAGATACTGACACATCGGATATAAGTGAAGAACAATATTATTTCAAAGGGGTAAAAAAAAATTTTTTAAAACAATTTGAAGAAAGCCAAATAAAAAAAAGTCAAATTTAAAAGAAAAAAAAGGGAAAAAAAAAAAAAAGGTGGGAGTGACACATGACAAAAGATAAAGTAATGTATTTTTTTTTTTTAGACAAATGCCCTGAAAAATAAAAGTATTTTAGAATTGAGAGCCATAAAACAAAAATTAACTATCATATATTTGAGTTAATTTTTTAGATAGGGAATTTCTTCAATAGGATAAATAAAAAGAAAAAACTTAGTCAAAAAAAAAAAAAAAGCAGGAAAGGAAAAAGGGAAATGAAAGAAAGCCAGGTAAAAAAAAAAAAAAAAAACAAAGGCAAATTTGAAAGGAAAAAAGTTATAAAAAAAAAAAAAAAAAAAAAAGAAGGAGAGAGTGACACATGGCAAAACGATAGAGTACTTTTTTGCTCTTTTATATATGTTATTATATAAGATAACTATATTAAAAAAATAAAAGTTTTCTAAAAATGTTATTCAAAAATTTAGTTGAGTTAGGTTGTCTTTTTGTTTTGTTTTTTTGTTACTTTGTCTTGATTTGTTACTTTCTTCTATTCTTTCTCCTCCTTCTTTTTTTTTTTTTTTTTTTTTCACTTTAACTGTTTCTAAAATATGTCTTTTTTTATTCTTTTATTTTTTTTCTCTGCAAAAAAAAAATTTTTTTTTTAACCTTTCAAAAAAAATCTTTTTTTAATGAATTTAATTTCTTAATCAAATTTGTCCCTAGAAAAATATATTTTGAAATATGTATTTGGTGAATAAGTTTAGTTTAAGATTTTTAAGTTTTAATAGTAATTTTTGTTGGCTTTTCAGAAAAGATAAAAAACTTTTTCAGAAAAAGAAAAAAATAATAATGAAAAAGTACAATTTAGTTTAAAATGAGATGTAAAACAAACAAACAATATTGGTTTTGCTGAATCATTGAATATGCTGTCATCTATGTGTTCTTTTTTTTTTTCTTTTTTTTTGGTAATCATTGTTTATGCAATTATGGTGTTTGGTTGAGTTCGCCAGCATTTTTAATGTCTATTGGATAAGAAATGTAAGATATATAAGCTTCGAGATACTAATCTTGACTATAACTGTAAATATGGGTCAAATTAAGCAGGTAAACTCATTACCTGTATTTTTAGCCCAAGGGCTGGCCTAGCCAGGCTAGTTAAATTTCGGGCTTGGTCCTAGCCCGATGTAATCACTAGGGTCAGGTTGGGTCTAAGTATTGAGCCCACCGGGCCATCCAACTAGCCCATTTAGCCCACCCGAAGCTCAGCCCGCCAACCCGCCCGCTTTTTTTTTTTTAAGAAATTTTTTTTAACAACATATTATAAATTTATAATGATATGTTTGTAAATTTTTTATTGTAAATCATTTCAAATATATAGTATTTTGTTTTTAACTTGTAATTTATATTTTTTCTTCAAAAATATAGTAATCTGCTTTAAAAAAAACGGGGGGGGGGGGGGGGGGGAACAGTAGCAATTGCAATGCAATGGTAGGTGTAACTGTACGTATGTAACAAAGGCCAAAAAAAAAAAAAAAAGATTGGGAACATGCTGCTCAACGAATGCAACGCACAACCCATAATCAAGAATTGATATAAGAATTTGAGAACTTATACCCAACGATAATGTTCCTGAGGTGAGTAGTGTAGGCAACTTGGCTTTTTTTTTTTTTTTTTTTAATTCTTAAGTACTTAAAGTCTAATTATGTAATAATAATATTGCACTATTTTTCATTTACGAAGATTGAAGATTTTACAATTACTTATATTGTCTTATTTAGTTCTTTTATATTTTACAAAATGATTTTGTTTTTTTTTTTTTTAAATCTTTAAAGCGTTTACCTATTTATCCGGTCCGAATTTAAGCCCGCCAAACTTTAGGGCCGTGACAGGCCTACAATTTTAAATTTTAGGTGGGCCCAATCCGGCCCAGCCCGATTATTCTTTTATGTCTTTAAGGGCTAGGCCACGCCATCCAAATTTACACGATCAATCCTAACTACTCTAAAAATATTCTAGTTCCTAACTAAGGGTTCGTTTGAAAGAGATTTTGGTAATGTATTTTTGGAGATATTTGAAATTGGAGTTTTAAAAATGCTGTTTGATTGAAAATAATTATTTGGAGTGAAAAATTTTTAAATTTAAAATGTGTTTTAAAAAAATATCGATATTGTTTTATTTATCTAGAAATTCTATGTAATGTAAAAAAAAAAAAAAACATTTTAGTTGAACTTGAAACAATAAAATTATGAATTTTTAAAATTTAAATGTACTTGTAAATTTAAAAACGTTAATAATAAAAAGAAGTTTTGAGATGAAAAAAAAAAAAAAAAAAGGGCAAAAGATTCCCACGGACCCAAATGTACTTTTGCTTTGTAAAAGTTAAATTAAAGCAGAGTAGGTGTGCCATTATTTTATTTTTACTTCTTAACTACTAGCCGAATCATTCATTACATGTGACTGTTTGTATCTTTCTAGTTTCTAGTAATTTAATTGCTATCTTTTTCCAGCACCTGGGTTGTTCTCTAATGTTTACAGTTTCAAACACAAATTTTCTCATTCTTTTTTTTTTTTTTTTTCCGTTGTCCAAATTTACCAGGCCAAAAGTTGTTGTTGTTGTTGTTGTTTTTTTTTTTTTTTTTTTTTTAATGGAACTGCAGCAAAAGTCACTATGAAGCCATAGGGAAATTTGTATCACTGGAAGAAGCTTTCCAGGGGGTTCCGTAAATATAGGAAACATAACAATATTAAAAAGGATTCTTGTAATGGCGGGAAAATAAAATTTCCTTTATTATTGGGTCTTAATTCTTGCATTTCACATACACGCAACAACACAAGAACTTATATAATAATTAAGGGAAGACAACATGCATAACACATAATTAGCAATAGATTCTTACCCAGAAAAAGAAGTACAAAGTGCCACTACTAGTTATGTTTCAAAAGCAACCCGCACGTTTGTAATGGTTGTTGCAGGTTTCCTGCTTCCTGTTGTTCGCATCGGGGGAGCAGGGTCCATACTTCCCGTTCCGACCGCAAGCTGCTTGGCCTCTATTAGATGAGGCTTTCTGTGTCAGTTTGCTGTTATCAATGGCAACAATCCTGCGACTAATTTCGGAAGGCATCTGGAACTCTAGCTCCTCGTCCAGCCCAGCAATCAGGCATTTTTCCATGTTGCTTTCACAGATCATGGATGTGGTACCGGTGGCGTTAATGCTCTTTGGTGAAATTGTACCACTAGCTCCGCAGCAACTTGGCTCCAGTAAAATCACCGCCGTTGTTGTAATCAACACCAAAAGGATCAGAGAGAGATGATTCCTCCGGACAATGGGTTTCATGATTTCTACCTATCGTGGACCTAGCTACGACGCTACCTTCGTTATTTTCAACCCGCTTACTCGAAATTTATATAACCTCTGTGTACGGAGAGACGGAGATGCGGTGGGGAGCATGTTGGTTTGATCGCTCGAATAATTCCACTTTCAAAAAATAAGCTCACTTTCACTATTTTTATCTATAATTCTAACTTAAAAACTCTTTTTTTTTTTTTTTTTTCAAATTTTGAAAATCCATAACTCTATTGGTAGAAATGAGATATTTTTTTTAAAAAAATTATATAAAATTTTGATAGTAATAAAACAATATCCATATTGATTTTCTTTTTCCCCGACACATTTCAAGTTTTATACTTTTTAATTCCAAACAATTCATTTTCAATTAAATGCACAACTCCAAAACTCAACTAATCTCCAAGTAAAATAACTTTAATTCTCTATATCAAATGGACCAAGCAAACGGGTCTGTACATGTTAATATAGAAGAAAATTGTGACAAATAGCATATTTTATAGGTACTTTTGAAATTTGTAACAGTTTTTTAAATATGATAAATTATAGTATATATTTATGAGTAAATCTTTGGCTTCTTCGATACATCCTTGAATTTTCTAGTGTATAACATATTTACAGTTAATTTTTAATAACAAATTTAATTGTACATTTTCAGGTTAGAGAGAGAAAGAGAGAGGAGGAGGAGAGAGAAAGAGAGGAATAAGAAGGAAGAGTATTTATGATATTGTGTATGATCATAAATCTAATTAGGTTATTTATCATTATGTTTAAAACTTCATAATATAATTTACTATCACTCTTTTCAGAAATGCTATTTTGCTCTTTCTCCCTAATATAAATAACAATAACTTATTCAAGAAAAGGACAACATAAAAATGCACATGCGCATTAGTGCTAACAAGCAAACACACATGCGCACCGCTGTCCGACTGCCACTCATGGTTGGCCACAACCACTTGTGTCTTTGCTGGATAAAAGTATCCAATGTATGATCTTAAAGTTGTTTCCTATAATAAAAATTATAAAAATGCAGTATTGCTCACATAAAGCCTTTCTTATTGCCAATTTACAAGTTCATTATCAGCCAAAAATCCAAAAGCCCAGCATTTCTTGTTCACGTTGGTCGATTGGTCTTGTCTAGACATTTGAGGAAAAAATGGATAAAATTTAATCAAGAAAAATTAATTTGCTTAAATAATAAGGGAAAGACAACATTCATAACACGTGATTAGCAACAGATTCATACACAGGAAAAAAAAAAATACAAAATGCCACTACTAGTTATGTTCAAAAGCAACCCTCGAGTTTATAATTAAAAACATTTGAAAATCAAAATCAGACCTCATTAAAAACCTCACTAATAAAATGTAACCTTGTACGAGTGAGGGGTTAACACAACCACTTATGCATTTTTCTGGATAAAAGCATCCAATTTATGATCCTTAAAATGTTACAATACAAATTGTAGAAAGGCATTATTGTTCACGCAAAGCATTTCTTTGTTGCAAATTTACAAATTTATTAGCAGCCAAAAATCCAAAGAGCGACGTAAATACGATGTCAATTTCTTTTTGCTGTAAACCATGATTTCCAATCTTTGCTTGGATTGGCCACCGAACTCCCTTATTTATTTATTTATTTATTTATCTGACAGACCAACTAAATGTGGTTTTAGACACTAGCGTTGTACAATATTTCCTTAGCTGTCGGCACCATCAATATGTTGGCCCTACGGCCATTATTGTCGGCGGGTTTGGATTCTCTACGTTTACCTTCAAAGGAACAGTTATTGTTGTTTCATCCAGCGGTTGGGAACTTAACATAATGATTTGTGATCAAAAGCCATCTAGAACTTGCCCTATGAAAACGGTTAATTTCAATTTTAGTCGTTAAATAAGATCAGTTGTCTTATTTTGTCTCCTAAAATTGAAAATGTCATGCTATTGACATCCCACGAGCTACTAAAATGTTTTACTATGAATCCTTCTATGACAGCAATGTTAAAAATTACAAAATGATGAATGAGTGAAGATAATTTATTAGAATGAATGCTGGTTGGTTTATTAGGCGATGAATTAAACAGATTCACGTTATTTAACTGCTCCAGCATATGAAAAACTACAATTTGGGTTAGTTAGATGACATGGTTCCGGTTGAATTCATCCGCTCAATTAACCATTTAGGGTCCATTTAGTGAATGAGTTTAAGTTGAAATTTTTAAGCTTGAATATTAATTTTTGTTGACTTTTTAGAAAAGACAAATAACTTTTTCAGAAAAGACAAAAACAAATTATCCTTATTCACCTTATCAAACTTTTTCAGAAAAGACAAAAACAAAAAACTTGAATAGTAATTTTTAAGCTTGAAATTTGAATTTAAACCCTAAGTTTAAACTTACAAAACAAAAGGAGCCTTAAACTTCATCTTATCAAATTACCCTCCATCCACCTATATTCACCAGAGCTTCGTGTGTTTCATTCCATCATTTTTTAACATTTTCCTCTATAAGGGACCAATAATTGCAAAACGTTTTAAAAGCTGATATACCAGTAATGTAATAATTAAGTTTTAGGTGACATAGCTATATTTTTCAAAGGCTAAAACTTAAATTTACCAAAACTTAAAAAAAAAAAAAAAAAAAAAAAAAAAAAAAAAAAAAAGCTTGAAGTCAATATCACATGAATATTTATGCAATGTTTGACTACAGGAAAGGGTATTACTAATAAATTTGTGCTTTATAGGCGTTAACACAGGTACTATCAACTAAAAGACTAACAAAAGAAGTATCAACTTGTTTAAATGGATGTATTATTTGTACCCAAAAAAGAGTGTATGTCGATAAAAATCTAAAGTCTTGATTAAGTATTAGACTCTTTAGAGTAGATCGCTTATCCTCCATCCATTAGTTGGCTATGATTTAGTCGATTGATTTCTTAGGATTAATTTCAGTTTTAACCTTCCTTGAAATTTAAATTGGCATATCATTGGCATCGAAGCCTATTAAATATATCACTATTGATCCTTCCGTGATAAAAAAAAAAAAAAAAAAATGTTAAAAAGCGATAAAATAAAACAATGATGGAGGGTAATATTTTGTTAAAATGAATATTAGCTAGGTAGTTGACTGATTGAGGGAATTAAACTGGATTCATGTTATATATCCAATTGATTCAACATATAAAAGCTCTAATTTTGGATCAACTAATTATATGAATACAATTTTTTTTACATGCCCAATCAATCTCTCGGCATTCATTTCATTATATCACCCTCAACCCACCCATCAAGTGAGTCTCACATATTTAATTATGATGCTTTTTTTTTTTTTTTTTTTTTTTTCCGTTTTTGCCAAAGAACGATAATAATGAAGCATTTGATAGTTTAGTTATGAATAATGTAATGCAGTTCTAAGAGTCCAAATGAGACAATATTCATCTCTCGACGGTTAAAATTGAAATAAACTGTATTTTTAAATGGATAGGAGCACATGTTTCCTTACTAAAAGCTATTAAAAGTGAATATATATATATATATATATATATACAGAATATAAATAAATTCAGAATCTAGCCTTAATGGTAATCCAAACAAATAATAAAAGATAAAAATAAAAATAAAAATCCTTCATAGAAGGTTAACGAATCCAATCGAAAGCTGATAATTTTATTTATATATCTTGAAATCATTTCCCTTTCATGTACAAAGTATATACAAAATCAACAATAATGTATTTTTTATTCTCTGTTTGGATGGAGTGTCTAATTTTCGAAATAAGAAAATTTTTACAAAAGAGTATTTTTCCCAACTTTTTCCACATTTTTTTCTCCATTTGAAAGGGAAACACTATGTTATTTTCAAACATATGTTGTACAATACCATTTTGAAAAAATAAAATGAATCTTTTTGAAATATTCTCACAATGCACTATTCCCAATACAATTTCTTCTCATTCTAAAAAACCTTTTGCTTTCAAAAAGGAAAATTTCTTACCCAACCAAATATTATACTATTTTCAAAATGAAAAGATCTTTTTCATTTAAAACAAACAAAATTTTCCTTTTTTTTTTTTTAAAGGAACAGACGATCTAAAAAGAGCCTAAGGGTCCGTTTGGTAAAAGAGTTTGAGTTAGAAAATTTAAATTTCAATAATAAATTTGTGTTAAATTTTCAGAAAAGATAAAATTTTTTTTCAGAAATAGACAAAAACTGAGATGAAAATTTTGGTTTGAAATGATTTTCCAAACCCAGTCAAATAATTATTAAAGTTGCCCCAGTTTATCCTAAGAATGTGAAACTACGGTCTCTACTCCTTTTTTCCTTTTTCCTAGCAAATGCATAATTATTTATCTTCTTTTTGGAAACATATGTAACATTGATGGACTAGATTAAACTATTCTTTTGTCGTTTTCCTATTTTTCAGCGTCAAAAAATGCTCTGCCGCTAGAGTCACGCCAGAAGACTTTTACTCTACATTAACATTAACATTAAGGGTACGTTTGGTGAATGAGTTTGAGTTGAAATTTTTAAGTTTAAATAATAATTTCTGTTGACTTTTTAGAAAAGACAAAAAATCTTTTTAGAAAAGATAAAAAATTTTTTTCAGAAAAAGATAAAAATTTGAGTTTAAATCATAAGTTTAAACTTAAGAACCAAACTAAGCCTAAGATAGCAGAACTGGGTTTCACTTTTCTTTTTATTTTTTGCTGAATTTTCACTTCTCTTTTATACTATGTCTTTTGCTACGAACTTTTCTTCTGTACGTAGTACTGTGTCTTTCTAATAACCCTGAGTTTTCCTTGTATGAGTAAAATCTCCATAGAATTTCTTCGTCTTCAAAACGCTAGGATGATTTTCCTGCCCTATCTCTCGCTCATCCTTCACCTACTAACAGTATTTGCAATCACCAACGGACAGCCGCTCCCTTACATCCCGGCGGATGACATAACTGTCGATTGTGGCTCTTCAGGAAGTAACAAAAGACCACAAGGTGACACCCGGACATGGGATGGAGACGTGAACTCAAAATTTTCTCCAATAGAAGGCAAAATTATTGCATCATTCGTCTCACAAGCGACTGATGATAATCAGACACCTCAAGAAGCTGGTACCGTCCCCTACGGATCTGCGCGGCTCTCCCTGTCTGAGTTCACCTACGCCATACCTGTTACCCCCGGCCCAAAGTTCGTAAGGTTGCACTTCTTATCTGCTGCATACGGAAACTTTGACAGCTCCAGGGCCTTCTTCTCTGTCAAAGCCGGTGAATACACCCTCCTAAGCAACTTCAGCGTTGATCTTAATGTTGGCCCACTTGACAGAAGCTATATAGTGAAAGAATTTAACCTAGTTGTCACCGATTTACATCTGAACCTAACGTTCTCTCCTAGTTCTTCAATGCCAGACGCTTTTGCGTTCGTCAATGGAATCGAAGTAGTGTCCATGCCCATTAATCTTTATTACTCGGACCGCGATGGAGAAGAGCGTAGCCTTACCCTTGCGGGACAAGAGTACTTGTACGACTTCAAAAACAACACCGCTCTTGAGATGATGTATAGACTTAACATCGGAGGTCGTGATATCTCTCCAGCTGAGGATACTGGTTTCTTCCGTGAATGGGAGGGCCTGAACAGCGAAAACCAAACGTACCTCAAAATACCAGCAGAGTCAAGTATACTACCTGCTGAGCCTGGCAATAGCCTCAACTTCACATTGATTCCAAACTATACAGCTCCGGCAGATGTCTATCTGTCGGCCCGGGCTATGGGATATAGTAAGGAAGAAAACAAGAAGTACAATCTCACGTGGGATTTCCTTGTGGATCCTGGATTTTACTACATGGTAAGGTTGCACTTTTGTGAGATTGTATCTGTGATGAATTCGGCCGGAGATCGGGTATTTCGTATTTACATAGCGAATCAAACTGCGGAGGCACGCGCCGACGTGATCTTTTGGACTCAGGGAAAATTTGTTCCTTATTTCAAAGACTACATCATCTCAACAATGGGGATAGCAGATAAGAAGTTCAACCTTTCCGTAGCTTTACAAGCACACCCTAACGATTGGATCACTAACTATACCGATGCAATATTGAATGGGGTGGAGATCTTCAAGTTGAATGACCCCATAGGCAACCTAGCCGGTCCTAATCCTGACCCAATTCTTCGTGCACCACCTCCCAACGGCCAACAAGAGGAGATCAACTCAAAAGGTAATCCAACAACTGTTATTGGCGTTGTCTCCGGCGTAGTTTCCGGCGTAATTCTACTATTCATTCTCGGATTCTTCATTCTCCGACGTGCACGAAAAGTCAAAGACGCAGGCTCTAGTTACGGAACTACTTGGTGGGGCCCTATTTCTTTCGCCACGACCAAGTCAAGCAAGACTCGAGGTTCATCGTCCTTGCCGTCTGATTTGTGCCGCTACTTTTCATTGGCTGAGATCAAAGCTGCCACAAACAACTTCGAAGATATTTTCATCATCGGAGTGGGTGGTTTTGGCAACGTGTACAAAGGCTACATTGATGGTGGGACCACCACCGTCGCGATCAAACGACTAAAGTCCGAGTCATCACAGGGAGCTCACGAGTTCAAGACCGAGATCGAGATGCTCTCTCATCTCCGCCACCGCCATCTCGTCTCTCTAATTGGCTACTGCAACGAGGATCGTGAGATGATCCTCGTCTACGACTACATGGCACGTGGCACTCTCCGAGGCCATCTCTACAACACCGAGAACCCACCGCTGACGTGGAAACAACGGCTCGACATCTGCATCGGAGCCGCGCGTGGGCTGCACTATCTGCATACAGGTGCCACGTACACGATCATTCACCGCGACGTAAAGACGACCAACATCTTACTGGATGAGAAATGGGTGGCCAAGGTCTCCGATTTCGGGCTATCGAAAATGGGCCCCACAACCATGTCCAAAGCACACGTCACCACAGTGGTGAAGGGCAGTATCGGGTATCTAGACCCGGAATATTACAAACGTCAACAACTGTCAGAAAAGTCGGACGTTTACTCATTCGGCGTCGTTTTGTGTGAAGTTCTCTGCGGTAGGCCACCGATATTACGCAACGCTGAGAAGGGACAAGTGAGCCTCGCTGAGTGGGCCCGGAGCTGTTACCACAACGGGACGCTTCATCAGATCGTAGATCCTAATCTGACGGGCTTGATTGCGCCGGAGTGCTTGAAGAAATACAGTGAGATCGCCGTTAACTGTATGAAAGATGACGGGACGGATAGGCCGTCAATGAACGACGTCGTGTGGGGCCTGGAGTTCGCAATGCAGTTACAGCAAAACGCGGAGGACAACGACCAGATTGGTGGACTATTAATTGAGGCTAAGGGTAAGGATGAAATCGCTCTCGTGAAAAATAACAACGACAGCGATGGAACATTTACTTGTAGTTGGGAGGTGTCGTCAGAGTTGATGAACAGTAGTGGGGCCACCAAAATCAGTAGCTCCGAGCAAGGATCCACTACGAACGAGTCCATAAAAGGAATGTCCGGGACTGTGTTCTCCGAGATCAATGAACCAAAGGCAAGATGAACAAATCTAGGATGAATAACAATTTGCGACCTGTATTTTTCAATTTTAATGTTGGGTAATTTCAGTTTCCTGTCAGTTTTTTTTGTCGTTTTGTTGAGAAATTGTGATCTGCTGATCGTAGAGGTTAAGCTCTGATAGAAGATCTGTGTAATTTATGTACTGTACTATCGAACAGGTTAAGTTTTGTAAGGTCTTCAGAAAAATATATTAGTGTGTTATACTATTTTCGTGTCGTTCTAGGCACTTACATATGAAATACATGCATGGAAATTTGTTTAACAATGTGATGAAGGAAAACGGAATTAAAGTAAAATCAAATAAAATTTTTCATCGTCGTATCAATTAATTTTTTTTAATTATTTTTTTAATTGACAAGAATTTCATTGAGAGCGCAGGAAAACAAACACAAAAGCAGGCTTGCAAAAACGCATGAGCCACCTATGACCGCAGCAGCCACAGGGTTCCTAAGTGTTACAATTAATGTCTGTTAATTTGACAATTAAATTGCAAGAATATTTATTTATTTTTTTTTTTGGTGAAAAACATCGCGAGAAATCAAATCTTGAGATCAAAGAGATAAAATTTACAGAAATAATAGAAATGCATGCCTGTCCCTCTCTACTATTTGTGTCCCCGTCTACCACTAGTATTCTAAAAGTCAAGTCGTTTTTTGTTTGTTTGCTTTGCTTGCTTGTTTTATTTTTTTCTTTTATTGAAATTCGCTGTCAATCTTTAGAGATAAAACCAAAAAGATTTTGGCAAAAGAAAAGTCTTCATGGAATATAAGAAATGATACAAGAAGATGATAACAAAGGACAAGTGGTTTCCTGACCACGAGTGGAATAGTATTTGCACAATTTGCAAAGACTAATCATGTTAAATCGGTCAACATCAATGACGTACTCAAGTAATTCGCAATTCGTAGCTTAGACTCCGTTTGATTCACCAGTTTGAGTTGAAAATTTTAAGTTTCAATAATAATTTTTGTTGACTTTTTAGATAAGACAAAAATTTTTTTTAAAAAAGACAAAATTTTTTTTGAGAGAATGATAAAAATTTTAGTTCAAACTATGAGTTTGAATAGTTTGAATTATCCATCCAAACATCTCCTTAGTAAGTGTGTACAATTTTGGGATTAATTAGCGTATTCTAATACTATTAGTATTAGTATTAGTATTTATTGAAATACATGTATGGGAATCTTTTTAGCAGTATAACGAGGGAAATTAGTAAGTAATGGGTTTGGCCGTCTGACTTTTTCCTCCTGTTTAGTTTGATTGGAAGAAAAGACGATGACAGTTCATTTTCTTATTTGGTATTAGAAGGAAATAAAGAGGGAATGATTAGTTTTATTTGCAAAATTACAAATTTAGTCTCTTTTTGTTCGACATCTGTAATTTAAATATGTAATATCAATTTTTGTCATTTTTTAAAAGATTAACAAAAATTATAATTAATTTTTAAAAAATCAATTAACTATATTTTAAAAATTTTATCTTCAATCAGTAAATCAAATACACTATCAATCTTTATAAGAAAAAATTGGATTGGGCCAAAAGATTCACAATCTTTTTTTTTTTTTTCGTCATCTCCGTCCTTTCCACGCAATTAAATAAGGTTATTTTTCCCTTTGCACACGTCAGTCCACCTCCCATTGCTCCAACCAAACATATCCTTAAGGTATTCCCAAATATTTATACATGTGTTTTTTGGTTTTTCTGGACATTTTATGAAGTGATATTTGAAGGGGGGAACAACACTAAGTATATTCGATAATCTATAACCTCGTCAGACAGATGATACCTAAGTAGAAATTTTATTAAAATTAATTCTAATTTAGTTACAATTTAAGATGTCACTACAGTGAGGTTAGTGGCAGATTATAATTGTCCATAAATAGTTTTAGTGTATTTTGAAAACGTGAAGAAAATATAATTTCAACAATTTGAAAAACATCATGATTCATATTTGGCCTTTGATTTTTAGTTTTACAGATCACGCTATCATGAACTTCTATACTATTACGCAAACAGTCCCTTATATTTTTGCAGACAAATTATATTTTTAATAGAGATATTTTTGTAATAACTATACCTTAAAGATTTATTGTTTTATGAGCAATATATTTAGTCGTACAATATCTTTTTAAAAAATATTTAATTACCATTTTGTCCTTAATTAAAATTCATGCGATTAAAACTTATTCAATTTCTGTTCAACTTTTTAAAAATTACCGACTAAGACCATTTTTATAACAGTAGAAAAGTCTTTAAAATATCATCCTGCTACTCAAAGATGTTTTTTTGCATCTAAAGAACAAAGATGTTTTTTGCAATTAATTTTTTATTGAGCAGATTATGACTTTCTCTCTCTCTCTCTCTTTCTTTCTTTCTTTACCGTTAAATAGATTCTACATCATTAGCCAAACCAAACAGTTTATATTACTACTTTTTTTTTTTTTTTTTTTAAATTTAAAATCTATTGTACGCATCGCTTCTTCTCTAGCCACATATATATGTCTATACTTTTATTAATACTTTTTATATAATATATTAAATTTAACCCTCTTATACCCCCACTTTCACTTAAATTTTAATTTATTTTATTAAATATAAATTAACAATTGAAATAAGGAAAAAAAAAACTTTTTCATTCTAAAAAAGGAAACATGAAGTATCACCAAAGACAGAGGAAACAATAAAATTTCTTTTGTGACAATATCACTTCCAATAAAATGACTTAAAAAAATTTAATGAGTAAAAAAAAAAAAAGGTTAAGAAAAAAAAAAAACCCTTCCTTAATAATAACCTTAAGGCAAGAAGAAAAACTCGATCACTGTCTAAATAAATAAATAAATAAATAATCAAAGTTTGTCATTCTATAGTTAAAAACGAAATATGTTTGTTTAGAATCACATAAACAAACCTAGCAAGAAAAAATAAATAAAAAGAAGAATCTTATAGAAAACAAAAAAGAATCATTTTCAAACATTAAAAGCAAAAATTAAAAAATAAAAAAAGAGAACTCATAATACTAATGAATCAAAAAAATTAGAAACACATACTTTAATAGTTAATCGCTCTTCAAAAAACATGTTTTCTTTTATTTTTGTTTTACTTGAATCCTCCACCGAAACTTTTCATGTAGTTATAAAGATTTCTTAAGAAAAAATTGATGAGAAACAACTTAGAGTTCATAAAATGAAATTAACGTTAATTAAATTTGTAGAAAAAGATTTTTTTGTTCCTTTAAAAAATATTATTTCCATTATAGTTAATGTCGTATATGAACTCCCCACATACATAATGGATTTATTTTATTTCTATTTATATGTATGTGGGGGTATGAGAATTCTTAATAGATTTAAGATAATTTAATTGTAGTGTAAAAATATGATAAGAATCTTTATTGGTTTTTATAGAGGTATTTATCAATATTGTTGATGTAAATAAAATCTCCCTAAATATATATTTTGTTTGATCTTGTGAAAGTTGTCTCTCATTTTTTTTTATTCTCCACGTTATTTTTTGAGTTTTTACTTTTTCCAGCTGGTGATTCCTGATAAGACTGTGCACTATTATCTCCACAAAAACATATCCAATTTTTGAGTGGCAGAAAATAGACAATATTTTTATGTGATGAGTACTCCACAAGAGAGAGAGAGAGAGAGAGAGAGTTCTTTTTTTAAGAGATGAAAGTGATAATTAGAGTAAGTTCAGGAACATAATTGTTACTTAAAACCCATAAAACTGAATTTGGGCACTCATATATGTAAGCTCATATTTTGTGGGAAGAGAATTTAAAGACAATTCCAAGCCCTGCAATTTTGAGTCATGGGACCGCAAATAATGCATGGATAAAGTCCATGCACTTTGTCAATTCAGTATGCAGATTGGATTATATTGAATAGGATAATATTAAAAAATTGGATTGGGATGTATATGAAAGATTATGATTGAATTTTAACTAATTATCCTATATCTGGTGTTAGACTGTTAAGATGGGTAGGATTTTATATTTTAATTAAATAAATGAAAAATCGACATTTCAGTTAATGCAAACTTTTTCGTCAAAAAAAAAAAGAAAAAAAAAAGAAAAAAGAAAAGAGAGAGAGAGCGAGAGAGAGAGAGAGAGAGAGTCAAATTTTTAAATTGATAAAAAAAAGATTCCAAATCATTACATAACCAATTTTTGGACTTTTTTTATTTTTTATTTTTTAAATGTTAATCTCTCTCACTTTTTTGAAAGGGAAAATTTTATAAACTCACTAAAAAAATATAAAAAATATCAAACATCAGAAACCCCATATTACATGAGACAAAACCTTTGAATAAGGACAGATCCACCAGAGGAAAACATGCATACTTAAAGCTTGATAATAGGAATATACCTTGGCCACTGAAATGGAATATATGTAATGTTCTTTTTGACAAAATCCTGATAATCAATAGATTTCTCGATCAATCAAGGGCCACGACTCAGTAGCATTAGGATCACTACTAACTTCACATAAAAATAATTATATTGGGACTAAAACACTGTCAAGACTTAAATTTGATAGATAAATAACAAATTCGGAAGGTGGAAAAACCACATCCGTTGTTATAAATAATAAAAAATAAATAAAACACCCAAATAAAAAGACGATGAAGATATCATCATTATTACATACAAACTTACAAAAAAAAAAAAAAAAACCAATCACACAGAATAAAGCTTGCGTTTGGTTCGTCAGTTGGAGATGAAATTTTTAAATTAGTTGATTTTTCAAAAACTAGTTATAATTTTTGTTGAGTTTTCAAAAAAAATAAAAAATAAAATTAAAAAAGTATATTTTTTAGTTGAAGCTGAGTTAAAATGCGAGAGAAAACAAAAATCTAGCAACATAGCTGTCTTCCTCACCCACTCAAACAGGTAGACGAAAATAAGAACCTCAATCTTAAAATTTCAACGTCACAAGGAACCCGCTCGACACTCTATGCCAAGGCAATCGAGCACATTCCCCACCGTCAGCTCCCTAGCTAACTCCACTCCCAAACAAAGCCTCCCGCTAATTCTCTACTGATGGCAGAACCAAGCTTAACCCTACACCACATGGCCCGGACCTCCTCGACAGAATCTCTAGCAAGTAGCAATCACAGCAAGCGCACAGTGGCCCAAATCTTATCATATGCATATCGAACCAGCAATTGTGCCATGTGCTAGGTTGGATTAAAAAACATATTGGTTGAGCTAATGATGCTGATTGACCTGCGAATGCCACTCATTAAAATGGGATATTTAATATATATAAATATATATATATATTTCAATTTATTGGTGTGTTTGGATGAACCATTCCAATAATTATTATTGGATTTCAATATAGAATCCGTTTGGAATTGGTTAACCATTTGAGTGAATTTATTTGTATATTTCATGATTTTCAACTCAAATCTAAATCTAAACTTTTATTTTTTTTTGAAATTTGTAAATTTAATTTTTTTTTATTATAGTATTCAAATGTTATATCTTTAGCACAACCTATCCAAATATGTATTTTATTTCAATACACAATTAAATTTTGGCATTTAAATACTAACATTTACACGATATTCTGTGAATATGCAAAATGAAGAAAAGCTAAATAGTTAATTAGGGACCTTGCAAGATTTATTAACCACTGATTACTTCAGAGCAATATTAAGTACCCCCAAAGTCTTGTCTTGTAATTTTATTTATTTATTTATTTTTGTTTTAAATCACCCCAAAATTTAAGCTTGAAAAGAAAGCCATATTACTGGCCCACTGGGGAAAGTTCTTAATTTATTGCATGCCTGTCCCACTCTACTACTTGTGTCCCCGTGTACCACTAGTATTCTAATAGTCAAGTCGTTTTTTGTTTGTTTGTTTTGTTTGCTTGTTTTATTTTTTCTTTTGTTTGAAATTCGTCGTTATCTTTAGAAATAAAACCAAAAAGATTTTGGCAAAAGAAAAGTCTTCATGGAAAATAAGAAATGACACAAGAAGATGATAACAAAGGGCAAATGGTTCCAGGACCACAAGTGGAATAGTATTGCGCAACTTACAAAGACTTGTCATATTAAATTGGTCAACATCAATGACCTACCACTCACTTTCAAAGGAGAATTTTCTAAATAACAAATAATTTATAACACAATAGTCTTGACAATTAAACTTTTTTATGTTCAGAAAAATACTTTTTTTTTTTTACTAAAAATAAAAATGGATAAAGATTGTTTGGTTGTGAAGGGCCTATAAATTTCAGGAATTAAAACAATGATGTTAATGGCGCGCCTTATTGTAGACCAACTTGAACTAGTTAATTATATAATTATCATGATTCTGTTTTCCATGAGATGATCAAAAGTGATGATCGACCCACCCCAACTGACAGAAGGCCGATTAAGACCCCGGGCCCCCAAGTCTAATAACTTTTCCATTTCAAAGAAAACAAAATTAAAAAAAAAAAACAAAAAAAACAAACAAACAAAAGATCCCATAGCAAAACCAATATATATATATATAGAGAGAGAGAGAGAGAGGCAAAGGAAAGTTCGTAGTTTGTCTGTTTCCACAAAATTTCTAGTCTCGTGACATTTCTTTTTTTTTTTTTTTTTTTTTTTAATAATTGGGAGCATATGTATAAATTCTATGAAGCTATTATTGTATCCACAGTCTCTTGACATAATAATCATGAGAGGAAAAAGAAGAAATATTTATTGAAAATTAAAGAAAAAACAAAATGGAAAAAAGGCTTAAGTGGCTTGACAGTATACTTAGATTTACAAGCTA
>CM046379.1:35627083-35695343 GCA_025413485.1 Ficus microcarpa
CAAAAACACCAAAACAGAGACAATTTGGCGATCTTGACTACATACTTCCGTTCAAGTTTTAACTAGTGTATAAATAGGAGTTGATTTTCTTAATTAGTGTTGTGGGTTATATTGTACTTTTTATTAGAGACCATAATTCACAATCATAATACACTTACTCATTTAATTATCAACTCACATGATGACGAACTGTCATGTGAGAATCAGCTTTTTAGGTCAAAGAGTTGGACCATTTATGATTGATCTTCAAGATTTTGATAATTATCATGTGCTTTTTTGGGTTGAAGTTTTTTTGCTCAATCCTGTTCGTTTTATTTATTTTTGTTTTTATGTTTTTTTTTAGTCAATAAAAGTCTAAAAAGGGGGGCGATATGTTAGCATCTCTCGAGAGCGATACCCAATGGGTTTTGAGAGTACTAAGTCAGTAGAAAACAAGTCTTAATTTGTATTTAATATTAGAGCTATAAATATGGACCGAGTTAAACGGACCAACCTGTTGCCCGCTATTTGGCCGTATGACTAGTAATGTGTGGCCTGTTACATGTAGGGCCCGTCCCCAGTCCTGTATAATTCCAAGGGTTGGCCTGGGCCTTAGTTTTGAGCCCAGCCTAACCGGCCCACCCAAAGCTCAGCTTGCTAGTCAAACATGTTACGTTTATGTTTATGTTTTTTATGGTATTTTTATTTTGTTTTGTTTAACAATGCCTTTGTAATGTAAATCATTTATAAACATAATGGAGATATAGTAGAAATAACATATTACTTTTTCTATAAAAAAAAAAATTGAAAATGACCATTGCACAACAGTGATATTATAAACCTGTAATATAGACAAAATTCAAACAAAGTTCAACTCTATGCCCCTATCTAGTTATACTTTTTAATATACCTACTTTTTTTTTTTTTATTTCAGCACTTGATAGCTTGTATTTAAAATTTGAAGTTTTGATGTCTTTTTTTTTTTTTTTGGTGTTTGTTTTTGTTTTTTGTTTTTTTTTTCAAAAGCCTATTTAATCATTTACCCGGCTCGAATTTAAGCCTGTTTACCCGGCTCGATTTTAAGCCTTTGCTTTTCAATCTTCGGGTGGGCCCAACTAGGTCTAGCCAGGCTCAGCACAGCCCGATTTTTACCCACAACTTGTTAGGGTTGAACTGGGCTAGGCTAGGTCGAGCCGTATGAAATTACTTGACTATTTAAGACCTCTAAGAAAGCCAACCAGCTCTTGAACCTCCAAATAATGAGTGCTAGTTTTTTTTGTGCATTTTATTATTTAGGTGAATATAATAAAATTTGTTATTGGTAATTTCCAAACAGTTTTATGGACCAGTTATTCTCTCCAAGATTAGGTGATGACAGACATTGATTTAGCCATTGAGAAAAAATCACAAGTGTAGACTTTAAAGAGTTTACCGTGTGAAAACACTGGTCGTGCTTATGTGATGTCGTGATACTAGCTCAAAGTTGATCAAAAGCGGATGGAGACATGATGGTTTTTATTGTAAGCTGTTAAAGGCTAGCTAGCAACAAATAGGCACGAGCAATAGTAGATAGAGAAGAATTCTTAAGTAGGACTCAAAAACCACCGACAAATGAAGCCTTTATAAAAGGATTATTGTTAGACCCTGGTTTTTCTCCTAAGTTTTGTGTACAATTATAAGTAACATATTACTCACAATTGAGGGCTTGCCAAAGAGATTGACAAATAGTGATGTAGGGAGCAGGCCTTTTGTTCCTAAAGAACGGTGAGACATTATTAGCCTCTTTTCGGCGAGGACCGCCGGGAAGTCGAGCTGCGGGTAGTCGATGGGCCGGGTATGATCTGGGAGTTCCGGTGCGCTGTCTGACAGAGAAGGCGGTACAAGAAGCCAGTACTTCAGTCTGATGGTTGGCTCCAGTTTGTCAAGTATAAGAAGCTTGGAGCTGGGGATATGGTTGTTCTCGAAAGAGTTGAGAACGAATTCCATGATATGAGGTTTCTGGTCAGGGATCTCAAGTATAATATTGATGGTCACTACTGGTTTGCAGTGTAGCCCTTAATTAGTAGTTTAATAGCGCACAGTTTTTTAAGCTTTCATTTTGAGTACTGTTCTTTTTTTAGTGTTTTTTATGAAGAAGTTGTAGTGCTTTTTTACCATGTTACTTTTGGGTTTAGTAACTTTTTTGTAATTGTATCGACTTATTGACTGGGTTGGTTTGATGATTTGGCCTAGTACAAGGAGTTGGATCCATCTGTGATTGGTCCTTAAAATTTTGAATAAATGCCATGTGTTTATTTGTGCTGAAGTTTTTATGCTCAAATCCTGTTCATTTTAGTTATATTTTTTAATTTTTATTTTCTCATTATAAATCTTAAAAAGGAGCGATTAGCATTTACATATCTCGAGAGTATTATCAAATGGACTTCAAAAGTAGAAAAGAAACCTTTATATATTTAAGATTTTCAAAAAAATTAATCAGTATGTGAGCCTTATTTATTCACTGACTTATCATGATAATTTATTATTATTAAGCCACCACATTTGGGTTTTTTTTTTTTTTTCAAATATTAACAATGATTTTTGACATTATCTAAATAGCAGGGGACTTGGATTTTTTTTTTTTTTAAACCCGAACAAATAAGAAATAGAAAAGAAAATCTGAAGATGCCAAAACCGTGGGTTATTTGATGAATATAATATATATTAATAATGCATGAAAGTCATTCGAAGTGATGTAATATAGCTGATGTAATGCACTTGGTTTGTTTGGTTGGTTAGTTTGAGTTGAAATATTTTAGTTGTAATAGTAAAATTTTTTGAATTTTCAGAAAAGACAAAAAACTTTTTGGGAAAAAGACAAAAACTTTTTAGAAAAAAGACAAAAAAAAGTACAATTTAAGTTGAAATGAGATGATGAGGCAAACAGGGGCTTACATCCATCGGTCTAAAAATGGAAAATTAAAAAAAATGATAAATAGAAAGTAAAAAAGAAACGAAAGCTGGCTTTGTTTGGTACATGGAAAATAGGAATAAGGGAAACGAGTGAAGGGAAAATGAATGTGTAATGTAATGAAGCTTCTAAAATGGTTTATTTTTGTAGATGCTTTTACAGTGGTTCTTGGTTCATGAGTAGGATTATACAATTAGAATCTAAAATTTAAGATAAAGACAACCAACTTTGAAAAATAAGATAAAGATACGATACACACTCTTCTCTTAGGAATTTTGTCATTACATAATAAAATGATTCTGCCCAGATCATTAGAGATTAATTATTACATAATTTTATATTGATTAATTGAGGAAAATAATAATAAGTTTTAGTAATGCGATTGTAAATATAATTTAGTCCTAATTTTATATTTGACTAATAAAATGTGATCTTCAAATTACTTAACTTAAATTAGAAAAACTGGATAAATAAGAAAAATAAATGAATAAGCACTAGTACTTTTTTTCCCGGATTTATAAGTGAACATCCATAAACAGGTTCATCGGCTTTGGTCAAATTATGTAATATGATTGTCCAATAATTGCATCCAAGAGTAGTGTTAGAAACAACATATATAGTGTGTTTGATATACAGGTTTAGAATAGCACTTTTAGATTAAAGTTGATTAACCTTTTAAAAATCAGTTATAATTTTTATTGATTTAAAAAAAATAAAAATTGAAATGAACTTTGATGCAAAAAATTTGTAAATAAGTAATAAAGTAATAAGTAAAATACTGTTTCCACGAGAACTGTCATTACCAATTATCGAAATTATATTAATTCTAACTTTATTTGAATAACCGAAAAAATATTTTTTTAAAAATAGCTAAATAACTAAAAAGACACAAGATTAATCATATTGAAATTCTCTAATCCGATTAATCAACATCTATTCCCTATGTTGTTAGTGAATCTCTCTAATATATTCATTAATCTTTCCCAAGTATTAATAATTTATTATAATAAGCCTTATCACCTTTCGGTCTCAAACAACTTATCATAATTCATTAAGAATAAGAAATTTATGATGCTGCACAAGTTTCATAACTATCTTTGGCTTATGATAATCTTATGGTAGATTGAATAAGGGCTTATTCAATTATCACTTATTTGTCTCGAATCAAATATCAAATTATGCAAAAGTTGGTCAGAAATCCACAAATATTAAGTACAGAATAAAATACTCAATATGAAACCGAAATAGAATATCAAATAATTAAAAATAGAAGAATTCAAATAATCATAATTCAAATAGATCGTATCCCTAAAAAAGAAAATTACTTCTTAAATAAAAATAAAAATATATAAAATAACGGTTCAATCATTCTCAAATTACAAAAATCAAAAGATAAGAGAATAAAACAAGAAAATCTAATTATGAAGGTATCACAAATCTTTAAAGTCTTCTCTTAAATTTTTTTCTCCTTCTCCTCTTGATGATTTAAGCTAAGTTCTTTTTAATTTTATAGAAAACTAAACCTAAAACTATAAATTAAAAAAAAAAAAATTCCCTTTTGCTTCTTTGGTTTTTGACTTTTCCCCCAGCAAAAGACAACCGTACACGCATACCTAGGCCCTCTTTTTATAAGCCACTCAGCCGCGACCTTTTTCAATTCTTTTTCTTTTCTTTTCTCATTGCTTCAGCAAAATGACGCAAGGCAATCATAGGGGCCCACAAGAACAAATGGCACGCGTCAGTTGCAAAAGTGTTGAAGCGGGGGCCACGTGGCCAGCTAGGACTGGCTGAAGTTTGTAGGAACACGCGGAGCAACTGGGATGCCCCACCAGATGCACCACTGCTAAAAGCTGCTGACAGGCTACCAGAAACATGTCGGCTGGGGCGTGTGTGACGTGCTCGCCGGCCTCCTTCTCGTAGATCTAACAGCCAAGACGGGCGAGTGACGGCACAAGGATACTCGTGAGAGTGATCTACGTTGGCTCCAAATTTTATTTTGTTATTTTAAATCTTTTTTATCACATTTTAACTAAAAATTACTACTTTTATACCTATTAATATAATTAACTCACACGTACATGACAACATAATAAATTTGAAAAAGTAATATAAATTACTAAAATTATAATAAAAATATAAGCTTAAAAATACTAAAATAACTATTTTATATGGTTATCAAAATTTTTAGATCCAAGCCGGTTTGTCAACAAAAGAAGAAATATTTGGATAATGAGATCTTGATGGTATTTTCAGTAGTGGTACTTATTTTCAAATAATTTCGTAGAAGGTTCTTTGTTTAATTTCTGACTACCGACTCAATATTGGCCATTACTTTTTGGCAAAATTGAAGTCACGTGTTTCGTCTTCTAACACAAATAATATTCATAGGTCAAAAATATTTCTCAACATACTGGGGCTCATTTGATCATTAATTGACAAAGGATATAGGTAATTATGATCAAAATTATAACTAGAAAGATATTATACATATAAATCTAATGGTTTTTTGATAGAGAGGACTATACTGATACGCCATTTTTAATATCCTTATGGTAAAATTCTATATAAAAAGAATATTTACAGGAATCAATAGTTTCTTTAGAAACTTCTCTAATGGATTCTCATTCTCGTTATGCGTTCTTAAATTATAATGATATTACTGTAAATTTGTAATAAAGTTTTTAAATTTAACAAAATTAAGAAAAAAAGATTCAAAAGCTAAAAAATTGGAGAATACCAGTAATTTTATTTTTAAGATACCCCAGCATAAAGTTTTCCAGCGTAAAAGTTCATGTCTAATTCCAAGGTTAAAGTCCTTCAAGGTCAAAACAAGAGAAGAGGTTCCGACAATTGATATGCTTTACAGCAACTGCTATGTCCTTTTTTTTTTTTTTTTTTTTTTTTCCTCCCTCTCTCCCTCTCCCTCTTCCTCTTCTAGAAGCAATGCGTTTAAGTTGTAGGATTAGGAGTGTAGTGACAGCTGTCATATGGGTCTGACACTATATTCAAGTCAGATTCCTTCCTACTACCGGTGATGGTGATGGTGACGGTGATTTGGTAGTAAGAAAATTCTACTTAGAGCTTTCACTTATATGAATTAGGTTTGAGTCGTGATGTACGTAAAATCTAACATTTGATATAAAAAACTATGTGCTCTTTACTATTGAAGTCTTGGAGTTTGTTAACTGTGAAAACCTAAGGTCAGATTCTTGTTATTTCATCAGTGAGACCCATGGGTTCACTCAATAACCATTAGGACGGAGACATGATGAAACCATTGATTCCTTTTATTTCCTTATTAAAGAAAGACTTTTTTTTTTTGGCATCGGTGTACCTTGAACTTATTGCACAGTTCCAATTTACATCTTAAACTTGTATTTTTGATAATTTGCACTTAGAATTTACAAATTTATGAGAAATTATCCCTCATTTATAATTATGTTAGTCTTTTTGAAGGAAGAAAAAAAAAAAAAAAACTTCTTACGCAGGAACACCATGTCGTTCAACTAGAAAACAACAATGTTTTTAGGACAAAGCACATATAGTATATTTCAAACGACAACAAAAATTTAGGGATAAGGCTGGTTTATTAGACAGTTATAGCAAACTTTGAACAAAATGTCTGAAATTTTCAGTTACCATGAAATGATGAAAAATCCCTTGAGAAAATACTTAATAAATCTGAGTCAAGATGGCTTATTTGATTATGAGTGCCCCAAAGAAGAACATATTGGCCTTCATGAATTGTACATTAAGTCCATCTATCTTTAATGTATTTGTCTATATTATTATTATATTCGTTACAAAAAAAATAAAAGTTTATATTAATATTATATTTGTTACAATAAAATTAAAATAGCATTATCCTAGTGTTTCAATGTGAATGTTATTTCTAATACTATTTTTATTTTTTATTATTATTATTATGTTTTGAAATTTATAAAAGTGAATTTTTTTGTATTTAAGTTATAGATGAAAATATGGTAATAATTACATGAAAAATCAATATAACAATTATTAAGAATTAAATATTAAATCTGGTATTGATTATACCTTATGATAAATTTATCAAAAAATTCAGTATATGAAAAATTTAATATCAAATATAACAATTTATTATAGAATATTTTTTCATTAAAATATTAAAAATTTATCATTAAAATAACAATTTAATATTATATTATATATACTCTAAATAGCAGGTATATGATATAAGACTGATGTGTCATTAGTCACGTCACGCCGTGACTTGTGCCTAAAAGTTTTTGGGCACGTTTTCACGCCAAAGTGTTTTACCAAAGTTTTTGTTTGTTTGTTTTTTTTTTTTTTTAACCGTTTTTCTTCGATTTTATTATTACCTTTGAAAACATTTAAAAAGATTTTAATTTTAAAAATTTATAACTTTATCATTTTATATCAAAATGAGATTTTTTAAATTATATATAATTTCAAAAAGAATAAAATAAAATCTATGTTACTAATTTTTTTTGAACATATTTTAAATTTTTATACGTTTTTACTTTAAACAGTTTATCTTTACCAAAATCATATTTCTAAAACCCGAGCTATCTCCAACATCTAAAATATTGCCTCCAAACGTTGCCCCAAACGGGCCTTTAGTGACTACAAAAATATTTAACTAAACGCATATTAGTCTGTGACTAAAAGTGACATTTACTTACATAAAAATATTAAGCTTGCATTTGGTGTACGGATTTGGAATAAAATTTTTTTAGTTGAAATTGATTGATTTTTCAAAAATTAATCATTTTTTTTATTGATTTTTAAAAAAAAGATAAAAATTAAAAACTTAAATTTAGATATGAGAACCAAACAAAGCCAAAAATTAAAAGTGTCGTAAAGAATATTGTTACTCAAAACTTTATTATTATTGTTGCTTTTGTTATTATCATTATCAGTGGAGTATCTCTCCTCAGGTTAGCATACAAAAATGGCCGCAGATGCAAGTAGAGACTTTTTCACATTTAAAATTTTCTGATACTTTTGACTTTTCTTCGTATTCTATTTTTGCTGGTATCTTCGATTGTTCTATTACTTTTTTTCTTGCCCAGAGAGCGACATGTTTTTGAGAGTTCATCCATCGTGAATCTAACGTTTAGATAGATGTTGAACAAGTCTTTCACGGAATTTGTTATTTAATAAAGTGGCTTTTGTCGAGAAGGTAATTAACTCTTAACTGTATTTTATGTCGAATAATTCACCGCAGCTAGACTCCATACCAAAAAGAATTTTAAAAAAAAAAAAAAGTTGTAGCTAGACTCCATATCAAAAAGAATAATCCAATTAGTTCGAAATGAAATTTTTAAGTTGAAATTCTTTAACTTTATAAGTTTTATTGATTTTTCAGAAAAAAAAATAATAATTGAAATGAAAAAATAATAATTTAATTAAAATTAAACTCAAATATCAAATGAAGGTAAAAAAAAAAAAAAAAAATAGCCATACTCCGTACCAAAAAGAATTTAAAAAAAAAAAAAAAAGGCGTAGCTGTATAGACGAGGATGTTTTCTCACTTACACGACGCGACTCAGGTATTGGTTAAATCTCATGTGTACTGCCAATAATGTGACTTTTTGAAGCAAAAGGACAACAAAGGTATAGTTTTTTTTGTTGGTGATGCTGTAAATTCAATTTGGTGGATCATCTAAACTATTGATTATAAATAAGCTGTTAGACTTCGTTAGTATAGTTTTTGTTTGTTTGAATATGCTGCATTTTTTTTTTTTTAAAGAACCGACATCGAAAAATATGATGAATTTCAACGAAAACCAATAAATACGTCCAAAATTTTTGCCCAACTTAACAATGCCTGCCTTTTCAAAGCAACTGAGGGAGAGTGAAATTAGGAGCAGACTGTCTGTTCCAAAAGAATGGTGGGGTGAAATTAGGCCGCTCTTCGGCGAAGACCAACACGAGATTGAGTTGTGGGTGGTCGACGGCGTGGGGATGTTTTGGGAGTTCCGGTGCGCTGTCCGACAGAATGGGCGGTACAAGAAGCCTGTTCTCCAGTCCAATGGGTGGCTCAAGTTTGTCAACTACAAGGGGCTTGTAGCTGGGGACATGGTCGTTATGGAGACGGTTGAGAACCAATTCCGAGGTACGAGATTCCTGCTGCGAGCTCTCAAGTATGATGCTGCTCGTCACTTCTGGTTTGATGTCTAGCCAAAAATGCTTTCAGATATTAGTAGTGTTAAAGGTCACAACCAACGTTCTACTTGTGGGTCTCACACTCATATTGTTAAGAAACACCAAGTATCTTTCAGTATCGTTCTAATTGTTAGTTGCCATTTACAAGGCCCAGTTTTATTTGCTTTCGTTTTCGGCGGGCGCCAAAGTTGTAATCAACCTTGTCCAAAAAAAAAAAAAAAAAAAAAAGAATAAGGGTTGGAGTTGAATCCATATCTGTGGTTGGTCTACAAGCTCAAATCCTATTAAAAAATTTGAGGCCATTTTAGGAGGGAATTTTTTTTTTAATACAATCAAAACCGTGGAGTGATTACATGTATAATAAATTAACAGTAATATCACACCCAATTTTATTAAAAAATATAGAATTTGAATACCTTACTCCTAAATTAAAAAATATATATAGTTGGAATTTTTTCCAGAAAAAATAAATATAAGGGATCCAACGGATGCCAATATTATAAGTATTATTATTCTTTTTCAGAGAAGAGGACATAAGTTAATATATATATATATATATAGAGGATTTTTAATTTTTTTTTTAAGCTTCAGGGTATTTTTGGTGTTATATATTTTGTATAACTACTAAAGTACAGATATCACTTATAATTTTCAAAACGTGTGATTCACTCTAATAAAATGCAATATTGAACATGAATGATATCTCTTATTATTGTTTAAAAAAAAAAAAAAAAAGAATGTAATCTAGAAGCAATTTTCCTACGGACATAGGGTGAGGACCCACCATATACTCAGTTCACACTTAAAATACATAATTTTCAGTCTATTTTAATTACCTATTGCAATCTAAGTGAATAATTAAAATACATAATTATATCCGGATTGAATATAAAATCCACAAATCTTTTGCTACTAGCCACTAAAAAAGTGATCGACTTGGCCTTTTTATAAGATATTATTATCAGATAGTCTTTTTTTTTTTTTTTTTTTCCTTTTTGGCAGAATTATGAGATAATATATTTTAAACGACAGATGTCGTTTAATATTCTAGACGCCATAATTTTCATTAGAAGGAGACGTACGTACATTTCAAAACGACAGAAAACTCCTAAGAGAAAACGACATGTCGATCAGTATAACCGCCAACAAAGTTTTCGAGGAAAACGACGTAGAGTTTATTTGATAATCATAGCAAAACATTTTTTTTTTTCCAGAAAAAAAGGAGGGTAAACGACAGAAAACGCTTAAATTGAACGACAACAATCTTAAAATTTTGAATTATATCGTTTTAGGATATATATGACGTGTGTCTTTGATTAATTCAACAAGAAAGCTAACGTCCAATAAAACGACAAGTACTTCTTTGAATTGTACAAGAATCTTTCATAAGATACATGATAAGTCGTTACCTTACATAAAAAAGCAAAGGGTTTTTATTTCTAATATTATTTATTTTGTGAAGATTGAGATTGGAGGGTTTTGAACTTTTCACTATAATATTAGATATGGAATTAGTGCTATATAACCACTTTTATTAGGTTCTATTGCTCACGTGGACTTTGAAAATGACTAGAGGGATTGGACAAAATGGCACAAATAATTCCCTTTTGTTAGAGGAGAAAAAGGGTTTTATTATGTAAACAACTTAAATCTTTTAAATTCCGAAATTTGAGTGGATGTCGTATTAACTAATGACAACAAGTGCATCTCGTTTTCAATTTAGACAACTTTCTCTTATCACAACCAATCGAAAATTCCCTATAGCCAACCCAAAAAAAAAAAAAAAAATCGAACTTCTAACACAGGAAAACGACATGTCTGCATGCATACACCAACACAAACGACCCGTAGTTTATTCAATAATACTGGCATGTTTAAAAATGTCATGTCGTATTTTAATTTTAAAACGAAAACATACTTCCACGATGTAAACTATGCTGTTTTGTAACACAAACGACAAAAAAATTAAAGTGCTAATTTACATGGAAGTCTTTGATTCAAACAACGCAACGATCTTTTAAATGTTGAAAGAATGGCGTTTTAACGCTTGAAAGACTAGTGTCTTACTTTATTCGACAACGATATCAAACTATGAACAAAAATGACGCCGTTTAAGAAACTAAACGACAAAATGCTTCTACAAATTATAAGATATGCCATTTTGTACTCATTAAACAACACAGTAATACTTTGATCAGAGAAGAAAAAAGCGCCTGTCGTTTTTAACTCAAACTATATGAAACTGTCAAAACATAAATGAGATGTCGTTTCTTTGTGTCTTTTGATAAAAATATAGAGTTATTGACCCAAATAGTCCATAAACTCTTTACAAGGTAACGGTTTGTCCTTGTTTTATATTTGTTAGCCTAGACCACCCTAAACTCTCTAAATGTTGGCCATTATAGTCATTTCCATTCGAATCCGTTAAATTTCTAATGGAATGAGTCATGTGAAGTGTATGTGATCTAATTTGTAAGGGTGTTTTAGTAATATAGTAAAAATTAATTTAACAAAAATTTTAAAAAATCATTAAAAAAAAATAACGCTTTGTTTGGATCACATGTCCTTTTTTGAAAAAAAAAATTTCTTGTTTTAAATGAGAAAGTCTTTTCATTTTAAGAATAAGCTGATGTTTGGATACATTAAAAAAAATTTCTTGACAACAAAATGTTTTTTGGAATGAGAAGAAATTGTGTTTGGGAATTGTGCATTATAAGAAGATTTAAAATATTTATTTTCTTTTTCAAAAAAAGTATTGTACAAAGTAAGTTTGGTAATGAGATTATTGTTATAATTATTATTATTTTGAAATGAGAGAATGATAAAAAAAAAAAAAAAAAAAGTGGAGATAAAAGTTTTTTTACAAAAATTTTCTAATCACTAAAACTGGACCTCTCATCCAAACAGAGGGTAAAATTCCTCATTCTTTCCTTTTTCTCTCTCCTCATTTCTCAAACTTAGATTGATGACATCGTCCGAGGGGGGGGGGGAGGGGGATTGGTATTGGAGAAGAAGGGGCTATGAGTTCGGTGGCGGGGGGTGGGTGGGCTGGGTTTTGGGGCTGCATTCAGCAAACAATAGTCGACGGGACTAGGTCTTGAGTTCATTTGGGGGAAGGGAGGGTGATCGGCGATAGAGAAAAAGGTGGGGCTGGGTTTTGGCAGCAATTGGTGGTGGAGAAGAAGGGGGCCCGAAACTGGGGGGCGTGGTGTAGAAATGCAAAAAATTTTTTTTTTTTTTTTTTGGGAGGGGGGCAATAGCCGGAGGTCGAACTAGATTTAATTTGGGGAGAGAGGGAGGGAGGGATGGGGAGAGAGACGGAGAGAGACTTTTGGGAGATTGGAAGATATTTTGGTCTTTTAATTATAAAAATCATGCTTTGAGCAAGATTCTATTAGAAATTTAACTGCTTTGGACAAAAGGGATTTTAATAGTCAACATTTTAAGAGTTTAGAGTTGTCTTGATAGAAAAAAAATAAATGAATAAAATAGGGACTAAATCATCACCTTGTAAAGAGTTTGAGTAATATTTGGGCTAATTACTTTAAAATAAATACAGGAATGAACGATTGTAGAATGTAGAATTTGTAGCGATATTATATACCTGTAAAATAAACGAAATTCAAACAAAGTTCAACTTTATGTCTCTATCTAGTTATACTTTTAATATACTTTACTTTGTTTTCTACACTTGAATGCTTGTATTTAAAATTTGAAGTTTTGATGTCATTTTTTTTTTAATGTTTTTCAAAAGCTCGTTTAACCATTTACCCAACTTGAATTTAAGTCTGTTTACCCGACTTGATTATAAGTTTACTGGTCCTTAGGGCAGGGCAGGGCAGGGCTGGGCTTTGTTTTTCAATCTTTGGGTGGGCCCAACCCAGCCCCACCAATTAATCGAGCCAAGCTCGGCATGGCCTGATTTTTACCTATGATTTGTTAGGCCCGGGCCGGGCCCGGTCAGGCCAGGCTAGGCCAGACTGGGCTAGACTAGGTCGAGCCATCTGAAATTATTGTACTATTGAAGACCTTCAAGAAAGCCAACCAGCTCTTGAACCTCCAAATAGTGAGTGCTAGTTTTTTTTTTTTTGCGTATTTTATTATTTAGGTGAATATAATAAAATTTGTTACCGGTAATTTCCAAATAGTTTTACGGACCAGTTATTCTCTCCAAGATTAGCTGATGACAGACATTAATTTAGCCATTGAGAAAAAAATCACAAGTGTAGACTTTAAAGAGTTTGTCGTGTGAAAACACTGGTCATGACGTGCTTATGTGATGTCATGACACTATCTCAAATAGGCTAGCTGGCAACAAATAGGCATGAGCAATAGTAGATAGAGAAGAAGTCTTAAGAATGACTCAAAAACCACCAACAAATGAAGCCTTTATAAAAGGATTATTATTAGACCCTGGTTTTTCTCCCAAGTTTTGTGTACAATTATAAGTAACATACTCGCCGGGAGGTTGAGTTGCGGGTAGTTGATGGGGCGGGTATGTTCTGGGAGTTCCGGTGCGCTGTCTGACAGAGAAGGCGGTACAAGAAGCCAGTTCTTCAGTCTGATGGTTGGCTCCAGTTTGTCAACTATAAGAATCTGGGAGCTGGGGATATGCTTGTTCTTGAAAGAGTTGAGAACGAATTCCATGGTGTGAGTTTTCTGCTCAGGGATCTCAAGTATAATGTTGATGGTCACCACTGGTTTGAAGTGTAGCCCTTAATTAGTCGTTTTGTAGCGCACAGTTTTTTAGCTTTCGTTTTGAGTACTGTTCTTTTGGGTTTAGTAACTTTTTGTAATTATATCGAATTATTAACTGGGTCGGTGGAGTTGGATCCATCTGTGATTGGTCCTTAAGATTTTGAATAAATGCCATGTGCTTATTTGTGCCGAAGTTTTCACGCTCAAATCGTGTTCATCTTGGTTATTATTATTATTTTCTCATTATAAGTCTTAAAAGGGAGTGATTAATATTTACATATCTCAAGAGTATTATCAAATAAGCTTTGACAGTAGAAAAGAAGCCTTTATATATCTAAGACATCTAAAAAAGTCAATCAATAGGTGAACCTTATTTATTCACTAACCCATCGTGATAACTTTGTTAGGCCACCACACGTGGTTTTTTTTTTTTTTTTTTTTTCCCTTCAAATATTAACAATGATTTTTGACCTTATCTCAATAGCAGGTGACTTGGATTTTCCTTTTTTCCCAACAAAAAAGAAGTAGAAAAGAAAATCTGAAGATGCCAAAACCGCGAGTTAGTTGATGAATATAATATATATTAATAATGCATAAAAGTCATTCGTAGTGATGTAATATAGCTGATGTAATGCAATTGCATCCATTGGTCTAAAAATGAAAAATAAAAAAATTAATAAATAGAAAGTAAAAAAGAAACATAGTTGGCTTTTGTTTCGTACGATGGAAAATAAGAATAAAGGAAACGAGTGAAGGGAAAAATGAATGACAAATGAAAATGTAATGTAATGAAGCTTCTAAAATGGTTTATTTTTATAGAAGCTTCTACAATGATTCTTGATTCATGGGTAGGATTATACAATTAGAATCTAACATTTAAGATAAAGACAATCAACTTTGAAAAATAAGATAAAAGATATGAGACGCACTATATATTCTCTTAGGAATTTTATTATTACATAATAAAATGGTTCTGTCAGATCATTTGAGATTAATTATAACATAATTTTATATTGATTAATTGAGAAAAAAAATAATAAATATTAGTATGCGATTATATATTCAATTAAATTATAAGAAGTAGAATTTAAATTTTTGACTTTGAATTAGAAAAACCCGATAAAAAAGAAAAATAAATAAACAAGCACTAGTACATTTTTTTTTTCCGGATTTTTAAGTGAATATCCAAAAACAGGTTCATCGGCTTTGGTCCAATTATGCGATATGATTGTCCAATTATTTCATCCAAGATTAATGTTAGAGACAACATTTATATTGTGTTTGGTGTACCGGTCTAAAATGGTGTTTTTAGATTGAAGGTGATTGACTTTTCAAAAATTAATGATAATTTTTATTAAATTTAAAAAAAAAAGATAAAAATTGAAATGAAATTTATCACGGAAAATTGCAAGTGTACAATATCGTAAACAAGTAATAAAATGCTAAGTAAAGTATCATTCCCACGAGAACTGTCGTTACCAATTATTGAAATTATATTAACTCTAACTTTATTTAAATAACCGAAAATAGATTTTCAAATAAAAATAACAAAATAAGTAAAAAGACAAAAGGCTCAAAATATTAAAAATCTACGGTTTTTGATTTCATCGGATTAATCATATTCAAATTCTCTAATCCAATTAGTCAATGTCTATTCCCTATGTTTCCAGCGAATCTCTCTAATATATTCATTAATCTTTTTCAAGCATCAATAATTTATTATAATAAACCTTACCACCTTTCAGTCTCAAACAACTTATTATAATTTATTAAGAACCAGAAATTTATGATGTTGCACAAGTTTCATACTATCTTTAGCTTATGATAATCTTATGGTAGATTAAATAATGGCTTATTCAATCATCACTTCTCAGTCTCCAATAAAATACCAAATTATGTAAAAGTTGGTCAGAAATTAACAAGCATTAAACACATATTAAAATGCTCAATATAGAACTGAAATAATACATCAATTACTTGAAAATAGAAAAACACAAAAAATCATAATTTGGATAGATCATATTCCTAGAAAAGAAAATTACTTCTTAAATAAAAATAGAAATCTACAAAATAACGGTTTAATTATTCTCAAATTACAAAAATCAAAAAATAAGAGAATAAAGCAAGAAAACCCAATTATAAAGGTGTCATAAGTCTCCAAAACCTTCTGCTAACTTTTCTTCTCCCTCTCCTCTTGATAATTCAAGGTTATCTCTCTCTCTCTAATTTTACAGAAAACTAAACCTGAAACTTTAAAAAAAAAAAAAAAAATTTATTTTTCTTCTTTGGTTTTTGACTTGTCCCGTAGCAAAAGACGACCGTGCAAGCGACCCTAGGCGCCCTTTTGTAAGCCACTCAGCCACCACCTTTTTCAATTTTCCTTTTTTTTTTTGTCCCCATAGGACAAGTGGCGTGTGACAGTTTGAGATGTGCTGAAGATGGGGCCGCGTGGCGAGCTAAGACCTGCTACAGTTCGCAGGCGCATGTGGAGCTGGTGGGACGCACCACATCGGATCTGCCACTGCTGAAAGATGCTGACACGCTTCTAGAAATGCACGCTTCTAGAAATGCACCGGCTAGGGCGTGTGTGATGTACTCGCCAATCTGGGCTGCTATTGGTAGATTTGACAGCCAAAATGGGCAAGTGAAAGCACAGGGATACTCGTGCCAGTGGTCGCCGTCGGCTTCAAATTTTCTTTTACTATTTTAAATCCTTTTTATTATATTTTAATTCTATTAATATAATTAACTCACACGTACAGGACAACGTAATAAATTTAGAAAAAAAATTAATATAAATTATTAAGATTATAATAAAAATAAAACTTAAAAATGTAAAAATAACTCTATTTTACAAAGTTATCAAAATTTTTAGATCTAAGCCGATTTGTCAACAAAAAAAGAAATCTTCGGATAATGAGATCATGTTGGTATTATAAGTAGTCGTACTTATTTCCAAATAATTTCGTAGAAGGTTCTTTGTTTAATTTCTGACTACCAACCCAATATTGGCCATTACTTTTTGGCAAAATCGAAGCCACGTGTTTCGTCTTCTAACACAAATAATATTAGTAGGTCAAAAATATTTCTCAAACATATTGGGACTCATTTGATCATTAATTGACAAAGGATAGAGGTTACTATGATCAAAATTACTACTGGAAAGATATTATAAATATAAATCTAATGGTTTTTTGATAGAGAGGACTATACTGATATGTCATTTTTAATTACCTTATAGTAAAAATTCTCTGTAAAAAGAATATATACAGGAATTAATAGTTTCTTTTAGAAACTTTTATGATGGATTCTCATTATTGTTATGCGTTCTTAAATTATAAAGATTTTATTGTAAATTTGTAACAAAGTTTTTAAATTTAACAAAATTAACCAAAATAAAAATTTTTTTAAGCCAAAAAAAATGGAGAATACCAGTAATTTTATTTTTAAGGTACCCTAGCATAAAGTTTCCCAAGGTATAAGTTCATGTTTAATTCCAAGGTTAAAGTCCTTCAAGGTCAAAGCAAGAGAAGAGGTTCCCACAATCGGTATGTTCTTTTTTTTACTTCTTCTTTTGTCCTACTAGAAGCAATGTGGTTAGGTTCCGTACTCCGTAAACTCTATTTAGGATTCTTGTGGGATTAGGAGTGTAGTGACAAAGTGTAATATGGGTCTTACACTATAATCAAGTCAGATTCCTTCCTACTACCGGTGAAGGTGACTTGGTAGTAAGAAAATTATACTTATAGCTTTCACTTCTATGAATCAGGTTTGAGTCGTGAGGCACGTAAAATCTAGTATTTGATATAAAAAACTATGTACTCTCTATTATTGAAACCTTACAATCTGTTAGCTGTAAAGACCTAAGCTCAGATTGTTGTTATTCCATCAGTGAGATTAATAAGCTCACCCAATAGACATTGGGACGGAGACATGATGATACCATTGATCTCTTTTAATTCCTTATTAAAGAAAGATTTGTTTTGCGTCGATGTACTTTGAACTTATTATACAGTTGTAATTTACATCTTGAACTTTTAATTTTGATCATTTGTACCTAGAATTTACAAATTTATAACAATTTATCCCTCATTCATAATTATGTTAGTCTTTTTGAAGGAAAAAAATAAACTTCTTACGCAGTAACACCATGTCGTTCAACTAGGAAACAACGATGTTTTTAGGACAAAGGACATATCGTATATTTCAAACGACAACAAAGATTTCAGGGATAAGACTGGTTTATTAGACAGTTATAGCAAACTTTGTACAAAATGTTTAAAATTTTCAGTTCTTACCATGAAATGATGAAAAATCCCTTGAGAAAATTCTTAATAAATATGAGTCAAGATGGCTTATTTGATTATGAGTGCCCCAAAGATGAACATATTGGCCTTCATGAATTGTACAGTAAGTCTATCTTTATGCATTTTTCTATATTATTATTATATTTGTTAAAAAAATGTTTTATATTAATATGATATTTGTTACAATAAAATTAAAATAGCATTATTTTACTGTTTCAATGTGAATGTTATTTCTAATACTATTTTTATTTTTGTCATCATTATTATGTTAAAATTTATGAAAGTGAATTTTTAGTATTTAAGTTATAGATGAAAATATGGTAATAATTACATGAAAAATCTATATAGCAATGAATAAGAATTAAATATTAAATTTGACATTAGTTATATCTTATGACAAATTTGTCAGAAAGTTCAGCGTCTGAAAAATTTTGCATCAAAGGTATATTACTTATTTCATCAAAATGTTAAAATTTACTATCGAAACAACAAATTATTGCATTGGAGATACTTTAAATAGTAGGTATATGATATTGATGTTTTCTAATTAACATGTCATCTTAATGGACCCACAAGATTGACATGTCATTAGTCACGTTAGGCCGTGACTAAAACCTTGTGCCTGAGGATCTATTTGGTGAATGAGTTTGAGTTGAAACTTTTAAGTTTGAGTTAAAAATTTTTATTGACTTTTCAGAAAAGATAAACTTTTTCAGAAAAAGATAAAAACCAAGATGAAAATTTTGAGTTTAAACTCGAACCCCAAATGAGGTAAGGGTCAGTTTGGTAAAACGGTTTGAGTTGAAATTTTTAAGTTTGAGTTGGTTGACTTTTCAAAAATTTTTTAAATTAGTTATAATTTTGTTAACTTTTCAGAAAAAGACAAAAATTGAAATGAAAAGTTTGAGTTAAAACTCATTCACCAAACGAGGCCTAAGTTTTTGGGCCCGTTTTCACTCCAAAAGTGTTTTCCAATTTTTTTTTTTTGGGGTTATTTTTCTCTAATTTTACTATTAACTTTTTAAAACATTTTTTTTAAAAAGTTTAAATTTTAAAAATCTGTAACTTTGTCATTTTAAATCGAAATGAGATTTTTTAAATTGCATATAATTTCGAGAAGAATAAAATAAGATCTATATTGTTATTTTTTCCAAATATATTTTAAGTTTTTATACTTTTTTACTTCAAATAGTTTATCTTTACCAAACACATTTCCAAAACCCAAGTTATCTCTAACCTCTAAAACATCGTCTCCAAACATCGTCCCAAACGGGTCCTTAATCATGACAAAAACATTTAACTAAATGCATATTAGTCTGTGACTAAAAGTGACATTTATTTACATTAAATTATTAAACTTGCAGTTGGTGTATGGATTTAGAATGAAATTTTTAAATTGAAATTGGTTGACTTTTTAAAAATTAGTTATAATTTTTGTTGATTTTTCACAAAAAGATAAAAACCGAGATGAAAAACTTAGATTTAAATTTGAGAACCAACAAAGCCTAAAATTAAAAGTGTCATAGAAAATATTGTAACTTGAAATTTATTTTTATTGTTGTTATTATTATTATTATTATCATTACTGGAGTAACTCTCATTACGTTAGCATACAAAAATGGCCGCAGATGCAAGTAGAGACCTTTTCAAATTTAAAATTTTCAGATATTTTGACTTTTCTTCGCATTCTATTTTTGCTGGTATCTTCGAGTGTTCTAGACTTTGTTGCTTTTGCCCAGAGAGCGTAATGTTTTTGAGAATTCACATATCGTTAATCTTATGTTTAGATGAAGTTGAAAAAGTCTTCCAAATAATTTGATTATTTAATAAAATAGCTTGGTCGAGAAGATAATTAAGTCTTAACTATATTTTATGTCGAATAATTAGCCGTATCTAGACTCCATACCAAAAAGAATTAAAAAAAAAAAAAAACCATAGCCGGACTTCATACTAAAAAGAATAAGCCTCTATTTACTAAGTTGGTTAGAGATGAAATTTTTAAGTAGGAGTTGATTGATTTTTCAAAAATTAATTATAAATTTTATTGACTTTTGAGAAAAAGAAAAAATTGATATGAAAAAGTATAATTTAGTTGGAGTTAAACTTAAATACCAAATAGAGGCTAAAATAAATTAGCCGTACTCCATACCAAGAAGAATTAAAAAAAAAAAAAAAAAAAAAAAAAAAAAAAAACGAAGAAGTAGAAGAAAGAGCCGTAGCTAGATGACGTTGTTTTCTCTCATATAAGCCGTGAATCATGTAATGGTCGAATCTCATATGTACTACTAAGACTTTTTGAAGCAAAAGAGAGATAAGGATATGGTTTTGTTGACAATGCTGTAAATTCAGTTGGGTGGATCATCTCAAATATTGATTTTAAATTAGCTGATAGAGACTTTGTTAGTATAGTTTTTCTCTGCTTGGTTGCTATGTTTTATTTTTTATTTTTTTTCTTCTTCCAAAGAACCGTGTGGCAGTGAAAGTCAAGAATTCAGACCAAGGCCAGGCCTTATAAATACCGCCAAAAGTTTTGCCCAACTTAACAATGCCTGCCTTTTCAAAGCAACTGAGGGAGAGTGAAATTAGGAGCAGACTGTCTGTTACAAAAGAATGGTGGGGTGAAATTAGGCCGCTCTTCGGCGAAGACCAACACGAGATTGAGTTGTGGGCGGTTGACGGTGTGGGCATGTTTTGGGAGTTTCGGTGCTCTGTCCGGCAGAAAGGGCGGTACAAGAAGCCTGTTCTCCAATCCGATGGTTGGCTCAAGTTTGTCAACTATAAGGGGCTTGTAGCTGGGGACATGGTCGTTCTGGAGACGGTTGAGAACCAATTCCGAGGTACGAGATTCCTGCTGCGAGCTCTCAAGTATGATGCTGCTCGTCACTTCTGGTTTGATGTCTAGCCAAAAATGCTTTCAGATATTAGTAGTGTTAAAGGTCACAACCAACGTTCTACTTGTGGGTCTCACACTCATATTGTTGAACCTATATTCTAAATAACGTGTGATGTTAAACACGAAGTATGTTTCAGTATTGTTCTAATTATTAGTTGTCATGTTCAAGGCCCAGTTTTGTTCGCCTTTCGTTTTGGGCGCTGTTTCTTTTTTAAGTTGTTTTTTTCTTTTTCTTTTTCTTTTTTCTTTTTTGGGTGGGGGTACTAGAGTTGTAATCAACCTTGCTGTTTTTGGTTCAGGAAATCTTTTTCTGATTATCAAATAATAAATGGGTCTGGTTTGATCTGGTCAAGTACATGGAGTTGTCCAAGCACAAAAGAAAAAGAGGGTTGCAGTTGAATCCGTATCTGTGACTGGTCTACAAGCTCAAATCCTATCAAAAAATTTGAGGCCATTTTAGGAGTTTTTTTTTTTTCTTCTCCTTTTCAGAGTTACAATCCAAACCATGAAGTGATTGTATATATAAATTAATCATAATATCACACTCGATTTTACTAAAAAAAAAAATACAGAATTTGAATCTCTTATTCCTAAATTAAAAAATATATATAGTTGGAATTTTTTCCAGGCAAAAAAAAAAAAAAAAAAGGAATCTAACGGATGCGAAGATTACAAGTACTATAATTCTTTTTCAGAGAAGAGGGCATGAGTTATTGTATATATGTATAGCGGATTTTTAATTTTTTTTAAAGCTTCAGGGTATTTTTGGTGTTTTATATTATGTATAACAACTAAAGTATAGATATCACTTATAATTTCAAAACTTGTGATTGACTCGAATAACATGTAATATTGAACATGAATGATGTCCTATATTATTGTTAAAAAAATAAAAAGAATGTAATATATATACAAGCAATATTCCTACGGATATAGGTTGCGGACCCACCGTACACTAAGTCCACACTTAAAATACATAATTTATCAATCTATTTTAATTATTACCTATCGCAATCTAAGTGAATAATTAAAATACATAATTATATCCGGATTGAACATAAAATTCACAAATCTTTTGCTACTACCCGCTAAAAAGTTGATCGACTTGGCCTTTTTATAAGATATTATTACAGATAGTCTTTTTTTTTTTTTTTTTTTTTTTCCCCTTTTTGGTAGAATTATAAGATAATATATTTTAAACGATCAGATGTCGTTTAATATTTTAGAGGCCATAATTTTCATTAGAGGGAGACGCACGTACATTTCAAAACGACAGAAAACTTCTAAGAGGAAACGACATGTCAATCAGTATAACCGCCAACAAAGTTTTCGAGGAAAACGACGTAGAGTTTATATGAAAATCATAGCAGAGCTTTTTTTTTTTTTTTTTTTAATTAAGAAAAAAAATTAAAACGACAGAAAACGCTTAAATTGAACGACAACAATCTTAAAATTTTGAAGTATATCGTTTTAGGATGTATATGACGTGTCTCTTTGATTAATTCAACAAGAAAGCAAACTTCCAATAAAACGACATGTACTTCTTTGACTTTTACAACAAGAATCCGGTAGATTTGAAGGTATTTTGGTCTTTTTACTATAAAAATTATAATTTAAGTAAGATTTAGTCAGAAATTTAACGGTTTTGGATGAAAATGACTATGATAGTCAATATTTTAAGACTTTAGAGGTCATGTCGGTAAAAAACATATACAAATAAAATAAAGACTAAACCGTCACCTTGTAAAGAGTTCAAGATCTATTTGGACAATTATTCTAAAACAAATGCAAGAATGAACAACTGTAGACTGTAAATTTTGTAGAGATTTGTAGCAATCAAACGACTGCCCGTTTAGTTGTTTCACCGGACTCTGGGGTCTCTGTGAAAATTGAAACCTCTCCACCCTCAATCGGAGTAAAATAACAACAGTAAACCAAGACAATCAAGAAAGAGGCAAAGTTGGGTGTTTCATTTTCTGTTTCTAAGATACTGAAGGAGTAGCATCAACAAGCACTTTTGGCATGTGGGCCAATTTCTGGACATTTTATCCAACTTCTTCATTCCACTTGCTATGGCCTTCAAGCCACTGGTACCCACTTCGACTTCCTCGCACCTTAATTCTGAAAATATCTTGGACGTTACTTTATTGTGTTTAAAATATTCTCTCTTTAATCATTTTTTTTTTCTTTGTCAAATACCCAGTTAGAAGAAAAGGTGCATAATTTTATCAACTGGGTTAAGTTAAAGTTTGAATTTTTGTCTCTCCTAGAACTGATCTATTACAAAGTTGTTCTCTGGGTTTTAGGGAATGTGAGTTTTTCAAATTTGTTTTTAAGGGTGTTTTTTGATTGATGAAACTATGATTCTACTTCCCTAGATACTTTTTTTTTTTTTTTTCCCCTCAAAACCAAATTGTGTCAGAATTGGCATGTGATAGGAAATGTAGCCAGAGGATTACCGTCGGATCAAGCTCACAATCATAGACCACATGTAGGAACCGTTCATCCCCCACCTGATTCCTTTGTGTTCATCCAAATTAAACTTGTATAGTTTCTTATGAGTCTTTTTCTAGTTACCCTTTTCTTCCTTCGTACTTTGTCAGAGAAAGAAAAAACGAGATGCTATTTTGGAGCGTGGAGGCCATGACGCTGCTCGGTTACGCAGCATCGATCATGCTGATGGGTTAGCCACCTTGGATCCTCATTTTTAACTCTGAACATTAGAAATTATTTGGTGACGTTTCAATATATATATATATATATATATATTTGGTGACAAACTATCAATTAGACAGGCGTTTCATGTGCAGGACATGCTGTCATCCGATATATTGCACTGCCTCTTTCTGGTCAGTTGCGAAAAGGATGTCGTTGGTATGATTGGGGAGAAACATGGGAAGAACAAGATAACAGTTTCTTTCGACTGCGAGACCTTGAAAGCTGAGAAACCAGCCGAAGATCACATCAAGCACTTCATGCCCAAGTTAGCTGGCCTTGATGCTGTTGGTATGTAAAGCAGTTGCTTCTGTTGTATTTCTCATTACTAGGTTTAAAATTTCAAGAAAAATTAAAAAAAAAAAAATTTTTTTTAGTGGGGGCTAACACCGATCCTAGTGGAAGGGAAAATATGAACCTAATCAACGTCGACATAGGCGCCTCAATTTCTTTCGTGGTGTTGCATTTTTTAACATAATGATGCAACATTAAACAAAAAAAAGTTCGTTTGATGAAATCTGAAAAAAGTATAAGTTAATGTTTATCTCTAAAGTTCTTTGGCAACCAAGGGAAAAAAAAATCCATCAAGGTCAAAGCAAAAATAAAAGATTCAAAGGACAAATAAAAGCTGATCGCAAAATAAACAAAATAAAATTATTTTTTTGCTGAAGAACTAAATTAATCTATTTAAACCTTAGGCTACAGTCGTTTTACTATAAAAGACTCAGATACATGAATATTCTTTCTTTCTTTCTTTCTTTTTAAAGCACAAATCCATGAATATCTAATGCAAGTAGCCTTGTTATGTCATATATGAAGGTCCAGTTTCTAGAACTAATTTTTCAAAAACACTAGAACCGAAATAATTTGGTGATCTTGACTACATACCTCAATTCAAGTTTTGACTACTGTCTGAAAACACTAGGGCTACGTTTGACATCTTGACTCAAACTGTAATTTTTCATCTCAGTTTTTATCTTTTTCTGAAAAAGTTTTTGTTTTTTCTGAAAAATTTTCAACTCAAACTTAAAAATTTCAACTCAAACTTAAAATTTTTAATTCAAACTCATTCACCAAATGGACCCTAGAACTAATTCTTTCTTCCCTTTCTTTTTCTTTTTTTTTTTTTTTTAACTATAAAATATTCAGATACATGAATATTCTTTCTTTCTTTCTTTCTTTCTTTTTTTTTTTTTTTTAAGCACAAATCCATGAATATTTAATGCAAGTAGCCTTGTTATGTCATATATATGAGGTTCAGTTTCTAGAACTAAGTTTTCAAAAAAACTAGAACAGAAATAATTTGGTGATCTTGACTACAAACCTCAATTCAAGTTTTGACTATTGTATGAATTGCAGGAGTTGACAGTTTTTAGTAGTGTTGTCGGCTATTTTATACTTTTTATTTGAGACAAAGATTCACAGTTTTGTTAGATAGTTCATGTTGAGTAGCATTAGAGACGCCTACTCACTTAATCATCAATCACATGGTGATGAGCTATCATGTGAGAATCAGCTTACTGTCACGTGAGTTACAATTTTTTTACTAAGAGATGTAATATTTTAATTTAAATTAATACGATAAATATCAACAACTTAAGAATAGAAAATGGCTGTTAAATTGATAATCAGAGACTCAAAAGTTAAAATTATATTTGATGCTCCTAGCATAATTATTTTATAATAATTTATCTTCGTTGGTATATTTAGATCAACCTATTTAGTCACACAAGCAAACTAGAATAAAAAATGATTGCAACTGCAGAGAGATCTGCCAATTCAGTCACGCAAACAATCATCCTATCCTTACATTATTCTTTTATAACTTATATATTCGTCGGCAACGAAGATGAAAAATGGCAGCAGATGCACAGGTTTTCTTTTCAAAAAGATAAAAATAATGTGATATATTTAGTAGGATAAATATTCTTAGCAAGCAAGCTATGTGGTTAAGCTTATAAAATTGACTTGTGGGTGGGATAAGAAATTAAGAATCAGATATTAGGTTAGATAAAGAATATTCACTAGTCATAAAGTTGGTTTTGAAGAGCATGTTAGACTATAATAATCGAACAAGACAGATTACATATATAAGCACGGGCTTGCGCTAATCAAGAGGTGAGTCTAATAAAATAGGTTCATCAGTAACAGTAAAATAATGCAGTATTACGTGTCAATTATCCTTTTGAAGATTAGCTGATAGAAATTCTCCAAAAAAAAAAAAAAATGAAGAGGGAGAGCAGAAAGAAAATCGGCTAATAGAAACTAATTTAAAATCACTAATTGAAGACTTTAAAGCTCCATGTTGGCAAAGAGGAGGCGCTTATGCATGCAATTTTTGTCTGCTTATTCACTAAAATATTTGATTGACCAACAATGATCTAGAAGAAATGTACTTGTATTGTAGAAATCCACCAGCAAACGAATCGCCTATAAAGATGATTAATCGGAGTTATTTTTAACACAGGAACAACAGCTTTTTTTTTTTTTTTTTTTTTTTTTGAGGGAAAGAAACAACACATTTAATTACAAAACTTTGAGAGACCAGACCAATTAAGATGGCGGCCTTGGCAAAACGGCTAACGGAGAGTGATGTAGCGAGCAGACTTTCAGTTCCAAAGGAGTGGTGGGATGTAATTAGGCCACTTTTCGCCGAAGACTGCCACGAGATCGAGTTGTGGGCCGTGGATGGCATGGGGATGTTCTGGGAGTTCCGGTGCGCGGTGCGACAGAAAGGGCCGTACAAGAAGCCAGTTCTTCAGTCGGATGGTTGGCTCAAGTTTGTCAACTATAAGGGGCTTGAAGTTGGGGACACGGTTACTCTTGAGACAGTTGAGAACCAATTCCGAGGCACGAGGTTTCTGTTGAGAGCTCTCAAGTATCATGCTGATGCTGATGGTCGATACTGGTTTAACGTGTAGCCGTTGAGGATTTATTCACCACCCAATTCTGTATGTTCTCTTTTTAGGATTTTTTTTAAAATTTTTTATACTAGATGTGCTTTCACTTTTGAGAGTGTTACTTTTAAGTGAGAACTGAAATAACTATGCTGCTATTTATTGATTCCGAAATCTTTTTCGGATTATGCAATGATGAATTGGGTTGGTTCGATTTGGTCAAACACTAGGCTTTATTTGCCTCATCATCTCATTCCAATTCAAACTCTACTTTTTTTTTTGTCTTTTTCCCAAAAATTTTTTTGTCTTTTCTGAAAATTCAAAAAAATTTACTATTACAACTAAAATATTTCAACTCAAACTAACAAACCAAATAAAGTTGGATCCGTCCACAATTTGTCTACAAGATTTTGCCCATTTTAGATTTTTTTTAATCTTTAATTTCATGAACACACATATATATATATATGATTTTTTTTTATGGAAATTTAATTAACGTAAATATATTAGGACCAAAACTTGCTAGTCACGTAACCTGCGACTTGGAATTTTTTTTCCTAAAAATAGAAAAAGAAAAAGAAAAGAAAATCTGACATATGCTAAGACTACGTATGCCTAAAGTCATGGTGATGTAAAACGAATGTTGGATGTAATCATCACTGTCATCGTTATTATTTTTAGGATTTGTTTGATATGTTAGTTTGAGTTGAAATATTTTAGTTATAATAGTAATTTTTGTTGACTTTTTAGATAAGATAAAAAACTTTTTCAGAAAAGATAAAAAATTTTTTAGAAAAATGATAAAAATTTTAGTTTGAGTTGGTAATTTGAATTACCTTCCCAAACTGAGCCTTGGAATTTAGAGATAGGACTTTATCTTTTAGCAAGGTGTGAAAACTGTTAAATTATGCAATGATGAATTGGGTTGGTACGATTTGGTCAAACACGAGGAGTTGGATCCGTCCGCAACTGGTCTACAAGATTTTGCCCATTTTAGATTTTTTTTTAATCTTTAATTTTATGAACATATATATATATATATTTTTTTGAGGAAATTTAATTAAAGTATCTATATTAGGACCAAAACTTGCTAATCACGTAACCTGCTACTTGGATTTTTTTTTTTTTCCCTATAAAAAGAAAAAGAAAAAGGAAAGAAAATCTGACATATGCTAAGACTACATATGCATAAGTCGTGGTGATATAAGAACTAATGTTGGATGTATCATCTTTGTCATCATTATTATTTTTAGAATTTAGAGATAGAAAATTTAAACTCTATCTTTTCGAAGAGTTAGGTGTGAAAACCTAGAAATTATGCTCCCAATCATGTTAGACACATTATTAATATAACTATAATGCGGAAACTTCCATATAGAGTGGGAACAATTGAAAACACTAAAATGACATGTCAATCAGTACAAACGACAACAAAGTTTTCAAGGTAGCAAACTTGTAAAAATGGCATGTCCTTCTTAATTCTCGCGACTAAACAATAATCAAACTTGTATATGCAACATTATGTTAGTTTTATCATGCATTGCGTTGAAAAAAAAAAAAAAAAGTAAAGTAAACGACGGCAAAAGGCTATTATTAAACAATACAATCTTTTAATTATTTTGAAGTGATGTCGTTTTAACTTATATATAATACGTATCTCCAGTTTATTTGACGTATATGTGTTTAGTATTAAGGTTTGGATTATAGAATTCAGATTTGAATTGATTATATGTTTATTGAAGTATTGGAATTGCTGGAGTTAAAAAGTGTAAAAACTTGAAATGTGTTTAGAAAAAAAAATTAATATGGAACTTATTTCGTTTGTATCGAAATTCTATATAATTTATATATAAGAAAATATCTCATTTGAACTCATTTATGCAAGGTTCTGCATTTTTAAAATTTGAATTACAAGACTGTGAATAATGAAACTGAGATAAAAAGATAAAAATTGGATTATAATTGTAGAGTTTGGATTGTAGCACCAAACAAGTCAAGAAGAAACTTCCAAAAAAAAAAAAAAAGCAAAAAAAAAAAAAAAAACGAGATGTCCTTTAAATTGCAAGATAAGAATATTCTATGAGATACTTGTACGAGGGACGTGAGTCGCCATTTGAAATAAATTTTTTATTTTGCATTTGTTTATCTAAAAAAAATACTTCAAATTGAGTATAAATAACAATGTCTCTCCATGAAAAATCATTTTTCTATGAAAATATATAAATAAATATATGAATAGTAATTTACAATATCATAAGTTAAATACATAGAATTCTCTATAAATAATAAATAATATTATGAGAAATTAAAATTTTTAATATTAAAAGAACAAGAGAAAAAATAGAACAACAAACATATTACAAAGAGAGTATTTATTAAAAAAAAAGTGTGAAAGAGTAAATATTTTGTCCTTTTGTGATAAGTAGAAACCAAAAATGGTTTATTGTGTATTCCTAATGAGACGATCATATTAATGTGTAAGATGTCAAAAAAAGAGTATGCCATGCAGATCATGTTGGAAAATGGCTTATTAAAAATCATTTTAAATGGTCATTTTGAGGCTTAAATTTGAGTAGAACCCACTTGGTGTTAGTGTTGATTGAGTAGGACCCACTTTGTGTTAGTGTTGATTCAATGTGGCGTCGTGTTTTACTCCGCAAGGAGGTTGAAATCGAATATTTATACGCTCAAAATAATGGAGAGGTGAATGAGAAATTGACTCTCACAATTGCACCCATGAAGTTAGAAAATTAAGAAAAGAATTAGAAAATAAGCTCTTGTCCCAAATGGGAAAGAGATGAAAGCTCCAATGGGTTTATAAGGGATTACACATTTGCTTATTGGTAATCAATTAAGCATAAAGGCTCTCTCATTTGCACAAGTGCAAAGGAGGGTGCAAATCGTCGATCAAAAAACCATGGCAAAACCTAAGGACTAGTGTACGAGCGCACATCCTACAAGCACAAATGTTGTAAGAAATTTCCGATTCCGCTCGGGTTTGGTTTTTCCACAATCTTTTAATTTTTCCAGCTTGGATTTAATGTTGGCAGCAGTTTTTAACATTTAAAACCGTTGTCAATTGCTGAAGTTACAAATGTTTTGTAACAATCCTCAAATAATGCATGGAATTAAAAGAATTAATTCCGTAAAACGCTATAACAGCCACACTTTTGGTTGTATTGTACATATTAAGAGCCATGCTTTTGTGCCTACAAAAGGCACTCCTCCTATAGTCCAAGGATACGAGAAAAACACACAAAGAAAATTCTTTGTCTTGCTTAATTTGTTCAACATTGTTTAGGTGGTATTCTAGGCGATAGAATTCAGATATAATTCTAATTCGTCAGAGGCTGTAACGTGGTGCGCCATTACTGCTTGTAAATTATTGTATCCTAAAAAGTAGATGCCGGTTAATCCTCAAGCACCGATGGTGAGTAGGTGAACTGTTTTAAGGAAACTATATGATAAATAGGCCTTGGTGTTTATCGACAATTTCTAGTTTCGTTTTCTTGTTTATATATATTTTTGTTGCTAACGAATTTTATGTTGATCTAACTTTGATATTTCTTCGTTGTCATTTCCGTATCTTTGATCAATATAAGTCATTGGATTAAAGTAAATGAAAAAAGTTTAAATCTTAACCACTGGATTCACACACAAACAGAAGACTAATATATATATATATATATATATATAAGCAAGCATGCATGGAATAAAAAGTTTTGTCTTTCCTTACATCATTCTCCTTTTTAGATATGTTATAGAAACAAGGGTAAATTTTATTAATAGCACTTTTAGAGAAAATAATATTAAATTTAGCACCACTTTTTATTTCATTCAGTTTTAGCACTGTCTGTGGGGCCCAATAGCATTTAATGTATGTAAATTTCCAAGTTTACCCTCATCTCCTTCATATGCCCCTAAAAAATTTTTACACCAACATCTATAGTGCTTTAGAGAGAGAAACTGAAATCTAGAGAGAGAAAGAATTGCAGTCGGCCGGAACCGCTCGGAAACCATCCGAAACCACCGCGAAAGCCCTCTATAAACCGCTTGGAAGTCTGTGAACGTCGGAAAATCTTCAAAAACTACCCATGTCGAAAGTTACGAAATTGATTGAGAAAAACATTACTCCCAAATGTTTGCTTAAAATACAAAAAGTTAGTATTTTTATCTGATTTTGCAACATAAAATTAGTGTTTTGATTTATATAAATATTTGGGTGGTCATAACGGTTATGACTGGGTGGTCATAACCGTTATGACCGCTACTATTAATACAACTCAGTAGAAGATTGGTCATGACCGTTCCACTATTATTAGTTCTACAAATAGTAGCGGTCATAATGGTTATGACCACCTGGTCATAAACGTTATGACCGCTACTATTTGTAGAACTAATAATAGTAGAACAGTCATGGCCTCTACTATTAGTTCTATAAATAGTAGCGGTCATAACGTTTATGACCGGGCGGTCATAACCGTTATGACCGCTACTATTAGTTCTATATAGTTATCTAATAGTAGCGGTCATAACGGTTATGACCACACGGTCATAACCGTTATGACCGTTACTATTTGTAAAACTAATAATAGTAGAACGGTCATGACCTCTAATATTAGTTCTATAAATAGTAGCGGTCATAACGTTTATGACCGGGTGGTCATAACCGTTATGACCGCTACTATTAGTTCTCTAATAGTAACGGTCATAACGGTTATGACCGGGTGGTCATAATCGTTATGACCGCTACTATTAGTTCTATATAGTTCTCTAATAGTAGCGGTCATAACGGTTATGACCTGGTGGTCATAACCGTTATGACCGCTACTATTTGTAAAACTAATAATAGTAAAACGGTCATGATCTCTACTATTAGTTCTATAAATAGTAGCGGTCATAACGTTTATGACCTGGTGGTCATAACCGTTATGACCTCTACTATTAGTTCTCTAATAGTAGCGGTCATAACGGTTATGACCGGATGGTCATAATAGTTATGACCGCTACTATTTTATAGAACTAATAGTAGCGGTCATAACGATTATGACCACCCGGTCATAACAGTTATGACCGTTTCTATTAGAGAACTAATAGTAGCGGTCATAACGGTTATGACCACCCGATCATAAACGTTATGACCGCTACTATTTAATATAAAATAGTAGCGGTCATAACGATTATGACCATCCGGTCATAACCGTTATGACTGCTACTATTAGAGAACTAATAGTAGCGGTCATAACGATTATGATCACCCGGTCATAAACGTTATGACCGCTACTATTTATAGAACTAATAGTAGAGGTCGTGACCGTTCTACTATTATTAGTTCTACAAATAGTAGCGGTCATAACGATTATGACCGTGTGGTCATAACCGTTATTACCGCTACTATTTATAGAACTAATAGTAGCGGTCATAACGATTATGATCACCCGGTCATAACGATTATGATCGTTATGACCACTACTATTAGAGAACAAATAGTAGCGGTCATAACGTTTATGACCGGGTGGTCATAACGATTATGACCACCCGGTCATAACCGTTATGACCGCTACTAACGGTTATGACCACCCGGTCATAAACGTTATGACCACCCGGTCATAAACGTTATGACCGCTACTATTTATAGAACTAATAGTAGAGGTCATGACCGTTCTACTATTATTAGTTCTACAAATAGTAGCGGTCATAACGGTTATGACCGTGTGGTCATAACCGTTATGACCGCTACTATTAGAGAACTATATAGAACTAATAGTAGCGGTAATAACGATTATGACCACCAGGTCATAACCGTTGTGACCGCTACTATTAGAGAACTATATAGAACTAATAGTAGCGGTCATAACAATTATGACCACCAGGTCATAACCGTTATGACCGCTATTATTTATAGAACTAATAGTAGCGGTCATAACGTTTATGACCACCCGGTCATAAACGTTATGACCGCTATTATTTATAGAACTAATAGTAGAGGTCATGACCATTCTACTATTATTAGTTCTACAAATAGTAGCGGTCATAACGGTTATGACCGCTACTATTTATAGAACTAATTGTAGAGGTCATGACCGTTCTACTATTATTAGTTCTACAAATAGTAGCGGTCATAACGTTTATGACCAGGTGGTCATAACCATTATGACCGCTACTATTTATAGAACTTATAATAGTAGAACGGTCATGACCAATCTTCTACTGAGTTCTATTAATAGTAGCGGTCATAACGGTTATGACCACCCAGTCATAACCGTTATGACCGCCCAAATATTTATATAAACCAAAACACTAATTTTATGTTGCAAAATCAGATAAAAATACTAACTTTTTGTATTTTAAGCAAACATTCGGGAGTAATGTTTTTCTCAATCAATTTCGTAACTTTCGACATGGGTAGTTTTTGAAGATTTTCCGACGTTCAAAGACTTCCAAGCGGTTTATAGAGGGCTTTCGCGGTGGTTTCAGACGGTTTCCGAGCGATTCCGGCCGACTGCAACTCTTTCTCTCTCTAGATTTCAGTTTCTCTCTCTAAAGCACTGTAGATGTTGGTTTAAAAATTTTTTAGGGGCATATGATGGAGATGAGGGTAAACTTGGAAATTTACATACATTAAATGCTACTGGGCCCCACAAACAGTGCTAAAACTGAATGAAATAAAAAGTGGTGCTGAATTTAATATTATTTTCTCTAGAAGTGCTATTAATGAAATTTACCCTAGAAACAATACGTCCGTTCATGATATAAACCGAAGGCAAAGGGACCAATCCCTCTTCTTCTTCTTCTTCTTCTTCTTTTTTGGTTTTTTTTTTTTTTTTGGTTTTTTTAATATAAGGATGAGAGATTCGATTCTTATATCTTGTAATAAAATCATATACAAAATTGTCTCTAGATATATTTGTAATCATTGTCAATAAACAATACCAATCTTTTAAATTTGGAATGGATTTTGTTTTTGTGTATAATTCGCTCCCAGTCAAACTAAAACAACTTATTACTTTTATCTAGAAGTGTTATGTCATTCTTAGTGTTTTATATATATATATATATATATATATATATATATATATATAACACTCCTAGTTAAAATTATATGTTGTTTTATGTCATTCAATAATCGAAATTCTTAAAACATGAAAATGGCAAGTCGTGCATGCATATAAATGATATCCACGTTCTAAGGAAAACACATGCTTGTGAGTTGATGTCTGCATTAATTTAAGGTATTAACTTATATAGTAATAAAAACAAAAAACTTAGTGTATGACTACTGGATGAATTGAAACAAAATATAACAATTATCTATATTATTTGATTGACTCTGAAATACAGGAATATCTTTTTATTCCTTTACAAAAAAAAAAAAAAAATCATGGTATAACAACTATTACGACCTTAAACCTTTTTTTTTTTTTAAACATTTTCAGATTAGAATATTGTTAGTGTCAATTTTTTTATCTATATATTTTTTTTACAGTAAAGTCAAAAATTTATATTCAATTATGTACGGAAAAATATCTTTCTTTGTAAATTTATAAAATAGTCACTTTTTATTTCTAATTAATATTTACTTTTACAGCAAACTCAAAAATTTATATTCAATTATGTACCGAAAAACTATCTCTCCTTCCAAACTTAAAAACAAAAAAATAAAAGAGAGAAATTTTGTCAACAGTAAATATTTAGGTCTTCTCTAAAGTGTTTGGTTGGAGAAAAAAATGGAGGAAACGAGAGGGGTGGAGGAATTTGTGGAAGGTTTTTGATATTTATAGTTGTTTGGTATGAGAGAAAAAGGGAAAGAAGAAATTTTAAATTTTCAAGACATTCTGATTTTAATCTCTCCGAGAGATCTTATTAGCTAAATAAAAAATCATTTTATAAATAAAATATTTTCGTTCTATTCACTTCGTATCTCTTATCAAACAAGAGAGATGATTTTAATGTTTTTTTTCCTTCCTTTCGTACCAAACTTCATAAGAGAAGTTATCTCCCAAGATCCCCCCCTCTTTCCCCATTTCCCAACTTTGGTTATGTTCCTTATGTTTTTCTCTCCTCCCTACCAAACATACCAAATAGTTATTTGGTATTTCCTCTTATTGTTGATACATTTTCTATCTGCATTGGACAACCTCTGAATCCATAAGCTTACAAACCAAACTTAAGATATATTCCCTGCTATAAATAACGGAGAATGAACTTGACTCCACCAAGTTTTTCATATTTGCATAAAAATGGGAAATAATAGAAATTGCACAAACAAATTTGACCAACTTTATATTCAATTTCAGTAACAAGAATATTTGTAAACACTACATATGTGCATCTTTGGTGTTAGCTGTTGCACAGGGCAAGAAAAAAAAATTAGTGCATATAATAGCATTGTTAAGATTGTACCCTTTAAAAATATAGGCAATCTCTACAACTGTAACGACCCGCCTAGCACAGGCCGTTACCGTACATACATGCTTACTTATCTTCTCGTACTTACTTACATACTTAGGCGAAAAACAGCGGGAATTTTTTTTTTTTATACGGGTATATAACGAGCAAACGTATAAAGCGTGTCTTAAATAAAAATATTCAGCAAGAAATAAATACATAAGGAACAAAACGCGTAGCGACTTGATCTCCCACATTTCACAGTTTGTCCCGCCACGCTCTTCCATCTTGTATCAAACATTGCTGACAGATTGCTTACCTACAACATAGACGTAAGATAGTGAGCTTTCGCTCAGCAAGTACAACTTCCTATATCGCGACATAACAGTCATAGCCTAACCTTACACATCATAACTTAACTTGTCTTAGCATATCATACCATGTGATAACTTCATTCATCATAGTATAACATCTCACATCATAATGCATGATCCATTTATGCTCGTATTATGATTTATTCGTTCTTAACTTACTTTCATACTTATCTTACTTATGAGCCCCTTACTTGAGTGTACGTACCGGGCGCGCGACTATGGAGTGGTTGGGGCAGCCAGTCCATTTCCAACTCAAATCATAGTCCAACCCGACCTACAAGCGGGTCGATACGACACAGACAAGCTCGCTTGCTGTCTTGTTTTCTTTTCATCATGTCATTCTTGAACTCATTATTCTTATAAGAATTAGTGAGTATGCATCGTGATGTCACATATTCTTAATTCATAATCATATCATTCTCTTATCATAACATGCATTTCTTGCATATCCTTTTTCCATACATAAGCATATCACATAACATACAGCATATAATAACATCACATATAGCAATCAATCTAACATACCACATGGCATACAGCAAAGTATAGCATCGCAACAACGTAGCACAGCAACATCATAGCATACATTCCTAGCATAGATCTACATACTTAGGCAAGTACCAGGATAAAGCCTATGCTGTAGGCGGAGTTGTACTTACCTCTCTTAGTATGTCCCAAACAATGCTGCTCCTCGCTCGGGTACAGCTTCAGGTTTCCTCCTACTTGATGAAAGACATAGGTAAGGGTCTAATTAATACTGTGGAATGTTGGTGACCTAACCAACATGCCTACATAATCCTAGTTGTATGTCCCAAATACTAGATGTCTTACTTGGTTACAAATAGTAACCCTATTATTTAAGAATAACCAAGCATGGGTTACTTCTTAAGAGGTTACGTTGGATAACCTTATGTGCTGAGCCTTCAAACATACCATTGGGTTATTTCCATTAACCCTATATCTTAGCCTAATATAAGTTTTGGTATCCTTTTGGGTTATATTGAATAACCCTTAAGGTAGTCAACTTAAGCCAACTTTGATCAACTTTGGTCAACTTTGGTCAACTATGGTCAACTATGATCAACCTTCTATGGGTCAACCTTGGGCCTTGGGCTTGACCCAGCAACTCGGGTATCCCTCCCGGTTACCATCTGTTATGTTCATTTTACTATACTTTGGTTTAAAATCCCATTTCCTTTTCTTTTGGAAATTTAAATCTAAAAACCTTAAATCAACCTTATAAAATTTATGACTTTTGATATGGAATCTTATAAAACTTATTAAAGGCTAAAAGCTGCCATTGGAACAGTTTCCATAGTCAAAACAGTGGTTTTTGAGAAAAATACAATTTTTCTGAACTGTTTTAGAAAATCCCGTGCAGGAATTTCCTATTCCTTACACAATCTTTATAATACCGTGTTAGTTTAAAAATCCATTTCGAATTTGAAAAAGTTATCTTCATGAAAGTTGTAGCTCTCGAAAAATTCTAAAACTTTTATGTTTTATGAAAAATTTAATTCGGACTCTAACTAGTTCATATTGCTGTTTGAACTTGCTTGGCCGTGCATAAATCCTGGGCACGGTCAGGCTCGGATTTTAGTAAAAATGAAGGCCGTTGGAACTTATTTTGGAAATCTGTCCATGCTGCCCCCTAGGAAAAATCGTTCTGAACAACTTTCATGTTTTACGTTTTTCCCAATTCGGCCTCTAAAGACCTCAAATTTCACTTACCAGAAAACTGGGCAGTTCCAATCCGAACTGGCAGTTTTCTTTATTAATTTCATTTTACGTCCTATTACGCGAAATCTAACTCAACCGAACACGCGGGAGCCTAAATAGCAAACATGCAGCGTTTTCTAACGTCCCACTTTATCAATCATACAATCCTATCGTGTCCATGCAGCCCATCAACCAAACTGCCCTAACCTAGGGTTGTATGGTTCTACCTTTGCATCACATTCATACATGCACCAAAGCATTCAAACTTAAGCTAGCAACCTAGCATGAACTGTCTAGGGCTAGTTACATAAAAAATCAGGGGAAATACCATTCATTCATCATCTAACATGCACCCTAACATTCAACAAGCACAAACCAAAAAGCAAATAACATAATTGAGCCAACCACCCTTAAAACCTAAATCAAGCACTACACCTAATCAAATCTAAAGCAAGGAATTTAAATTGAGCTTATGCTCTTACAAATTTCAACTTGAAATACATATAAATTCCAAATTGAAAGCTCAATCGAAAGATTAGGGTTAAAGGAGATACCTTGGTTTAAGGCTAGGGTTTGGGCACCAAAAATTCCTCCCTCCACCTAGGTCCTCCTACAACCGGTCTCCACCCTTACTAGAGTACCAAAAATTTTTTTTGGTCCCTTGGTTAGTTTTACCCTAATCCAGCCACTCCACCAAGCTTTCCCCAAAAAATTTTCAGCTTTTTCTCTTCCTTTTCTTCTTCCCCTACACTCGGCCACTTTGGCCAAAATGGCCCCAAAAATTTTTCAAACTCTTTTCCTTGGTTCCTAGCTCAATTCCGAACTCTCCCTAAGCAAAACCCCCTTGAAAATTTTTGTTTTTCTTTCCTCTCTCTTCTCTCCCAAGCTTCGGATTTTTGAGAAGCAAAATTGCAAGAGTTTCACTAGATTTTTCTTTTAAAATGAATAGCACCACCACCTATTTATAGAGGTGGAGAATTTTCTAAAAATTCTAGAAAAACCCCATGAAGAACTAATATTTGCACAATTGAAGGGTGAGGTGGCCGACCATAAGCTTGGAGAGCAAGGAAAATATTTCTTTCCATGCTTAATTAAATAATTATGATGTCATAATTAAGGGATAAGGTGATGTCATCCACCTTGAGCTTTGTTTGGCTATTTCCTTCAAAATGCAGTCCATTTTTGAGCTACACAGATATTTCTAACACTGTGTTTACTTATTCACAGTATTTTTATACTGTACTGCAGTCCAAAATTTATCTGTGTAAAAACAGACAGTATAAAATTTTTCTTATTTTTCCGAGCCCTTTTTGTCTTTAATTGCTACTATGTGTGCTTGATTTTCTAAGGTGGTTTTAAAGCCTATTCATACTATATTACCCGTAAAGACAGGTTTCACAGTATATTTTCCATACTGCATTTTATAATACTGCAAAGTCAACCCTTTGACCTTTCTTGGTCAAACTTTGACTTTTTCGGTCAAAGTTGACTTTTCGGTCAAACCTTTGACTATCATGAATTCATGTACTTTTTCGTCCCTTTTGACTCAAAAGGTCCGTTGCCAATCTAAGCAATCCATTTTGAGTCTTATCGACCTATAAGAAATCACAAAATCTAACAAAAGCTCTAAATCGAGCTTTTTCATGAATACCTCCGTGACATATAATTAATTTCTTAAAAAGGAAATAGTAACATGAAAAATCTAGGTATTACAACAACCATGTGCAAGAAATAGCTAAACTCTTTTTCAGGTCTTGTAGAACACTAAATCTCTACTACAGTTAGCTTTGATGGCATCCTCCAGTTTCTCCACACAGTCAAAATCAGCTTTAAAAGTTACCATGGTTGTACCGTTAACTGATGTTATAAAGCACCCAAATGATCATATCTGAAACCTGCACACCAATTGGAACCTGCTATTCACGAGGTCAAATTAAAAATAATAATGATAACGACAATAATAAACCTTGAATTTTTCTTTGTTTTTGAGAGATAAAGGGATTTAAATGAGGGATTTATAGCTAAATAGTCTTAAAAAGTTTTTTTAACATATGACCTCAGTTTTTAAAAGTTATTTAAAAGGCTTTTTTTCTTTTTTTCTTTTTCTTTAAAATGTTCAATCACTGATTAACTATTTAATATAGTTAATTTGATCTACTAGTGATTGATTATGATAAATCACTGATTGACTGTATTGGTTAAATATTAGCATGATTCATAGTCACTCCTAACCAAAAATAAATAAATAAATAGGTTCAGCTTAAATATCAATGTATTGTTTTATTATCTTTTGACAACAATTGCACTTGTTTCCTTGCAAGTATACACAATATGTTTATCTATTCTTAGCATTCTTTCCTGTCAATTAATGTGGGAGAAATATCTAATGCAAAATAGAGAAAATAGATGGGGGGAGGGGGGAAAAACAGAATCTAGCTAGGGTTTCACATTATTGCAATTGCTTAATGAAAGTTTATATAGACCTCTAAGCAAATAATAAAAGACCAATTTTCTATTAATAAAATACCAAAATTTTCCTTACAAATGAAGAAAATAAATAAACATAATAATTATCCCAACATAATTCTTAACACGCTGCATCAAACTAATTATGATGTAGAAATATCTGAGAGTCTGTCAATTTCTTAACTTTTCACGTATGAGTCTAGACCAACTCAATTGAAAGCAAGGACTACAAGAGGAGGTGATAAGACCAACGTTAATGCCAATACCAACACAATATCAATGTCGATACCAACACCAATACCAATACAAACCAATATCAATTTCAATACCAATGCCAATGTCCAACTCAAATCTACGACATAATGCCCATACTACTTGGGTCGCCACTTATGCCCGTACGTACTAATTAAGTGGTTATACCTATAACGACTAACTATATTTCACAACAGATACAGCTGATTCAGGTTAGAGTGAGTGACAGATTTCTGGCCTCTTGTCCCTTGACAAATAATAGTTATTCTCAAGGAAAAAAAAAAAAAAAAAGCAAATGACAGTTAAGAGAAAAAAAAAAAACTTGATGAAAATTATTTAAACTATAAAGTACAACTACTGTCTTTTTACAATGAAGGCAACATGACTTAATTAATAAGAAACAAATATATCGGTTTTTACATAAACAAGAGATATTCTTACCCAGGGACGACACGTCGTTCTACTAGAAAATGACAATGTTCACTTTCAAGTCAAAAGAACGGATTAGCTACAAAGAATACCCCCGGATAATCGTCGTTGTAACACTTTGACCTCCAAATCACGAAACGTAACATCGATTCCCCCGAATTTTGTAATAATAATAATTTTTCCTCCTATCGTTAATTTTTTGACGAAAAAACTCACGTGACATGCACATGACAATGAAATTCATAATAAAAAAATCCCCTTATATAATAGACCTCATAACACTTTATCCCCAAATTTTAAAACTTAATTCGTTCTCCCCAATCTATGCTCTGTTAACAAATAAAATCTTTATGTGCGAGTTTATTTATGTTGTATTTTAAATATCATTTCTTATATTTCTTGTAGTTTATATCAAAGAAGTTAAAATATGCATTAGAATAGAGGGTAAAACAAAAATTATATAACCCTTTTAAAAAATATATATAAATTATCTATTTAATATCTCCACAATCATACTTAATATTATATGTGTAATTTTCATCAATCAAAGTAACAGAATGATTAAATTTGTTAACAGAATAAAGATAAGGAGAAACATATGTTACATTTTGATATTTGGGAGGCAAAGTATTAAAAAACCTATAATTTAAAAGGAATTTTTGTAAGTAATCCTACAAAAAAAAAAATGTCGTTTAAACAACGATAAAGCTTCAAAGGAAAAGAACTTGTAGTTTATTTGACAAAATGCTAAAAACACTAACTCTAATTTTAACTATTAAATACTAACCTATATGACATATGAGTTGTCATTATTTTATTAATAAATGATTAAAATATTATTACATCAATTAATTATCTCTGTAAATGGAAGTATAATGGACGTTCGGACTTTTGTATAACAGCGATTATAAATATGTATATTTATATATAACGTTAGACGACAGCAAAATTGAAGAGGCAATACAATAGAACTTATACGACAGAAACAATGATGTCGTTTTTCAAGTAATGGCCTTTCGGACTTGTGAAAACATAAGTCGACAGCGATTAAAACAAGGGAAAAAACAATTAGACGACAACAAATCTGATTAAAGGAGAAATTACTCAAATAGCCACTTTTCTATTCATCAGTATAATATAAATTCCAATCTTTTGATCAACCTAAAATGAATTTTATATCATATAAGTCTAGTATTAAATTTGTGTTAGTCAAATACTTGTCCCAATCTAAGGGGACAATATAAATGTATATATGGTAAGGGAGGCACCTCCCCACCTTTTCGCCTTGCATTTTTTTTTTTTTTTTGGATTAGAATATTCATATGAAATCATATGTTAAAAATGTGTGAAAAAATGTTTAAACAGAGACATATTAACGAAAAAATAATCTTAATAGTACACAAGAATATTTGCACCAAGCTGAAAAAAAAATCGATTTAAATTTTGCAACTTCGTAACTTCTAAAAAAAATTTTTGGGGATCCCATGCCTATGGTGGCTTCACCACTGATAAGCACTGATTTTTTTCACGCATGCAACAAATATTTTTATGTAGATAATGTGTGTGTGCTGAAATGGGTTCATATGGAATACAGTGTAATTATACAGAATTATGGTCATGGTATGCAATCCAAGATTAGCGCATAATAAGGATTGAAAAATTAATATTTCCACTGAGATTTTAGCAGAGATTTCTGGACTTTGGAAGTATTGAAAATGAAAACAGAGACTTGGTTTTTTTTTTTTTTTTTTTTAGAACATCCATAAAATTTTTCATGAACAATTCATATAAATATGGATTTTGTTACTGAAAGTATAGACTTAGGGACGGAGTCTACGTTTGTGCTTGTGGGGGCACTGGCCCACGGTAAAAACAAAAAAAACAAGAATTTAGGCTTTTTTTGAGCTGAGTTTTGAAGAATGCCTTTTTGGTGCCCCACTTGGCAAAGTCTCACAGGTTTGGAGCTTCTTTTCTTGTGTTTTAAATTGGAATTTTATTATTCTCAGTATAAATTAAGTTTTTTTATTAGATTATTTAATATATAGCTTTGAATGGTGTTGAACTAGCTCATTTTATCCAAATATGTATTCGTTGAACCATCTAAAATTGACTTGATGATAGAGACCATTTTGGACTCTTATTTTGTAAAAGATTTCTGATATGACACGTTCTAGAATTTCTTTGTTTAATTTATGATGCTGAGAACGGCACAGCCATAAAATGTCATTAGACTGATTCGGATTAAAAACCATACACCAAAATAATTGATTCGGAGCCCAAAAAATAAAAATAAAAATAAAAAAAGGTCTGGATTGAACAGAAATCCACCAAACAAAGCCCCCGCTATAAAAGGAGTCATTTAGGCTGGGGTTTAATTCGGAGACCTCAAGGTGACTATAACTAATGGAGGGCTTGCCAAAGCGGCTCACAGAGAGTGACATAAGGAGTAGACTGTCTGTTCCTAAAGAATGGTGGGATGTTATTAGGCCGCTCTTCAGCGAAGACCGCCATGAGATGGAGCTGCGTGTGATGGACGGAATGGGGATGTTCTGGGAGTTCAGGTGTGCTGTGCGGCAGAAAGGGCGCTACAAGAAGCCTGTTCTTCAGTCCGATGGTTGGCTCCAATTTGTCAACTATAAGGGACTTGGAGCTGGGGACATGGTTATTCTCAAAATAGTTGAGAATGAATTTCGAGGTACAAGGTTTCTGCTCAGGGCTCTCAAGTATCATGTTGATGGTAATTACTGGTTTGACGTGTAGTCTGCATATTGATCTTCAGCGCCCGGTTTTGTTAGCGTTGTTGTTCTTTTTTTTTTTTTTTTTTTTCTTTTCTTTTCTTTTCTTTTTTTTCTTTTCTTTTTTGTTCTTTTTGTCCTTTTAGCGTTGTAGTCTGCATATTGATCTTGTTTCGGAGAAATGGGTTGAACTTCATTTTTGTTGTTGTTGTTGTTGTTGTTGTTGTTATTATTATTTATTTATTTGATAGTGGGATTTGAAATCTAGATATTAAGGTCAATGAATATAGCGACCATTATTTGCCAATTCTTGTATAAATTTCCTAAAATCATGTCAAGCATCTTCCAAGGCGTGACTGAAAAGATAAGTGACTTGAGCTAATCTCAAATAATAATTTTATAACACATATCATAAAGAATTTAATTAACATAGATTCAACTATAATGAAACGGTTTGTTTGAAGTCCATGAACTCCTTTTCTCATGAATGATTTGACTATCCTATAGATCAAATAACTTCTTCAACAGAATTGAAACAAGCCGGATTAAAAAAATTTTAACTCAAAAAGAGAGGCTGTAACAGTACGTATTATTGGGGTGTGGTGCTAAGCGCGGTGGAAGAGGGAGAAATAATAACTATAGTTTGTAGTTACACGCATAATCTGTGAAATTAGAGAGAAAAGGAGAAATTTGTGACATCTAAGAGAGTGGCCCAACCCTTATATATTATTATTATTGTTGTTGTTGTTGTTGTATTCTTACTATTTGACATTCAGATTTCTTTTTACCCTAAACGTGCCCTCAAGATAGTGTTCCCTTTGGATTCAATAATTTTGTATTAGATGGATTGTGTCGCTCATTTGAGCTTGTTGGACTCTGATATCAAATGAAAATTTGAGACAAAAAGAGAAATTTGAAACTTTTAAGACATTAGACTTCTATCTTAAAAAGTTAACCTATTAAGTGAATTGACCTAATATTCTAATATATCTATTTTATTATTGTATTTTTATGATATAAGAATTGGATTTTTTTTTTTACCCTTAACATAATTGAATTAAAATCTCACAGTTAATTAAATTAGAAGAAGTGATCAAGTCCTCTATCTCAAGTTAAAAAAAATAAAATAAAAAGATAAATACAAATACATAAGTGCTTGGTATGAAATTTAGAGCCATCAATTTTTTGAAATGAGATGAAATTTTTCTTAAGAGAAGAGAGTTGAAAAGGAGGATTATCAAACACCATTTTATGTCCATTTGAGAAATAGACATCCCATCCGAACACAGAGTTAGAGTTACGTACTAGACATAGAAATCATTTGTGTAGACTTTGAAGAGCCGTGTGTTGAAAACGGAACTGTCCGATAATGGTTTATATGTATCAAATATTAACAATGTAGTGATCGAGACATCTGATGAAGACTTTTTAATTAAGCTGAGCCTAGAGTCAGGATATCATCAACGGTGAAAAAAAAAAAAAAAAAAAAAACTTTGAATTCTGAAATCCACCACCAAGATATGAGTCCCAATCCCCTAGCTATAAAAGAAATTAATTAATTCATAATGATATTTGTGGTGACTTAATTCCAAATATTTTAATATGTGGTTTTTGAGTTATTAATTTCTAATTTCTTTTTGAGTCTTTATCTACAACATATTCTAATCCGTGTTATGCGTCCCAAAATTAGAATGCCATTATATATTTTTTTAAAAATTTAACAAAATTTTAAAACCATCTAGTAGTTAAAAAATGGAGAATACCAATAAGTTTTTTTTTTTTTTTTTTTTAAAGGTTCCCTGGCATAAAGATTTCCAATGTACAAGTTCATATTTAATTCCAACGTTAAAGTCCTTCTAGAAGAAAAAAATAAATAAATAAAAGAATAAAAATAAATTCCTGCACCGGAACATGTCGCTCTACTAGGAAACATCGATGTTTTCAGGATAAAGGACATGTCGTTATATTTTAAAGAATGAAATGATGACATATCATTATGACATATTGTTATATTTCAAAGGATGACATGTCGTCATGTTTGAATTGTTCAGTTCCTAGCATGAAATGATGGCTAATTACCTTCAGAAAATACTTGATTAAGAAATCTGAGACAAGGTATGGCTTTATTTTTTATTTTCATTTTTTATAAATCTAAACGGATCTTACCTTAGATCAGTTAATATTCTAACATATCTATCATACATAACTACATCGATGACATTTTAATAATGAGCTTTTTTTTTCTTTTTCATTGGATTGGTCAGAAGATTTTTCTTATACGTGAATCTATTAACTGTGTTAAAAGAGTTAATAATTTATTACAGTGACTCGTAATTATTGTAAGACCGTCACATAATAATCTCGTCACTCATTATGTAGCAGTAAACAATCATCACTAGATTTTTTTTTTTTTTTTTACTTTGCTTTTTTCAACTTTATTTTACTTGTAAATCTCATTGGCCGTACGCGGTCATCACACTAGTAGCCAATAAAGCATTAAGGACTTGGGGATACAAGTAACAAGTAGAGCAGAAAGGACTTGGGGACTTTATGAGGTAATTGCTTGCATGAATTATCATCATGTTATTGGGTGAGGTCCATTCTCACGTGCAGTGGTGGGACCCACTTTATTTTGTCAATTTATGTCATTATTTTTTGGGGGTTTTCTTGTAATTAAATAATACTATTAACAGGGATATGTCAAAAGTCAAATAATAAAACCAACCGACAAATAATAGAACGACCTTTACATTCTAGATGGTTATATAGTAGTGTAACTCAATCTTCGTCATGTTCACATATAAAAATGGCTGCAGATGCATGTAGAGACTTTAAAAATTTTATAATTTTCTGATATTTGTAAACATTTTCCCGGATCAATTCCAAAAGTCAGAGAACTTTGTCTTATTAGTCGACAAATTAATTAATTCTTTGTGAGCTCTAGATTTTTTGTTTTGCCCAAAGAGAGACATTTCTTTGAGAGCCTATAAAATTAACTTATAAAATGCGTTCGTGGGTAGGATAATTGTATAATCTACTATTTAAATAGATTAAAAAAAAAAAAAAAAGATAGATAGATAGATAAGAATAAGCATGAGTCTTTCAGGTATGTGATTTGACTGTTTAGTATATCCATTGAACCTAGACACTCTCCTTGTACTCAGTCTGTGTATATGTAATTAAGAGTCAATGGAAAACATACTTATCACGCTAGTCTTTCTGGAAATTGATTAGTTTATAAAATGGTTTTCTCAAACAGATTAGTTATTATTAAGATTTAAGATTATTGTCAAATATTTATTTAACTTATCTTTATGATTCTTTTTATTTTCTGGATCGATAAATGGTAATGTAAGATATTTAAATTTATTTGCACTAAATTTCATAATAACAAACCCTGTTAATCCTTCGTTTTCTCTTATATTATTTGTTAATTTATATTTTTCAAGAGTTATTGGTTATATTTCATGCTGATGCTGATGGTCGGTACTGGTTTAACGTGTAGCCGTTGAGGATTTATTCACAACCCAATTCTGTTTGTTCTCTTTTTTGGGTTTTATTTTTATTTTTATTTTTTTTGTTTTTTAAACTAGATGTGCTTTCACTTTTGAGAGTGTTACTTTTAAGTGAGAACTGAAATAACTATGCTGTTATTTATTGATTCCGAAATCTTTTTCGGATTATGCAATGATGAATTGGGTTGGTTCGATTTGGTCAAACACAAGGAGTTGGATCCGTCCGCAATTGGTCTACAAGATTTTGCCCATTTTAGATTTTTTTAATCTTTAATTTCATGAACATATATGTTTATATATATGTTTTTTTTTTTTAGGAAATTTAATTAACGTAAATATATTAGGACCAAAACTTGCTAGTCACGTAACCTGCGACTTGGATTTTTTTTTTTTCCCTAAAAAAAGAAAAAGAAAAAGAAAAGAAAATCTGACATATGCTAAGACTACATATGCCTAAAGTCGTGGTGATGTAAAACGAATGTTGGATGTATATATCATCACAGTCGTCATTATTATTTTTAAAATTTAGAGATAGGACTCTATCTTTTAGCAGAGTTAGGTGTGAAAACTGTTGAATTATGCTCCCAATCATGTCAGATACATTATTAATATAACTATAATGCGGAAACTTCCATATAGAGGGGGAACAATTGAAAATACAAAAATGACATGTCAATCAGTACAAACGACAACAAATTTTTCAAGGTAGCAAACTTGTAAAAATGGCATGTCCTTTTTAATTCTCGCAACTAAACGATAATCAAACTTGTATTTGCAACATTATGTTAGTTTTATTACGTATAGCGTTAAAAAAATTTTTTTGAAAAGTAAACGACGGCAAAGGCTATTATTAAACAATACAAGTTTTTAAACTTTTTGAAGTGATGTCGTTTTAACTTGTATATAATACGTGTCTCCAGTTTATTTGATGTCTATTCCCTCGCTATTAAGTTTTAGATTATAGAATTTGGGTTTGAATTGATTGTGTGTTTGTTGAGGCATTTGAATTGTTAAAGTTAAAAAGTGTAAAAACTTAAAATATATTCGGAAAAAAAAAATCAAAATGGAGCTTATTTCGTTTATCTTAAAATTCTATATAATTTATTTAAAAAAAAATCATCTCATTTGGACTCATCTCTACAAGGTTATGGACTTTTAAAATTTGAATTACAAAACTCTGTAAATAATGAAACTGAGGAAAAAAGACAAATTGGATTGAAATTGTAGGGTTTGGATTGTAGCACCAAACAAACCAAGAAGAAACTTCCCAAAAAAAAAAAAAAAAAAAACGAGATGTCCTTTAAATTGCAAGATAAGAATCTTCTATGAGATACTAGTATTTAGGCACGTCCCCATTTGAAAAAAAAAAAAAAAAATTAATTTTGCATTTGTTTATCTAAAAAAAAAAAACTTCAAATTGAGTATAAATAACAATGTCTCTCTATGAAAAATCTTTTTTCTATGAAAATATATAGATAAATATATGAATAGTAATTTACAATATCATAAGTTAAATACATAGAATTCTCTATAAATAATAAATAACATTATGAGAAATTAAAATTTTTAACATTAAAAGAACAAAATATAAAAATAGAACAACAAACATATTACAAAGAGAGTATTTATTAAAAAAAAAGTGTGAAAGAACAAATATTTTGTCCTTTTGTGATAAGTAGAAAACAAAAATGGTTTATTGTGTATTCCTAACGAGACTATCATATTAATGTGTAAGATGTCAAAAAAAGAGTACGCCATGTAGATCATGTTGGAAAATGGCTTATTAAAAATCATTTTAAATGATCATTTTGAGATTTAAATTTGAACGGGACTCACTTCGTGTTAGTATTGGTTCAATATGGATTTGTGTTTTACTCTGCGAGGAGGTTGAAATTGAATATTTACACGATCAACATCACTACAAGAATTCCGCTTTTTTGTTACCAAAATATTGGTAGCTAAAAGTCTTGTTTTTGATACTAAAAAAATTTGGTATCAAAAAATGAGTCGTAAAAAGTATTTGTTACCAAAATTTTTTTTGGTAACAAATTATATTTGATAGCAAAATATATGATATTCCATGACCAAAAAATTTGGTAACAAAATGTTTTTGGTAGTAAAAAGTATGACATTTTAGGAACCAAATTTTGGTAGCAAAATGTATTTTGGTAGCAAAAGGTATAAGATTCAATTACCAAATATTCGGTAACAAAAGATATTTGGTAGTAAAAAATATGAGACTTAGGGACCAAATTGTTTGGTAGCAAAATATATTTGATAGTGAATTGTACGAGATTCTGTGACCTAATTTTTATTAGCAAAAAATATGAGATTTAGTGACTAAATATTTTGGTAGCAAAATGCATTTGGTAACGAATTATACAAGATTCTGTTACCAAATTTTTGGTAGCAAAAGATATTCGGTAATGAAAAATATGAGATTTAGAGACCAAATTTTGATAGCATAATGTATTTTGGTAACAAATTATACGAGATTCAGATACCAAAATTTTGATAGCGAAAGATATTTGGTAACGAATTCTTATGTTTTAGTCACCAAATATTTGGTAGAAAAAAGGCAGAAAACTAAATTTCTGCTACCAAATTTTTTTGGTCACCAAAACTGAAGCAGTTTAATATACCTGTATTTTTTCCCATATATATATATATATGAAACTCAAGCAGAATAAGCAAAATACCAATTATTAACTTAAGCAAAATACCAAATATCTCTGAATATCTAAATACATATTAGAATCCAAACAAAATACTAAAATAATCCAAACAAAATACTAAAATAATTATAGTTGAGCAAATCCAAACACTTACGGTCTACTAAATATTGTACTAGTAAACGCCTAGTCTTGCATGGATAAAAGATCTAACAAACTAGAGCCGGAGGCGGCGGTGGCAACAAACATGACCTGATAGCACATTAATCTGCTGATTTAATGTATTGATTCAGTAAATGTTGCAATGGATCTTTTCCTTCCTCGATAAGGCCTTGGTATATTTCGTGGCACCGATATCGATAACCTTTAAAGTGCTCAAAGAAATAGTGATGCACAATGTCTCTCAAATGTGGATGTTTGTCAAAATCTACATCAAATAGATCCTGCAAGAATAAAGTTGCTAAATTTGTTTTTGAATAAAATCAAACGTTATGAAGAGTAAGTGAGAAAAGAAAAATACCTTCAAACGTTTTACACTAATGATACGTGCTTTATTCATCCTTAGTAAAAGATATGCTTAAAACTAGATATGCTGCAATTTACCTTGGGTGTTGCTCGATCAACAACTACAGTTGAGCCACCCAATATGTGAGCATCAGCCATCAAACTATCCACAGACTCTGCAAGAAGATGACACATTGTTGCTTAATGATTCGTGCTCGAATATCAAACTTATCAAACCACTCCAAAGTCAAATACCCATTAATTCTATTTGTCAATAGTAATCAGGAGAGGTAATAATTAGTCAGTGTTAGTTTATTATAGTTTCTAAAATAGAATATTAAGTGAACCAAGCTATTGCCATATGTTACAGACAGGAACGGAAGATACTATAAATTCTCAATGACATGATACGAATGCCCTAAGCTGCACTTGCAAGGGTGATAAAACCAATTCCACGATGTGTAGTCGAGCCTTGATCCTGAACCGCATTTACAACAATTATATAATAGCTATTGTCTTTGCAGCCAAACTTCCAAAACGCTTACACATTAAGAATCATATGTAATCATGTTTGGCTAAATTAGTTATGCATGTTCTATTTACATAGGTGCATGTAGACAAGTAGCCAACACACGCAGTCAAACTCAATAATCAATGAAAATAAGTTCCAAATCAAAATGTAGAGTAAAACAATGCGACAAGAAAAGATAAAAGCACCTTTGGCATGTATAAATCAGTTATCTCGCCATATTTCTCCAAATGACTGCAAAAGCAAAATGCAAAAACAATCAGGTTCATCACACATCTAGGGACAACAATAAAGATGAACCAATAAAGACTAAAGAAAACTTAAACTACCTCTGGAAAGTAGCTTTTGTCACCGATTTTATGCAAAAAAAAATATGTAAATTCAGTTAATTCTCAGCCATAGTAGTCCAATCTTTAAATGCCGATACTTTCATCATATAAACCCTGTAACACTCTTTGGTAACGAATATGTCTGTCACCCTTAAGATCAACATTCAGATAAAGAACATCTAACCAATATTAAAGCGGAAAAAATATCAACCCTGCTCTACCTACCTATTCATGCATATCCTATTACTCTGTTTACTACTTGATTGTTATCCATCAGCATCTGCACTCCGGTTGGAATTCCAAGAACTCTGCACAATACAAAATCAAAGTTGTCATGGAAAAAAATACAATCACAAGCTAATCACTCATACAAATGCATATAAGAATAAAGAAACCTATGAAACTGATTAACTATTAACACAATTAGCTCTGATGATTCATAGTAAAACAAATCAATTAGAAAGAACTTATAAGACATAAGCTTTCTTGCATACACCGATATATATATATATATATATATATATATATATAATAAAAAAAGCTTGTCAAACAACCATGAAGCTATCAATTCATCTTGGATCTTGGCTAAATAGCACAAACGATTTTATATAAACAAATCAATAAGAAAAAGCCGTGTGTGTGTATTCCAAAATCGAAAAACTCAAGCAACATTGGTGTATCATGAAGCAATCAAAAATGAAGGAAAACCCAGAAAGGGATCTCACTTGGTTTAGCTTTGAGACTATTGCAGCAGCACGTTGCTGCAACAAAGGAGCTGGAATCACCGGGGACACATTACCGAAGTTTGCCGAATACAGGTTCATTAAAAAAGACACAGGAGTTACGCCAAGTACTGAAACCACTCAAGGGCACCTAATGAGACAACTCCAGGCAGTGCAGGCAAAGCAGAAGCTAAGGACTCTGCAGGCTGATCCCATTTTCTCTTCTTCCTATAACAATTGCCAAAAAGTTTAGGGTTTCCATTTTCCTTTTCTCTCTTCCTTCAACAATTCCCAAAATTGGGATTTCTTTTCTGGGCATAACTCGTAAATTAGACAAATTCCCAGACATGGGCATTCAAGAAATCGCCAATTATCCACTAAAAAGCATTGCGAAAGCCCAGAAACAAGAATCCAGATATCAAAGAGCCCAGGAATTGATTAGCGATTGCGTTTTTGAACTGTTGAGAATTGGGGTTTGGAAAAGAGAGGGAATTTGCACACACACACACACACACAAAGAAAAAACCCTTATTTTTGCCTTGTCTGAGAGGAGGAATCGTGGGAAGAAACAGAGGAGGAGGTAGTTTCTGATTCCGAAGCCAACGCCATTGTCGATTTCTCGTTGGTTTTCGATATGTCTGAGAATGAACTTCCTTTCCCTTACTCCTTTGAGAAAGGGTCCCATCGTTGGTGACAGCGTGGCGACGGAACGGCGAAGGGCTGGTGACGGCGTGGCGCAGGGATGGCGGTGAAGGGTGTCCGAGTGGAGAGAGAGAGGTCGCGAGACTTAGGGTACAGGAAGAGAATGTTTCTCTCATGTGAGAGAGTGCTAAAGTGTTTTTTGAATTGGTTAGGTGTTAAGTTTTAAGGGTTTGTATACATTATAATTAGTTACTATTGGCAAGTCAAAATGAACAATTTAATACCAAATTTTGGTACTGAAAAACAAGTTGAAATGTCTTTCCGTGACCAAAACATATGTTTCGTAACAAATACTTAATTTTTGCCATCAAAATTTAATAGTAAAAAACATATATTTTACTGTTAAATTTTAATTTAATAGTCAAAAGATAAAATTTTAAAAAATAAAAAAATTTATAATTTGATAACAAAAGTTTATTTAAAACAATTATTAGCATTATAACAAAAAATATAGAGTTAAAGATGATATATCTTATTCTATATATTAAAATAATAAAATATTATCAGGAGTACATTTTCTACTTTATTAATAACATACTTAGCAAATATCATGCAAACCAATATGTCTTATTACACCTACAAGAAAGAGGTGAACCACCAAATATAGATATTATATAAAAGCATATTGATCATATTCATGAAAAGCATATTGAAAAAAAAAAAAAAAAACAATTACAAGCATAAAATATTAGGCTATAAAGTTTCTTGAAGATTTGTTACCAAATGTAACTTTTGGTAACAAAAAATATCTTTCTGCCACCAAAATATACGTTTGGTAGTGGAAACTTTTTTTTTTTGCCACCAAAATTTGGTTGCAACAAAACATATATTTTGCTATCAAATTTTAGTTTGATAGTCCAAAACATATATTTTGCTAACAAATTTTAGTTTGGTAGCTGAAAGACAAATTTTTAAAAAATGAAAAAAAATTATAATTTGATAACAAAAGTTTATTTAAAACCTTTTTTTTTCTTACCACATTATAACATAAAATATAGGTTTAAAAATAGTATACCTTATTCTATATATTAAAGTAATAAAATACCACTATACGTACATTGTCTACTTTACATATAACATACTTAGCAAATATCATACAAACCTATATCTCTTATTACACCTACAAGAAAGAACTAAATCCCCAAATATATTTGTTATATAAAATATATTAGGATAATTATTACAAACTTTGTATCGAACATAATTATGAAAAACTATAAAAGAAAATTATAAAAAATTACAAGTATAAAATATGAGATTATAAAGTTTTTTGAAGATTTGCTGTCAAACGTAACTTTTGATAGCAAAAAAATGCCTTTCCGTTACCAAAATATAAATTTGGTGGCGGATTCATGCTTTTTCTCACCAAAATTTAGTAGCCAAAAACACATATTTTGTTACTAAATTTTTGTTTGGTAGTAGAAAGCCATATTTTTAAAAAATGAAAGAAAAAAATTATAATTTGATAGCAAAAATTTATTTAAAACCATTTTTAGCCACATTATAACATAAAATATAGATTTCAAAATGACATATCTTATTCTATATATTAAAGTAATAAACTACTACTATAAGTATATTGTCTACTTTATGTAAAGCATACTTAATACATATCATACAAACTTTTATGTCCTATACAAGAAAGAGTTAAATCACCAAATATATTTGTTTATATAAAAAAATATTATTGTTACAAACTTCATATTGAATATATTCATTGAAAAAAAAAAAAAAAACTTACAAGTACAAAATATAAGATGATAAAGTTTATTGAAGATTTGTTATCAAATGTAACTATTGGTAGCAAAATATGCCTTTTCACAACAAAATTATAAGTTTGGTAGTGGATTCTTGCCTTTGCCACCAAAATTTGATAGCAAAAAATCATACATTTTGCTACCAAATATTAGTTTGGTAGCCAAAAGCACGTATTTTACTATCAAATTTTGATTTTGTGGCCGATAGATAATTTTTTGAAAAATGAAAAAAAATTATAATTTGATAACAAAAGTTTAATTAAAACCATTTTTAGGTCACATTATGACATAAAATATAGATTTCAAGATGATATATTTTATTTTATACATTAAAGTAATAAAATACTACTTTAAGTATATTGCCTACTTTATGTATAACATACATACCATACAAACATATATGTCCTACAAGAAAGAGCTAAATCACCAAATATATATTTGTTTATAGAAAACATATTATTGTTACAAATTTTGTATCGAACATATTCATGAAAAACTATATAAAAAAATTACAAGCACAAAATACGAGATTATATAGTTTCTTGATGATTTGTAACCAAACGTAGCTTTTGATAATAAAAAATGACTTTCCGCCATCATAATATAAGTTTGGTAGTGGATTCTTATTTTCTGCCATCGAAATTTGATAGTAAAAAATCATATATTTTGCTACCAAATTTTTGTTTAGTACCCTAAAGCATATATTGTGCTACCATATATTGGTTTTGTAGCCGAAAAAAAATTTTTCAAAAAATGAAAAATATTATAATTTGATGACAAAAGTTTAGTTAAAATCATTTTTTTAATCACATTATAACATAAAATATAGGTTTAAAAATGGTACACCTTATTCTATACAATAAAACAATAAACTATTACAAATTCATTGTCTGCTTCATGTATAACAAACTTAATACATATCATATAAACCTATATGTCCTACAAGAAAGAGCTAAATAACTAAATATATTTGTTTCTAGAAAACATATTGATGTTACAAACTTCGCATTAAACATATTTATGAAAAACTATTAGAAAAAAATTACAAGCACAAAATATAAGATTATAAAGTTTCTTGAAAATTTGTTACCAATTGTAGCTTTTGGTAGCAAAAAATGAGTTTCCGCCACCAAAATATAAGTTTGGTAGCAGATTCTTACTTTTTGCTACCAAAATTTGGAAGCAAAAAATCATATAATTTGCTGCCAAATTTTAGTTTGGTACCCAAAAATATATATTTTGCTACCAAATTTTGGTTTGGTAGCCAAAAAACAAATTTTCAAAAATGAAAAAAATTATAATTTGATAACAAAAGTTTAATTAAACCTATTTTTTTAGTCACATTATAACATAAAAAATAGGTTTAAAAATGGTACACCTTATTCTATATAATAAAGCAATAAAATACTATTATAAATTCATTGTCTACTTTATGTATAACAAACTTAATGCATACCATATAAACCTATATGTCCTACAAGAAAGAGCTAAATAACTAAATATATTTGTTTCTAGAAAACATATTGTTGTTATAAACTTCATATCAAACATATTCATGAAAAACTATTAAAACAAATATAAGCACAAAATATGAGGTTTTAAAATTTCTCGAAGATTTGCTACTAAACGGAGCTTTTAGTAGCAGAAAATGACTTTTCGCCACCAAAGTATAAGTTTGGTAACAGATTCTTACTTTCTGCTATCAAAATTTGGAAGTAAAAACTCATATATTTTGCTACCAAATTTTAGTTTGGTAACCAAAAAACGTATATTTTACTACTAAATTTTGGTAGCAAAAAATATCATTTCTCACCAAATTTAAAGCAAATACCATTCGCGGGAAAATTTTGGATTCCCACCAATGTTTTTGCTACCAAAACAGATTTGGTAGCAAAATGTGATATTTCGTTACCAAAATTAGGTGACAGAAATTCATATTCTGCTTCCAAATTTTGGTAGCAAAAAGTACCATTTTGCTACGAAACAAAATTTTGTAGTAAATGAGTTTAATGGGAAAAATTTTAACTTCACGTCAACATTTTTGCTACCAAAACAAGTTTGGTAGCAAAATATGAGATATCGCTACCAAAATAACTACTAAATTTTGGTAGCGAAATCTCATATTTTGCTACAAAAAAAATTTGGTAGCAGATAACATTAGCAGTAAAAATTTTGGCTTCCCACGAATGTTTTTGCTACCAAAATATTTTTGGTAGCAAAAGGTTATAATTCGCTACCAAATCTTGGTGGCAGAATGTTGACCTTTTGTTACCAAATAGTGTTTTGGTAGCAAAAGTTTTTGGCAGGAACCGAATTTTAATTCTCACCATGTCATTTGTTACCAAATTATATTTAGTAACAAAATGTTTATACTTTTTAGCTACCAAAATTTGATAACAAAAAGTCTATTTTCTGCTACCAAAATTATTTTGGTACCAAAAAATTTGGTCTCTTAAAATTATAATTCTTGTAGTGAATGATGGAAAAGTGAATGAGAAATTAGCTCTCATAATTGCACCCATGAAGTTGAAAATTAAGAAAAGAATTAGAAAATAAATTCTTGTCTCAAATGGGAAAGAGATGAAAGTTCCAATGGGTTTATAAGGGATTGCACATTTGCTAATTGGTAACCAATTAAGCATAAAGGCTCTCTCATGTGCACAGGTGCAAAGGAGGGTGCAAATCGTCGATCAGAAAACCACGGCAAAACCTAAGGACTAGTGTACGAGTGCACGTCCTGCGAACATGAATGTTGTAGGAAATTTCCAATTCCGCTCGGGTTTGGTTTTGCCACAATCTTTTAATTTTTTCAGCTTGGATTTAACGTTGGCAGCAGTTTTTAAAATTTAAAACCGTCGTCAATTGCTGAAGTTACAAATGTTTTGTAACAATCCTCAAATAATGCATGGAATTAAAATAATTAATTCCGATAAATGCTATAACAGCCAAACTTTTGGTTGTATTGTGCACATTAAGAGTCATGCTTTTGTGCCTATAAAAGGCGCTCCTTCTATAGTCCAAGAATTCTCTCTGTCTTGCTTTTGCTCTAGATTGTTTAGGTGGTATTCTGGGTGATAGAATTTAGACATGATTTTAGTTTGTTGGAGGCTGTAATGTAGTGCGCCATTACTGCTTGTAAACCGTTGAATTCTGAGAAGTAGATGCCGGTTGATCCTGAGCACCATCGATGGTGAGAAGGTGAACTGTTTTAAAGAATCATTGATAATTTCTAGTTTCGTTTTGTCGTTTATATATATGTATATTTTTGTTGCTAACAAATTTTGTGTTGATTTAATGTCGATATTTGCTCGTTCTCATTTTTGTATTTTTTGCTAACAATCTTAAAACAGATTGCTCCATTGGCGACGAACAAATTGGTAGATTTGGAAAAAGAGATCTTTTGATTCTTTACTGCTTACTGTGATGTTTTGCAGATACTAACGTATTTTGTCTCTAACTTGTCTCTAACATTTTATATCACTTTACTGCTTACTGTGATGTTTTATATGAATAGGTTTAGATGTTTTATATTATATAAAATCATTGGTCTTGTTTGTTGATTTTGTCTGTTGAGGGCAAATTAGCTAGTTTCCTTTTCTTCTATGTCTACTTATATATTTATGTGCGTTGTTGTATATATTTATGTCTTTCAGTGGTGTTAAGTACCTATTCATGTCTGTTACACAGACACACACATATAAGCTGATCATATAACTGCAATACGTTTTGTCTTTTTATGTTTTGTTTTGTATGTTACTACATGAAGATTTTATAGTATAATATATATTTTTTCAGTTTACATATATTAACTTTGGTTAACGGTTCTTTTTTTTTTTTTTTTTTCTTTTTCTTTCCTGGTTTCCTTTATAAGCATTATGGCTTTTAAGGGGGTGTTTGCCTATCATCTCATTTCAACTCAAACTGTACTTTTTTTTGTCTTTTTCCCAAAAAGTTTTTTGTCTTTTCTGAAAATTCAAAAAAATTTACTATTACAACTAAAATATTTCAACTCAAACTAACCAACCAAACACCCCCTAAATGTTATACGGATTCTAGTTTGGCGAAGTTTTAAACGCTTCCGTTCAGAGTTTGGTTTGTGGGATTTATCTATTGTGTAACATTTACAGTTTTGGTTTTTCACTGTTCTTGAGTTCAATCTTTTACTTTTGATTTCGGTTTCTTTCCACACACACACACACACATATATATATATATTTAGCCTTTGTTCTTGTTTATTTTCTGATTCAATTTTAATTTATATTTTACTGCATCCTTGTTACAAACAGCTTGTTTTGCTTTAATTGGAAATTGTGTTTCTAAAACGTTGTTTTTATTTCAAAAAATGGAAATCAATTCAAACTATATTTACATGACTGCTTAGAACACGACCACGAGTCAAGTTCAAATAGCCTCTATTGCACGAGTACCTACCCCTCCGGTAGCCGTTTTGGTTCTTGTGAACCATGGTGAGAAACTGGAGAAAGTCAGTTGGCTGAATTTCAAGAGGTGGCAGCCAAAAATGCTGTTTTACCTAACAACCTTTAATCTTGCTAGATTCTTGACTGAAGAGGCTCATGAGCCAAAGAAGAAGAAGAAAAACTACGAGGCCGATACGGTGGATGACATCACTCAGAATGTGTCTAACAGAAGCTTCTCTGTCGTGGTATATGAAGTGAATTTGGTCAGGTCCAACCCGAAGGAATGGTGGATTGACACAGGTGCTACTCGGCACGTTTGTTCTGACAAAACGTTGTCATTTCCTTCGAACCAGAATGGGGAGAAGTTGTTCATGGGAAACTCTGCTACGTCAAAGACTGAAGGTCAAGGCAAGGTAGTCCTGAAGATGACATATGGGAAAGAGCTGATTCTGAATAATATGTTGTATGTACCGGAAATCCGTAAGAACCTTGTGTTGGGGTCTCTACTAAACGGTTTCTGTATGGTATTTAAGTCCGATAAAGTTGTCTTGTCTAAGAATGGAATGTACGTTGGAAAGTGCTATGTAACTTATGGGCCTTTTAAGCTCAATTTAATGATTGTAAAGCCAAAGAATATTAATAAAATTAATAATCCTTTTGCTTTGTGTCATGGTAGACTAGGACATGTTAATTATGATATTTTGCATCGATTAATTAACTTGGATTACATACCCACTTTCTAAATTGATTCAAAATATAAGTGCAAAAAATTGTGTTGAAGCGAAATTGACAAGGTCATCTTTTCCAGGAATTGAAAGGAAGACCAAGCTTCTTGACTCAGTTAATAGTGATGTGTGCGATTTAAAACTTGTACAGACTAGGGGTGGCAGTAAGTATTTTATTACTTTTGTCAATGATTGCATGAAATACTGTTATGTTTCTTTGCTATAAAGCAAGGACGAAGCCATAAAAGAGTTTGCTCTCTATAAAAAGGAAGTTGAGAATCAACTCAACAGAAAGATTAAGGTGTTAAGAAGTGATCATAGTGGTGAATATGAGGCATCATTGGGTGAATTTTGCACGCAATATGGAATCATTTACGAGGTCACGCCACCTTATTCACCTCAATCAAATAGTGTGGCTAAATGAAAAAATCATACCTTGAAAGATATGATGAATGGAATGTTATTAAGTTCTAGCTTATCTCATAACATGTGAGGGGGAAGCCATTTTGCCTGCAAATTATCTTTTAAACATGGTGCCCCGGAACAAAGAAGACAAGACCCCATACGAGTTATGGAAAAAGAGGAAGCCTTCCTACAAATATTTACGAGTGTGGGGGTGTCTTGCTAAAATAGTCATACCTCCACCAAAGAAGGTGAAAATAGGTCCAAAAACGATTCATTGCATTTTCATTGGCTATACACATAATAATATAATGCTTATCAGTTTCTTGTGTTTGATTCTAAAATCCTTGATATACACAAAAACATGATTATAAAATCAAGAAATGCATCGTTCTTTGAACATATATTTCTGTGTAAGTCTAAAGATGGGCCAAGTTCATCAAATGAACTTATGAATCTATTGTTGAGAAGAGTAGGGACCAAGAACAAAATGTTGAAATTGAGGATGAGCCTAGACAAAACAAATGAGCAAGGATAGAAAAATCTTTTGGTCTAGATTTCTAACCTATTTGCTAGAAGGTGAATCTAAAAGCTTTAAAAAAGTTGCAAACTCTTTAGATGGTCCTCTATGGAAAAATGCCATAAAGAGTGAAATTGTTTCCATTCTGTAGAACCATACTTGGGAATTGATAGATCTTCCTCTAGGATGTAAACCACTAGGTTACAAATGGATTTTCAGAAGGAAAATGAAAGCAAATGGGTCAATTGACAAGTACAAGGCTAGACTTGTGATCAAAGGATATAAACAATGAGAAGGTATTGATTACTTTGACACATACTCATCTGTGATGAGAATAAATTCGACAAGGATGATACTTGCAATTGCCATTTTGCGGAATCTTGAAGAATATCAAATAGATGTAAAACGGCTTTTCTAAATGGAGATTTAGATGAGCAAATTTATTCAGAACAACCCGATGGTTTCTCCACACCTGGACAGGAAGGAAAAGTTTGTAAACTGGTGAAGTCTTTGTATAGCTTGAAACAAATACCAAAACAATGGCATGAAAAGTTTGGCAATGCTATGTTAGCCAATGGATTCAAGATCAATGAGTATGACAAATGTGTATATGTCAAAGACACAGAAAATGGCTGTCATTTTATGCCTTTATGTGGATGATATGCTTAGTGTTGGAAGTGATGACATGATGATCAAATCTATGGAAGATATATTAAAATCAAGATTTGATATGAAAGATGTGGGTTTAATTGATGTGGTATTAGGCATTAAAATCTCAAGAATTTCAGATGAACTTGTACTGACTCAGCACACTACATGGACAAGATTTAATAAGGATGATATTGGTGTGGCTAGAACACCGTTGGATACAAGTCTTCACCTATCCAAAAAATAAAGGTGAGAGTGTCTCTCAATTAAAGTACCCAAGGGTGATTGAGGGTCTAATGTACATAATGAGCTGTATGAGACCAAACATTGCTTACACAATTAGTAAATTGAGAAGATACAAGAGTAATCCGAGAGCTGACCATTGGAAAGCAATTGTAAGAGTATTAAGGTACTTGCGATATACTCGTAGTTATAGGCTGCACTATACTAAATATCATGTTGTACTGAAGGGTACAGCGATACAAATTGGATATCTGATATAAAAGATTCTAAATCTACAAGCGTTCAAACTAGTAGGAGTAGCTGAGTTATGGAAATCCTCTAAACAAACTATTACAGCAAGATCCACAATGGAGCCTAAGTTTATTGCATTAGACAAATGTGTAGAAGAGGCTAACTGGCTACACCATTTCTTAGAAGATATTCCAAGGTGGCCAAAGCTTGTGCCATCAATGTGCATGCATTGTGATAGTTAATCGGCTATTGGAAGGGCATAGAGCAAGATGTTTAATGGTAAGTCTAGACATATACATCGTAGACACAATACCATTAGACAACTACTCTCAACTGGGGTTATCTTTATTGACTATGTGAAGTCAAAGGATAACATTGTGGATCAGCTAACCAAAGGGTTAAATAGAGAGGCAGTTGATAAGTCATCAAGGGGAATGTGACTAAAGCCCATGAAAGATTAGGTTGATGCAATGGAAACCCAACCTAGTTGACTGGAGATCCCAAGATCTAGGTTCAAAAGGAAAACCTAGTTGTAAAGACTGAGCTGGATCACTGTGGGGGTTATCCTTCGGTCCATTCCTATGATGAAAACAGTAATACCCATACGAGATAGGTTAAGCTATGCTTTTAATGATTGTCTTAAGCATCGGGAATCCGAGCGGAGTAATGCAGGTTACTCTTGATTAAGAAATCACCTACGTGAGAGAGAAGTAAGGCTACTTTTAAGGAGAATTTTTTAGGCCTAAATTCTTTAGAAACTCTCACAGAACCAGACAAGATGTCCATTGCTAAAATGGACATAACAGTGAGAACTTAATTATGTCAAGAAGATTTCTATGTGAGGTATATCATCATTTACACAAATGACATAATAGTTCAAGGACATCATGTTTATTGGTCAGTCAGTACAGTAAATAAACTGACACAAGGGAAGGTTCAAAGGGTAACACCTACCTCTGCTTTATAGGTTTCAACCGTTAAACTTTATCACCAGGTCAATTCTTAGTGTCTATCGATTTGTCTAAGAGTCCTCTATCAATTTCATTCATGTGGGGATTGTTGGAAAATGGCTTATTAAAAACCATTTTAAATGGACATTTTGAGGCTTAAATTTGAGGGGAGCCTACTTGGTGTTAGTGTCGGTTGAATGTGGATTCGCGTTTTACTCCACAAGGAAGTTGAAATCGAATATTTATGCACTCAAAATGGTAGAGAGGTGAATGAGAAATGGACTCTCATAATTGCACCCATGAGGTTGGAAAATTAAGAAAACATTAGAAAATTAACCCTTGTCCTAAATGGGAAAGAGATGAAAGTTTCAAGGGGTTTATAAGGGATTGCACATTTGCTAATTGGTAACCAATTAAGCATAAAGGCTCTCTCACGTGCGCAGGCGCATGGGAGGGTGCCAATCCTCGATCAGAAAACCATAGCGAAACCAAAGGACTAGTGTATAAGCGCATGTCCCACGAGCAAGAATGTTGTAGGAAATTTCTGATTTCACTCGAGTTTGGTTTTGCGAAAATCTTTTCATTTTTCCAGCTTGGATTTAAGTTGGCGGCAGTTTTTAACATTTAAAACCGTTATAATGGCTGAAGTTACAAATGTTTTGTAACAATCCTCAAATAATGCATAAAAGAATTATTTCCGTTAAATGCTATAACAGCCAAACATTTGATTGTATTGTGCACATTAAGAGCCATGCTTTTGTGCCTATAAAAGGCACTCCTCCTATAGTCCAAGGATACGAGAAAAACACGCAAAGAAAATTCTCTGTCTTGCATTTGTTCTAGATTGTTTAGGTGGTATTATGGGTGATAGAATTCAGACATAATTTTAGTTCGTCAGAGGCTGTAACGTGGTATGCCATTACCACTTATAAACCATTGTATCCTGAAAAGCAGATGCCAGTTAATCCTCAAGCATTAATGGTGAGGAGGCAAATTATTTTAAGGAAACCATATGGTACACAGGTCTCAGTATTCATCGACAATTTCTAGTTTCGTTTTCTTGTTTATTTATATTTTTGTTGCTAACGAATTTTGTGTTGGTTTAATTTTAATATTTGTTCGCTGTCATTTTCGTGTTTTTCGCTAACAGATCAATATAAGTCATTGGATTAAAGTAAATGAAAAAAGAAAATTAGATCTTAACCAATGGATTCACACACAAACAAAAGATTAATATATATATATATATATATATATATATATAGGCATGCATGCAAGTTGGAATAAAAATTTTTGTCTTTTCTTACATCATTCTCCTTTTTAGATATGTTACAGAAACAATAAGTCAGTTCGTGATATAAACCGAAGGCAAAGGGACCAATCTTGTTCTTCTTCTTCTTCTTTTGTATTTTTGTTTTTTGTTTTTTTGTTTTTTGTTTTTTTAATATAAGGATGAGAGATTCGATTATTATATCTTGTAATAAAATCATATACAAAATTGTCTCTAGATAAATTTTTAATCATTGTTCAATAAACAATACCAATCTTTTAAATTTTGAACGGATTTTGTTTTTGTGTATAATTCGTTCCTAGTCAAACTAAAACAACTTATTACTTTTATCTAGAAGTGTTATGTCATTCTTAATTATATATATATATATATATATATATGTATGTATGTATGTATGTGCAACACTCCTAGTTAAAATTATATGTTGTTTTATGTCATTCAATAATCGAACTTCTTAAAACATGAAAATGGCAAGTCGTGCATGCATATAAATGATATCCACGTTCTAAGGAAAACACGTGCTTGTGAGTTGATGTCTGCTTTAATTTAAGGTATTAGTATATGACTACTGGATGAACTAAAACAAAATATAACAATTATCTATATTATTTTATTGACTTTGAAATACAGGAATATCCTTTTATTCCTTTAAAAAAAAAATCATGGTATAACAACTATTGCGATCTGAAACTTTTTTTTTTTTTTTTTTTCAAACATTTTCATATTAGAATATTGTTAGTGTCAATTTTTTGATCTAATTTTTTTTAACAGCGAACTCAAAAATTTATATTCAATTATGTACGGAAAAATATCTTTCCTTTTAAATTTATAAAATAGGTTCACTTTTTATATCTAATTCATGTTTACTTTTACAAGCAAACTTAAAAATTTATATTAAATTATGTACGGTAAAACAATCCCTCCTTCCAAACTTATAAACAAAAAATATATATATATATACAAGAGAAAAATTTTGTGAACAGTAAATATTTAAGTCATCTCTAAAGTGTTTGGATGGAGAAAAAAAATGGAGGAAACGAGAGGGGAAGGAAGAAATTCCAAAATTTTCTAAACATCCTGATTTTAATCTACTAAAGATCTTATCTGCTAAATAAAAGGTCATTTTACAAATAAAATATTTTCGTTCTTTTCACTTCGTATCTCTTATCAAACAAGAGATGATTTTTATGTTTTTTCCTTCCTTTCATACCAAACATAATGAGAGAAAGGATATCCCAAGATCCCCCCCCCCCTTTCCCCATTACCCTACTTCGGTTATCCATCAGTGCTTCCTCATGTTTTTCTCTCCTCCCTACCAAACAAACCAAATAGTTATTTGGTATTTCCTCTTATTGTTGATACATTTTCTATCTGCATTGGACAACCTCTGAATCCATAAGCTTACAAACCGAACTTGAGAAATATTCCCTGCTATAAATAACGGAGAATGAACTTCACTCCACCAAGTCTGTCATATTTGCATAACAAATGGGATTAAGAAGCATCCTTCAGGGATAAATAACAGGAATTGCACAAACAAATTTGACTGACTTTACTTTACAATTTCAGTAACAAGAAGATTTGTAAACACTATATATGTGCATCTTTGGTGTCAGCTGTTGCACTGGGCAAGAAAGAAAAATTAGTGCATATAAAAGCATTGTTAAGATTGTACCCTTTACAAAGATAGGCAATCTCTACAACCATGTACAAGAAATAGCTAAACTCTTCTTCAGGTCTTGTAGAACACTAAATCTCTACAGTTAGCTTTGATGGCATCCTCCGGTTTCTCAACACAGTCAAAATCATCTTTAAAAGTTACCATGGCTTGTACTGTCTTTACCAGTTTCATAATCTTGCTTGATATCTTCATCTTGAAAAGATTGTAACCGGGGAACATAAACAGAATAACGACGCAAAGAAACACTAATTCAGATGATGTCAATTCAAAAAGTCTAATTATGGATCTGTAAAGGATTAACTGATGTTATAAAGCGCCCAAAAGATCATATATATATATATATAGAACCTCCACGCCAATTGGAACCTGCTATTCACCATGTCAAATTAAAAATAATAATGAAAATGACAATGATAAACCTTAAAATTTTCTTTGTTTTTGAGAGATAAAGGGATTTAAACAAGTGATTTATAGCAAAATAATCTTAAAAAGTTATTTAACAAATAACCCTAGTTTCTAGAAGTTAGTTAAAACATTTTTTTTTTCCTTTTCCTTACTGATTGACCATATAATACAATTAATTTGATCAACTAGTAATTGATCACGATAAATCACTAATTGACTGTGTTGGTTAAATATTAGCATGATTCACAGTCACTCCTAACCAAAAATAAATAAATGAATAAAAAGGTTCAGCTTAAATATCAATGTATAGTTTTTATATATTTTGACAACAATTGCACTTGTTTCCCTGCAAGTATACACAATATGTTTATCTATTCTTGGCATTCTTTCCGGTCAATTAATGTGGGAGAAATATCTAATGCAAAATAGAGAAAAGGGGGGGGGGGGGGGGGACAGAAACTAGGGTTTAACATTATTGCAATTGCTTAATGAAAGTTTATATAGACCTCTAAGCAAATAATAAAAGACCAAACTTTCTATTAATAATATACCAAATTTATCCTTACAAATAAAGAAAATAAATAAACATAATAATTATCCCAACATATATAATTCTTAAATTTCTTAACTTTTCACGTATGAGTCTAGACCAACTCAAGTGAAAGCTAGGACCAAAAGAGGAGGTGATAAGACCAATGTTAATGCCAATACCAATACAATATCAATGTCGATATCAACACCAATACCAATAGAAATACCAATATCAACACCCATACCAATACAAATACCAATATCGATTTCAATGCCAGTACCAATGTCCAACCTGCTTTTACTTTAAATTAATAATCCTCCCCTGGAATGGTACTAAATTGAAATAGTTCAGGAAATAGCTCAAAACTACAACATTATGCCCATACTACTTAGGTCACTACTTGTGCCCATATGTACTAACTAGGTGGTTATACCTATAACGACTAACTACCTTTCATGATAGATACAGCTGATCCACGTTAGAGTGAGCGGCAGATTATGGCTTCATGTCCCTTGGATAAATAATAGTTATTCTTTGGAGGGGTAAAAAAAGCAAATGACAGTTGAGGGGGGAAAAAAAACCGTGATATAAAATTATTTAAACTATAAAGTATAAACTACTGTCGTTTTACAAATAAGGCAACATGACTTAATTAATAAGAAACAAATAATCCGTTTTTGCATAAACGATAGACATTCTTACCCAGGGACGGCACGTCGTTCTACTAGGAAATGACAACATTTTCACTCTCAGGTCAAAAGAACGGATTAGATACAAAAATTACCCCTGGATAATCGTTCTTGTAACACTTTGACCTCCAAATTACGAAACGTGATATCCATTCCCCCAAAACTTTGAAGTCATAACAAGTTTTCCTCCTACCGTTAATTTTTTGATTAAAAAAACTCACGTGACATGCACATGACAAGTAAATTAATTGCAAAAAAAAAAAAAAAAAAAATCCCTAATATAATAGGTCTTGTAACACTTTGCCTCCGAATTTTAAAACTTAATTCGTTCCCCCCAATCTATGCTCCATTAACAAATAAATCCTGATGTACGAGTTTATTTATGTTGTATTTTAAATGTCATTTCTTCTATTTCTTGTAGTTTTTATCAAAGAACTTAAAATATGCATTAGAATAGAGGGTAAAACAAAAATTATATAACCCTTAAAAAAAATAGAAAATAGGTATTTAATATCTCAATAATCATACTTAATATTATATGTGTAATTTTCATCAATCAAAGTAACAAAATGATTAAATTTGTTAACAGAATAAGGATGAGGGGAAACGGAGGTTACATTTTGACATTCGGGAGACAAAGTATTTATAAAACCTATAATTTAAAATGAATTTTTTTTCATCAATCCTTAAAAAAAAAAACATGTAGTATATTTAAATAAATGACGACAAAGCTTTGAAGGAAAAGAACTTGTAGTTTATTTGACAAAATGCTAAAGACACAAACTCTAATCTCAATTTTTAAATATCAACATATATGGTATATGAGTTGTCATTATTTTATTGACAAGTGATTAAAATATTGTTATATCAATTAATTGTTTCTACTAATAAAAAGATAACATGTGAGTATAACCAGCTCTTGAACCTCTAAATAATGAGTGCTAGTGTTTTTGCGTATTTTATTATTTAGGTGAATATAATAAAATTTGTTATCGGTAATTTCCAAACAGTTTTACGGACCAGTTATTCTCTCCAAGATTAGGTGATGACAGACATTAATTTAGCCATTGAGAAAAAATCACAAGTGTAGACTTTAAAGAGTTTATCGTGTGAAAACACTGGTCGTGCTTATGTGATGTCGTGATACTAACTCAAAGTTGATCAAAAGCGGATAGAGACTTGATGGTTTTTATAGTAAGCTGTTAAAGGCTAGCTAGCAACAAATAGGCACGAGCAATAGTAGATAGAGAAGAAGTCTTAAGTAGGACTCAAAAACCACCGACAAATGAAGCCTTTATAAAAGGATTATTGTTAGACCCTGGTTTTTCTCCTAAGTTTTTTGTACAATTATAAGTAACATATTGCTCACAATTGAGGGCTTGCCAAAGAGATTGACAAATAGTGATGTAGGGAGCAGGCTTTTTGTTCCTAAAGAACGGTGAGACATTATTAGCCTCTTTTCGGCGAGGACCGCCGGGAAGTCGAGCTGCGGGTAGTCTATGGGCCGGGTATGATCTGGGAGTTCCGGTGCGCTGTCTGACAGAGAAGGCGGTACAAGAAGCCAGTACTTCAGTCTGATGGTTGGCTCCAGTTTGTTAAGTATAAGAAGCTTGGAGCTGGGAATATGGTTGTTCTCGAAAGAGTTGAGAACGAATTCCATGATATGAGGTTTCCGTTCAGGGATCTCAAGTATAATGTTGATGGTCACTACTGGTTTGAAGTGTAGGCCTTGATTAGTAGTTTAATAGCGCATAGTTTTTTTTAGCTTTCGTTTTGAGTACTGTTCTTTTTTTAGGGTTTTTTATGAAGAAGTTGTTGTGCTTTT
>CM046379.1:35695443-35709940 GCA_025413485.1 Ficus microcarpa
ATTTGGATTGCAAGTGTGAATCTGGTTTTTTATTCCAATTTTTATTTTATTTTTTTTTTCTGAAAAATCAATAAAAATTATAATTAATTTTTGAAAAGTCTATCAACTTCAACCTAAAATTTTTATCTCAAACCCCTATTCCCAATGGAGGCTAAATCTTAAAGTGATCATGTCATTATTGTAAGGATCACTACCTTCCCAACTTTTTGCTTTTTAAATACAAAATTAGAAAAACATATGTAGAAAACAAGCGGCAATAAAAAGCTATTTGACTTTTAAACACAAACTTCAGAAGCGAAAAAAGACGAACGCAATTCCTTCCATAAAAGTAGAACAAAAGTCCCGAAAATAATTAAAAAATTTAAAACTAAAGGGGGTTTCTACAATGATATAAAAAATTTTACATTCTCAATGAGCTAAAATCCAACGGATAAGAATAGGTGGATTAATATGGTATCTTCTTCTTCTTCGATGATTTTTTTGCAGTCTAAACAACAACAAGAAGATCATATTTGCACCTAATTGAACCTTCCGAATCAACCTCCATGCTTGAGGTTTTAATCCAGCTGCTACTCCCTTCCATGTCCTCCTTTTTTTTTTCTTTTTCTAAAGGATTTTTTTTCCTAGCTTCTGAGAAACAGAACTCCTCTTAAGAGACAATGACGAACAAAAATGGGGGAAGGGCATTCAATTAACCCTAAAAATCAAAATTACCTTGACAAGTCAGAAAATCCGTCCAAAATTTTGACGGAATCCATTACAGGGGTAAAATGACACACTTGTCAAAGTTTAGAGGACATAACATGCACCTTTCAAAGTTTAGGGAGCATCTTGATACTAGTGACAAAGGTTAGGAGGAATTTTGAAAATTTTCCTTTAAAAAAAAAAAAAGAAAAAAGAGCTCCCTCTCTACCCGTCTACTGCTGTCTTCATCTTCTTCCTCTCTTCTTCCCTCGGGCCGGCAACTCTACTTGGAATGGAGACCACCGGAAGCCCATGCAGTGGAGGGACAAAGTTTTAGGTAAAATTTTTGGTTTTTAATTTTAGGGTTTTTTTTTTTTTCCCCCTTCTTGTATAAAAAGAAAGCTTGAAACTTGGAATCTAGTTGAATGATATTGTGAGAATCGCGCTTTTAAGTTAGTTAGAGCATGAAAACTGTTAGAAATTAAAGGAATTTGAGGGAATAGAAATAATAGGGGAAATGGGAAAATTCACGAATGAAACTTCCAATTTAGTGTAGTGAAAGAAATTATTTCTTGTTTCGGGAAGAGAATCAGTAAGACAATCGGGATTACGTCAATGTTAATCAGTAAATTCTTTCTTGCCTCGACATCAGGATAGACGGAGGGCTAGGAAACAACGACTAATTAGTAATAGAGAGGCGGACTCAAACTAAAAGGGAAGGATGAGAATCAGATCTTGAGGTACTTTGCAATCGATCTTAAGTTAAGGTAAAGTGTTCAAGATCGATTAAGTTCAATCTTTAGGCATATTCTTCACGTTCAATTTATAAATTCAATCTGACAATTAAAATGAATAGGTTAGTCATGCCAAAAAATGCTTTCATACCCGAATTAATATTATTAATTATCATTGCTCTACTTAACAATTCAGTACTTAATTTGGGAGAAAGGGGAAAAGAAAATATAGCTTAGGCTATGTTTGGTTGGTGGGAGAGAAAAGTGAAAGGAATGAGTGGTAGATCATCTGGGTGAGGAAGATGGGCAAGAAGAAAGAGGTACCTTCTTTCATGATGTTTGGTATGACAAAAAGTAAAGAAAACAAAAATCATTCCTCTTATTTGGTATAAAGATACAAGGGAAAGGAAATAATATATTTTATTTATAAAATGACTATATCATCTCCAACCAATGAGATGACGAGAAGAACGGAGCAACGTTCAGCCAGATTCTAATTCGAGTGATGAAGATAGTGAAGGGGTAGAGCCAACCTCAGAAGACGTTTCAAACAAAGAAGATGTAACGATCCGCCTTGCACAGGCCGTTACACTGCTACTTACTTACTTACGTGTACTTATAAATTAGCTCAAAACACAGCGGAAATTTTTTTTTTTTTTTTTTTTATATATGTAAAGAAAATGTGTTTCTTAGACAGAAGTCTTGAAAATAAACATATTTACAAAACAAAAGTGCCGAGGTTTTCAAAACGCGTAGCGGCGTTGATATCCCATGATTTCATAGCTTGCTTCGCCACGCCTCACCACCTTGCATCACGCATTGCTAAGAGGCTGCTTACCTACAGCATAGACGTAAGACAGTGAGCTTTTGCTCAGCAAGTACAACTATCTTGTCCGCGACTTACTTAAAACCATATCGAAAAACATTTCTAACTTAACAGACATAGCTATTCATAATCACATAACAGCGTTCATAATAGCATAAACTAACAATGCCTAAACATGCATGGTCCAGTTATGCTCGTATTTACTTTTTTTGTTTATCCTTCTTTTAGGGCCCTTACCTTTGGTGTTCGTACCCGGCGCGTAACTATGGAGTGGTTGGGGCGGCCAGCCCTTTCCAACTCAAACCATAGTTCTACCCGACCTCGGACGGGTGGTACTACACCGACAAGCTTGCTTGTCTTCCTGTCTTTTTTTTTTTTTTTTTTTTATCTTTTCTTAACTCAATCTTGAGTTTATTTATCTTGTAGAAATTAGTGAACATGCATTCGTGATGTCACATAATTCTAACTCATGTTGAAAATCTAAATCATGCTTAATCATATTTCCCATACATCATCAAATAACATGGCATACTAATACTTATAGCATGGCAATTAACTTATGACACATCATCGCATAGCACATCATATACAATTTCATACACTCTTAGCATTCATCTAATCTTACTCTAGTAAGCATCAACTAGAGCCTATGCTGTAGGTGGAGTTGTACTTACCTCTTTTCCTGCTAAAATCTCACTCTTGCTGTCCTGTCTTGGCGTACAGCTGCAAGTCCTCTCCTGCTTGAGAAAGGACATGGGTGAGGTTTTGTTTCTGATTGTAGAATGTTGGTACCCTAACCAACATACCTACTACAACCTAGTTGTATGTCCCTGTCAGATAACTGACTTGTCCAAATGGGCCTTTTATTGCTGGGGATTAATTTGAACTTGATTAATCGCTTAAGAGGCTACGTTGGATAACCTCTTAATTATCTCATTGATCTACCATTGGATTACTCTTTACTACCTTGGGCTTACCATTCTATTATAGCATATTAGGTCAATGGCCTTGACCCATTTTACTTGGCCTATTAAACTTATGGTATTCCTTAGGGTTACGTTGGATAACCCTTAAGGTTACCTCTTAATTATCTCATTGATCTACCATTGGATTACTCTTTACTACCTTGGGCTTACCATTCTATTATAGCATATTGGGTCAATGGCCTTGACCCATTTTACTTGGCCTATTAAACTTATGGTATTCCTTAGGGTTACGTTGGATAACCCTTAAGGTTACCTCTTCCTTGTTGTGGGTCAACCAAAGTTGACAATTGGTCAACTACTGGTCAACCCTTGTTAATTTTGGGCCCTTTGGGCCTAAGCCCAATAACTCGGGTCCTAATTCCGGCTACGGCCCGTAATCGGCTTAATTACCATTTTCTTTTATTTTAAAAATACATCTTCTTATTCTAAATTTTTATTTTCTTAACTTAAAATCACATTTTCTTCCTTTTGCACTTTTACAAGATTTTTCTCGAAAATCCGTAAAACTCTTTATAAAATTCCGACCTTTGAAATAATTCCTTATAAATGTCATTTTAAGTCGAAAACCGCCTTTGGAACGGTTTTCGCAGTTAAAATAACGGTTTAGAACACTTTACAATTTTTTTTTTTTAAAACACTTTGTAAAACTTTGGTGAAGGAATTTTCGGATTCCTTGCACACCTCTCATAAAACACGTCTATTTTAAAAATCCGTCAGGAATTTGAAAAACTTGTCTTCACGAAAGTTGTAGCTATCGAAAAATGCTAAAACTTTTGTGTTTTGCAAAAAATCAAATTCTGCCTACATTGATACCAGTTTTTTTTGAAACCGGCTGACCCCGAAAAATCTGGGTGAAACTGAGCCCAGGGGTCAGCCACGGGTTTTGTTGAAAACGAATGCCTTTGGAGCCTTATTTTGATATTCCGTTCGCGTGGTTGTCTAGAAAAACTTGTTCCGAGAAACTTTTGTGTTTTGAGTTTTAACCCATTCGGCCTCTAGAGGCCTTAAAATCTCACTTTTCCAAAACTGGTCAGGTTTCAACCCGAATCTGGACAGTTTCGGTTTCATTTTCGGTTTGCGTCCTATTTCGCGAATCTAACTCGACCGAACACTTCGGGAGCCTACGATTCAAACACACAATGTTTTCTAACGTCCCATCAAGCCCAAAAACCATTTTCAACAGTCCATGCAACCCAAAAATAAAAATCAAAACTCTAGGATTGCTTGGTTCTAATCTAACATTCAAACACAAACATGCATCAAAATCAATCTTGGCTACATGCATCAAAGGGGGGCAGTAGGGGCAGATTTTTGGCCACATTTTGGGGACACACAACCTAAGTTTTCTAGCATGAAAATCATACAAAAATCAACACAATTCAAGCAAGATTTTAAAGCCAAATCAACCCTAGAGCTAGAAATCAAGCATACACACCAACTAGAGCACAAAATCATAAATGGACTTAAGTCCTTACAACCATATTGAATCCTCAAATTGAACCTCAAAATAAGCTCAAAATAAAGAGGATTAGGGTTGAGAAATTTACCTAGAACCAAAGCTAGTTGGTTGCAAAAAAATTTTTTTTTTTCCTTTCTTCCTCTTTGCTACCAAGCTCACGGCTACCTAAAGACATGAAGATCCAAGAGAAATTTTATTGGCTTTTCTTGCACCTTCTAAATCCAAACCTCAAGAGCAAAAAGCCCTAAAAAATATTTCAAAACCAACTCACCTTCTTCTCCTTCTTCTTGGTCGGCTTCATCCTAGGAAAAGCTCACAAAAATTTCTCAATCTCTCTCTTGCTCTCCCCCTTGCTCAACCGGATTTCTAAGGCTCAAAAGCTCTCCAAGTTTTTGATTTTTTTCCTCTCCTCTCTCTCTTCTCGCTTAGCTGCCGAATATGTGAATGAAAGACAAGGGTTTTGGCTGAAAATTTGAAAGGGTAATGATGTGCCAAGGGGAGGTTGGAGTGGTTAGAGGTTGCTTGTCCTTAAAAAAAGGCTTTACTCTCATTTCTTTTCTTTCCTTTGGCTTGCCTTCCCAAGGCTGCCGAACTTTGAAGAGTGAAAGGCAATAGTTGGCTGTAGTTTTTCAATAAAAAAAATGGGGTAATGAAAGGGTTTTTTGATGGGATAAAAGTGGGTGGTTTCTTGCCATCTTTTAAGGCTTTATCTCATTCTTTCTTTTCTTTCTTTTCTTTTCTTTTGGCTTGCTGCTGCAGCCGACTAAAAAAAGGGGGGGGGGGGGCTGCCACATAAAGTACTTGGGTTGGTGGAGAATTAATGACATGCAACAAGGGTGATGGTTTAGTTTAGTTAAGTTCTAATTTGGTTAGTTACCTTTCAAAACTCATTTTTTCTTCCCCTTTGTACTACACAGATAATTTTAATATTGTGATTTTTCAAAACACAATATTTTTATCTTATACCGAAGTACAAAATTTATCTGTGTAAATTTTGGATCGAAAAATATTTTTCTCAAATTTTTTCGAACCCTTTCTGCCCTTAAACTCTAACTCGGTGTGCTTGATTTTTTCTAGGGACGTTTTACGGCTTATTCTTGCTATCTAGCTCACAAAACTTATTCTCGGAACTCGTTCCGCGTTGAACTCGAAAAATCTCAAAAAGTCAAAGGGTTGACTTTTCTTTGGTCAAACTTTGACTTTTTCGGTCAAAGTTGACTTTCGTAAAATTTTGTACCGTTTCGACTTGAAAGGTTCGTTTCCAAGTTTACAAATAATTTTTGAGTCTTCTCGACCCATTAAATCTCAGGAATCTTTTCAAAAGCCCTAAACCGAGGTTTTTCACGAAAATTTTCATAAGGTGAAAATAATTCTTTAAAAGGAAAAATGTACATGGAAAAATTCGAATATTACAGAAGAAGAGGTCCCGACAATGGCGGAGCAAGAGGCGACAATAGTAGAGGTAAAACATTTGTCATTTTCAGCAAAAAAGTTATGAAAATGAACCCTACTATAAGGTCGAAAATAATGGCGATTTGCAGACAAATATTCCAGTCGAGCCCACTATTGAACCTCATGTTGATCCAATATTCATAATGGTATTATAACTCATTACCCCTTTTATGCGTTTCAAAACTTAGAGCTTTATCCCTTCCAAAAAAAAAAAAAAAAAAAAAAAACCTTTAGAGCTGTGATAAAATTAAGAAGCAGAGGGGTGCCCACTACCCACTGTGCTGAAATGTAACGTGTTGTTTTTCACCTACGGTCATGCCTCAGCTAATATTAATTTTTTGTGGCTTTTTTTGTTTTGAATATTGATTAGTGTCACTAACTCCTTTTTTTTTTTTTTTTCTTAAGAAGATTTGTAGGCTGAAGAGATTGAAATCCTAAGGTTGATTTTGGCGGACGAAGAGCACTTCTACTGCAAAAGTTCTATTAGATCTAGAACCAATCCCTAAATCAAAGCTCGTATATTTAAGTAGGGGTGGAATCTGAAATTCAAAGGGGAAAATAAATTAAAATATATAAAAAGACAAAACTATCAGTTTTAACATTAGAGTGTGCAAAATTATAAAAATCATATGCCTAAACAATGAATATTCCTTTATTTTTTGCATAAAGGAAAATCAACTTAGTTATGTTTTTTTTTTTTTTTTTCTTTGTGGGTCCTGGTCCATCCAATTCCAACATATTAGAGCATCAAATAACGATTATCTTTGATTCAAATTAAAAAAAAAAAGTATCTTAGCTAGAGTATGAGCATAATAATAATAACAACAACAACAAAAATACGTAATTTTTATGATTCAGTTTCGATTAAAGTATTCGAGAGTTGGCTTCTAAAAAATGTGAGAGCTGTGAAAAAAGAAAATCTAAAAAAATAATAATAATAAAGAGAGTAACAAAAATTAAATTAAATTATAACTCATTACCCCTTTTATGCGTTTCAAAACTTAGAGCTTTATCCCTTCCAAAAAAAAAAAAAAAAAAAAAAAAACCTTTAGAGCTGTGATAAAATTAAGAAGCAGAGGGGTGCCCACTACCCACTGTGCTGAAATGTAACGTGTTGTTTTTCACCTACGGTCATGCCTCAGCTAATATTAATTTTTTGTGGCTTTTTTTGTTTTGAATATTGATTAGTGTCACTAACTCCTTTTTTTTTTTTTTTTCTTAAGAAGATTTGTAGGCTGAAGAGATTGAAATCCTAAGGTTGATTTTGGCGGACGAAGAGCACTTCTACTGCAAAAGTTCTATTAGATCTAGAACCAATCCCTAAATCAAAGCTCGTATATTTAAGTAGGGGTGGAATCTGAAATTCAAAGGGGAAAATAAATTAAAATATATAAAAAGACAAAACTATCAGTTTTAACATTAGAGTGTGCAAAATTATAAAAATCATATGCCTAAACAATGAATATTCCTTTATTTTTTGCATAAAGGAAAATCAACTTAGTTATGTTTTTTTTTTTTTTTTCTTTGTGGGTCCTGGTCCATCCAATTCCAACATATTAGAGCATCAAATAACGATTATCTTTGATTCAAATTAAAAAAAAAAAAGTATCTTAGCTAGAGTATGAGCATAATAATAATAACAACAACAACAAAAATACGTAATTTTTATGATTCAGTTTCGATTAAAGTATTCGAGAGTTGGCTTCTAAAAAATGTGAGAGCTGTGAAAAAAGAAAATCTAAAAAAATAATAATAATAAAGAGAGTAACAAAAATTAAATTAAATTAAATAAAGGTTTCCGGCTCCGAGTGAAATTCGAACTAATTTAACTCTGCTCTTGCTGGTTGCTCATCTAAAAATACAAGTCTTCAGTCTTCTCTTCTATAGGATTAGGAGGAACTAAAATAGTTTCATTTATTTATTTATTTGTAATTATATATCTAGATTAGATTACATTTGAATGTATTTTAAGAATTATCTGGTTAGTTATTTAGTTTAGATTTGAGTTTATTTAAATTGTGAATTTATAGCTTAGATTTAAATTTGAATTGTAAAATATATTTGGATAGACTTTGTGAAGCGTGTATATATTTATGGAACTCAATTTATTATGCTCTTTAATAGCCAAATATTCTTCTGAAATATTTTGTGTACTTCTCTCTTTTACTTTATTCCTTCCTTATTCTATTTCTAATTCATCGCGTATTACTTCTCTCTTGTACTTCCCTATATCTCCTCACATCTCTCCGTGGACGTCCAGAATCTACTTTCTAATTCATCAGGTATTACTTCCTTCTCTTGTAATTAGTTTTTTCCCTTATTTCTTTCTTTCTTGTTTTGTTTTTTGTTTTTTGTTTTTTGTTTTCTGCATTCATGTTATTGGATTCAGAACTATCTCCTTCAAAATATTGAATGGGGGCTTAGTTTAAGGGGTGAAGCTTTGCAACTATTGAGATTAAAATTTTAAGGCTACATCGTTTGTTTATAGATATTCTTTAGTAGCTTCTACTAGAATTGCACTTAGAACGACCAATAAAACAAAGATATGGCGCCTAAATTAGTTAGGGTTTCTACTAGAATTGCACTTATACATAATCAATTGATAAATCAATTTCGTGGTCAGGATTCCAAGTATTATTGTGAATCAGCTGGTTAAGTCTTATAAGCCACCATGTCCCAGAAAATTAGAAAATCGTTGTTGTCGTCGTCGTCCTCTGGCATGGAGCTTCTCCCTTGGAGCGTGGTTGAAGAAGAAATACTCCCAAAATTAAGAAATCCTCCCAAAATTGTCAGCAGAATCGCTGGCAAGGTTCAAGTTTGTCTCCAAATTCTGGAAATCACTCATCTCTAGCCCTGGATTTATCCGATGGCACTTCACCCATCCTAAATATTGTTCTCATGATAATCTGAATGTTCCGATCTTTAGATGCTTCTCCCAGATTGACAGATACCACGAGCATGACCTCTACTTTCTCCTCCGTGGTAACCAATTCATCAAGTTCCTCGACCCTCCACAAACAATGCTATGTCCCATCAGCCGTAAATATCATGCAACAGCTGGCTCATCGGATCATGTAACGGGATCATTTGCTTCCTTGAAAAAACCGGTCCTCGTTTCTTGAAACACGAAATCATCCTATGGAATCCTTCGATGCAACGAAAATCCTTAGTGATCCCTCTGTCCCTTCATCCTTACGATCGTTCTTTCTTCGCTGATCACCTTGATTTTTGCGGCGGACTTGGATATGACGCCCAAAACGACGATTACAAGATCGTTCATATCTCATACCGCTCGAGAAGAAAAAAAAACAAGACGCTTTTCCTGTTTCGTTAACTTATACTCCATCAAGGCCAGGAAGTGGAGAGCCATTGATCATACAAAGCAGCAGCGGACTTCAATATTGTCTGATGATCATAGAGTCGAATTTAGTGGGTCGTCGCAGACTTCTGCGGATGGGAAGAGAGTTCATTGGCTTGTGAATTGTGAGATGTCTCGATGGAGACTCGTGTCGTTTGATATGAGCGACGAGATATTTGATCAGATGACATTGCCGGATAGCGTAGCCATGGCAGATTGGAAGCAGCATGTTGAATTGGCTTCCCTCGTGGGAGAATCGCTTACTCTTTTCGAATATGATGACAAGTGCAGTACGAGAACAGATTATGTCATGTGGGTGATGAAGGAATATGGAGTGGCGGATTCTTGGACAAAGCTAAAAATCAGTTTTGGTGAGCCGGGAAAGCCGTTAGGGTTTTTAAACAATAGTAAGAATGAATTTCTGTTTCTGCAGTCGGGAAAGTTAGTTTCGTATGACAACGAGAGCAGACGAAAAACATATTTTGGAATAGAAGGAGTATCAATAATGTTATGCCTTGGAACATACATGGAAAGCCTGGTTAAGTTGCAGAAACATGTTTGAAGAGCAAATATGCTGTGGATCAATCAAGACTTTCTTGATCATCATCATGATCATGAAGTTGCATTCCTCTTTCCTCCGAGAGACCAGGGCTTATTTAGTAAATCTTATTATGGTACAGAATGATAATTTCTTAAAAAATTCTTCAAGTACGTCCTTATTTTAGGCATAGCATTGAACATCCCTATCTTGGACAAAAGTATTTCTATCTTCTAACTTAATATAACATATCTTTCTTTTTATTCAAATTACGGTTTTATTTTGCAATTGCAATTTGGAAATATTTAATGGATTTAGGTGGAATGTAAACTACTGTTTTAATAAAGAAACAGCCCCTGAGCTTACGGTCTGGTGGCCAGAACAAGGGGCCTACGCCCCGTTCCTGGGGAGGCGTCCGCTTCTGGCTCCGCCATAGGAGACTCCGAGGCCTTTCGCCTCCAGTTTCTCGCAGCATTTTGGGCCCAGCCATTATTGGTATTAATTGAAGCCTTCGCGTCAGAATTAATGAATTTCTTTTTATATGCAATGGCTTTAATTTTTTTTATTGAAACTTTACATTGCGAATCTTCGTTAATCAATCTTTCTTAGTTCACATCAATCCGTAATTGGTTGTTGCATGATAACGTTAAATTTGTTTGGATGTGTGCCCATAAACAAATAAGATGTATTATTTTACCAATTTAATTTGAGTAATTTTTTAATATTTTTCTTGCATGTATGTTTAGATGATTTATAAATATCGAAAGTCCTAGATTATTTAAATATGACTTTAAATATTGTATTTAAGTGTTATATACAGGAGGATAATATTTAAAGTAAAATAATTTAAATTTTTTTGTAATTAAAAATTAAAATTGGGATCTTTAATTTCAAATTACTAGCGCAGTTTTTTATATTCTGAATTAAACAATCTTATTTGGATTGTTAATAATGAGATTATTAGAATGAAAGCGCTTTATATAATTTGATTATATAGGACTAGAATACGATTAATTTTGAATCTCTAATAATTTTCATTGTCATATAGAGCATTCTAAATTAATCAATGATAGTCATGGATGAATCAATCTTAATTTTGAGTAATTAACAAACTCTTATTATTTTGTATTGTATTTTTTGACATATCGAGTAATGACACAAATGAATAGTGTCAAATTCTTAGTATATTGGAAATATAATATAATAAATAGCTGAGAATATTAACATACAAGATGAAATTCATTCATTTGTAAAAAGTCGGATGGATAGTTCCCATAAATATTAATTCACGGTTTGAAGAATAAGAACGCTTAATTTATGATTAGATCATAATATTATTCATTAGAAAATCAATGATACTTAAGGATAAAGATATAATTAAAGAGGTTAATGGAAAATACATAGTTTTAATTATGAACCGTTTATGGATGATTGATTTATATGCAGTGACTATATCAATAGAGAATTCAAATCCTTTGACTATAATTAGTTTTATAATTTTAAGAGTGTAATTCCAAATTTTTAGTGACAAAATTTGGAATTAATAATTTTAATATTTTAATTAAGGCGTTAATTAATTATCAAAATTAGTGGAGTTTAAAATTATAATGTCTATTGTTCTTCTCAACGTCTCTATTGAATCATATGAACATTATTTTATATTGAGTTAATTTATTAATTTGAAATTGATAATTCTATATTAATATTCACACAACAAATTAATTGGATTAATTTATATTTTAAATAATATGATTATTTAAACTAAATTTAAAATAATTTTAAATTAAAAATTATATAGTGTGTTAAGGACCACATCGTAGTTGTGCACCATAGAATGATTCACATTATATCCACAAACAAAGTGCATGTAGAATTTTGAATTTAACACATGTGAAATTAAAAGATCATTGTTTTTATTTTTAAATAGTTCAAAATAAAATATTAAAAAAAAAGGAAATCGATTAGTGGATAATGTGAGAGAGATTTTCTCTCTTCCATATCCATTAAACATACCCGCACTAGGGAGGTGGTGGGCGTGTGTTTTTTCCACTATGTGAGGAGCGAATTAATTAATTAATTAATTAAAAATAAAAAAGGGGTGATAGTTATTTATTTAAAAGGGATATGTATGATGTTTCTAAAACAGGGTAAATACTAATTCCTTTTGACAAAAAAAAAAAAAAAAAAGTAGGTACTTTTTTTTTTTTTCTAGAGAGTTTCATCTCCTCTTTTTCTTCACTTTGTCCCATGAGTTGAGAACGCAAAGTGAATCAAAAGTCAGGTGTGTGATCAAACCCAAAATCAGAAAATCCCACTCGTTTCCTATTTATCGTGACTTAGAGAACGCTGATAAATAATCATTCGTGTTTCTAAAGGATTTGGAGTTCTCAAGAAGGTTTTTGAAAGAGTTCAAGAATTTCGACTTAATCGGATAATGGTCAATCTCTAAACATTTTTCTTCATTTATTTTTTATTAAATTAATATAAGTATTGTGGCCAAAATAAAATTTTTGGGAAAAATTTTTATATGTGCGATTTGATACATATCATGCTTCTGCTTTTTTTTTTTTTTTTTTAAATCAGTTTTCGAAACCAACAAAATTAGCTGTAGAAATCATCAGGAAAGCTGTCAAATCTTGGGCAGTTTTTAATTTCACATCTTGAACTTGTTCATTATGAGTATTTAGTAACTAAGCCAAGTGTTTAAACCATTCTAACGGCTTTTTAGGACATTTCCCAGATTCTATAGCGATAAAGAGCTGTCTCTTTGTCATTAAATTATTAACCGCTGGATTTTTGTTGTAATTATCTGCTCTCCATATGCTGGTCTTTCCAGATTTTACCATTACAGTAAGAGCTTCAGTTCATCTATCTATGAGCTTTGTATTGCATTACTATAATTTCTGAATTTATTCTCTATTTCTTTGCAGGGCTTTAAAGTTTGATGAAGGACGAATCAAGTTGATTCACTTCCCTTCACGTAGTGTTAGTAACAAAGCTACCATTAGTTTGTTGGATGTCTCTTTATTCCACCCTCTATTATTAATGACTATGTTCAGTGGGAAGGGGGTCCGTAATTTCTTCTCTTTTTTGGGTCCTGTTGCTAGGCCATGTTTTCTTCTTCTGGCCTTTTGGCCTTTGTCTCTTGTTTGTTTTTAAAGTTTTCTTCTTTAGCGAGAGAGAAAAAATAAAAATAAAAATCAGCAAGATCAACTCAATACCCTGGGAGTTTTCTGAGATGCCAATATAATCAGGTTGTAGATATAGTCTAGCAATATTATCACATATGACTCCACCTAGAAATACTGAGTTGGAATTTCCTCACACTCGAGTGCAAAAAAAAAAAAAATTGCCAATATAAATATACTAATAGAATTTGTAATAGAATGAATGTTTTATGGGGAAAAAAAAATAGGGGATTTGCTAGAAGGCCATAAATTTGGCACCACCTTATAATTTCGTCTACCATAAGAGTAAAATTGATAATTTCACCGTTTCATAATATTTAATTAAATAATTAAATGAAAAATAGTAAATAAAAAAATACACAAATCTCTTTCTTTTCTTCTCTTTTTATTTTTTAGAATATTTTTTAGATATCTCCGACTCTGTTCATCGGCCGGTCTCTATTGTTGATGTCCAGCGCTTGTCATTGGAGAGATTCTGTTAAAATCCAAAATGGATTCTTACAGAATTTTTTTTTTTTTCATATTTCAATAAAAATGATAGGATGTACTTAGCTCCGATCACTAGTGTCAATGTTAGTCGCCAGAGAGATTCTAATAGAATTTAAAATGGAATATGATAGTAAATATATTTTTTGGATTTCAAGAAATATGATCGGACGTTTCCGGCTCTGGTCGTTAGAGAGATTCTGTTAGAATCTAAAGTGAATTTTGACAGTTTTTTTTTTACTTTTTTTTTTTTTTAATTTTGTCAATTATGACTGGACGTGTTCAACTTCGGTCACCGATGCCAATCGCCAAGAGATCCAGTCTCTAGTCGCCGATGTTGATTACTGGATAGATTCTATTAGAATCCAAAATGGATTCTAGGTGTGTTTGGGATTGCTTTTGGAGAGCTGATTTTAGCTTTTCCAATAATTTTTGGTCAAAAGAGTGTTTAGTAAATAAAGGTAAAAGTGATTCTCAAAGAACTTAGATTCTCAAATGTAAGAGTGTTCGGTAAATAAAGTAAAAGTGATACAATCTCCAGCCAAAATCAGAATCAACTCATGGGCAGCTTCAGATTTTAGACTGTGCGGGAATCTTTGAATGGAGTTTTAATGAAATTTTTAAAGCACCTAAAATACCCTCAAACAATTGTGAAAATACCAAGCTAATTCCCTCACAACCCTAGCTGCTGCCTCTCCGAGAAATCGGTCGTCGTCGGTTTCGAAACCAGGTGATCAGTAAGTTTACTCCTTCCTTTCTGCTTTGCCATTCTACTGCCAAAAGTTA
>CM046379.1:35712140-36009640 GCA_025413485.1 Ficus microcarpa
TTACCATGTTACTTTTGGGTTTAGTAACTTTTTGTAATTATATCGACTTATTGACTGGGTTGGTTTGATGATTTTGCCTAGTACAAGGAGTTGGATCCATCTGTGATTAGTCTTAAGATTTTGAATAAATGTCATGTGTTTATTTGTGCTGGAGTTTTTATGCTCAAATCCTGTTCATTTTAGTTATATTTTTTTTTTTTTTTCTCATTATAAGTCTTAAAAGGGAGCGATTAGCATTTGCATATCTCGAGAGTATTATCAAATGTGCTTCGAAAGTAGAAAAGAAACCTTTATAGATTTAAAATTTTCAAAAAAATCAATCCGTATGTGAACCTTATTTATTCATTGACTTATCGTGATGATTTATTATTATTAAGCCACCAAACTTGGGTTTTTTTTTTTTTTTCAAATATTAACAATGATTTTTGGCCTTATCTCAATAGCAGGGGACTTGGAATTTTTTTTTTTCGAACAAAAAAGAAATAGAAAAGAAAATCTGAAGATGCCAAAACCGTGGGTTGTTTGATGAATATAATATATATTAATAATGCATGAAAGTCATTCGAAGTGATGTAATATAGCTGATGCAATGCACTTGCATCCATCCGTCTAAAAATGGAAAATAAAAAAATTGATAAACAGAAAGTAAAAAAGAAACGAAAGCTGGCTTTGTTTGGCACATGGAAAATAGGAATAAGGGAAACGAGTGAAGGGAAAAATGAATGTGTAATGTAATGAAGCTTCTAAAATGCTTTATTTTTATAGATGCTTTTACAATGGTTCTTGGTTCATGAGTAGGATTAAACAATTAGAATCTAACATTTAAGATAAAGACAACCAACTTTGAAAAATAAGATCAAGATATGATCCGCACTATTCTCTTAGGAACTTTGTCATTACATAATAAAATGGTTCTCTCCAGATCATTTGAGATTAATTATTAAAGAATTTTATATTGATTAATTGAGGAAAAAAATATTAAGTATTAGTAATGCGATTGTAAATATAATTTAGTGATAATTTTATATCCAACTAAATTATAAAATGTGGAGTTCAAATTTCTTACCTTAAATTAGAAAAAACTGGATAAATAAGAAAAATAAATAAATAAGAATTAGAACTTTTTTTTTTTTATAAGTGAATATCCATAAACAGGTTCATCGGCTTTGGTCAAATTATGCAATATGATTGTCCAATTATTGCATCCAAGATTAGCGTCAGAGACAACATTTATAGTGCATTTGGTATAGCGGTTTAGAATAAAATTTTTAGATTAAAGGTGATTGGCTTTTTAAAAACTAATTATAATTTTTATTGAATTTTTAGAAAATGATAAAAATTGAAATGAAATTTGTTGCAGAAAATAATAAAGTGATAAGTAAAGTATCGTTTCCATAAGGGCTGTTGTTACCAATCACCAAAATTATATTAACTCCAACTTTATTTGAATAACCAAAAAGATATTTTTAAATAAAAATAACAAAATAAGTAAAAAGAAAAAAGGCTCAAAATACTAAAAATCTAGGATTTCTGATTTCACTGAATTAATCATATTCAAATTTTCTAATCCAATTAATAATCAACGTCTATTCCCTATGTTGCCAACGAATCTTTCTAATATATTCATTAATCTTTCTCAAACATTAATAATTTATTTTAATAAACCTTATCACTTCTCGGTCTCAAACAACGTATCATAATTCATTAAGAACCAGAAATTCATAATGTTACATAAGTTTCATAACTATATTTAGCTTATGATAATCTTATAGTACATTAAACAAGAGCTTATTCAATTATCACTTCTCAATCTCAAATCAAATACTAAATCAAGCAAAAGTTAGCTAGAAATTCACAAGCATTAAGCACAGATTGCAATACTCAACATAGAATTGAAATATAACACCAATTAATTAAAAATAAAAAAACACAAATAATTATAATCCGGATAGATCGTATCCCTAGAAAAGAAAATTCCTTCTGAAATAAAAATAAAAATCCACAAAATAACGGTTCAATCATTCTCATCAAATTACAAAAATTAAAAGATAAGAAAATAAAGCAAGAAAACCTAATTATGAAGGTGTCACAGGTCTCCAAAGCCTTCTTCTAAATTTTTCTAAACTTTCTTCTCCCACTTCTCTTGATAATTCAAAATAATATTTCCCTAATTTTATAAAAAAAATTAAATTTAAAACTTAAACTATTTTTTTTTTCTTTTTCTTTTTTAGTTTTTGACTTCTCCCGCAGCAAAATATGACCCTGCACGCAAGGCTCCCTGTTAGAAGCCATTCAGCCGCCACCTTTTTCAATTTTCCTTTTTTTTTTTTTTTTTTTTTTTTTTTTTACGCAAAGCAACCCTAGGAGCCACAAGGAGAAGTGGCGTGATAGTAGGAAAAGCGCTTAAGCTGGGGCCGCGTGGCGAGTTGGGATTGGCTGAAGCTCACAGGTGCACGCGGAGCTGCTGGACGCGCCACAAAAGAACAGGCTGGTATGGTGAATTTCAGCGAAAGAGTCCAAGGCCAAATTCCAATGTTTTCAGCAAAAAAGTCCAAGGCCGGGCCTTATAAATACCTCCAAAGTATTTACCTAACTTAACAATGCCTGCCTCTTCAAAGCAGCTGAGGGAGAGTGATGTTAGGAGCAGACTGTCTGTTCCTAAAGAATGGTGGGGTGAAATTAGGCCGCTCTTCGGCGAAGACCCCCGCGAGATTGAGTTGTGGGCGGTCGACGGCGTGGGGATGTTTTGGGAGTTCCGGTGCTCTATCCGACAGAAAGGGCGGTACAAGAAGCCAGTTCTACAGTCCGATGGTTGGCTCAAGTTTGTCAACTATAAGGGGCTTGTAGCTGGGGACATGGTCATTCTGGAGATGGTTGAGAACCAATTCCGAGGTACGAGATTCCTGCTACGAGCTCTCAAGTATGACGCTGCTCGTCACTTCTGGTTTGATGTCTAGCCAAAAATGCTTTCAGATATTAGTGGTGTTAAATGACGTTCTACTTGTAAATCCCACACTCATATTGTTGAACCTATATTCTAATAATGTGTGATGTCAAACACCAAGTATCTTTCAGTATTGTTCTAATTATTAGTTGTCATGTTCAAGTTTCAGTTGGTGGGGCAGCGCTAAAGTTGTAATCAACCTCGCTGTTTTTGGTTCAGGAAATCTTTCTTCTGATTATCAAATGATAAATGGATCTGGTTTGATCTGGTCAAGGAAATAGAGTTGTCCAAGCAAAAAAAAGAGGGGGGGGGGGGGGGGGGGGGGGGTTGTTGGAGTTGAATCCATGTCTGTGATTGGTCTACAAGCTCAAATCCTATTAAAAAATTTTGAGGCCATTTTAGGACACACACTCTCTCTCGCATAGTTGCAATCAAAACCATGAAGTTATTGCTCTCTCTCTCTCTCATAGTTACAATCAAAACCATGAAGTTATTGCATGTGTAAATTAACAATAATATCACACTCAACTTTACTAAAAAAATACAGAATTTGAATCCCTTACTCTTAAATTAAAAAATATATACAGTTGGAATTTTTTCCAGAAAAAAAAATATATACAAGGGAATCTAACGAATGTTACTATTATTCTTTTTCAGAGAAGAGGACATGAGTTAATATATATATATATATATAGCGGATTTTTAATTTGTTTTTTTAAAGCTTCAGGGTATTTTTGGTGTTATATATTATGTATAGCTACTAAAGTATAGATATCACTTATAATTTTCAAAACGTGTGATTCACTCTAATAACATGAAATATTGAACATGAATGATATCCTATATTATTGTTAAAAAAAAAAAATTGAATGTAATATAGAAGCAATATTCCTACGGATATAGGGTGAGGACCAACCATAAACTAAGTCCACACTTAAAATACATAATTTTCAATCTATTTTAATTATTACCTATCGCAATCTAAGTGAATAATTAAAATACATAATTATATCCGGATTGAATAATTAAAATACATAGTCTTTTTTTTTTTTCCCTTTTTGGTAGAATTATGAGATAATATATTTTAAACGATTAGATGTCGTTTAATATTCTAGAGGCCATAATTTTCATTACAAGGAGACGTACGTACATTTCAAAACGACAGAAAACTCCTAAGAGGAAACGACATGTCAATCAGTATAACCGCCAACAAAGTTTTCGAGGTAAACGACGTCGAGTTTATATGAAAAGCATAGCAGAACTTTTTTTTTTTTTTTTTCAAAAAGTAAATCGACAGAAAACGCTTAAATTGAACGACAACAATATTAAAATTTTGAATTATATTGTTTTAGGATATATATGACGTGTGTCTTTGATTAATTCAACAAGAAAGCAAACTTCCAATAAAACTACATGTACTTCTTTGAATTGTACAACAAGAATCTTTCATAAGATACACGATAAGTCGTCACCCTACGTTTAAAAAAAAAAAAAAAAGCAAAGGGTTTTTATTTCTAATATTATATATTTTGTGATGTTTGAGATGGAGGGATTTCAACTCTTCACTATAATATTGATATGAAATTAGTGCTATGTTTACAACCACTTTTATTAGGTTCTATTGCTCACGTGGACTTTGAAAATGACTAGATCGGATTGCACAAAATGGCACAAATAATTCCTTTTTTTAGAGGAGAAAAAGGTTTTTATTATGTAAATAACACAAATCTTTTAAATTCGAAAATTTGAGTGGATGTTGTATTAACTGATGACAACAAGTGCATGCCGTTTTCGGTTAAGACAACGTTCTATTATCACAACCAATCGAAATTCCCTTTAGCACAAAAAAATTTTTTTTTACAAATTAAAAAAAAAAATAATAATAATAATAAATAAAATTAAAAACTTCTAACTCAGGAAAACGACATGTCTGCATGCATACACAAAAACAAACGACCTGTAGGTTATTCAATGATACTGGCATATTTAAAAATGTCATGTCGTATTTTAATTTTAAAACGACAACAAACTTCCACGATGTAAAGTATGCTGTTCTGTAACACAAACGACAAAAAAAGTTAAAGTACTAATTTACATGAAAGTCTCTGATATAAACAACGCAACAATCTTTTAAATTTTGAAAGAATGTCGTTTTTACGCATGAAAGACTAGTGTCTTAGTTTATTCGACAACGATATCAAACTTGGAACAAAAATGACGCCGTTTAAGAAATTAAACGAAAAAATGCTTCTACAAAATATAAGATATGCCGTTTTGTACTCATTAAACAACAACAGTAATACTTTGATCAGAGAAAAGAAAAAAGCGCTTGTCGTTTTTAACTCAAACGACATGAAACTGTCAAAACATAAACGAGATGTCGTTTCTTTGTGTCTTTTGATAAAATAAGGAGTAATTGACCCAAATAGTCCTGAACTCTTTACAAGATGATGGTTTAGTCCCTGTTTTTTTTTTTTTAGCTGAAATGACCCTAAACTCTCTAAACGTTGGCCATTATAGTCATTTTCATCCAAATCCATTAAATTTCTAACGGAATTAGTCATATGTAATGCGTGCGATCTAATTTGTAAGGGTATTTTAGTAATATAGAAATAATTAATTTAACAATAATTTAAAAAAAAAAAAGGTTTTATTTGGATCGCATGTCCATTTTCGAAAAAGAAAATTTTCTTATTTTAAATGAGAATGTCTTTTCATTTTAAGAATAAGATGATGTTTAGATGTGTAAGAAAATTTATTCTTGAAAACAAAATGTTGCTTGGAATGAGAAGAAATTGTTTGGAAATTGTGCATTGTGAGAAATTTAAAAAAAAAAAAAAAAAAAGTTCCAAAAAGAGTACTATACAAAGTAAATTTGAAAATGAGATTGTTTTTCTTTTTCAAAATGAGTGAATGATAGAAAAATGGAGACAGCTTTTTTACAAAAATTTTCCAATTTCTAAAACTAGACCTCTCATCTAAACAGAGGGTAAAATTCCTCAGTCTTTCCTTTCTCTCTCTCCTCATTTCTCAAACCTAGATTGACAAAACCATCGAGAGGGAAGGGGGGGTGGGGGCTAATCAGAGACAGAGAAGAATGGGGTGTGAGATTGGTTGCGGGGGGTGGGTGGGTGGGTGGGATGGATTTTGGGGCTTCGTTCAGCAATTGGCGGCTGACGGGGCTGGGTCTTAAGTTCGTTTAGGGGAAAGAGGGGCAATTTGTGATGGGAAAGAAGGTGGGGCTGGGTTTTGGTGGTGATCGGTGGTAGAGAAAAAGGGGGTCCAAAACTTGGGGGGGGGGGGGAGGAGTGAGGAGCAAACCCCACGACCGGGGTTGAGGGGGCCAAAACCCAGAAATTTTTTGTTGGGGGGAGTTGTTGTGTTTGGGGGGGGGGGGGGGCGACTGAAACGCATCATTTTGGGGGGGGGGGGGGCGATAGCTGGAGGTCGAACCAGATCCAATCTGGGGAGGGCGGGAAAGAAGGAGAGAAAGGGCTAGAAACTTTTAAGAGATTGGAAGGCATTTTGGTCTTTTTACTATATTTTTTTTTTTATAGTAAAAAGACCAAAAAAATTTTTTGGGGGTTGGGCGCGAAAATGCAGAATTTTTTTTTTGTTGAGGCCGCGGAGGGGGGGGGGTTGGGGGAGAGAGAGACTTTTGGGAGATTAAAAGGCATTTTGGTCTTTTTACTATAAAAATTATGATTTGAGCAAGATTCCATTAGAAATTTAGAGGGTGTTTGGTTGGTTAGTTTGAGTTGAAATATTTTAGTTGTAATAGTAAATTTTTTTAAATTTTCAGAAAAGACAAAAAACCTTTTGAGAAAAAGACAAAAATTTTTTGAGAAAAAGACAACAAAAAGTACAGTTTGAGTTGGAATGAGATGATGAAGCAAACAAAGCCTTAAACATTTTAGACGGAAATGACTATAACAGTTAATATTTTAAAAGTTTAGGGGTCTTTTCGGTAAAAATAATAATTAATAAAATAGAGATTAAATCGTCACTTTATAAAGAGTTTGAGGGCTATTTGAACCAATTACTCTGAAATAAATACAAGAACGAACAACTGTAGAATGTAGATTTTGTAGAGATTTGTAGCAATCAAACGACTGTCCATTTCGTCGTTTCACCAGACTCTGGGGTCTCTGTGAAAATTGAAAGCTCTCCACCTTCATTCGGAGTAAAATAACAACAGTATAACAAGACAATCAAGAAAGAGTTAAAATTCGGTGTTTCATTTTATGTTTTCAAGATACTCTTTTATTTTTTTTTTTTTCTCCACCTTATTGCTACTAAAAACCAGTAATGGCAAAAATAAAAGATTTTGGATTTGGTTTTGAAATTCGATGCTCCTCAGGAGGAAGAGAATCAAATAAAAGAGAAGGATGGGTGAGGAGGTAATGGAAGGAGTAGCATCAGTAAGCACTTTTGGCATGTGGGTAAATTTCTGGACGTTTCATCCAACTTACTCATTCCACTTGCTATGGCCTTCAAGCCACTGGTACCCACTTCTACTTCCTCGTACCTTTATTACACAAATATCTTGGAAGTTACTTTCTTGTGTGTAGAATATTTGCTCTTTAATCCCTTTTTTTTCTTTGTCAAATACCCAGTTAGAAGAAAAGGTTCATAATTTTCTCAAGTGGGTTAGGTTAAAGTTTGAATTTTTGTCTCTCCTAGAACTGGTCTATTACAAAGTTGATCTCTGGGTTTTAGGGAATGTGGGTTTTTCAAATTTGTTTTAAAGGGTGTCTTTCGATTGATGAAACTATGATTCTAGTTCCCTAGATACTTGGGTTTTGATATATAAATATATATTTTAACCAAATGGTGTCAGAATTGGCATGTGAAAGGGAATGTAGCACGGGTGAGGATTACCGTACGTCTGATCAAGCTCACAATCATAGACTACAATCTAGGAACCGTTCATCCCCCACCTGATTCCTTTGTGTTCCATCCAAATTAAACTTGTATTGTTTCTTATGAGTCTTTTTCTAGTAACCCTTTTCTTCCTTCGTAATTTGACAGAGAAAGAAAGAATGAGATGTTATTTTGCAGCGTGGAGGCCATGACGCTGCTCGGTTACGCAGCATCGATCATGCTTATGAGTTAGCCTTCTTGGATCCTCATTTTTAACTCTGAACATTATAAATTATTTAGTGACGTCTCTCTCTCTCTCTCTCTCTACGTATATATATTTGGTGACTAACTATCAATTAGAGATGCATTTCATGTACATGACATGCTTTCATCCGATGCTTTGCAGTGCCTCTTTCTGGTCAGTTGGGAAAAGGATGTCGTTGGTATGATTGGGGAGAAACATGGGAAGAACAAGATAACGGTTTCCTTCGACTGCGAGACCTTGAAAGCTGAGAAACCGGCTGAAGATCACATCAAACACTTCATGCCCAAGTTAGCTGGCCTTGATGCTGTTGGTATGTAAAGCAGTTGCTTCTGTTATATTTCTCATTACTTGGTTTAAAATTTTAAGAAAAATTAAAAAAAAAAAAATTGCGCGGGGGCTAACACCTATCCTAGTGGAAGGGAAAATATGAAACTAATCAACGTCGACATAAGCGCCTCAATTTCTTTCGTGGTGTTGCATTTTTTAACATAATTATGACACAACATTAGACAAAAAAAAGTTAGTTTAATGAAATCTGAAAAATATTTAGGTTAATGTTTATCTCTAAAGTTCTCTAGCAAGCAAGGGGGAAAAAAATCAATCAAGGTCAAAGCAAAAATAAAAGAAATAATACCTGACATAATAAACAAAATAAACTTATTTTTTGCTGAAGAACTAAATTAGTCTATTTAAACTATAAGCTACAGTCGTTTTACTATAAAATATTCAAATACATGAATATTCTTTCTTTTTCTTTTTTTTTTTTTTTAAAGAACAATCCATGAATATTTAATGCAAGTAGCCTTGTTATGTCATATGAAGGTCCAGTTTCTACCTAGAATTAATTTTTCAAAAACACTAGTACAGAGATAATTTGGTGACCTTGACTACATACCCCGATTCAAGTTTTGACTAGTGTATGAATAGCAGGAGTTGACACTTTTAAGTAGTGTTGTCAGTTATTTTATACTTTTAATAAGAAACAATGATTCACAATTTTGTTGGGGAAAACTTTAATTGATAAAAACTATCACCAAATTCAAGATCTCATGTTAAATCATCAAGAAAAATTAATCAGAAATATAGCTGAATTCATGAAGACAAATTAAAAAATGATGGAGTTTTCTACAGTCAAATCTCTCTTTAGTTTCTTAAGGTGCTCTATGGATTCTCTCTCTTAATGGGGAGGGAGGAGGAGAACAAATATTACGTATTATGATTTGACTTGGGGATCATAACCCTTATAAAGACCTTTACATACTAATTCAAATTAGTTTTCCATCAATCCTAATTTAATTAGTATTGGGTTTTTACACATTAAAATCCATACCCAATTAATATCTCTAGAGCCCAATTAATAGATCACTTATTTTGTTCTATTAAATTAGATAGCCTATAATATAATTATTATTTAATATATAAGCCCATAACAGGAAATAATAAATTTCCAACAATCTCCCACTTGGGGTATATATGTTTCCTGAAATAATTATATTATATAAAGTTCTGAGTGCGTACTGAAAAGTAATCTATTTTAAAATATCTCTTTAGTTACAATCTAGTCCATCTACTATGTTAGCATGGGATTAGAGCGACTTTTGTTACGTTTATTCATAACTAGACCCATCAATAGTCACCATACCAATATATTCAATGACATATATCAAGTATGGACGCGTAGCATGAAAATTACATGCAATGTAATCTTTAAAATGCCTATTTCCAACTGGTCTAGCTTTATTCTTTAGTGAGATCAAACATAAATAACATTCAGAGTCTATAAATGAACCATATACTTTATTCTACAGAAAATAAACACAAAACGTGTTTGTACCAAAGAACATCAAAACACAGACTCCCACTAAACATGCACATCGTCAAATAAAACAACATACATATAAGCAGTGTGCTCATGAAAGACGAAGGGTGGTAAACCTTTAGTAAGCAAATCCATAATCATGGAGTTTGTTCCGATATGTTCTATAGCCACTTGATGACTCTAAACTCTTTCTTTAACAACAAAAAATTTGAGTTCTATGTGCTTCGATGTCGTAGAGCGTCTGTTGTTATTGCAATAAAACACAGCCCAATTATTGTCACAATACATCTTTAATGGTCTTTCAATACCATTCACAATTCGCAGCCCAGTGACAAAATTTCGCAGCCATATCCCATGATTAGATGTCTCATAACAAGCTATAAATTTAGCTGTCATAGGAGAAGAAGCTATGAGTGTCTGATAACACTTTTCTAGGAAATAGCTCCCCCAGTTAACAAGTGTACATAGCCCAACGTGGATCTTTTATTGTCTTGGCATCCAGTAAAATCAGAATCAGAATATCCAACGATCTTTAAATGATCTGATCTCTGATAAATAAGCATGTGATTTTTTGTTCTCTGCAAATACCGCATAACCCGTTTGGCTGCTTTCCAATGATCCATCCCTGGATTACTTAAATAGCTGCCTAACATTCCCAGCATGAGTGCAATATCCGAACGCATGCATACTTGAGCATACATAAGACTTCCTACAGCTAACACATAAGGAATCTTTTGCATTTCTTTCCGTTCCAACTTATTCTTGAGGCACTAACTAAGACTGAACTTATCTCCTTTAGCGACAAGGGTGTCTCTTGATGCACAACCTTTTATGCCGAATCTGTCAAGAACTCTTTCAATATAGCTCTTTTGTGATAACCCAAGGATACGTCGAGAGCGATCTTGATGCATCTGTGTACCTAATACAAAAAAGACGTCCCCGAGATCTTTCATCTCAAAATTCTTGGTCAGAAATCTCTTGGTTTTATGCAATAAGCCTATATCACTGCTAGCAAGCAGTATGTTATTGACATATAACACTAGGAATATGTACTTACTCCCACTAAACTTATGATATACATAATCATCAACCTTATTTACCTCAAAACCATACGAAATAATGACTCCATTGACGAGAAGCTTGTTTAAGACCATATATAGATTTTTTCAGTTTGTAGACAATTTTCTTTCGGTTACTGAATACAAAGTTTTCTAACTGCACCATATATATTATTTCATCAATGTCACCACTGAGAAACGCAGTCTTTACATTCATCTGATGTAGCTCCAAATCAAAATGAACCACAAGTGCCATTATAATCCTGAAAGAATCTTTTATTAAAACCGAAGAAAAAGTCTCTTTGCAATCAATGCCTTCCTTTTAAGTGAAACTTGACATAGTATTCACCACCATGGTCAAATTTGACAGCTTTAATTTTCTTGCTAAGTTGATTTTCAACTTCAGCTTTGAAAACCTTAAATACATCTAGGGATTGTGACTTCTCATGAATCAAATATAGGTACCCATACCTTGAATAGTTGTCTATGAACGTAATAAAATACTATTGACCATTCCAAGAAGCTATAGGGAATGGTCCACAAATATTAGTATAAATCAGTTCTAAGACATCAAAATATCTGTTGGCACCTAATTTCCTAATGCTTGTCTGTTTCCCCTTTATACACTCAGTACAGACTTGGAAGTCTGTCAAATTAAGGGGATCAAAAATCTCATCAGACACAAGTCTCTAAATTCTCTGTTTAGAGATATGGCCTAAATGCTTGTACCATAGTGTAGCAGAATCCCTGTCAGTTAATTTTCGTTTTGTCCACGTGAACTTGCATGGAAGGTTTCATTAAATGAGGCAATTGTATTCAATAGATATATGTTATCATGCAAAGATAAAAAAACTGGTATGAATAAGATTTGAATATTGAAAAAGACTAAATTTATTATTTCAAATGAACATGAATAACCGAATTTGCCCAAAATAGAAATTGAAACCAAATTCTGTCTAAAAGACAGTACTACAGAAGTCTCTTCTAAATTCAAAAAATGATCAGTCTTTAACAATAACCTAAAAGTTCTTATAGCCTCTACTGTAACTGTTTTGTCATCACCTACATAGATGAATCTTTCAGTATCACTTGGCTTCGGCTCCACGGACAACCCTGCATAGACACACTTATGTGAGTAGTAGCACCATAATCTATCACCAAGTGTGTCTAGGTACAGAAGCTATATAAATTAACTTTAGAACAAACCAAAGTGAGAAGCATACCTTTCTTTACACGCCACTTGGCGTACTTGGGACATTCTTTCTTCTTGTGTCCAGCTTTCTCGCAAAAGTAATGGGTAAACTCCTGATCCTATTTCTTTTGCACTTATGCTGTGATATCCCAACTGCAGCTTCTTTTCCTTTTTTCCTTTATTGTCCTTAGAGGCGGATGTTAAGTTAGCATTTTTAGTTCTTTCTCGCTTCAGTCTTTCCTCTTTTTGCACACAATGGGATATGAGCTCACTAAGAGTCCATTTGTCCTTTTGAGCATTGTAACTCATTTTAAACTGACTATATTATGCAGAAAAAAAAAATCAAAACTAAATGCACTAGCAAGTCCTTAGACAGCTCTAACTTCAATTCCTTTAGTTTGGAAGCGATATGAGATATCTCCATGATGTACTCCCTTATGTTCCCTTTTCCTTGATACTTCATTGAAACAATGTTAGCCAAAAGGGTACTTGTTTCAGCCTTTTCATTTTTTACAAAACGCTGTTCTATTTTCTCAAGGAACTTTGTAGTATCCTTCTCTTCGGACATATATAGATCCCCTGAAGGATTCCGGAATGGAACGTTTCATGATCATAAGACTTGCAATTAAAACAGTCCCACCTCTCTATGTTCACCTTGTCATCAGTGGAAATTTTGTCACTGAGAGGTGCAGGCCATTCTTCTCGAAGCATAAGGTCGAGATCCATGCAACTGAGAACCATCATAACATTCTCTTTCCAAGAAATGGAATTAATATTGACAGATATTATTAAAGCAGAAGTAGTAACTGAATCGAGAACAAAATAAAATACCAAGCTCACAATCAATAATCATGTCATAAAACAAGAATACTGAATTAATAAATCCATACATTACATGATCAAGCAATTCACATAATGGTGGGCTCTAATACAAGATACCTAGCACAACATTGACATTTAGTCTTTGGATAGAAATATCAACTATAAGTGATACTCTCCATGTAGTAAGTAAATATTGACAATTAATCCTGTTAAGTGATAAGCTTTTCTTTGGACCGACTTATTGCTCATATGAAAAAACTTAACAATCGTCACATATCTATTACCACAAGTATGCCTATTATTTGGCTAAACAATAACCTTCCTTTGGGCCGGTATTATTCGCATAAACAATAGACATATACGTCTTAATATTCTAAAATAAACAAATTTACATTATAGAGGCTACTTTGGCAACATATAATTTCAATCAATTTATTTTAAAATAACAGACAAAACAAAAAAAAAAAATTTTGGCCAAACCAGACGGTTAACGATCAACAGTTGTCAACGGTCAACGAGTCTGTGTTGACCGGGTTGGGGCTGGATTGAGTCGGGTCAACCCAATCCAGATTCTTTTCCAGCCCAAGATCCTTTACTACCAGCCTAAAAAAGAAAGGAAAAAAATTAGGCTCAAGGCCCAAAAAGCTTTAAAAAAAAATAAAAACAAAAAACCCTAATTTTGTTTTTCCTTCTTTTTCCTATTGTGCAGTCGCCACCACCTTCCTTTTTTTTTTTTTTCTTAATTGAAATCAATTAATATAAGGATTATTGATTTAAATAATATCACAAATAGCAAGTAGAAATTCTTTTCTTTCCTATACTAAAACCAAAAGAAAAAAAAATGAATGCAAAATTTCAAGCAATCTTTAATCTGTATATATATATACCCAAAAGTTGAATCCGGAAATAAAAATAATCACAAAAATTTTCAACCTCAACAATTAATACCGGAAATTGCTGAATTTGAATATACCCATATCAAACATGATGCATATATCTCAATGATTCAACATGAACGACTCTGATACTACTTGTTAGGGAAAACTTTAATTGATGAAAACTATCATCAAATCTAAGATCCCATGTTAAATCATCAAGAAAAATTAATCGGAAGCATACCTAAAATCTATGAAAACAAATTAAAGAAGGATGGAGTCTTTCACAGTCAAATCTCTTTAGTTTTTAAGGTGCTTTATGGATTCTCTCTCTTAATGGGGAAGGAAGAGGAGAACAAATATTATGTATTATGATTTAACTTGAGGCACAACCCGTATAATGACCTTTATATACTAACTCAAATCAGGTTCTCATCAATCCTAATTTAATTAGTATTGGATTTTAACACATTAAAGCCCATACCTAATAGATCTCTAGAGCCCAATTAATAAATCACTTATTTGGTCCTATTAAATTAGATAGCCTATAATATAATTGTCATTTAATATGTAAACCCATAACAGGAAATAATAAAATTCTAACAAGTTTTGTTTAGATGGTTCATGTTGAGTAGCCTTAGAGACGCCTACTCACTTAATCATTAATCACATGGTGATGAATTGTCATGTGAGAATCAGCTTACCGTCCCGTGAGTTACAGTCTTTTACGAAGAGATGTAACATTTTAATTTTAATTAATATGATAAATATTAACAACTTAAGAATAGAAAATGGCAGTTAAATTGATAATCAAAGACTCAAAAGCTAAGATTATATTTGATGGTCGTAACATAATTATTTTATAATAATTTATCTTCGTTGGTATAGTGAGATCAACCTATTTAGTCACACAAGCGAACTAGAATAAAAAAATAATTGCAAATGCAGAGAGATCTGCCAATTCAGTCACGCAAACAATCATCCTCTCCTTACATTATTCTTTTGTAACTTCTATATTGTCGGCAAGGAAGATGAAACATGCCGGTAGATGCACAGGCTTTCTTTTCACTTGTCATAAAGTTGGTTTTCAAGAGCATGACTATAATAAAATTTTATATTGAATAAGACAGATTACCTATAGAAGCACGGGCTAGTGCTTATCAAGAGGTGAGTCTAATAAAATAGGTTCATCAGTAACAGTAAAATAATGCAGTATTACGTGTCACTTATCCTTTTGAAGATTAGCTGATAGAAATTCTAAAAGAGAGAGAGAGAGAGAGAGAGAGAGAGAGAGAAGAAAGAAAATCAGCTAATAGAAACTAATTTAAAATCACTAATTGAAGCCATTAAAGCTCCATGTTGACAAAGAGGAGGTGCTTATGCATGCAACTTTTGTCTGCTTATTCACTAAAATATTTGATTGACCAACAATGTTCTAGAAGAAATGTACTTGGATAGTAGAAATCCACCAACAAACGAATCGCCTATAAAAATGATTAATCGGAGTGATTTTTAACAAAGGAACAACACTATTTTTGTTTTTTTGAGGGAAAGAAACAACACATTTAATTATAAAACTTTGAAAGACCTGACTAATTAAGATGGCGGCCTTGGCAAAACGGCTAACAGAGAGTGATGTAGTGAGCAGACTTTCAGTTCCAAAGGATTGGTGGGATGTAATTAGGCCACTTTTCGCCGAAGACTCCACGAGATCGAGTTGTGGGCGGTGGATGGCATGGGGATGTTCTGGGAGTTCCGGTGCGCAGTGCGACAGAAAGGGCGGTACAAGAAGCCAGTTCTTCAGTCGGATGGTTGGCTCAAGTTTGTCAACTATAAGGGGCTTGAAGTTGGGGACATGATTATTCTCGAGACAGTTGAGAACCAATTCCGAGGTACGAGGTTTCTGTTGAGAGCTCTCAAGTATCATGCTGATGCTGATGGTCGGTACTGGCTTAACGTGTAGCCGTTGAGGATTTATGCACAACCCAATTCTGTTTGTTTGTTTTTTTTTTTTTTTTTTTTTTTTTTTTTTTTTTTTTTTTTTTTTTAAACTAGATGTGCTTTCACTTTTGAGAGTGTTACTTTTAAGTGAGAACTGAAATAACTATGCTGTTATTTATTGATTCCGAAATCTTTTTCGGATTGTGCAATGAAGAATTGGGTTGGTTCGATTTGGTTAAACACAAGGAGTTGGATCCGTCCGCAATTGGTCTACAATATTTTGCCCATTTTAGATTTTCTTTTTTAAATCTTTAATTTTATGACCATTAATTTTTTTTTTTTTGAGGAAATTTAATTAAAGTATATGGGTCCGTTTGGTGAATGAATTTGAGTTAAAAATTTTAAGTTTGAGTTGAAAATTTTTGTTGACTTTTCAGAAAGACAAAAACTTTTTCAAAAAAAAAAATTTTTCAGAAAAAGATAAAAATTGAAATGAAAAAGTACAGTTTAAACTCGTTCACCAAACGAAACCTATATATTAAGACCAAAACTTGGTAATCACGTAACCTGCGATTGGATTTTTTTTTTTCCCTAAAAAAAGAAAAAGAAAAAGAAAAAGAAAAGAAAATCTGACATATGCTATGACTACATGTGCATAAGTCGTGGTGATGTTAGAACTAATGTTGGATGTATCATCATTGTTATCATTATTATTTTTTGAATTTAGAGATAGGAAATTTAAACTCTATCTTTTAGAAGAGTTAGGTGTGAAAACCTAGAAATTATGCTCCCAATCATGTTAGACACATTATGAATATAACTATAATGCGGAAACTTCCATATAGAGTGGGAACAATTGAAAACACAAAAATGACATGTCAATCAGTACAAACGACAACAAAGTTTTCAAGGTAGCAAACTGGTAAAAATGGCATGTCCTTCTTAATTCTCGCGACTAAACAATAATCAAACTTGTATATGCAACATTATGTTAGTTTTATCATGTATTGCGTTGAAAAAAAAAAAAAGTAAAGTAAACGACGGCAAAAGGCTATTATTAAACAATACAATCTTTTAATTATTTTGAAGTGATGTCGTTTTAACTTATATATAATATGTATCTCCAGTTATATGCGTTTGGTATTAAGGTTTGGATTATAAAATTTATATTTAAATTGATTATGTGTTTATTGAAGTATTGGAATTGCTGGAGTTAAAAAGTGTAAAAACTTGAAATGTGTTTCGAAAAAAAAAATTAATATGAAACTTATTTCGTTTGTATCGAAATTCTATATAATTTATATATAAGAAAATATCTCATTTGGACTCATTTATGCAAGGTTATGCATTTTTAAAATTGGAATTACCAGACTGTGAATAATGAAACTGAGAAAAAAAAAAATGGATTGTAATTGTAGAGTTTGGATTATAGCACCAAACAAGCCAAGAAGAAACTTCCAAAAAAAAAAAAAAAAAAAAAAAAAAAAAAACGAGATGTCCTTTAAATTGCAAGATAAGAATCTTCTATGAGATACTTGTACGAGGGACTTGCCTTGGGCACGTCGCCATTTGAAATAAATTTTTTATTTTGCATTTGTTTATCTAAAATAATACTTCAAATTGAGTATAAATAACAATGTCTCTCCATGAAAAATCATTTTTCTATGAAAATATATAAATAAATATATGAATAGTAATTTACAATATCATAAGTTAAATACATAGAATTCTCTATAAATAATATATAATATTATGAGAAATTAAAATTTTTAATATTAAAAGAACAAGAGAAAAAATAGAACAACAAACATATTACAAAGAGAGTATTTATTAAAAAAAAGTGTAAAAGAGTAAATATTTTGTCCTTTTGTGATAAGTAGAAACCAAAAATGGTTTATTGTGTATTCCTAATGAGACTATCTATTAATGTGTAAGATGTCAAATAAAGAGTATGCCATGTAGATCATGTTGGAAAATGGCTTGTTAAAAATCGTTTTAAATGGTCATTTTGAGGCTTAAATTTGAGTATGACCTATTTCGTGTTAGTGTTGATTGAGTAGGACCCACTTTGAGTTAGTGTTAATTCAATGTGGCTTCGTGTTTTACTCCGCAAGAAGGTTGAAATCGAATATTTATACGCTCAAAATGATGGAGAAGTGAATGAGAAATTGACTCTCATAATTGCACCCATGAAGTTAGAAAATTAAGAAGAAAATTAGAAAATAAGCTCTTGTCCCAAATGGGAAAGAGATGAAAGCTCCAATGGGTTTATAAGGGATTGCACATTTGCTTATTGGTAATCAATTAAGCATAAAGGCTCTCTCATTTGCACAAGTGCAAAGGAGGGTGCAAATCGTCGATCAGAAAACCATGGCAAAACCTAGGGACTAGGGTACGAGCGCACATCCTACAAGCACAAATGTTGTAAGAAATTTCCGATTCTGCTCGGGTTTGGTTTTGCCACAATCTTTTAATTTTTCCAGCTTGGATTTAATGTTGGCAGCAGTTTTTAACATTTAAAACCGTTGTCAATTGCTGAAGTTACAAATGTTTTGTAACAATCCTCAAATAATGCATGGAACTAAAAGAATTAATTCCGTAAAATGCTATAACAGCCACACTTTTGGTTGTATTGTACATATTAAGAGCCAAGCTTTTGTGCCTATAAAAGGCACTCCTCCTATAGTCCAAGGATACGAGAAAAACACAAAGAAAATTCTCTGTCTTGCTTTTGTTCAACATTGTTTAGGTGGTATTCTAGGTGATAGAATTCAGATATAATTCTAATTCGTCGGAGGCTGTAACGTGGTGCGCCATTACTGCTTGTAAATTGTTATATCCTGAAAAGTAGATGCCGGTTGATCCTCAAGCACCGATGGTGAGGAGGCGAACTGTTTTAAGGAAACTATATGGTACATAGGCCTTGGTGTTTATCGACAATTTCTAATTTCGTTTTCTTGTTTATATATATTTTTGTTGCTAACGGATTTTATGTTGATCTAATTTTGATATTTCTTCGTTGTCATTTTCGTATTTTTTGATCAATATAAGTTATTGGATTAAAGTAAATGAAAAAAGTTTAGATCTTAACCACTGGATTCACACACAAACAAAAGACTAATATATATATATATACAAATATAGAAGCAAGCATGCATGGAATAAAAAGTTTTGTCTTTTCTTACATCATTCTCCTTTTTAGATATGTTATAGAAACAATACGTCCGTTCGTGATATAAACCGAAGGCAAAGGGACCGATCCTCTTCTTCTTCTTCTTCTTCTTCTTTTTTTTTTTTTTTTTTTTTTTTTTTGTTTTTTAATATAGGATGAGAGATTCGATTCTTATATCTTGTAATAAAATCATATACAAAATTGTCTCTAGGTATATTTGTAATCATTGTCAATAAACAATACCACTCTTTTAAATTTGGAATGGATTTTGTTTTTGTGTATAATTCGCTCCTAGTCAAACCAAAACAACTTATTACTTTTATCTAGAAGTGTTATGTCATTCTTAGTGTTATATATATATATATATATATATATATATATATATATATAACACTCCTAGTTAAATTATATGTTGTTTTATGTCATTCAATAATCGAAATTCTTAAAACATGAAAATGGCAAGTCGTGCATGCATATAAATTATATCCACGTTTTAAGGAAAACACATGCTTGTGAGTTGATGTCTGCTTTAATTTAAGGTATTAACTTATATAGTAATAAAAACAAAAAACTTAGTATATGACTACTGGATGAATTGAAACAAAATATAACAATTATCTATATTATTTGATTGACTTTGAAATACAGGAATATCCTTTTATTCCTTTACAAAAAAAAAAAAAAAAAAAAAAAGTCATGGTATACCAACTATTGCGACCTTAAACTTTTTTTTTTTTTAACATTTTCAGATTAGAATATTTTTAGTGTCAATTTTTTTAACTTTTTTTTTTTACAGCAAGCTCAAAAATTTATATTCAATTATGTACGGAAAAATATCTTTCTTTGTAAATTTATAAAATAGTTTCACTTTTTATTTCTAATTAATATTTACTTTTACAGCAAACTCAAAAATTTATATTCAATTATGTACCGAAAAACTATCTCTCCTTCCAAACTTAAAAACAAAAAATAAAAGAGAGAAATTTTGTCAACAGTAAATATTTTGGTCTTCTCTAAAGCATTTGGTTGGAGAAAAAAATGGAGGAAACGAGAGGGGTGGAGGAATTTGTGGAAGGTTTTTGATATTTATAGCTGTTTGATAGGAGAGAAAAAGGGAAAGAAGAAATTCTAAATTTTCAAGACATTTGATTTTAATCTCTCCTAGAGATCTTATTAGCTAGATAAAAAGTCATTTTACAAATAAAATATTTTCGTTCTTTTCACTTCGTATCTCTTATCAAAAAAGAGAGATGATTTTAATGTTTTTTTTCCTTCCTTTCGTACCAAACGTCATAAGAGAAAGGATCTCCCAAGTTCCCCCCCTCTTTCCCCATTTCCCTACTTTGGTTATCTTCCTTATGTTTTTCTCTCCTCCCTACCAAACATACCAAATAGTTATTTGGTATTTCCTCTTATTGTTGATACATTTTCTATCTGCAATGGACAACCTCTGAATCCATAAGCTTACAAACCAAACTTTAGATATATTCCCTTCTATAAATAACGGAGAATGAACTTGATCGACCAAGTTTGTCATATTTGCATAAAAATGGGAAATAATAGGAATTGCACAAACAAATTTGACAAACTTTATATTTAATTTCAGTAACAAGAATATTTGTAAACACTACATATGTGCATCTTTGGTGTTAGCTGTTGCACAGGGCAAGAAAAAAAAAATTAGTGCATATAAAAGCATTGTTAAAATTGTACCCTTTAAAAATATAGGCAATCTCGACAGCCATGTGCAAGAAATAGCTAAACTCTTCTTCAGCTCTTGTCGAACACTAAATCTCTATTACAGTTAGCTTTGATGGCATCCTCCAGTTTCTCCACACAGTCAAAATCAGCTTTAAAAGTTACCATGGTTGTACCGTTACTATGGATCTGTAAAGGGTTAACTGATGTTATAAAGCGCCCAAAAGATCATATATGAAACCTCCACACCAATTGGAACCTGCTATTCACGAGGTCAAATTAAAAATAATAATGATAATGACAATAATAAACCTTGAATTTTTCTTTGTTTTTGAGAGATAAAGGGATTAAAACTAGGATTTATAGCTAAATAGCCTTGAAAAGTTTTTTTAACAAATGACCCCAGTTTTTAAAAGTTAGTTAAAAGGCTTTTTTTTTTTCCCCTAAACTGTTCAATCACTGATTAACCATATAATATAGTTAATTTGATCAACTAGTAATTGATCATGATAAATCACTAATTGACTGTATTGGTTAAATATTAGCATGATTCATAGTCACTCCTAACCAAAAATAAATAAATAAACAGGTTCAGCTTAAATATCAGTGTATTGTTTTTATACATTTTGACAACAATTGCACTTGTTTCCTTGCAAGTATACACAATATGTTCATCTATTCTTAGCATTATTTCCTGTCAATTAATGTGGGAGAAATATCTAATGCAAAATAGAGAAATTATAGATGGGGGGGGGGGGGGGGGGACAGAATCTAGGGTTTCACATTATTGTAATTGCTTAATGAAAGTTTATATAGATCTCTAAGCAAATAATAAAAGACCAAACTTTCTATTAATAAAATACCAAATTTTCCTTACAAATAAAGAAAATAAATAAACATAATAATTATCCCAACATAATTCTTAACACGCTGCATCAAACTAATTATGATGCAGAAATATCTGAGAGTTTGTCAATTTCTTTAACTTTTCACGTATGAGTCTAGACCAACTCAAGGGAAAGCAAGGACTAAAAGAGGAGGTGATAAGACCAATGTTAATGCCAATACCAATACAATATCAATGTCGATATCAACACCAATATCAATACAAACCAATATCAATTTCAATACCAATACCATTGTCCAACCTGCTTTTACTTTAAATTAATAATCCTTCCCTCAAATGATACTAAATTAAAATAGTTCAGGTAATAACTCAAATTACAACATAATACACATACTACTTAGGTCGCTACTTATGCCCGTACGTACTAATCAAGTGGTTATACCTATAATGACTAACTATCTTTCACAACAGATACAGCTAATTCAGGTTAGAGTGAGTGACAGATTTCTGGTTTTATGTCCCTTGGACAAATAATAGTTATTCTTAAGGGAAAAAAAAAAAAAAAGCAAATGACAGTTGAGAGGAAAAAAAAAACGATGCAAAATTATTTAAACTATATAGTATAAACTACTGTCGTTTTACAATGAAGGGAACATGACTTATTTAATAAGAAACAAATATATCGGTTTTTACATAAACGAGAGATATTCTTACCCAGGGACAACACGTCGTTCTACTAGAAAATGACAATGTTTTCACTTTTAGGTCAAAAGAACGGATTAAATACAAAAATTACCCCCGGATAATCATCGTTGTAACACTTTGACCTCCAAATTACGAAACGTAATATCCATTCCCCCAAATTTTGTAATGGTAACAATTTTTCCTCCTACCGTTAACTTTTGGATGACAAAACTCACGTGACATGCACATGACAAGGAAATTAACTACAAAAAATCCCCTTATATAATAGACCTTGTAACACTTTGCCCCCGAATTTTAAAACTTAATTCGTTCCCCCCAATCTATGCTCTGTTAACAAATAAAATCTTTATGTACGAGTTTATTTATGTTGTATTTTAAATATCATTTCTTATATTTCTTGTAGTTTTTGTCAAAGAACTTAAAATATGCATTAGAATAGAGGGTAAAACAAAAATTATATAACCCTTCAAAAAAAATATAAATTATCTATTAATATCTCAATAATCATACTTAATACTATATGTGTAATTTTCATCAATCAAAGTAACAGAATGATTAAATTTGTTAACAGAATAAGGATAAGGGGAAACGGATGTTACATTTTGATATTCCGGAGGCAAAGTATTATGAAACCTATAATTTAAAAGGAATTTTTGTAAGTAATCCTAAAAAAAAAATAAATAAATGTTGTTTAAAAGATGAAAGCTTTGAAGGAAAAGAACTTGTAGTTTATTTGACAAAATGCTAAAAACACTAACTCTAATCTTAACTTTAAAATACCAGCCTATATAGTATGTGAGTTGTCATTATTTTATTAATAAAAGATTAAAATATTGTTATATCAATTAATTATCTCTGTCAATGGAACGTGAGTATAATCGACGTTCGGACTTTTGTATAACATCAGACGAGCGCGATTATAAATATGTATATTTATTTACAACATTAGACGACAGCAAAATTGAAGAGGCAATACAATAGACCTTATAGGACGGAAAAAATGATGTCGTTTTTCCAGTAATGGCCTTTCGGACTTGCGAAAACATAAGTCGACAGCGATTTTAAAAAGGGAAAAAAAATTAGACGACAACAAATCTGATTAAAGGAGAAATTACTCAAATAGCCACTTTTCCATGGATCCGTATAATATAAATTCCAATCTTTTGATCAACCTAACATAAATTTTATATCATTTATGTCTAGTATTAAATTTGTGTTAGTCAGATATTTTTCCCAATCTGAGGAGAGAATATATATGTATAGATGGTACGGGAGGCACCTCCCCACCTTTTCACCTTGCTTTTTTTTTTTTTTTTTGGGTTAGAATATTCATAATATGAAATCATATGTTAAACATGTGTGAAAAAATGTTTAAACAGAGACATATTAAAGAAAAAAATAATCTTAATAGTGAACAAGAATATTTGCGGCAAGCTGAAAAAAAATCGATTTAAATATTGCAATTTCGTAACTTCTAAAAAAAAAAAAAATTTGGGGATCCCATGCCTAAGGTGGCTTCACCACTGATAAGCACTGATTTTTTTCACGCATGTACATATTACAAATATATTTATGTAGATAATGTGTGTGTGCATGAAATGGGTTTACATGGATTCCAGTGTAATTATACAGAATTATGGTCATGGTATGCAATCCAAGATTAGCGCATAATACGATTGAAAAATTAATATTTCCACTGAGATTTTAGCAGAGATTTCTGGACTTTGGAAGTATTGAAAATGAAAACAGAGATTTTTTTTTTTTTTTTTTTCTTAGAACATCCATAAAATTTTTCATGAACAATTCATATAAATATGGATTTTGTTACTGAAAGTATAGACTTAGGGACGGACGTTTGTGCTTGTGGGGGCACTGGCCACTGTGAAAACAAAAAAACAAGTATTTAGGCTTTTTTTGAGATGAGTTTTGAAGCATGCCTTGTTGGTGCCCCACTTTGCAAAGTCTCACAGGTTTTGAGCTTCTTTTCTTGGGTTTTAAATTGGAATTTTATTATTCTCAGTATAAATTAAGTTTTTTATTTATTGGATTAATTAATATTTAGCTTTCAATGGTGATGAACTAGCTCATGTTATCCAAATATGTATTCATTGAATCATCTAAAATTGCCTTGATGATATAGACCATTTTGTGCTGTTATTTTGTAAAATATATCTGACGTGAGACGTTGTAGAATTTCTTTGTTTAACTTTTATAGTAATTAATTATAGTCAATGGTGCTGAAAACGACACAGATATCAAATGTCTATGGACTGATTCGGATCAAAAACCATAAACCAAAATAAAACGTCTTTGGATTGATTCGGAGCAGAAAACAAACAAACAAACAAACAAAACAAAAATGTCTTTGGATTGATTTCGGAGCAAAAAAAAAAAAAAAAAAGTCTGGATTGAACAGAAATCCACCTAACAAATGAAGCCCCGCTATAAAAGGAATCATTGAGGCTAGGGTTTAATTCGGAGATCTCGAGGTGATTATAACTGATGGAGGGCTTGCCAAAGCGGCTGACAGAGAGTGACATCGGGAGCAGACTGTCTGTTCCTAAAGACTGGTGGGATGTTATTAGGCCGCTCTTCCGCGAAGACCGCCATGAGATGGAGCTGCGTGTGGTGGATGGAATGGGGATGTTCTGGGAGTTCAGGTGTGCTGTGCGGCAGAAAGGGCGCTACAAGAAGCCTGTTCTTCAGTCCGATGGTTGGCTCCAATTTGTCAACTATAAGGGACTTGGAGCTGGGGACATGGTTATTCTCAAAATAGTTGAGATCGAATTTCGAGGTACAAGGTTTCTGCTCAGGGCTCTCAAATATCATGTTTATGGTAATTACTGGTTTGACGTGCAGTCTGGATGTTGATCTTCAGCCCCCGGTTTTGTTAGCGTTGTTTTTTTTTTTTTTTGTTTTTTTGTTTTTTTTAGTGTCTTTTCAACGGCAGTAATCGCCCTCTCCGACCGTGGGGTTGTTATGTCTCCCCTTTTGAGACAAGAGAATCTGTTCTCCTTAGTCTCCATTGGAAGTCTCTCTCTCCTTTTAAATAATATTGAGGTGTCGTATAGTACTGTTTTTGGCGATTCCATACTCTGCCTCTTTTTTTTTAATCTTATTATGCTTTTTATTTTTATTTTTATTTTATACTTGGACTCTCTCACTTACTATACATAATCGTGACTTAACTATTGGTCTCGTTAATTTGGTAAGAAACAAGGAATTTGGTCTAAACTGTGTTTGGTTTGAGCAACAGGATTCCTTCACAATTGGAGAAGAAGATCTCACCCGTATTCAATTTCAATGCATGCATTAATCTTGTTTCGGAGAATGGGTTGAACTTCATTTTTGTTGTTGTTATTATTATTATTATTATTATTATTATTATTATTTATTTGATAGTGGGATTTGAAATCTAGATACTAAGGTCAATGAATATAGCGACCATTATTTGCCAATTCTTGTATAAATTTCCTAAAATCATGTCAAGCATCTTCCAAGGCGTGACTAAAAAGATAAGTAACAGCTAATCTCAAAAAATAATTTTATAACACATATTATAAAGAATTTAATTAACATAGAATCAACTATAATGAAATGGTTTGTTTGAAGTCCATGTACTCCTTTTCTCATGAATGATTTGACCACCCTATAGATCAAATAACTTCTTCGACAGAATTGAAACAAGCAGGATTAAAAAAATGTATATTTAAGTCAAAAAGAGAGGATGTAACAGCACGTATTATGGGGTTGTGGTGCTAAGGACGGTGGAAGAGGGAGAAACAATAACTATAGTTTGTAGTTACACGCATAATCTGTGAAAATTAGAGAGAGAAAGACAAATTTGTGACTTCTAAGAGAGTAGCCCAACCCTTATATATCCATTATTATTATTGTATTCGTACAATTTGACATTCAGATTTCTTTTTACCCTAAACATGCCTACAAGATAGTATTTTCTTTGGAGTCAACAATCTTGCATTGGATGGATTGTATGACTCATTTGAGCTTTTTAGACTCCAATATCATGTGAAAATTAAAGACCAAAAAAGAAATTCAAGACTTCTAAGACATGAGACTTCTATATTAAAAAATCAACATGTTAAGTGAATTGGTCCAATACTCTTATATATCTATTTTTATTATTGTATTTTTACGATATAAGATTTGGATTTTTTTTTTTTAACCCTTAACATAATTGAATTAAAATCTCACACTCAATTAAACTATAAGAAGTGAACAAGTCCTCCATCTCAAGTTTTACAAAAATAAATAAATAAATAAATAAATAAGATAAATACAAATAAATAAGCACTGGTACGAAATTTAGAGTCATCAATTTTTTGAAATGAGATGAGATTTTTCTTAAGAGAAGAGAGTTGAAAAAGAGGATTATCAAACACCATTTTCCGTCCATTTAAGAAATGGACATCCCATCCAAACAGTGGGTTAGAGTGATGTATTAGACATGGATTTCATTTTTATAGACTTTGAAGAGCCGTGTGTTGAAAACGGACCAGTTCGATATTGTTTTATGTATTAAATGTTAACAATGTAGTGATCGAGACATCTGATAAAGACTTTTTAATTAAGCTAAGCCTAAAATCAGGATCATCAACAGTGAAAAAAAACTTTGGATTCTTAAATCCAGTAACAAGATATGAATCCTAATCCCAATCCCCTAGCTATAAAAGAAATTAATTAATTCATAATGATATTTGTGGTGACTTAATTCCAAATATTTTAATAGGTCGTTTTTTAGTTATTGATTTCTAATTTCTTTTTGAGTCTTCACCTACAACATATTATATGCGTCCCAAAATTAGAATGCAATTACTCTATTTTTTTTTTTTTTAATTTAACAAAATTTTAAAACAATCTAGTAGTAAAAAAATGGAGAATACCAGTAAGTTTTTTTTTTTTTTTTTTTTTAACTCTCTCCAGGTTCCCCGGCATAAAGATTTCCAATGTACAAGTTCATCTTTGATTCTAACGTTAAAGTCCTTCAAGAAGGAAAGTAAACAAATAAAAGAATAAAAATAAATTTCCTGCACCGGAACATGTCGTTCTACTAGGAAACATTGATGTTTTCAGGATGAAGGACATATCGTTATATTTTAAAGGACAACAAAGTATTTTCAAGAATAAAACTTGTACTTTATTTGATCATTGTAGCGAACTTTGAACAAAATGTTTCAATTGTTCAGTTCCTAGCATGAAATGATGGCTAATACCTTGAGAAAATACTTGATTAATAAATCTGAGACAAGTTATGGTTTTATTTTTATTTTCATTTTTTATAAATCTGAATGAATCTTACCTTAATCAGTTAATATTCTAACATATCTATCTTACATAACTACACCAGTGACATTTTAAGAACGTGCTTTTTTTTCTTTTTCATTGGATTGATGATCAAAAGATTTTTCCTAGATGTGAATCTATTAATTGCATTAAAAGAGTGAATAATTTATTATAATAACTCGTAACTATTATGAAACTGTCATGTAATAATCTCGTCATCTATTAAGTAACGACAAACAATTATCACCAAATTTTCTTGTTATAACTACATTTTTAACTTTATTATACTTTATCTCATAGGCCGTACGCGGTCATCATACTAGTAGTCAATAAAGCATAAAGGACTTAGGGATACTAGTAATTAACAAAGCATAAAAGACTTGGGGACTTTATGAGGTAATTACCTGGATGAATTATCATCATATTATTGGGTGAGGTCCATTGTCACGTGCAGTGGTGGGACCCACTTCATTTTGTAAATTATTATTAAAAAAAGAAGGGACGAAAAATAGGACAAATAATATAGAAAGGAAAACAAAGGAGTGCGCAGACCAAAAAGAAAGCGGAAAAGACAGTAAAAAGAAAGAGAGAGAAAGGGAAAGAAAATAGGGTTGGGTGAGAAGAACACTAGATTCAACGATAAATCTTCCTCTTATCATCTCCAAATTTCATGATGTTATTGGTGGCGGTCCAGGTTACGTCAATTCCTCAATTTGATTGCTAGTATTTTAGTGAGATCAAACTTTGATTTTGATGATTACTTGTTGAAATCCAACTTTTGGATGAGTTGTTGATGATTGCTAACTTCGAGAATTATTTTTAGAAGAATTTGATGTACATGTTAATTTCATTAGTAAAAGCTTTTGTGTTGTTTAAAATCCGTGGTTTTTCCCTTGGAAAATTTTTGTATTTTGATTTTGTTGATTGCGCTAATTTATTGTGCCTTTTTATTTGAATGTAAATTGGATTGGTTATTTGCATGCCCATTTAATTGCCCCGAAAGGGAAAAGTTGTTTTTTTATTTGTGCTGCAGAGTTGTTTTTAAGTCAGAAGCACTTGTAAGATTTTTGGCTTTTTCCCAACAGATATAAACCAGATTCACAACTACAATTAATTTCCCAAAAACATTTTAACCAAATAAAGCTTGGGGTTGATTTTTGACTCTCTGCATAGGAATTTACATTTGTAGACATTTTAAGTAAGAGAATGTCGTTTTTACCCAAAAGAGAGAGAGAGAGAGAGAGAGAATGTCAATTAGTGGACTGCTCCTCTCACTTCTTAGAGACACTAGTGGACGATTATACGTCAAAATTTTCAAATAACAAAATGATTTAACTATTTATCTTCGCTGGCGTGTTGGAATATAGTCGACCTTTCTTTTTGTTCTTATGCTAAGCGAGATCGACCTATTTCTTTGAGCAAGCAACATTTATCTCGAATACAATATTAAAATCGTGTGCCAAAATTAAATTTTGATATTTTGTTAGGAAAACAGCTCTCGAATACAATGTTGTTCCTAATATAAAATTTAATAATTATTATGGTTGATAACAAATTTACACCAAATGTAACAATTTTTATTAATTGATGATTTTTTTTTTTAACCATATGACATTATTCTCTTAAAATTATTTAAATATTAATAGTTGCTCTTCAAGGTTCAACTTTTAAAATCATGATCAAAGATATGAATGACATTAAAAATTAAAGAACATTATATATTACGGCACAAAGTAGGATAATATATTATTTTCACTTTTTTTTTTGTGACAAATAACAGGGTGGTTCCATTGACACGCCCCTCTTAACTCTCCATGCTCCCTTCTAACACATACTCCTTTTTAAAATTTAAAATGATTAAATTTACTTATTACACACCCCTATAATTCTGATAGATATTTTTCACAAGTGCATGAGCCGATTTAAGTAATAAAGTGATGAAAAGATATCGTTCCCAACGTTGACTATTTACTACTAAGTACCGATTACTTTAATCCCAATTCTATTTGAACAATAAATTTACGAGATGCAATAAAATAAAAGAAAATTAAATTAAAAAAATGCACGAATTTAACAAGGAGAAATTCAATATTTTAGAATATCTAGGGTTTCCGATTTCACCGAATTAATCCTATTCAAAACACTAAATTTAATCAACCTCTACTTATTCCTATGCTGATGACAAACTTCTCTAATGTAATCACTAATATTTCTCAAGTATTAGCAAATTACCACAACAAGCCAATTTTCACCTCTCGGTCTCAAACTCCAAACCTATCATGATTTATTAAGAACAAGATATTCATAGTATCACATAAACCTCATAGATATCTCTATCCTACGATAATCTCATGGTGTTTAATCAAAATCTAATCCAACTATCACTTCTTAGTCTTAAATTGAATCATAAATCAATGGGAAAGGGCGCGCACACTTTCACAAGCATTAAGAATAGACTAAACACTCAGCATAGATATAAATAAACATCAAAATTGAATTAAACCATGATGAATTTGAACATTCATAATCCGGTTACATCGTAGCCCTAGAAAAAGAAAATTAGTTCATAATGAAACTAAACAAAATCCTAAATAACGTTCTAAACATGATGAGAAAAGGAAAAGAACTTATTTATGAATCAGAATTGCCGCGCTCCGTCTCCGGAATTGCTACTCTTCTTCTCCAATCCACCAATTACTCTCCTCTCCTTCACTCCTCTTTTTTTCTCTGAAAATCCTCTTTTTGGAACCCTAAAAGAATTATATTTATAGCCATGAACTAAAAGATTTGATTTTTGAATTTCAAATTTGGAGAATCAAAACGGATCCCGCATAATCTCGCATCTGGCACCTAGGCCCTCTTTTTCTGTGCCTAGGCCCAAAACTGGAATTCACGATTTGCACCTAGGCACAAATTTATCAGCGCCTAGGCCCTAAATTACGTAGATGGAAATCTCTTTTGGCACCTAGGCTGTACTGAAACAACGTCTAGGCACTAAACTCTCGGGTTTTTGTACTGAAAAACTTATTTCAAGCGCCTAGGCCCCATAAAATCGATGCGTAGGTGCCCAATACTCTTTAAAACAAAATCTTCACACCAAAGCATGCCAAATGCTCCATTTTAGCTCCAAACGCGCCGAAAAACAACAAACTCACATTTTTACCTAAATCCTATAAAAGAGAATAAAACAAAGTAAAAGAACCTAGAAACAAATTGAAAACTAACAAAATAATAAATTAAAAGTACCCAATTAATTAGTCTAAAACTAACTCATCAAATTCCAAAATTAACCCTATTTTTACAAAACAAAAACCATTCCACCATTTTAAATTTCTTTTCATTCCCACTTAATTTTTTTTTTTAATTTATCTTGATGTTCTATTTTAATGTATATTTGTAAATTATTTGAATAGATTAAAATTTAAAAGTGCATAATCTATGTGTTTGTTAAATTGAAAATTTTGCAAGAAAAAAGTTTTTTCAAAAGAAAATGTAAACAACAAAAGTTGGGAAAACAATCAAACGTAAATCCAACATTGAGGGGAGAAAAACCAACACAAGGCATAATAGAGTTCAATTAACGAAATTTAGTTTAGTTCTTTTTTTTTTTTTTAACAACAAATACACCAACAAAAATCAAATAAAAACCAAAAATTTGCCTAGGAAAAAGCCAAGGTAATTTGGCAACCAAAATAGCAAAAAACACAACATTTTCATTAGCTATCAGTATATGTACACATATATATTACAGTCAATAGAAGACAATTTTTCTCGTTGCTGGAAAAAGAATGCAAGAGTCCCTCTAAAAAAAAAAAAAAAAAAGGATCAAGAGAAGCATTAAAGATCATCAAAGGAAAAAGTATTTAGAAATTGAAAATTTTTTTGGAATCCTTATCGAAGAAGGAAAATTATAATTTTACTAAAGATTTCAAAATAATAATGTTTACACATTTTACATTTGTGGATTGGATTAATAAGTGTTTGTGGAAAGAAAAATGGATTATTATTGAGTTTTTTTATAAATATTTTCCATTACGTACGTAATTAAGTCTACAATAGTTGTCATTTTATGTCATTTTGTTTGGGGGTTTTCTTGTAATTAAATAATACTATTAACAGGGATATGTCAAAAGTCAAATAGATGTGTAAATAAAACCACCCGACAAATAATAATAACGACCTTTACATTAGAGATGGTTATATAGTAGTTTACCTCTCCGTCATGTTAACATATAAAAATGGCTGTAGAGACTTTCAAAATTTTACAACTTTCTGATATTTGTAGACATTTTCCTGAATCAATTCCAAAAGTCAGAGAACTTTGTCTTGTCTTTGTGAGTTCTAGACTTTTGTTTTGCCGAAAGAGAGACATTTCTTTGGGAGTCTATAAAATTAAGCTTATAAAATGCGTGCATGGGTAGGATAATAGTATAATCTATTATTTAAATAGATAAAGGAAAAAAAAAAAAGATAGATAGATAGATAAGAATAAGCATGAGTCTTTCAGGAATGTCATTTGACTGTTTAGTATATCCATTGAACCTAGACACTCCCCTTGTACTCAGTCTGTACGTGATTAAGATTCAATGGAAAACTTACTTATCACGCTAGTCTTCCAGGAAATTGATTAGTTTATAAAATGGTTTTCTCAAACAGATTAGTTATTATTAAGATTTAAGATTATTGTCAAATATTTGTTTAACTTATCTTTTTTTATTCTTTTTATTTTCTGGATCGATTAATGGTAATATAAGATATTTAAATTTATTTGCACTAAATTTCATAATAACAAACCCTGCTAGTCCTTCGCTTTCTCTTTTATTATTTGTTTATTTATATTTTTAAAGAGTTATTGGTTATATTTCATGTTGATTACTAAGCCCTACCTAGTTTTTTGCGTATTTATAGGTGAATATATTACAAAATAGGTTTATCGGTAATGCTCAAATATTCCAATTATGTTGTGTACATCCAAGATTAGCTGACAGAGTTCTTAAAAAATAAAAAAAATAAAAATAAAAAGTATAAAAATAAAAAATAAAAATAAAAAAAAAAGCCTGATAGAGACAAATTTAGAGAAAGAGAGGAGATTACGTGTGTCATAACATGATGATGAAACTTCCCGGCAACGTGGACATTGGACGGTGCCTGAATCGCGCTTGGAAGCTCACGACATCGTCTTTTGCCGGAGAACAACAGCCGGCGAGTTGGGTGGCGGGACTCCGGCTTTGGAGGTGTTGAGGAATGGGCTACCTGTACCGCCGTGCGTGGCGGTTGTTTCTTGCCGGAGGCCGGCAGTTCGGGAGGGGCAGCAACGTTTTTAAAGGGGTTTGTGTAGACGAAAGAAAGATTTAGATTTTCTAATTTAGTCCCTAATTTTGTTGCATTTCGATTTGAGCCACAAATTTTTGAGAGACATGACAAATAAATCGGAATAAAGTTTTCCAACTCTACCTGAAAAATCAATGGTTTTCCAAGCTGATAAAGACTAATTTAGAGAGAGAGATAAGTGTAGACTTTGACGCGTCGTGTTGAAAACGTTGGTCGGTGAGGACGTTGCAAGTGATGTAATTTAGTGAACCCTCTACAAATATTTATTATAAACTAGCTGACAGAGACTATTTGTTTGTATCGTTAATCTGCAACGTCGTCATCAGTCTCATGGCTCCTGAGCAATACATATGAAAATCTTCGCATTAAAAAACCCACCAACAAGTGAATCCCCCCTATAAAAAGGGACCAAGGTTTAGGCCTTAATTAGTGAGATAAAAATTATACCTCCAAAGTAATTTAAGCATATAGTAAACTTAGGGTGAGTTTGGTGTGTTAGTTTGAGTTGAAATATTTTAGTTGTAATAGTAAATTTTTTTGAATTTTCAGAAAAGACAAAAAACTTTTTGGGAAAAAGACAAAAACTTTTTAGGAAAAAGACAAAAAAAAGTACAGTTTGAGTTGAAATGAAATTGCTCACCAAACGCACCCTTAATTAATTAACACAATGGCTTCCTTTCCGAAGCAGCTGAAAAAGAGTGATGTTGGAAGTAGATTGTCAGTTCCTAAGGAATGGTGGGATATAATTTGGCCACTTTTCGGCGAAGACTGCCACGAGATCGAGCTGCCGGCAGTTGATGGGGTCGGAATGTACTGGGAGTTCCGTTGCGCAATCCGGCAGAAAGGGCAATACAGGAAGCCAATTTTTCAGTCTGATGGATGGCTTCAGTTCGTGAACTATAAGGGCCTTGGGGCTGGGGATTTTGTCATTCTTGAGACATTCGAGAACCAATTCCGAGGTACGAGGTTCATGCTCAGAGCTCTCAAGTATGATGCTGCTCGTCACTTCTGGTTGGACGTCTAGCTCTTAATTGTTAGAAAAATGCTTCGGACTTTGTTAAGTGGGTCCTACTTACGAATCACGTTATGAGATCCACTTTTTATTAATACATATGGTGTTGAATATGACTAAGTGCCTAACTTAATACATATGGTTTTGGGCGTTGTTTCTTTTTTAAGTGTTTTTGCTTAAGTTGTTTAGTTGATAGTGTTGAACATTACTAAATAATCAGGTGTTGAACTTTATTTAAATAATCGCGTTCGTGTCCAACTCTGTTGGTTTTGTTTGCTTTCGTTTTGGGCATTGTTTCTTTTTTAATAGTTTTTGCTGAAGTTGTTTTGCAACCATGCATGCTGATTGGTTTGATTTGGTCAAGTATACATGGAGTTAAATCCTTCTGCGGTTGACCGTGATCTAAAAGCTCAATCCTATTCGTTCCCAAAAATTTGAGGCCATTTTAGGTTTTTTTTTTTTTTTTTTTTTTTTGAATACATATTTACAGCGAAAAGATAAAATTATAATCTTTTCTTGTTTTCTCTATTAGTAATCAGAAACGTGATTGGAATTTTTTCCATGAAAACGAAAAAAAAAAAAAAGAAGAAGGAAATCTAACGGATGCCAAGTTCACAAGTTATTATTATTCTATTTTAGGGAAGACATTTATAGAGCATCAATGGTGCACAATTAATAAAAGATGGTTTTATTTATGAATTACATGTTGTAAGAGCCATTAGAATCCACTATAGTGGTATCATCCCTAATTGGTTGTGTATTATTAAAATTTATTGTTGATATTTAGTATTTGTTCTTAAAAAATGCTTTGGGATATTTGTAACTAAAATAAAAAGTGAATTTAGTATCTGTTAATATGTGTTATTGAACAGTTTATTGATATCTTTTAATATTATTCAAAAAGTTAAAGTGACGGGCCCACCTTTTACTAACTCCACTTTTGAAAGTCTTGTTGTTAATCTATTTCATAATTACCTCTAGTTATACTATATTATTAAATAAAAAATTTATAATTTCTTTGATGCTATCAACTGAAAAAAAAAGATCCAGTGATGACCCGATTATTTCCTGCTATATTAAAGGTTTTGTTTCTACCAAGAAATAAACCAAATCAAGGTGTCAAGATACGGAAAGGAGCTGCTAGTATAACACATATCAAAGTACATAAGCACTCTATCAGTCCACTTAATCTATCCTCCCGAAGACTTTTTGTGATTGATCTGTCAATATATTCTACGTGTATTACTTTCCTTGTGTACCAAAAAAAAAAAAAAAAAAGCACATGTAAAAACAAGAGATTAACGCCAATAAGGCATCGAAAAGTCAAAGAGAAAAACAAAAAAACAAAAAAACAAAAAAAAAAACAAAAAAAAAGAGCTTTTCAACCAAAACGCTGGTTTTGATTGGAATTCTTGAACAGTAGACATAATTGGCATTTCTGGCATATACTAGTGATATAACGCGCTCCGCACGTGTATATTTGTTCATTAAATTCATTGGAAAAAAAATGATTTTATTTAGCATCAAATTTTTAGAAGGAGTTTGGTAATACAATTCATTTTAAACCAAATTGTACTTTTTCATCTCAGTTTTTGTCTTTTTTTGACAAAGTTTTTTGTCTTTTCTAAAAAAGTTTTTTGTCTTTTATGAAAAGTAACAAAAATTACTATTGAAACTTAAAAATCTTAACTCAAACTCACACCAAACACCCCCTTAGTATTTTGAAATCATTAGTTAAAAATTATGTTGAGGGGCCTATTAATGAATTTGTGAATATGATATTTAAAGAAGGGAAATTAGAAATTATGATGACAAATAACTTAGATCTACATATTGTGTCTATATATGCCTGTTGTTGTTGAATCTGCATTGTCCAAGAAATTATGTATTACTGTAATAGCATTTAAATTGTTTATATTAATAAATATCCGACACTGTGAAGGGTGTGATGTTTGTAGAGTTAGAAATACAAAATTAGAAAGTAATGTTTGTTTATGGGAAAAGAATTTGACAAGAAATATCAATATCAGTGAATATTAGATATTAAGGAACAAAAGTAATCAATGATGAATAATAATTTGTAATACATGTTATAAATAAATATTTGGCACTGCGACGAGTGGAGTAGAAAAAAAGAGAATATTTTTAAAATCTAAAATACAAAATTAAAAAGTAATGTTACAAGAAAAGAATATTAGGAAAAATAGTGACTGTCAGATATTAAGGAAAAATAATGTAAATAATGATAAATAATAATATAATATATATAATATGAATAGATTTGATATATAGTTTATCTTGTAATGGAGAATAGAGAATAGTTTCAAAAAGTAAAACAAAGTGTTTTTTTATTTATATTTAAGGGAGAATAGAGAGTAGTATTTTTTTATATTTTTAATTTATCAAAAACAAAAACAAAAACAAAAACAAAGCAAAGCAAAACAAAACAAAAACAAAAAAACAAAAAACAAAACAAAAAGAAAATTAAAACAAAAAACAAAAAAAACAAAACAAAACAAAACATGTTTTTTATCCATACTTTTTCCTTCTACTTAAGTTTTTTTTTTTTTTTTTGGGTGCACATACTATTTATACAGACCCTCTCCATAGAAACAACCATTCTCTATATGACAGTTTACTATTTGAGTCATCCTCCTCTTTGCATATATTTGTCTTTGCCTCTCATTTCGTTCATTTCTTATCAACCTTTTTTTTTTCCCCCCTAAAAACATTGTTTTCTAACGTACCCCCACAGGATTCCCCTTATAGTCGTGCCGCAGCTCTTTTCGACATAACAAGCATGTCCGGCAGTTCGTTTCTCTTTTTCATACGCCATCTTACATAAACGTTGCCTAATACTTGCTCTTTTTCTCAATCTAATATTATCTTCCCTTATAGTCATGTGTGATATTACGTTAGATTATGCATGTAATCGTTCTATCATCATCGTCATCATCATAATAATCACCATCATCATCATGTTGTAATGAATGGCGATTATCTTATAATAAATATAACTCCTTATTATAATAGTAAATGTAACTCTATTCCAGCAACAAATATATATATATATATATATTTGAATAATTCTAGCATATAAAAATGGCTGCAGATGCGCAAGTAGAAACTTTTTCAAACGTAAAATCTTCTCATATTTTTACTTTTCTTCGGATCAATTTCGTTTAACTGGTCGGCAAAGTTCTTTGCGAGTTCTAGACAAAATGTTTTATCCAAAGAGAGAGGCATGTGTTTGAGATAAAGAACAAGTCTTTTGTTGGTTTGACTATTTTATGTTGAATGAGACACACAATAATAAGCCCAAGCTAAATTTTGGTTTCTCCCGTAGAAGGCATGAAGCATGTAACGGTAACGGTCAAGTCACTAATGTAGTACCAATAATGTCAATAGTGGTAGTCTTTTTGAAGCAAAACAGAGATAAGACGGTGATTTTGTTAGGCAACGTTGTAAACTCAATTGGGTCGGCCATCTAAAAATATTGATTATAAATAAGCTGATAGAGACTTTATTATCCAATATTGCTCATGGGCACGCAACAAAGAAATTGAGAAGCAACCTTATTTTTCCTTGAAAAACCCACCGACTAGTAGTAAATTTCACCAACCAAAAAAGAAAGAAAGAAAGAAAAAATGAAAAAAGTAAAAGACGACCAAGGCCAAGCTTTATAAATACCTCCAAAAGTTTTGAGCCAACTTAACAATGGCGGCCTTTTCGAAGCAGCTGAGGGAGAGTGATGTTAGGAGCAGACTTTCTGTTCCTAAAGAATGGTGGGGTGAAATTAGGCCATTCTTTGGCGAAGACCGTCACGAGATCGAGCTTAGGGCGGTAGATGGCGTAGGGATGTTTTGGGAGTTCCACTGCGCTGTTCGACAGAAAGGGCAGGACAAGAAGCCTGTTCTCCAGTCCGATGGTTGGCTCAAGTTTGTCGACTACAAGGGCCTTGTAGCTGGGGACGTGGTCATTCTGGAGACGATTGAGAACCAATTCCGAGGTACGAGATTCATGATACGAGCTCTCAAGTATGACGCTGCTTATCAATTCTGGTTTGACGTCTAGCTCAAAATGTTTTGAGATATTACTGGTGTTAAATATCATAATCAATGTTCTACTCGTAGGTCCCACTCTCGTATTATGAACCTATTCTCCTACTCTCTGTTACTGTCCTAGTGCTGTTCTAATTATTTGTAGTCATGTTCAAAGCCCAATTCTGTTTGCTTTCATTTTGGGTGTTGTATCTTTTCTTTTCTTTTCTTTTCTTTTTTTTTCAACTGAGCCTTTCGTTTTAAGTTAGAAGCGACGTGTCGTTCATGTCACAAACAATCGAAATTATAACACAGGAAAACAACGTGTCAGCATGCTTACAAACATAAATTTCTTACGCAGGAACACCATGTCGTTCAGCTAGGAAACAACAACGTTTTCAGGACAAAGGAAATATTGTATATTTTAAACGACGACAAAGATTTCACGGATAAGACTGGTTTATTTGACAATAGAAAATTTTGAACAAAATATTTAAAATTTTCAGTTCCTACCATGAAATGATCCTTAAGAAAGTACTTGATTAATCAATCTGAGTCAAGATGGCTTATTTGATTATGAGGGCCCCAAAGATGAACATATTGGCCTTCATGAGTTGGATAGCAAGTCCATCTCAAATGTATTGGTTTGTATTAATATTGAATTTATTATAAAAAAGTGAAAAACATCGTTATCTTACTGCTCCAATGTAAATGTTACTTATGATACTATTTCTACTTTTTACCATTTTAATGTTTTGAATTTTGTAAAAGTGAATTTTTAGTATTTAAGTTACAAATGAAAATACAATTAATAACTACATCAAAACATTAAGACAAAAATCAATAAAAATCAAATATTAAAAATGTGCATTGTCTTGTGATGAATTTGCCACAAAGTTCAACATATGGTAAATTTGACATTAGAGATAGCACTCCATTGGAGATCACTTGTTTCATTAAAAAATGTCAAAATTTACCATTGGTGCAACAATTTAATATTGCATTGCAGATACTCTAAGTAGTGGGTACATGATATATGCTGTTTTCTTAATTAAGATGCCATCTTTATGGACCCATAAAATTGACCTATTGACCTATCATTTGTCACGCTATACCCAAAAACCTTGAGGTTAAAAATTTTAGTCACAATAAAAATTTGTGACTTAACACATATTAGTCACAACCTTGTGACTGAAAGTGACATTAAGTCACTTAAAAATATTGTGACTAAAAATGTCATAAAGCAATGTTGTGATTGAAAGTTTTTATTTTATCTTTTTCTCTTTTTTTTTTCTGAATTTGAGAGTGGAATGATTCGAATTCTTCACTTTTAGGTGGAGTAAGGTGTGATATTGCTACTATATTATGCATGTATAGTAAATGAAACTCCTTATAATAGTAAATAGAACTCTATTCTAGCAACAACAAAGAAAAAAAAAAAAAAATATATATATATATATATAACTTTAGCATTATGAAAATGGCTGCAGATGCGCAAGTAGAAACTTTTTCAAATTTAAAATCTTCTGATGTTTTGACTTTTCTTCGGATCAATTTTGTTTAATTGGTCGATAAAGTTCTTCGAGAGTTCTGGACAAAATGTTTTATCCAAAGAGAGAGGCATGTGTTTGAGAAAAAGAACAAGTCTTTTGTTGATTTGACTATTTTATGTTGAAGGAGACAGAATAATAAGCCCAAGCTAGATTTTGTTTTCTCCCGTAGAAGGCATGAAGCATGTAATGGTCAAATCACAAATGTAGTACCAATAATGTCAATAGTGGTAGTCTTTTTGAAGCAAAACAGAGATAAGACGGTGGTTTTGTTAGACAACGTTGTAAACTTAATTGGGTTCATCATCCAAAAATATTGATTATAAATAAGCTGATAGAGACTTTATTATCCAATATCGTACATGGGCAGGCAGCAAAGAAATTGAGAAGCAACCGCCGACTAGTAGTGAATTTCACCAACAAAAATAAATAAATAAATAAATAAAAAGAAAAAGAAAAAAAGACGACCAAGGCCAGGCTTTATAAATACCTCCAAAAGTTTCTAGCAAACTTAACAATGGCGCCCTTTTCGAAGCAGCTAAGGGAGAGTGATGTTAGGAGCAGACTCTCTTTTCCTAAAGAATGGTGGGGTGAAATTAGGCCATTCTTTGGCGAAGACCGTCACGAGATCGAGCTGTGGGCGGTAGACGGCATGGGGATGTTTTGGGAGTTCCGGTGCGCTGTTGGAAGAAACAGCTACAAGAAGCCTGTTCTCCAGTCCGATGGTTGGCTCAAGTTTGTCAACTATAAGGGCCTTGTAGCTGGGGACGTGGTCATTCTGAAGACGACTGAGAACCAATTCCGAGGCACGAGATTCATGCTACGAGCTCTCAAGTATGATACTGCTCGTCAATAATTCTGGTTTGACGTTTGGCTAAAAATATTTTGAGATATCACTGGTATTAAATATCATTCTCACTCTCGTACTGTGGAACCTATTCTCCGTTTCTACACTAGTATTGTTCTAACTAATAGGAGTCTTGTTCAAAGCCCAATTTTGTTTGCTTTTTTTTTTTTTTTTAAGTGAGCCTTTCGTTTTAAGTTAGAAGCGACGTGTCATTCATATTACAAACAATCAAAATTCTTACACAGGAAAACAACATGTTTTTTGGTGTCGTTTGTTCTATAATTCTTACATATTTTTTTGGTGTCGTATTTTGATTTAAACGATTACGAACTTCCACTGAGTGTAAAGTATGTTGTTTTGAAACTTAACTACAAAAATAATATAATAAAGAAATAAATAGCTAATATACATGAAAGTCTTTGATATAAACAACACCATGCAAGTTTACTTGATTCTCTTTCAGCCAGCAAATACTTAAAATTATAACTTAATAGGGTCCATTTGGTTTCTCCTCTTGAAGACCCTTATGATCGACCTACCAGTGAATTTTACATGTGTTTCTCATCTTGTGTATACCCAAAAACAACGCCACGATCTTAAATTTTTGAATGAATGTCGTTTTAAAGCATGAAAGACTAGTTTCTGTCCTTTATTCGGTACTGATATCAAACTTTGGACAAAAATGACGTCGTTTATGAAATCAAACGCCAAAAAGGCTTATACAAGTTATAAGATATGCCATTTTGAATTCATAAAACAGCAGTAATACTTCAAGAAGTAAACTGCGGCAAAGGTTTTGGATGGAAGCGACACAAATCGATTGACAATTTTAATGGATGTCGTCCTAGAAAATAAATGAAAACAGGGACTGTCGTTTTTAATTCAAACGACAAGAAACTGTCAAAACATAAACGAGACGTCGTTTCTTTGTGTCTTCTGAAGAATGCAGATTTGCATCTGCTCATTTCGTCGTTCCACCGGACTCTATCTGGGGCCTCTTCGAAACCTCTTCAGTCTCAATTTGGATGGTACCAAGAGAATCAATAAATAGGTAAAGTTGGTGTTTCATTTTCTGTTTCAAAGGGGTTTTTTTTTTTTTTTTTTTTTTTTTCTTTTCTCACTTTGGTCTGTACTAACTGCCACATAACTGATAAAATAAAAGATTTTGGTCATGGTTTTGAAATTTGAAGTTCCTGAGGAGGAGGAGAATAAAAAGAAAAGAGAAGAGGAGGTAATGTAAATTGGAAGGAGTAGCATCAATCGCACTTTGGCCATGTGGGTCCCTTTCTGGCCATTTCATCCAGCATCCTCATTCCACTTGCAGTGGTCTCCAAGCCATTGGTACCCACTTCTATTTACCGAATCTTTGCTCTCTAAATCCTTTTTTTTATGTGTCAAATACTCAGTTAGAAGAAAAGGTGCATAATAATGGTGCATTTCAACTTCTTCGTTTTAATGCTTCCTTACAAAAATTGATAAAGCAAGTCTACAAGTACTCTAGAAAGAGAATAATTAGGAGAAAATAATAGTGACTTAGATACACACATTCTATTCTACTACGCAATTCTAACGGGCATGGCCTCTGGCAGTTTGGCTCCCAAATTGAGCTCCCATGCAACCCACTTTCTGTGTTCCTGTGATTACCAATGAATTATTAGGCTTCAACGGTGTCGTTTAGCGCATGTGAGGACATTTTCAGACAATTTCGGTCAGGCCCAAAATTAAAGTATGGATGTTGGATTGGATTGGCAGTCCTTCCCATCCAGACAATTTTCAGAAGAAGAAGAAGAAGAAACTCATGTATTTATGTCAGAATATGTCATACCTTAAATAGGAAACAAAATTAACTGGGTATTATGCATTTTTGAACCATGATGTTACAGTAAGAAAAAAAATGTAAACTTAATGAATCTAACAAAAATACAGGATATTGTATAATTAAAAAGTACATAATCTAATAAAGTTTCTAATCAACAGGAAAAAAAAAATTTTGTTAGAAATAAATTGATTTATTAATGTTAATTTTTCATCTTCTTATCCTAATAAATTGTATTCTCTCCATTTGATTATTTATAATGGTTGATATTCCATAATTTTCATAACCACAGAATTAACATTTCACAAGTGGTATTAATTCATGACGTTTTGGTTTTTTCTCAATTTATGATTCTTGATCTATGTATATGGTCCTTTTAAGCTTATACTAGTTCTCTATCGTTCTCTTGATTCTCTCTTTTTTTATGTCTTCAATTTGTCTTTTGAGTTATTTTACAGTAATTTTGTAACCCCTTATATTGGATTGAAAATGTTTGCAAGATTTAGTGTTCAAGTTGGATGACGACTTCATGCACTACTAAACATGTACGTGATGCATAAGTGTAGTCGTTTCGGACAAAAATTCATGAAAGTTCTTGCTTTTGTTCATTTTAGAATAGATGAAAGAGTAATCCTTTATCATGTTACGTATAGTATTTCCTTTATTTATGTGTTTTATGTATAAAGACCAAGAGTATCCTTTATCATGTTCATCGGTATAACGGGAAAAAAATAAAGAGAAAAACATCCTTCGAAGGTCAAAGCGAAAGAAAAGATTCAAAGGACAAATGATAGTTGAGAAAATAAACTAAATTTATTTAAACCACAAACTACTTTCGTTTTACTGGTAAAGGCAACGTTTCTTTATCTCATTAGAAATAATTTGGCGTTTTTCTAAAACACAAGATTTCTTACAAAGGAACTACGTATCATTCGACTTGGAAACAACAACGTTCTTCTTCTCTCTCGTCTGCTGTCAATTTCTCTTCTTGTTTTTTTGCTTGTTTTTTTGTTGGAATATTTTTTAAATAAATATGATGACAGGAATCGGTAAGTACATCAAAATCTCAATACCTAATAAGAAGTTATGAGTGAAATAATTGTAGAAGTTAAGAGCATATTGGTTATTCCCAATCAAATTTTATTAATTAAATCATTTGCATTAGAGAAGTCAAATAAATTATTTGACCGCATCCGGATCTGACGTTGCTCACAAACATTTGCTTGTTAGAGTTCTTTAATGAAAGCTCACTTCAAATTAAAAAATAAATGACTTTCAAAATAAAATATGCAGTTAGTGTTGTGTTTCGTTGTGAGAAAGGGTGCGTAATGGATATGGAGGAACGAAAGATGCAGAAAAATGAAAATGTTAACTCAATCTAATTATATTGAATATGTTAGGTATATCTTTAATTAGGGGTTTATAGCTAAATTTTGTTAAGATGTTTTTTAACAATTAGCTGAAGTTTTTAAAAATTAGTTAAAAAAAAGCATCTTAAAAATTCAATCAGTAATTAACCACATAATATGATTAATTTGATCAATATAGTAACTGACTACAATCAATTAATAATTGACCAATTTAAATCACCAAATTTCACAGTCAATCATTGATTGACCAAATATGAAAAAATGACAAATAAACATTTTCCTAAATTTAAAAAAAAAAAAATTGGTCATCTATTAGATTAGGTGACTAAAAAAGGTCATACGAAATTTTCCTATCTTTAATCTTAATTTTTTAAACGTAAACTTGCATGGCATATGAATTGTCATTACTTTATTAACAAGACTTTCAAATTAAAAAATCTTATTTACCTGTAAAAAGATAATAATTTATCATCATATTAATCAGTATTCAAACATTAGGATTGGATTGTTGGTGTTCCCTTACTAGCACTACTCAATAGTATTTTGAAAAATAAAAAATAATAATAATAATGATAAAAATAAAAAAATAATTATAAATAATTATTAAAAAAAAAAAAAAAAAAAAAAGCATTGCAGAAGAAAAATGGATTCTAGTGTAAGCTTTCGGTATTATTATTACTTGTTTAATCAAAGTGGGTTTGAAGAGATCATTGAGAAAGACAAAAGGCAATCTATTTCTGTCGTCATCGATGTACACTTCTTCATTAGAGAAGTCGAATAAATCCTTTCAAACCCATCTAGTTTTGCTGCACTCAATCGTTTCTTCGCTAGAGTCCTTTAACGAAAAGCTCTCTTCATTAAAAAAAAAATTTTTAAATTAAAATAAAATATTCAGTTCGTGTTTTGTTTGGAGGAAAGAAAGAGTGGATACTGATTGAAAAGGAACAAAAGATGTAGAAAAATGAAAATGTTGATTTAACCTTAAAATATTTGGGAACAAAACAAAAAGGCTAAAGCGATGAAGAAGACGATTTTTTTTTTTTCTTTTTTCAGGTGAAGGAATCAAGTGGGTTGAAAGAGAGAGAAAGACAAAAGGCAATGGGTTCCATTTTAAAACAAAGACAAATGGTCCCACTCTTTTTTCTTCATGATCCAAAGTTGCGATGGAAATTATAGGAAGATATGACAGGTCACTTTTTAAAAAATACTTAAAAGTAAATAGTAATTTAAAAAAATATTGGAGATAAATTACATATTTACGGTGAATTATTTATTTGCAAAATTTTTTTAAAGTAATTTTATCGTCAATATATTTCATAAATTAATTGTCTATACTAAATACAATTTACAATATTTTCTTAGAATAATGTTTTAAGTAACTTAAAAAGTTTTTTACTATTCATTTTTATTATTAGAAGTTTTTGGTCTATTTCCTAAGTTGTGATGGGGTGTGAGTTTTTGTTGAAATTGGCCTTTTAAGACGACAAAAAATGGTAAAGTTTCAACCTTAATTTCAATATCTTTGGTCAGTCAATAAACTATTCTCCATTAGAGAAGTCAAGTCAATCCTTTTAGACCCACCTGGTTAGCTGCCCTCCATCATCTGCTCGCTAGACTAATCGTAAAGCTCTCTTCATAAAAATTAAATTCATTTTTTTAATAAAATATGCAGTTAGTGGTGGAGGAGCGAATGGGTGATTAATGGTTATAGAGGAATGAAAGGTGCAAAAAACGAAAATATGAAAACGTTATTGATAATTAAAAAAATGGTGGTTCTATTGACACACCTCTCTTGACTCTTCACACCCTCCCTTCTAAACACACACCTCTTTTAAATCCAAAATGATTAAATTTGCTAAATACACACCTCTTTTGTCCTAATTACTATAAAATAAAAATTAATCTACCACTTCAAATTTTTTTTCACACCAACCTTTTTTTTTTTTTTACCTTTGATGTTTTGTTGTAGGCGAAATTAAAAATTTTACAAGAAAAAATTTTAAAAAAAAGACAAATAACATAACATATTATATATATATATATATATGATAGATTAAGACATCAATACTGCAAGAAAAAAATTATAAAAAAAAAACAACATATAACATATTCATATATATCTGAATATATATATATATATATATATACATACTTAATAAAAGAACAACGATGCATAGAACCGGAAAAACAAAAGAAAAACCGACGAACAACGATATAGAACCGGAAAAAAAAAAAAACAAAACAAAAAAGGCCAATGAACAATACATAAAAAGAAATACATACACAAAGAAAATAAAAAGCGATCACAAAATAAAAAGTATACAATGAAGAGAGAGAAAAACAATTGCAACATTTAACACACCTCAAAATTTTTTGGACTACTCATTGGAGGATAAAAATTAGGGTGAAAATTAGATTTTTTGTTATAGGTTTCAAAGTAGTAATATTTATATTTGACATATAGGTGTGTGAATAGGGAAAAAAAAAAAAAGAAGAATACAATTGAGTTTCCTTTTTTATGATAGAATTTTACTTATGTAATCAGGTTATTATTGTTCTTCTTTTGTGTCATTCTGTTTGAGGGTTTTTTTGTAATTAAGGAATTAAAATAATAAGGACGTGTGGAGAGTTAAAATGAGTGTGTCCATAGAAGCAACCTTAAACAAAATAGTGATGAAGAGGGAGAAAAAAAAAAAAAAAGATTGAAGTGAGAGGATACTTTTTAGAAGGAATTAAGTGGGTTTGAAAATTTTTGGCTCTCAAAAATAGATAAAGCAAGTCAACAAGTACTCTAGAAAGAGAAATAGGAGAAAATAATAGTGACTTCAATGCGTACATTCTATTCTACTACGCAATTCTAACGGGCATGGCTTTTGGCAGTTTGGCTCCCATGCAACCCACTTTCCAAGCTCGTGTGATTACTAATGAATTAAATTAATAGGTTTCAACGCTGTCGTTTAGTGCATGTGAGGACATTTTCATACAATTTTGGTCACGCCCAAAATTAAAGTATGGATGTAAAATTGGATTGGCAGTCCTTCCCATTCAGACAATTTTCAGAAGAAAAAGAAGAAACTCATGTATTTATGTTAGAATATATCACACCTTAAACAGTATACAAAATCAACTAGGCATTATGCATTTTTGAACCAGATGTTGCAATAAGGAAAAAAAAAAAAGGATCAATAAAAAAAATAAAATATGTAAAGTTAATGAATCTAACAAAAATACAGGATATTGTATCACCAAAAAGTACATAATTTAATAAATTTTCTAATCAAAAAAAAATTGTTAGAAATAAATTGATTTATTAATGTGAATTTTTCATCTTCTTATCCTCATAAATTTGTATTATCTCCATTTAACTTTTTGTAATGGTTGATATTCCATACCATTTGATTTTTTATAATAGTTGATATTCCATAATTTTCATCACTCCATAATTAACACTTCACAAGTGGTATTAATTCATGACCTTTTGATTTTTCCCAATTTATGATTATTGATCTACATATATAGTTCTTATAAGCTTATACTAGTTCTCTCTATTTCTCTTGTCTCTCTCTTTTATTTATGTCTGCAATTTGTCTTTTGTGTTATTTTACATTAATTTTGTAACCCCTTATATTGGATTGAAAATGTTTGCAAGACTTAGTGATCATGTTGGATGATAACTTCTTGCACAACTACACATGTACATGATGCATAAGTATAGTCGTTTCGGACAAAAATTCATGAAAGTTCTTGGTTTTGTTCATTTTAGAATAGATGAAAGAGTAATCCTTTATCATGTTATGTACAATATTTCCTTTATTTATGTGTATTATGTATAAAGACCAAGAGTATCCTTTATCATGTTCATCGGTATAACTGGGAAAAAAATTAAGGAAAAAAAAAATCCATCGAAGGTCAAAGCAAAATAAAAGATTCAAAGGACAATGATGGTTGAGAAAATAAACTAAATTTATTTAAACTATAAAATACTTTCGTTTTCCTGGTAAAGGCAACGTTTCTTTCTCTCATTAGAAGCAATTTGGCGTTTTTCTCGTACACAAGAATTCTTACAAAGGAACTGCATATCGTTCAACTTGGAAACAACAACGTTCTTCCTCTCTCTCTCTCTCTCTCTCTCTCTCTCTCTCTCTCTCTCTCTCTCTCTCTCTCTCTGCTGTCAATTTCTCTTTTTCTTTTTTTTTGTTGGGACTTTTTTAAATAAATATGGTGACAGGAATTGGTGCATCAAAATCTGAATACCTAAGAAGTTATGAGTGAAATAATTGTAGAAGTTAAGAACATATGGGTAAGTCCCAATCTAATTTTATTCATTAAATCATTTGCATTAGAGAAGTCAAATAAATCATTTGACCCATCTGGGTCTGACGTTGCTCAACAACATTTGCTTGTTAGAGTTCTTTAGTGAAAGCTCACTTCAATTTAACAATAAATGACTTTTAAAATAAAATATGTAGTTATTGCTGTGTTTGGCTGTGACAAAGGGCGCGTAATGGATATGGAGGAACAAAAGATGCAGAAAAATGAAAATTTGAATTCAATCTGATTATGTTGAATATGCTAGGTATATCTTTAAGGAATTTATAACTAAATAGCCTTTTTTTAAGAAGTTTTTGAACAAATAGCTAAAGTTTTTAAAAATTAGTTAAAAAATATCATTTTTCTAGAATGATCAATCAATTTTCTTAAAAAGTCAATTAGTGATTGACCACGTAACATGTTAATTTCGTCAATCAGCGATAGACTACAATCAATCATTGATGGACTAATGTAAATCATCAAATTTCATAGTCAATCACTGATTAACTAAATCTGAAAAAATGACAAACAACCATTTTGCCAAAAAAAAAAAAACAAAGTTTGGTTATCTATTAGATTAGGCTAAAAAAGGTCACAAAATTTTCCTATCTTTAATCCTAATCTTTTAAACACAAACTTGCATGGCATGTGAATTGTCATTATTTTATTAGTAAGTCATTCAAATTAAAAAATTGTATTTATCTGTAAAAAGATAACAACTTTTTAGGTAAATGACTCAAATTAGTTTTTGGATAAGTTGCTATTTTGTGAGTTTGGAAAAATATTAATTTTATGTCCCATTGAGAGCATATATATAAGCATGTCGTGTTTAGAGTGTGTGTGTGTGATCAGAAAAATAAAGAGAATGTGTGCCTCTTTTTGAGAAAAAGTGAGAAGAAAGATAGGTAAAATGTGTAAGGGGTTTTTGGTAGAAAGAGGTTGAGAGTGTTAGTGAATTTATTCTTCCTCTCCCGTAGACGTAGGCAATTTGCCCAAATATGTAAATTCCTTGTCTTCTCTTTATTTTTGTTTTAGTTTATTTTTCTACTGCACTTTGGGTATAAGAGTATTTTCCCCAATAAGTGATATCAGAGATAGGTTAAGGATCTTGAAAAAGACAAATCAAGATGATGTTTGGAGTAAAGTTCGAGTAGATCGAGTGCTTTGATGGAAAGAATAATTTCAGCATCTAGCAAAGTACAGTGAAAGGTGTTCTGGTACACCAAGGACTTCTAAAAGCACTGCAAGGGAAGAGGCCGAAAAAGATGAGTGATGAAGATTGGGAAGAATTGGAAGCGAGAGCAATAAGTACTATTTGTATGAGTTTGGCTCCTGAATTGAAATATAATGTTACGAATGAAAAATCTCCTTCAAGTTATGGGAAAAATTGGAAAAAGTTTATATGTCGAAATCCTTAATAAATAGATTATATCTAAAAAAGCAGTTGTATGAGTTGAAGATGGGTGAAGAAATTGATGTTAGGAATCATATAAACAATTTCAATAAGTGCATGACTTAGTTGTTAAGTGTAGGGATCAAGATTGATGAGGAAGATAAAATGATAATTTTGCTAGCATCCTTATTCAAATCTTATGAGACTTTGGTGACCACATTGTGGTTGGGAAAACTACATTGACCGTGGATGAGGTTGTGACTACTTTGTTGGAGACTGCAAACATGAAACAACCTAGTATTTCGTCTCATGCTGAACAAGTTATGGTGGTGAAGTCAGATTCGAGTAGGGGTAAGAGTAAGACACAGGGGAGATTTTATGAAAGAAGAGATGACCGTTCCCAATCGCATTCTTTGAAGGATGTTCAGTGCTTTTATTGTCATGAGAAGGGGCATAATAGGATAAATGTGAAGAACTGACAAGGCATCTTGAAGAAAAAAAAGAAGCAAAAGCTAAAGAGACAAAAGCTACAAATGTTGTCGGTGACAAGTATGATAGTGAAGATGATGTATATTCTATTACTACTGAGGCAGCTAATTTTAACTCTTGGATTTTAGATTTTTGGATGTTCATTCCAGACGTGTCCACACAAAGAGTGGTTTGATTCTTATAAGCCCTATGATGTTGGTACACTTCTGATGGCTAATGATTTGAGTGCTAAAGCTATTGGAATAATACTGTGAAGGTAAAGATGTTTAATGGAGTGTGAGGACATTGGTGAATGTTAGGCATGTTCCTCGACTTAAGAGAAGTTTAATTTCTTTGGGGACTTTGGATACTTTGAGTTGTGAGTATTCCACTAAGAGTGGTTTTATGGAAGTCAAAAAGATGCTTTGGTTGTTATGAAGGGTAAAAATGTGAAGAACATATACAAGCTGATAAGGAAGACAGTTGTAGGTGGAGCCATGTCAAGAGAGGTCTTCTTCTGTTGTGAAAGAAATTGCAAGAGCGAAAGAGTGCAACAAGTTGGCCGTGACAACTAATGACAAAGCATGAAGGAAGAAAAATCAGTTTCCGATGTCAAGTTTGAACTCGACACATGTTTATTCTTGTTAAGTGTGCATGTGAGGTGAGACAATTTGGGTCAAGGGAGAGATTGTTTTATAAATGACTCAAATTAGTTTTCGGGTAAGTTGCTATTTTGTGAGTTTGGGAAAGTATTAATCAATTTATTCTCCCAATTTATTCTCCCACTTACATAGACAATTTTGTCAAACTATGTAAATTCTTTGTCTTCTCTTTATTTCTATTTTAGTTTATTTTTCTATTACGTTTCAGGTATAAGGATATTTTCCCCAACACAAATTACCATCATATTAATTAGTACTTAAACATTAGGATTGTATTGTTGGTGTTCCCCGACTAGCACTACTTAACAGTATTTTGAGAGAGAGAGAGAGAGAGAGAGAGAAGCATTGCAGAAGAAAAATGGATTCTAGTGTACGCTTTCGTTATTATTATTGCTTGTTTAGGAGGAATCAAGTGGGTTTGAAGAGATAATTGATAAAGGCAAAAGCATTCTATTTCTGTTGTCATCGATGTACTCTTCTCCATTAGAGAAGTCAAATAAATCCTTTCAAACCCATCTAGTTTTGCTGCCCTCAATCCTTTCTTCGCTTAGAGTCCTCTAACGAAAAGCACCCTTCATTAAAAAAAATTAGAATTTAACATTAAATATTCGTACGTGTTTTTTTTTTTAGGAAAGAAAGAGTGGATAGTGATTGTAAAGGAACAAAAGATGTAGAAAAATGAAAATGTTGATTTAACCATAAAATATTTCGGAAAAAAACAAAAAGGCTGAAGCGATGAAGAAGACAATTTTTCTTTTTCTTCTCTTTTTTTTTTTTTTTTTCACGTGAGGGAATTAAGTGGGTTGAAAGAGAGAAAAAGACAAAAGGCAATGGGTTCCATGTTAAAACAAAGACAAATGGTCTCACTCTTTTTTCTTGAAGATAAAAAGTTGCGCAGGAAATTACCAAAAGATGATAGGTCTCTTTTTAAATATACTTAAAATAAATAGTATTTTTAAAAAACATATTTGAGATAAATTACAAATTTATGGTGAATTATTTATTTATGAAAATCTTTTAAAGTAATTTTATCGTAAATCTGTTTCATTTTCTAACAATAATATTTTAAGATAATTTTATCGTGAATATATTTTGTAAATTAACTATTTATTATTATTAAGTTTTTGGTCTATTTTCCTCTTTCTCCTTAGTTGTGATAAGGCGTGAGTTTTTGTTGAAATTGGCATTGCATGACGACAAAAAATGATAAAGTTCCAACCTTAATTTAAATATCTTTGGTCAGTCAATAAACCACTCTCCATTAGAGAAGTCAAGTCAATCCTTTTAGACCCATCTGGGTTAGCTGCCCTCCATCATCTGTTTGCTAGACTAATCGTAAAGCTCTCTTCATATAAAAAAAAATTGAATTTTTTTAAATAAAATATGTAGTTAGTGGTGGAGGAGAGAATGGGTGAATGATGGTTTTAGAGGAATGAAAGGTGCAAAAAACGAAAATATGAAAATGTAATTGATAATTAAAAAAATGGTGATTCTGTTGACACATCTCTCTTGACTCTTCACACTCTCTTTTCTAAATACACACCTCTCTTGAATTCAAAATGATTAAATTTGCTTAATACACACCTCTTTGGTCTTAAAATTACCCCTAATTACTACAAAATAAAAAGTAACCTACCACTTCAAATTTTTTTTCACACCCACCTTTTTTATTATTATTATTTTGATGTTTTATTGTAGGCTAAATTAAAATTTTTACAAGAAAAAAAGTTTTAAAAAAAAAGGGCAAATAACATAACATATTTTTATATATAATAGATTAAAACATCGATATTGCAAGAAAAAAATTATAAAAAATATATATATCTGTGTGTGTATGTATATATATTTACATACTTAATAAAAGAACAACGATATATAGAACTGGAAAAACAAAAGAAAAACCATATCGTAACTCTAAATATAAAAATTGCCTTTTTGTGAACTCCCTTGCTCGATTTTGTGAACTCCGGCGTTGGTGGTGTGGTAGAGGGAGAGTCATAACTAAAAATCATATCGTAACTATAAATACAGTATTTCCCTTTAAAAAAAAAAACTAAAAATATAATAACTAAAACTCCAGTAATATTTGATAAATAACACAATACATACTCTACAATATAATTCTGTGTTAAAAAAAAATAAAAATTGATATTCCTTTTAGATACTTCTATTAATGCGGATTCTTCGTTCCATACTACGTGTTCCTAAACTATAGTTTTATTACTTTTAATAAAAAAAAGCATTTTAGATTTAACAGATTTATTAAAATCAGAGTGAAGATGACTTGTTTGATTAATTATAGGACGGCCACAAAGATGAACAAATAACCTTTATCAGTTTGATATACGTAGTAGGTAATGTTAAGGGCCCGCCAAAATGACCTATCATTTCATTCATTTCTACACAACAATTATGTCATGTGGTACTAGTATTACTTTTCCTTCGCGCACAATCAAATGACAAAAGAAGTGAGAAAATTTTATTAGACATCTCTCTTTTGTCTATCTTAAGTTTAAATCTCATTGTATTTTTTTAGATCACGTTCCAGTTTTTAATATTAAAATATGATTTGATAATTACAGGGTTGACTTTGGGTGGACGACTAAGAGAAACTTGTACAAAGAATTTGTTTCTACCATATTTAGGGAAAGCGTTTCTATCTGTAAGATTATAAACCTAAAAATGATAAGATTACCCTCAAATCATTTTCATTCAAAAAAAAAGATAATATCGTTCCTTCCAACCATTTGGGGCTTTGCATGATATATATATATATATATATTTAATTTGAATTGGAATGAGAAAATTACTTGCATGAATAATAAACAGACAAACCAATTTCACAACTAGAATTAATTTCTCAAAAACATTTTAACAATATTAAACTTGGTGGTGATTTTGACTCTATATAGGAATTTGCTTTTGTAGACTTTTTCAGTATTCTACAATGTTGGTTAGTGGACAGCACCTTTCACTATTTAGAGACACGATGGACCATTACATGTCAATTAACAAAATGATTTTATAATCTCTCTTTGCTGGCATTTGGAATATAATGGACCTTTATTTTTGTTCATAAATCTGACTTACTTTTTAATAGTTTAAGTTTTAGAGATAAATAGATAAACTAATACAATATCAAAATAAAAGGTGCAGTTTAAACTTCTGTAGTTATATTCTTTGTCATTAATACAAGTTCTCAAATCTTTATATATTTCAACAATAAAATAGGATAATGTTATTTTTATATTTTTCTGTAACAGATATAACCTTAATGTTAAGGGTAAAAAGAAACTTGAAATCCACATCGTAAAAACACAATAACAATAATAGATATATAAAAATATTGGGTCACTTCACTTAAAAGTTTTTCCAAATTCACATGATATCAAAACCTAACAAGCTTTAACGAGCGGCCTAATTCATCAAACACAAAATTGTTGACTCCAAAAAAAGCACCATCTTGCGGGGTTGTGTAAAGGGTAAAAAGAAATCCAAATCTCACATCATAAAAACACAACAATACTAGACATTTGAGGATACTAAACTACTTCACTTAATAGGTTAACCTTTTAATATGGAAGTTCATTCCTTGATAGTCTTAAATTCTACTTCTTTTCTCTAATCTTCACACTTAATATTGACATTTACGTTAGAGATGATCTGAAAGTATTATAAACCTCTATCAAGCTGGCATAAAAAATATGGCTGCAAAACCAATTTTTCTTTGCTGGACCACAAAGTTATTTGAGAATTCCAGACTTATGTTTGCCCAAAGGGAGACATATCTTTGAGAGTCTGTGAAATCAAGCTTTTAAAATGGTTGGTTCATATGAATCGTTATGGTGTCTGATGTTAGATAGATATAGACAGGTCTTATAGGAATTTGATTATTCAATAAATTACCTTGGTCGAGATGATTAAATAGAACAATATTTTATGTTGAATATATAAGCCAGAGTAATAAGGCCTATACTTAGATAATAGACTTTTTACACATAAAAGGTGGATGTTGCGTCATAAAATGGAGATTTTCAGATCATGTCATAATGGGTCGAATCCAAATCCAAGATAAAGTCTGGTCAGAAAGAGAAGATGTTAAAAATAGGTAGACTTTTGAAGCGTTCTTTTGAAAACGGAAATAAATGATGTGGTTAAATCACGTCTGTCCTGTTTGTACTTTGTATTATTGACTATAATTTTGTACTGATAGAGACTTGATTAGTATAGTCAATACTCATTGCTGATCATGAGCAACACAACAGATTGAGATTGAGAAGATATCTTATTTTAGTTCACCACTAGTGAATCCCCCCCAATATAAGAAGGACCAAAGGCCAGACCTTTGATTGATGAGAAACTTCAAAATTTTAGTTTTTAATTACCCAATTCCTGAACAATGGTGGCCTATTCAAAGCAGCTGAGACAGAGTGATGTTGGGAGCAGACTCTCTGTTCCTAAAGAATGGTGGGATGTAATTAGGCCACTCTTCGCCGAAGACCGCCCCGAGATCGAGCTGTGGGCAGTGGATGGCCTAGGCATGTTTTGGGAGTTCCGATGCGCTGTCCGACAGAAAGGGCGGTTCAAGAAGCCTGTTCTCCAGTCGGATGGTTGGCTCCAATTTGTCAACTATAAGGGGCTTGCAGCTGGGGACATAGTCACTTTGGAGATGGGTGACAACGAATTTCGTGGTACGAAGTTCATGATCAAAGCTCTTAAGTATGATGCTGTTGGTCACTTCTGGTTTAACGTCTAGCACTTAATTATTAGAAAATGCTTCGCAGTATAGTGAGTGGGTCACCTTACGAATCACATGTTATGGTGCTCATTCTCTGTTAGTTTATGGTGTTGAACATTATTTAATGGTCATGTTCAGTGCCCGGTTTTGTTAGTTTTTTTGCTTTGTTTAGGGGGTTGTTTCTTTTTAAGCGATTTTGCTAAAGTTGTTCTGCAACTATCCTGTTTCTGGTTATCGAATGATGAATGAGGTTGGTTTGATTTGGTCAAATACATGGAGTTGAATCCATCTGCGGTTGGTCTACAAGCTCACTCCTATTTGTTTCCAAAAATTTGAGTCCAGCATTTTGTGCTTTTTTTGTTTTTTAATCTTTTTCTTTTACGTAGTTACGATCAAAAACAAAATTTTAATCATATCTTATTTTCTGTCGTAACATAGTTACAAATGACAATAAGTGTCTTTCGTTTTAAGTTAGAAGCGACGTGACATTCTTATCACAAACAATCGAAATTCCGTAACAGGAAGACGACATGTCTGCATGCACAAAACTTAACAAAGTTTTACGAAAAACGACGTGTAGTTCGTTCTATAATTGTTGAATATTTAAAAAAGTGGTGTCTATTTTAAGTGAAACGACAACAAACTCCCAAGAGGTAAAAATATGATGTTTTGTAACTTACACGACAAAAAACAAAAAAAAAAAAAAAAAAAAAAAAAAAAGGTTTTGAGAACTAATTGCCAGGAAAGTCTTTGATATAAACACGCCACGATCTTTCAATTTTCAAATTTTAAAAGTATGTCGTTTTAACGCATGAAAGATTAGTTTCTGGACTTTATTCGACAATGATACCAAACTTCGAACAAAAATAACGTCGTTTATGAAACTAATCGACAAAAGGCTTCTAAAAGTTATAAGATGTGCCGTTTGAAATTATAAAACAACAGTAATACTTTAACAGTTTTAATGAATGTCGTCTTAGAACATAATAGAAAAAGGCGCATCATGTTCAAGTCAAACGACATGAAACTGTCACAAAATAAACGAGATGTCGTTTCTTTGTGTCTTTTGAGCAATGCACATACGAACGAATGACTCCAGATTGCAGATTTGCAGCAATCAAACGACTGCTCATTTCGTCGTTTGACCTGCAAAACCTCTCCCGTCTCAATTCCAAGAACAATAACAATAGTACCAACAGAATCAGTAAACAGGTAAAGTTGGTGTTTCATTTTCTGTTTATAAGTTTTTTTTTTTTTTTTTTTTTTTTTTTGGTTTCCTCCCTTTTTTCTTTAGTAAAACCGATAATGGCTAAAATAAACCTTTTTGGATTTGGTTTTGATAATTGATGTTCCTGAGAAGGAGGAGAATAAAAAGAAAAAGAGAAGGGATGGGTGAGAGGTAATGGAAGGAGTAGCATCAATAGCACTTTTGCCATGTGGGTCCATTTCTGGCCATTTCATCCAGCTTCCCCATTCCACTTGCTATGGCCTTCAAGCCACTGGTACTCAGTTCTACTTCCTAATAGTTGCTCTTTAAATCCCTTTTTTTTCTGTATCAAATATCCAGTTAGAAGAAAAGGTGCATAATTTTCTCAAGTGGGTTAGGTTAATAGAATTTTTGTTTCTCCTAGAATTGGTCTACTACAAAGTTGTTCTCTGGGTTTTAGGGAACGTGGGTTTTTCACTATTTGTTTGAAAGGGTGTCTTTTAATTGATGAAATTCTGATTCTGGTTTCCTAGATACTTGGGTTTTGATTTTTAATGTTTTTTTTTTTTTTAAACAAATGGTGTGTCAGAATTGGCATGTGAAAGGGAATGTAGCAGGGGTGAGGATTACCGTCTGATCAAGCTCACAATCATAGACTACAATGTAGGAACCGTTCATCACCACCTGATTCTTTTGTGTTCCATTCAAATTAAACTTGTATTGTTTCTTATGAGTCTTTTTCTAGTTACCCTTTTCTTCCTTTGTAATATGACAGAGAAAGAAAGAACGAGATGTTATTTTGGAGCGTAGAGGTCATGACGCTGCTCGGTTACGCAGCATCGATCACGCTCATGGGTTAGCCATCTTGGATCCTCATTTTTTACTCTGAACATTAGAAATTATTTGGTAACAAACTATCAATTAGACAGGCATTTCACGTGCATGACATGCTTTCATCCTATGTTTTTCAATGCCTCTTTCTGGTCAGTTGGGAAAAGGATGTCGTTGGTATGATTGAGGAGAAACATGGGAAGAACAAGATAATGGTTTCTTTCGACTGCGAGACCTTGAAAGCTGAGAAAGCAGCCGAAGATCACATCCAACACTTCATGCCCAAATTAGCTGGCCTTGATGCTGTTGGTATGTAAAGCAGTTGCTTCTGTTATATTTCCCATTATTTGGTTTGAAATTTTAAGAAAAATAGAAAGTTCTGGTTCAGAGAAGCCGTATGACTGATTGGAAACTGTTTCTAGCTAATGCACTTTTTGAGATCAGTAGAAATATGGAAATAGTGATCATACTATGCATAAGGTGTCTCTCTAGCCAAAAAAAAAAAAATCTGAATGGAAATAGGTCTAAATCGAGATGAACAGTAAATGAGATTTTTGGTTATTTGTTTTCGTATTTTCTTTTGATAAGCTGGTTATTCCTTTTGGGACTTGGGAAATATAAGAAGAGTAATTGACTTGAGCGTCTTTCTCTATAGAAAAGAATGTGCTTAACACATGACTTGGGGATTTATTCTTACTATTATCCTCAAATTGACTTTACTAATAATTGCTAAAAATGACTTACTATTTGATGAACTTTGACACTCTGGATGCTTTAGAGTGAAGTACTGGACTTGTAAAAGTCATTACCCTTTGATGTATGTTTACAAGTTTGAAATTGTACCAACTTTGTACGCATCTCTCTTTTTTAGTTTTTTCGTTTGAATATACGATTATGATGGAATCCAACCTCAACAATTTCATGGTTTTGAAGAAATGCGTTCTTTGACCATTAACTGAATATCTCGATTGTGCAGTAAACATCGGCCGGATGACCATCACAGGATTGGACTTCGAGGCAGAGGAAGTTGCCGGAAAGCAGAGCAGTCCTGATATATAATGCTACATGTTCACCTTATTCTATGGCAGTCTTGTTTTTGAGTCTGATTGTAGCATAGCCTCCTTCCTTTAGGCCTGCTCGGATGAAACCTCTACGCACAAGAGTGCATTTCGATGCCTTTTTATGCTTCGAAAGGAATCAGTACAAGCTTGTTTGCTTTAAACCAAACCAAATTCTGTCCTTGAAAAAGTGAATCTATTATGACCTAATTTTATCTTCCAAATAGATCCTTAAAGATGAGTTGGCACAGACTGTGACTTTAAGAATCTTACCAACTGAGAGATTAAAGATTCGAATCCCCTATCAATTCAGGGAGTGTGAACCCTACCTACTTGATGTTATGAAACGGGAAATGACGAACGAAATCATCACCAAATCCTTTATTTAGCCCCCAAATATATATATATATATATATATATTATATATATCTTCCAAACATAAATAGGGCAAATTCTCAACTAATGCTTTTTCGTTAGTCCCAAACATTTGGTGGCCATCCTCAACTTTGTTCTAGGAACCTATATATATATATATATATATATATTTTTTTTTTTTTTTTTTTTTTAACGGCTACTAAAACTTTGGCCCTTAAATTATATAAAGTGAGTCTACAAATATACAATCTAGACATCGAGAAACAGGTTAGAATAAAAAGAATGATTTCGTTCAAGGAAACAAGCCACCTTATGAATTTGAATACCTATAAAGTGAGAAGTTTCATGTTAAAAAAATAAAAAATAAAAAAAAAGTGTAAAAATGAGAAAAAGATTACTACTAAAGCAATGAACACTAATGAATGATCACAAACCAGTGCGATATTGATTATTGGACAAATTAATTTGACATCCACGTACATATATTACACGTCATACGCAAATGTACATGGGCTAGCAACGTAAATCTTGGTCACAACGTTTCCATGGAAACGACAAATCCAAAATGTAACAGTCAGCAGCATCTTCAAAGTTCAAACCCCTTCAACTGGAAAAATATGGCCGGGGCAAGGCTGCAAGATCATAGATCGATATTACATGGTTAATTTCAACATCTGCCAGACGGAAGCCCGCTCCAATCCCATGTCTGGCTATCAACTTCCGCATCAAATACGACGCAAAATCTGGTAAAGCAAACAAGACATCTCAGAAAATCTGATACATGTTCAGCAAAGGACGGCAAGGAAAACTATATTAAAAGAGTTTGCTATTCACTAGATAAATGAAATTCAAACTATATTTACCACCTAATCAATTAGAGGAATATCAGCTTTAGAGATTTGAAATCCAAATGTTTCACTTTCATAGAAATTTAAGTCTAAATTCCACATCACAGTGGGACAGATGACTAACTAAACTTCAAAAGTGGTTTACACCCTAATTAACACTCACCATTTAACTACTGATAAATACACAACTTTCCTTTTAAAAGTGAGACTGCAGTTGCTGTATCGTCAAAACTCAAAAGTAGAAGTAATTTTCTCAAGCTAAAGACATATGTAAGCTCATTCATGAACTGCTAAAGAGCAAACACGAGCTTCATTCTGATTCAGGAGAGCTTGGTTCTAGCAATGTTCTTCAGTCTAGATGTGGTTGTCAATATGCCATCTAAAATCCCGAGCTCTCGAAACTGAATTTTGTTTCTCTCAGAATTGAAAGATTTTTGTTACAAGGGTTTACCTGCTTTTCATCAACCGTCTCCCCCTCAGATGTCTCTTCCGAATCAGACAAAGGCAGAAGGGTGCAGATCCCAAGCATATGTCCATTGAGGCAAACAAAGTATTCGATACAATCCTCGTAAGCACCCAACCTAACACTAGCACTCTGTGGTATCATTTTGGCTTGCAGCATGCTCCACAACTTTGCCTTACAATAAGGGCACACCTCCTTCGGATGCAGCTTAGCCTCCCTCTTAATCAGCATCTTCCGAACCTTTGACGTTGCGAATGACTTGAAAACTCCCCGGAAAAATCCCACATCACCATCCTCTCCTTGGTCAAGATGTTCACAAGGATCAGAAACATATAAAACATCTGTTCTACATTGCGGCAATAGAAAGCTCTTCCCCGATGTCCTGGAGAATCGAGTCCTATAAACAAAGTGCCCAGGAATTTGAACGTTATTAAACAGGCCACCTTTCTGACACCCCGAACAGTATATAAGCAGCTTTGCTAGTGCCCTCCAGTTCCCATCTACGCTGTGACTTCCACAGGACTGCAGGTCAAGCATCATTTTCGGTGCTCTCGTACGGCAAAATTCCTTCCATAGTACTCGCTTGGCAAGATCATCGAACCATTTGCACACACAGGAAAGTGCAGCGATCAACTTAGGGTTCCAATTCAGCTGTTGAAACACTAGGAATATTACATCTTCACTCAGATGTCCTTTGTGCATCGGCAACTTGACGAGTGTATGCAACGATACTGCTTGGTCAGAATCATCGTCTCAACCTGGCCAGACAGAAAAATACACCATTAAAAAAAACTTTTGTACATGCCTAAAAAATAGGAAACAAAGCATTTTCGGGTTTGTAGTTAGCATTCTAACAAAAACACTTATGATCAAGTTTGCAACCAAACTATTTGTATGACTATACAAAAGGGTTATAAGGATAAGGGCGGTAGTAACAAATAGGAGGCAATGCATCTGCATGGTATATAAATCCCCGGCGGCGACACTAACTCGAGCCCAAGACTTTGTCGAGGAGAGCGTGACAGACTTGCCACCCACCAAATGAATGCTTGCAATAACATGAAATACGTAGACGAAAGTGTATATAACTATATTATAAAAAAAAAATTAAATAAATACAGGAATTGAACTACTCAACATAAAGTTTTGAAAATTGCACGGAGGATAATATCCTTAATTCCAGAACCACCAAGATGACAAAAATACAAAAATTCCGACAACAAAAAATAACAAACCCCATCTGATCAGACGCTCGTCATAGTTTATTACAATAAAACCCAACTAAAAAAATACACAAATTTACTTCTTACCAAGTAAGATTACTAAGAAAGTAAACCCAATAAATTGCAATACGTACTTTTTCACTCTAAATCCAGTTCAATCACATAAAAGTTATTTAAAAAAAAAATCTTTTTTTTGGTTTGGTACTGCCAAAATCTCAGATCCACAAGCCTCCACCTCCACAGCAAAATTCAGAGGTTTCATTTACAAACAAAATCTACTGATATTTCAAGAAACTACTGAAACTAAACTAAAACTCTACATTTATGAAAATCGTCACCTGATTGCACAAGGCTAGAGAGAGAACTGAGAAGAACTGGCGAAACCTTAGCCCATTTCAAAGCCAACCAAACACCCGCCAAAAGGTGTGTACTCGATCGTAATTATCTCGAAAACGGAGGGCCCAATTTCAATTTCTCACCTCAGATCACAAACCACTCATTCTGCAAATCCCCGAAGAAACCCAGCTCTGCAAAAAACAGGAAAACCCAGATTTAGGGCTTTTGCAAGAACCAGAAGAGCAAACGAAAACCCAAGAAAATCCGAGTAATTTCCACCTCGTCCGCAAGAAACATCGGTAATTGCCGCTTCCCCACAGGGGCAATTCCGTCCACAGAAAAACACGCTCTCACAGAGACACAGAAAGAAAGAAGAGAGAGGAGAGACAGAGGAAGGCATGGGTCTGGTCTTTGCATTGGCCTCCTTATAGAAGAAGAAAAATTGGGATAATATTACTATATTGGAAGGAAAGTTACAGTGACAAGTGGTGTGAAAAAACAACCAGTTGCTGAGCGCCACGTGTTAGTTAGCTTTTCGAGGCAATAACGGTGGGGGCCAGTTTGTCTTATCTGTCGCACAGGTAATTGGTGGTGACGTTGGGGAAGAAACAAGGTGAGTCGGCCAAGAATCGCCCTTAGTATTTTTTTTATGCAAATCGCAGTTCTGGAGTATACGTTTAATATTCGAAGGGATACGACAAAAAGATTCTGTTAGAGAACTAGAAGTAATTCTGCGCTTGCCACGTGTTTAGCTTAATTAATCACTGTTTGTCGGTAATTACAATGCAATCAACACGCAGGTTCATTGTACTAACTACCTCTCGCAATTTCCAATAAAAATAGCTACAAATTAAACGAGATTTCTATGGTATGAAAATGACGGTGTTGATTGAGTTCTGTTTTTAATCGTCGAATTTTAATTATATTTGCATAGTTTTGTAATTATCATTATTATATTATGATTTTGATGAAATTTAATTGTGTAAACGACATAAAATTTTAAAATTACATTGCCCTCATAACTTTAGAAAAATAAGAGAAAAAATTCTCAATTTGCAGACAGTGACAAGTCAAGAAGCTATTTTTGGAAAGTGAATAAAGTCAAGATTTGAATTAGATTGAAAATGAAACTATTTATTTTCAGCTCTTTCTTTCACTTTTTATCTTTTCTTATGTTCTGGATTTTTTTTCTTCTCCTTCTGGATGAGTCATATCTGTGACAGAGTTCAATTCACTTTTTAAATTTTTTAAGTCTACAATTTATGACTTTATAGGGTGAGATAGTTGATTTTTACTTTATTTGAGATTTTAAGCTTCATTTAAAATAATAAGAAATAACAATATCCTTAAAAAATGAAAATTAAGTGACGCGAAAAACTATTTAATATACTCTGTGAAGAAAAATTTAGGGGGAAATTAAAAGCAAAACTAAAAAGAAATAATAATTGGCCAAAAGTTTGAAGGGACTTATGGCGTTGTTTTTTCTGGATCTAAAATGGCTCCATCTTAATACTAGCTTAAACCATCAAACATAGAATAATAATAATGATTTTAAAAATATGATAAGTTAAGAGAGTTAAATCAACATGGGATAGTACAAAATATGTTATATTGTTGCGGTACTAAGATTAATAAAAAAAAACATTGGAATCGTCTCTTATCAATTCTAGATTGAATTTACGATATACACCACTTTAAGCTTCGTCAAGAATAGTCTTAGGCTTCATTTGGAAAATCATTCCAAATTTAAAATTTTTATCTCAGTTTTGTCCTTTTTAAAAAAAAAAATTTCTTTTTTAAAAAGGTCTCTAACACAAATTTACTATTGAAATTAAAATTTCCAACTCAAACTCATTCACTAAACGAACCCTTGTAATCTTTCATAGCCACGATCATGATCTCATTCTTCAAATAACGATCCTCCGTGAACCAGATTGAGTCACACTCTTGTTTATTCGTGGTCTTTGTTTGTAATCACGTTCTTGTTACACAATAAAACTCAAACAATCACAAAATCTATCCAATATCTCTTATTTGCGGTGCATGAAAAAATACCTCCTTCACCATTAACCTACTAGTCATTCCATTCATATTTAGTAGTGAATGTTCCATTCATATTTGTTAATGAATCTTGCGATGTCAAATGATCACCTGCAAAGAATTAGATCAAACTATCAAATTAATAGATATCGAAATACGTATCCTGAGTCAACTCATCAAATATAGACAAAGATAAAGAAGTACTAAGACACCCACTACCCAAGTTATTTTTACTCGTCGTTTTCACAGTACTCGTCGTCCATTATACACTCCAAAAAAATTATAGCAAAAAAGTTTATTGCACACACTATTGTCGTCGTTTGTATAAGATAGAAAATGACACTTGAATACAAGCCTGTCGTTTTGTCGTTTTTCGTAATTTATGTCGTTAATAACAATCCGTCATCTTCCTAAGTTATTGTCGTTCGGAAAACACGGGCTCACAAACGACAAAACAGTACATCTTTTTTCCGGAAAGCAAAGCCATCAGAATTAGATCAGTTTAGTTCCGAAACCAGAGAAAATATTAACTTGGATTGAAATCACAAAAAGCAAAAATAATTAACAATTATAATAGAAAGAAAAAATGGAAAGAGCTCCCTCAGAACATAGTGTTTGTCAACACGGACAGAATTAAATCTCAGACAAGGCTGAAACTTATATTTTTATCAACAGTTCAATCACAGGAGCTCGTAAAGAATAGAGATTGAAAACCAAATACAGAAAACCAAAAACAAAAAACAAAAATTACTTTTCTTTGTCAAACAGGGAAGAAGAAGATCTGAAACATGAAGAACAAGAAAATATTCTTTAAAAAAAAAAAAAAAAAAAAGGAAGCGAGAGAGAGAAAGTGAGAGACGCCGCTCCAAAGCATCGATGCGACGATGCCTATGCCATCTTGTTTAACTCTTCGTCTCTGCTTTTATAGACCCCCGGTACCCAACCCTAGGGCTTTTCTATAAATAAAAACAAAAAAAAAATAACTTAAATATTTTTCTATTTTTCTTTTTTAAGGAAAAAAATGTATCTTTTCGATTAGCATTTTTGTAATTCTATTTTTTTGAAATATTTTTTAATTTTTGAATTTGAGAGTGGGGGCAGTGACTTTTTTTTTTTTTTTTTTCTTGATAACCTATTCAATCACTTGCAAAAATAATTCGTTTAGAAATTGCTTGTGTTAATATTAATAAAATAATTCATATGATCTGGTTAGTGACTTTTACTTATTAAAAAAAAAAAAAAAAAAAAACCGATCAAATTGATCGTGAACCCCTCTTCTAACAGGACACTGGTTTAAATTTAAGCAATGTATAAACATTCTTAGAAGTTAGAAGACAAAAATAAAATAAAATAAAACAAAGTAAAACCCCCCACTTTCTTGTTGCCCTTTTTTTTGTTTGTTATTTAAGTTTTTATATCATATATTTTGCTTTTATTTAAAAAGTTTTTGAACTTTTACCCTTGTATACCATCAAATTATGTTAAATATATAAGTTTATACCATTTCTCGATCAACACTTAATTTTGCTTTAAAAGGCCAAAATTATTCTTAAAAAGAAAGACTATAATTATGTATTACTTATATTTTGATTTTATTTAAAAATTTTAGAATTTGTTTTAAAATTTCAGTTATTAAAATACATTTACTATATAAGTCTATACATTTTCTAAATGAACACTTAATTTTCACATTTAAAATACCAAAAAAAAAACCTTGAATTTAAAATTAAAAATAAAAAAATTATAATTGGCAAGTGGAATAAGAGAAATTTAACTTTATGATTTAAATTAGCCCACGTGGGAACATAGGTTTGATCCCTTCAAAAAAAAAAAAAAAAGAAAAAGAAACAAAACAGAGAAAGAAAAAAGAAAAAGAAACATAGGTTTGAAAAGTTATTTTTTAAGATTCCTAAAATATTCTAATTTAGCTAATTCCTTTACTGTTTTGAAATACATACTTTTTATTTCATAAACATTAATCCAAAAATATTCGCGTTTAGAAACCAATTTTGAACTGATGTTCTAAACACAAGTTTGTCTTCTTTCAAAAGTCTAACATGTACTAATTGTATTTTTTACTTTAAAAAAAATTCAGATATAAAATTATTGTTAAACTATTCTACAACAACAATCAAAGTATTATTTTGAATTTAAAAGAAAACAAAAACAAATCCTACTCTCTGTTGGATTTATTGAAGCCACTAATTGATTATGATGAGAAGTTTTAACCTCACCAATTCACCCAAAAAAAAGGGGGGTTAAAGCTCCCAATAGAGAGGAGCTCTAAAAGGGATGCCTTTCCTCTTGTGTGGAAGCATCTTCTTCTCTTTTATATATATATATATATATATATATATATATATTAAAAAAAAGATTTATAGGGATAACAGATGATGACGTACTCAGATAATTAAAAAAAAAAAAAAAAAAAGCCCCATATATGAATCCATTTTAAAATAGATTACCCATATATTATGACAATTACACGACTTAACCCAAAATCTCTAGTCAAGAGAACAAGCGTCTTATCATTCCGTCAGGTTACTTTGAGGCATGCATAAGCATCCTTGTCTTCAACGCTGAACTGCTGAACCGTTCCAACAAGCATGGGCCTCCTTGGCTATGATTGTAACAGAATAACTCACATCTTCAACAGCTAAATTCATCCAAACTAACAGCAAACCTAATGATTTTCTAAATATATTTCTATAAAGCGACGTTGAATTGCATACGTATGGTTCTTTCTTTTCAGGAAAATTACAAATTTAGGTAGTTGATTAGACATTACGTAGATATTAACAACGCATTTTTTTGGACGAACGTGAAGCAGACGTGACAATGGAAAACAGGTCAAATACATCTTCTGCTCAATGACTGATAAACACGTTTGTGTTCAAAAGACATGCATAGAAAGATACCCAAAAAAAAAAAAAGGCGAAATTAATCAGCCAAACATATAGATAGTGCTGAAATGTTTCAAATAATATAGAAAACATATCTATAAAACATGTATTGAAAGGGAATATATAACCATCTACCAAATTACAAGCCCAAAAGTTGACAATCAACTGTCACTCGTACATACATATATGTATATGTGTGTGTGTGTGTGTGTGTGTATAAAAGGATCTTACAACAAGACAAATATATAGTTTTCTTTTCTCCTTTTTTGAGGTTTTCCTTCTTTGTTCCCAGATACAAGGATAAAAATCATACAAGGTAATCAAACTCAGAACAGAAGGCAAGAGAAATTTTGTGTGAAGAAGCAAAACACGTAAAGATCAGTACATTAAAGTCAGCCAAACCAATCTACCTTTACATCTCCCAAGGGCCAAAAGCTTGTAGAATACTAAAAATTTTCCCCTGCAAGCTTATATTTTTATTTTTATTTTTATTTTTTCTCACTGTATATGAGGGGGAAAAAAAGAAAAAAAAAATTTATAGTTTTCGTGTTAATCAAAGGGAAGATTCTTTTCAACTCAATTGGCTGGTGTTTGCAGAAGGTTTTTTATCTTGAAGCGAGATCACCGTTTCAAAAGCGCCAACCAAGGCCTTAACCTTACTCTTCCGGGTTTCGACAAGCTTACTTGCTGTTTCTTCAATCACATTGTTGAACAAACCCTGAGCATCTTTCTTCCCCTGCACATCTTGATGCTTCAAAACAACTTGTACTGCACTGGTCTCGGTGCCATCGTCGTCCACTTCTTCTCTGTTCTTATATCTTCTCCTACGGGCATCGGCATTGGCATCTTGGTTATCCAACACTCTCCCTCTCCTGAACCTGAGTCTCCTTGGAGCGTTGTCCTCTGGTTGCATTTCCACCACCTTCCCCCTCCTGAACCTTAATTTCATTGCTTTCTCATCCTCGCCTTCGGCATAATTCAAGCCAAGCCTGTTGTGCATCTTGTCATTCATGTCTAGGGTCTCCAAACTTTCCAGGCTTTCCACATCACTGTTCTCTGAGTAAGGGTTGTCTTCCAATTCACTTATTGTGTAGTCAGACTCCTGTTGATCTTCATCTTCACCCGGAGAAGAGGATAGAAGGTCCGGCGAGAATGAAGGCTCAGGTAATAATAATGGCTGATGTGGCGGCATTTCAAATTCTGTGGCATAAGTTTCATTCTGATCTGATTCCGAGATCATGTTTTCATTTTCCATCCCGACAACATATTCCTCTTGCGTAGGACAAGTTTCACTCTGTGGCAATTCCAAGGTGTTTTTTTCATTTTCCAAATTGATGACATACAAGGTTTTTTCTTCGACACCATCATTCTTGTGTTCTGCAGGTTCAGCATTTCTGATCTTGTTATTACTCTCAAGAGGAGAAACAACTTTCTTCAAGCTTTGATGCTTCATATTTAAGCTTGCAACTCTACCCTGAGAGGATTTGGGGGACAAGGAAGCTGTCGGGGACACTTGCACTTTCTTTAAAGCCACTCGAGGGATCCCCGTCCTCTTGCCTATCTTCATGTCACCATTTCCATTCAACGCACCAAACGATTCTCCAGAAGACAGCGGCTTCACAGTGGCAGATTTCGACTTCAGAGAAGTTGCAAGTTTTCCGGATGCGTTTTTCAGCTTAGCTTCTGTCAAACCTTTCTTTGAAGAGACTTCCAACTTTCCAGACAATGACGCTTTCTGCCTCATGGATTTCAGGGTTTCGTATGCATAAGGTTTTGAAGAGGGTTCACCTTCAAGCTTGACCAACGATGTTTTCTTCTTCTCTGCAATAAGATCACGCTTCAGAGAATTTAGACTATCAAGTGATTTTGTCAAGTTGGGGGCATTCGAGGAACGACTTTTGTCAGCGGAAGACTTCTTCTTCCCTAGAGAAGCCACAGTATCCACCGAGCTCAAGCTTTGACTGTTTTTTGGTTTCGCAGCAGCCCTTTTCATTATATAACTTCTCGCCTTCTCTTCCGATGCATGTTTCCTCCCATATTTACAAAAGTCATGACAGGAACCAGTTGAAGCCCTTAGATAATGAGGAAGAACTTTTTGCTGCTGCTTGAAGAGACCTTCTTTCCTGTAGAGTTTCTTCTTAAGCCATCCTCATCAAGTTTACTTGGATTCGGCGTCGCTTGTAAACTTTTAATCTCCTCAGCCATCAGAAAAGGAACAAGGTACACTAAACCAACTTCACAACTTACGAACCTGAGAAATCAGCGAAAACTAGTTAATGATGGAACAAATAACAGAGGACAAATATTAACTCCAAACATACGTATTGAACAGTAACAAAGTTTCGAAAAGTGAAAAAACAAAATATCAGGACAGGTATAACAAATGAAAACTCTCGTTCAAATAATATTTTTACGTTTCTTCACCCTGACGGGATACAAAAATAAAGTTAAGCACTAATACGTACCACTTGGACTAACAATAGCTAAGAAAACATGTGGAAAATGTTATCACATTTCTTGACTTTATTTTTTAAACTGATTTAGGAAATTAGACATGGAAACAAAACGAAAAGTTGTAAATTTTGCAGCTATAGATTTTGAGTGCTATGGGTACAGACAAAAGAATTTCATGCTTCTTATATATATATATATATATATATACGCCACAATTAATATCGCAAATAAATCAACTGTTGCAAAGTTTGAAGGGAAACAGATGGAAGGAACACACTTATTGTAATCCAAAAGTACTTTCCATCCAATACTTTCTTATTTGGTAAAAGTTACCAAATAAGAACAGAAAAAGCATGTTGTCACAATGCATATAATGAGGTGCTTGAACACATTAGCAACCCATAACTGGACAAGAGGAAACCAACAAAGAAGTATGCATATGGGGAACCGGAATCATTGCCTGTTGAAACCTAAGAAGAATAAAATAAGCTAAAAAACACAACACACAAAAAAAAAAAAAAAAAAAAAAAAAAAAGGGAGAGAAAGAGAGAGAGTAAAAAGAGAAAAAAATCTTGATATCATCTAAAGCACCAACAGCAACCCCTTTCACAAATTGCCCCTAAAAAATAAATAAATAAATAAATAAATAAAACTCATTTCAGCTATGCAATCCTCTCATTATTTGGCCAAACTTCATTGTAATGGACCTATAGATCCAAATATCCACCAACACGTTTACTTTCTATATAGTTCAATATATATATATATATATATATATATATTAAGCCCAAGAAAGCTTGCCTTTTTTTCAGATTAATAGAGATTTAAATTTTTAATCATGCAACATCCAAATTAATTAAGAACTTAAAAAAAAATACAAGAGAAGTAAAATTTGCTCAATCATTTTATGAAGAACAGAGTTTCAACAGCAAGCAATTCTTGGGTTGAAAGTTGAAACAAGACAGCTGGGAAATATGGCTACGAATAACAGAAATATGTACACAGACACAAACGCACAAATTCACACCAAAGATCTTGACTTTATGGGGCAAAAAAAAAAAACCCCATTTTCAAGAAGAGAAAAATACAACGCCTTTCATGGCTAGCGTCATTCCTACGCTACCCTTTCGACAATAGAAACTAAATTCCTAAAACAAACACAAAGAAAAAAAAAAAAAAAAAGCACATTAGAGCCTGACAGAAGGAGAACGAGAAAGGAGCACAAGAAAAGCTTTCTTGGCACGAAAACCCATAATCAAAATCAAACTTTTCCCAGAACCCATTTACCAAAAGGGGAAAAAGGCTAGAACCCATCTCTCAGTATTCGTCGAAAAAGAAAGAAAGAGAGAAAGAAAGAGAGGACTTTTTCTTTTTTTTTTAATATAAACACAAACGCGAAGAGAAGAGAAGCATACCTTTCTTTTGCTTCCTTTTTCTTTGGATTCTTTCTCTCTCTCTCTGCGTCTCTGCGTCTCTGCTAAGCGAGCTAAAGCAGAAAGCGAAGATAAAGGAGGAAAGGGAGAAGAGAAGAAGAATATGAAATGAAGTTTTGCTTTTTTTTTTTTTTTTTTTTCTTTTGGGATTTGTGTTTTGTGTGCAAAAGCTAGAAATTTGTGATAATATTAAAGAAAAATGTGTGTGTGTGTGTGTGGGATTTTGCTTCAGACATCGTGCAAGCAAGCAAGCTAAAACAGTTTTGAAGGTTTTTCTGGTCCGCGGGCCTTTTCTAATTTGCTCTCTGGCCGCGCTGGCGTTGGTTACAGAATCCTAGATGATTAACGAAAGGAAAAATAAAAATAATAAAAATTGTGGCCCCCATCCCAAATAAACTCTTTTTTTTTTTTTAGGAATTTTTTTGGTAGATTAAAAAAATTATTTTCATTATATCCCTCTAATTTTGAATTAACCTTAGCTAACCTCTTCTCTTAAAATTTCTGTTAAAAAATGAGTTAACTGAAGTCATATAATCTTTTCTATTTGTTTTAGCATAAATCCTAAAAAAATTGATTTAGTAATACTAATACTTTCATTTTTTTTATTTGGTTTTTTAGCAAAATTCTAATAAAATGGATTAAGTGAGACAAATTCAAAATTCAAAAGACAAAATAAAAATGTCTCTAAATTTTAAGAGATTTAAATAAAAATAATCCTTAATATTTTGTGGCTTGTCGGGTTCTTAATTCTGTTAGCTCCTGAACTATTAATATATTGTCACTTTGATATTTAAATTTCTAATTTCAATACATTGCTTCATGAACTTTTGTTTTTTGGAATTTCATTTAAAAAAAAAAACTTCGGAGTTTGCACTAAGATTGATTAAACTTTTCAAAAAAAAAATTAATAATATTGTTATCGCACAGTAACTGAGAATTTCATTTTTTTTTTAAATTGATACAAATGTTCTCAAAAGTGATAAAGGAGACATTTTGCACTTATTATAAAACTATTTCCATAAAATTTCATGTTACACGCTATTGACATATAATTCCCTTTATTAAATTTCAAAAACCTTATTAGCGCCAAGGAGTAAAATTGTCAAAAATAAATAAATAAAAGTTCGTAGAGTTATCTGTCAAAATTAAAATTTCAATTAAAAAGTGAGATTGATGCTAATTGTTTAGAGATTACAAATGTTAATTATCCAAGTTTTTCTCAAATATTTTTTTTTTTTGAAATGTGAAATAAATTTTCATCATGTCTTAGTTTTGTAATTTTTTTATTATTAATACAATCAGGGTAATTTTGAATTATTGTCGTATCACAAAATTTTCAAATCCTTCTTTTTGCAAACTTAATATGGAATTGTGATGTATTATATTTATATATAAGGTTTTAGAATATTAGCTATATTTATGATCTTGCCCATAAATTTTAATTTGAATTTATTGCATAAAAGGAAAGAGGAGAATTGGACCTGTTTTGGTAGGAAATTAAAAATGAGGGTCAAAAACTCAAAATGATGTCACTGAAATTTCTTAATTTGATTTCAAATTTTTAGCATGCCATGTTTTCTCTCTCAGCGATTAAATTTTTTAAAGAAATTTCCAATGTCCAATTATTTCTATAATCCACTCCCTTTATCAATTGTTGTGGAAAATGTCAATTCGAAATTGTAGAAGAAAACATGGCCATATGCATCCCACTAAGCTAGACATTTGTTGCCTTAATTTCCAAAAACAAAAAAAGAAAAGAAAAAAAAAGAAAAGGCTGGCTATTATTTTCTTCTTTATCTTTACGTAGATAATGGTAAAGGCCAATTTGGTAGCAAAGTAATTCAAATGGTACATATATTTGCTGTAAAAGTGATTTTCGATTTATTCGAGGGAAATAATTCTAATAACTTTTTTTTTTAAATAAAAGAGTGATAATTCCAAAAACTTTTAAATAAAATTATCTGGCCATATTACACGAAATGGGTTTTTTTTTTTTTTTTTTTTTTTACTCCTTAACAAATTACATGCACAATTTTCACAACACAAAAAAAAAAAAAAAAAAAAAACGTGATTATGCACAGAGTATTTTTCTTCTTTTTTTTTTTTTTTAGAGAAAATGTTTTAAATAATTTAGCGTTGCTATTATTTTTATCTTTTTAGACTATTGATTATGGGGTAATAATTATTGTGATAGGTACAAATTATGAATTTTGAATTATTTTATAAAAAAAAAAAACACGTTATGTTTAGGAGGAAAGATGCATAAACGGTCATTTAAATTGCTGTCACGAATTCATTGCATAATTATTTATTAGAAATGGAAATGAAATGGTTGCATTTTAATTTCGCAATTTAGAAAAAACCTTTTTGTTTGAACAAATTACAAAGAAACATTCCAACATCAATGCAATATGACCCTTTTCTAGTTTTTTTTTTTTTTTAAAGATAATTACCAATTTAAGTTTAAAGAGTCGTTGGCCTAATTTGGCATTTCTACTTTCTTTTTTTTTTTTTTTTTTAATTTGGTTTAATCAAATAACAATATAAACATATAATAGTCCTTGTAGAAAAATTTCCAAGATCAATTTAGAAATTTTGACTGCCATACCTCATTCCAAATTGGATCTATTTTAATTTGAAGGTATTCGTCTTAATTATAGAACATTAACAAACTCATACTCAACTTATTAATTTTTTTTTTTTTTTAAATTCTCATTTTCATACTAAACTTTTCAAAGTAAAATGTCAACTCTGGTCTTCAAGAGAGAACTTATAATTTTCCCCTTTAAATTTTTGAAAGGCAACATTTTCCAGTGATATGTACCTTTAATGACATAAAATTGAAGAAAAATGGTGGAAAATGTCAAAAGAAGAGTCAGAATTGAAGGGTTCCTAAATCTTAACAATTTGAATATACTAATTGACTGGAATTCCTATCAATATTTGTTGTTAGAAATGGTCCTTGCAATACTTTATTGCAGAAGAAGAAGAAGATCTTTTCACAAATATATGTTTATGGGAAGATGATAAGGATATTAATTATAACCCCAATTTTTATATATTAATTTTCGTGACAGTGAGTTATCATTTTTTATTAAGAGATATAATTTTTTTCTTAATTTTAACTGATGTCAATTAAAAAATGACAACTCATATATCATATTGATATTAGAATTGATGTTATGAACATCATTCGGTTTATTTGTGTTAAAAATACAGTTTATTTAGAAATAATAATTATATGTCTCCCACAAAGCAAGAATATATTTTAAATATGTGCCATTCTCGGATATTTGGTAGCATACGAACGAGTACTTAAAAGTTAATTGGTTTCCTCTTTGATCTATCTTTCCATAATTTTCTGATAATTTTCTTTTCTTTTCTTTTCTTTTTTAAAATAAGGTATGATCATTTAGCTTAACAGCAATATATTTCAAAGAAAAAGAAAGATAAAATGAAAAAGTAGTTTGCATAGGAGCTTTTGCTGTATGGTATCTTATTTTACATTATTGATAGGAACTATTTTTTTAACTATTGAATTCATTTATTAGTGATCTGATTCAAAAGTGTTAATATTAAAAATTTATAACGTGTGATACAAAATTTATATCAGATGTAATCATATTGCTAAAAAATTAATCTAACAACTAAAATAATAATTTCTACAGGCACAACAAGTGATCCCACCATAAAATTCTCTAATTGGGAGACAGGAGACTTTTCTTTTTTCTTTTTTTTTTTTTAATTATCAAAGTTTGATTTTATTTATTTATTTGTGTTGCCTATAATTAATTTGTTGACTTTTTCAGTGGCTCATGGGAGTCTCTTTTCCTTTGAACTGGTACCAATTTTATAAAATTTATTTTTTGATCCCAAACAAACCGCATGAGGTATTACTACGTTCGAATCATTAATTTCCCAATATGACATATTATAATCCCTTTTCACAAATCTTGTTTAAAACAAATCGACCATTTTTTTTTAATACAATAAACTCCAAATTTGTACTTGAGAGATACAAAGTACAGTAGCCCTAATCAAATCGAGATCATTAATCCTATGAAGGAAGGACATTTAAAAAATTAATAAATCTTAATTTTTTCCTTGAAGTCTAGTGGAAGGACTTTTTTTTTTCCCCTTCTAAGTCTCCGTTTAATAAATCATCTTAAACTCAAATTTTTCATCTCAATTTTTATCTTTTTTTGAAAAGTCAATAAAAATTATAATTAATTTTTAAAAAATTAACTAACTTAAATTTAAAAATTTCAACTCAGATCATTTTACCAAACGGATTGTAAATCATATATGTGTAATTTGTGGCCTACATTTCCCACTTCCCAAGAACAAGATGTCCATAGTGTTTGGCTTTAGAAGAAAAAGGTGTCAACCTTGAAATGCATCACATTTAGCATCTCACAGACTTGGAGGAAATGAAAAGGTGGGGTTATTCAAAAAGCGAGTTTTTTTTTTTTTTTTTTTTTTTTTGGGGTAGCACAAAGAAAGAGGTTTTAAGCTTCCTTCATGGGGGGAAAGTTTTGATAACGTCCCTTTAATGATACACCATGATGATTAATAGAACAAGAAAATTAAAATAAAATAAAGTTGGTGGCTTGCATTTGTACGTGGAGGCATGCTCTATAAAAGGCTTTTCGACAAAGTTGTGTGGCCAAACTGGCACGCAAAAAAAAAAAAAAAAATAAAAAAAGCTCTAAATGTTAATAGAGTACATGAAAAAATCAATACACATAGGTTACTGTGTCATAAAATTAAAAAAAAAAAAAAAAAGTTCATTCTCCTTGAGCTTGCTTGCCCACGTGAAACACATAGGTTACTGTGTTATAGTTTTGTCAAAATTGTACTTGTACACCTTAGAGCTTTAGTTTAACTTCTTGATTTATTAATAACTTGTGGAGTTAGATATTCTAATCCATTTAGGGGTGTTTCTTTATGAGTTTAATTTAAACTAAACTGTACTTTTTTCATCATTATTTTTATTTTTTTCTGAAAAAGTTTTTTGTCTTTTTAAAAATGTTTTTTGTTTTCTGAAAATTATATTGAAAATTAAAAATCTTAACTAAACTCATTCACCAAACACCCCCTTTTAGGCATGATAATTATAAAAATTGTGCGTTAGAATTAAAAAAGTAATTTATACTGACGAGATTATATAAAAATCGTTTCATATTAAAAAAAGATATGATAGTTTAATATATTTGATAAAAATATGATGGTTATAAACTTTTTCTTATCATTTTATATTCTATTAAAGAATTCTCTCATCTATACAATCAAGAGTTTTAGACTTCTTCAAGCCATCTTCTCTCAATATGTGCAAAGCTTTTGGGAAGAAGGAAAAAAAATGTGAACGTAGTTGGTAGCAAGGTCTAGTTAAAAGAAGGGTGACCCTCCAACAAAAATAGTAGGTTTTTTTTTTTTTTTTTTTTCATTTTTATTATTATTTTTTATTGGTCAAGGGTATCAATATTGCAACCCATTTGAGTTTCCTTCCAAACAATTTAATCTTGATTAATTGCTTATAAACCCATCATATCAAGCTTCCATCAAATCTTGATCTACCCTAGCTCTCCCAAGCTTTTTTGTTTTTTTTCTTTTTTTAAATTTTTTCCAAACAAAGAAAGATAAAACTAATCTCTCTCTCTCTCTCTCTTGCCTTAATTACTTATTGGACCCCATGCCAAGTAACCAACTGCCTGACCTAAGTCAACCTAACCTTCCACTATTTTGCTAATAGTAGGATTCTATTGAGGAGCTTATTGCATGGACAAGAAGTTTGCTAGTTGGGCAAATTAATGTTTCTTAGAATGAATCCAAACCTACATAACAATAATAATAAGAACTAAACTTTGGTGGGCAGATCTGCAGAATCATTAAGAGAAGTACTATTTTTTTTTTTTTTTTAATGTTAATGAAGAAAAGAGTTAGTAATTGAGGATAGTGTACCTAAATAACTATGGCAAGTAATCGTTGACATAAAGATTTTTTTTATGAAGTGTATTGTTCATAAACACAGTCTCCAATTAGTGACGGAGTCATAACTTTTTTTTAGAAAAACTTGAATTAAACCGAAATTTTGAACTAAAATAATTTTTTTTTTTTACCTTTTATCTCTCACTTTTACCGTTCTTTATCTGTATGTGTCTTTACTCTCTTCCTCCATAAGTAATCTTTCACTTTAATGAATCTTTATGCTGTATAGTTGGTTTTTCGTTTCTGCAGTGTTTTATATTTGGAATTTATGTATACTTACAAGCTAAAACTTGGAGGATAACTGAAATTTTTTTAGAAAACTTCTGTATACAAATGGATAATATAGTTTCCCTCAAAAAGAAAAAAGTTAGAAAATTTCGGGGGTACAACTAGAAAAATAAATTATAAAAGAATTTTTTTTAGGGTGGCAAAAGAATAAGCTTGAGTTTAAACATCGGTTTGAAATAAAATTTTTAGGTCGAAGTTAGTTGACTTTTTAAAAATTAATTATAATTTTTGTTGATTTTTTGGAGAAGAAAAAAAAAGAGATAAAAGCTAAAATAAAAAATTTAGGTTCGGATCTGAGAGCTAAACGGACCCTAAGTAGTCATCGGAGCATGAATGACTTGGGATTAAGGTAGCTCGGCCCCTATCAATAGGGATGGGACTAGTTTGGACCTAGAAGTTTGCTGAGGAACAAAAAAAACCCGAAAAATCATTTAAAAAAAAAAAAAAAAAAAAAAACCAAGAGTTGGTATTTGAAAGCTAATCATGTGGGATTTTCCCTTGATTTGTTGTATATTTGCAAGCAATACAAACCAAGTCTTTGCCAAATGGCAGAGTGACATGATGTAGAGCTTAAAGCAACTGCCTGTAGTCTTGGCTTAGTTGGAAAGACCAAGAAATACACAATACAAGTATCCAACCAAGCTTGCATAGGAGAATCTTCATTCCCAAGCAAAACCCCAGAAAGCAAAAGGATTGTGAGAATCACCCACTGTAGCCCAAAGCGTATATTGTGTATTTTTGTGACTTTGATAGGTGAAGAAGTATCAACAAGTGACTTCGTGACTAAGCTTGTGTTTGTGTCATCGTTTTCGGCCTGAAACAGTCTTCTTCACGGCTCCCACTGAGACTAGGAACTGATCAAGGGATGACAAAGTCTTCATGTCATCTGGTGGGAAGTAACTGGTGGCCTTTCCCATGAGTGATGCGAAGAAAAGAGACAGGGTCGGCAGAGTGAAATAACGCTCGCCCAACAAGTCATCCAGAAATGCAAATGCAGCTAAGAAAGTAGTTCTATTTGCATTGACTGGAGCAGCAAAATGAGCAGGGATTATTCTCTTGAACTTCCAGTCCCGCGTGATTCTATCAATCCAATCCCTCACCTGAATTTTCAAGAAGAATAGAACAGGTTACTTTAAAACTAGTCATTAACTAAAAGCTTAATCCATGTTCCAAACATCCAATTACAATTTCACTAACAAATTCATAAGCGTACATTTCGTAGCATGTTTTTTGTCAACAAGAATTGGAGCAGAGAATTCATTGTTGCATGGCCAGGCGTCAAATCTTATTAGTTCATTACCTTTTCAGGAACTTTGCTAAAGACAAGAGTCTTCACAATGGGTGAAACAATCAGCTTCTGAGACATCTGAGCAAAGCTAGCATTAGGTTCCAACAGATTCGACGGACCGAGAAATAAGATCTGGAGAACCATTCTTTCCCATCCTGCACCAAAAAAACACTCCTATTCATTTGTTTTGGGACGTACACATACATTAGAGTTATGTAATGCATTGGCATCATAATCACATTTACTCGCAAATAGTTTTTCAATGGACCTTGAGATGAAGGAGTGACCAACCTTTTTGACGGTTCATCTTGTTGTCAACTACTGGTTCATTGGGGACGTCTTTTCCTTTACTTAGAAGTTTCACGGCCAAACCATTCTTTGCAGATGCTAACAAGGATTCTTTGCCGATACACTGAGGTGGCTGCCTTGGAACAAAAATTACTGCATCTGTTACCAGTAGTGTTCTCGAAGGCTTGTGATAAAATGCTACCTCCACATATGGACCAATTCCTGGAAAAGAAAAATTAAGCAAAAGTGTAAATAAGATTTCCAAAAAAAAAAAAAAAAAAACCCCGGGACACGAATGCGATTCATATACCAACTTCTGGTGAGCTTAGAACTTTCTGCTCGATCTCATCAGCCCATGGGCTGGACAAGTCTTCATCTTTTAACGTTTTAGAACGAAATATCCCGAAAAACTCCAGTGGCAAGTTCAATGGCCAACTCCACTGCCTTGGTGCCACCCAAGCCTGAGCCCGAGGGAACTTTCTAGAGAATGGGCCCATAAAAATTTTGTGCTCATAAGCAAATGTAGGCAGGACAATGTATTCAACTGGAGCTCCTAGCTCTTTCACAAGCTGGCAAGAGAAAAGATTACTCATAAGAAAAGGTTCACAGAATCATAGTTACCAAAAGTTCTAATAAGCAGAATTTTGACACGGGTTGGGAAACGACTAGACACAAGGAAGGAAAAATGTATAAGAATCAGTTTTGGATTGCTTTTGCGGTTCCTAAAAGTGATTATCAAAGAATTTCATTAACAACTAGCTTTTGGTAAACTTTTTTTCCTTTTTTGGGTCATGTTATTCTATAATCTTGTTGTCTAGAAAAACAACTTCTAGAAGCAATCCGAAGAAAAAAAAAGAAACAACTTTGCTGACAATTATTTCTTTGGTCAGAAGAGTCCTCGGAATATTTTTTTCTTGGATTAGTGATCAGTTTCAATATCTTTCTATTTGAATATGAATATAATATGAATAGAGGACAGGCTCATTACATTAAAAACATTAAAAAAAAAAATATGCGAATTATCATTTAAGTAATTGAAGTAATTGAGCATGAGAGCCAAATGAATTGAAAGATTCAGAGTTCCTAAAGAATCACAACACACCAAACTGGCCTTAAGACCGGAAAACATAATAAAACCTGAATGCATTCCTTGGTTGGAGCAATGGGTGCGTGGATCCATAAGCCGCCGGATTTGAGTTTGATGACCGTCATTCTGATGTTTGTTGAGACACTGCTGAAGCCCAACGCTTGCTCTTGCTCAAACAACCATATACAGCCTTTCACAGCCTAAGAGCACATAGAATGAGTGGATAAGCAGATCTTCTACTTCCATTTAACCGAAGCATAAAGTTCTTTTGGTCCTTCAAGATTTAAAAATTCGTACGCGCCAAGAGGCGGGACTACTTCAGTTCCCAATTGAAGAGAGAACAATTCGTGAACATGATTCTTTTTTTTCTTATTAATGGAGCACAAAAATAGTGAACTTATACCTAAATATCGTAAAAACCACTTCAATCACTCACTCATAGAGTGAGAACAAAACCCAAAATAAAGTAGCAGCGGTTTCCATAGCACATAAGAAACGACAAGTTACCAAAACAAAACTCCAACAAAGTAAGATAATAAGAGAAATTCGGCCGCATTACAAATTTTGAACACTTATTTAAATATTTTAGTTGAAATAAGATAGCAAAAAAAAAAAAAAAAAAAAAAAAAAAAAAAAAAAAAAAAAAAAAAAAAAAAAAAAAAAAAAAAAAAAAAAAAAAAAAAAAAAAAGCATGAGCAAAAATCAAAACATGGAAATAACATATACATACAAATTTTTTCATATTAAAGGGAAGTGTAAGGTAAAAAGAAGCTGCTAACCTCAGTCCTAATGGTGCGTCTGTTGAGAAAAGGGCCAAGAGGAAAGGGAAGCCCGTGAAGTTGAAGTAGAATGTACCTGCATCGCCGGTTGTGGAGGTGGGATTTGCTGAAGCCACAACCAAACCGAGGCCATCTCTGCTCTTATTTCTTGGTCTTGCTGTGCACACAGACCCTTCACCGACACACCTAAGAAACTGGAACTTGGGTCTCTCGGAAACACTGGGTTCTGCAGAATGGTCGATTTTGCTGCTGAAGAGGCCATGGCTGCCGCCATTTTGAGAAAGCATCAAGCCGGCCAGAGAGACTGACGGACAGACAGACAGACCACTCGGGAGGTAACAGAATCTTTAACGTAGCATATTCAAGGTTCTGTTTTTGCCACGTGTAGGTCTACTTGGCTTTATCTGTGCAAGGGATTTCCCAACGAATTTTAATTTTAGATTTATTGCGGCCACTGTGGAAGGGGAAAATTTAGAAGGATGTGGACAGAAATGGAAAAGCACGGAACTATTTAGAACCAATATTATTTCCACTGAAAAATAGTGTTACAAAGTAATTTTAGATGTGATTAAGGTGTAAATATGGACCGTTGGATCCGGCTCATGCCGAGTCTAGAGGGAAAAAAGGCCGGTTTGGCTGTCCGGTATGAACAAAAAAGTCAGTCCAGTCCGGCTCTGTAGCCCGATGAGTTGAGGACGATTCGAGACTGACCTTATGTTTTGTAGATAAATAATAAAAATTGTTATTTAAAAAAAAAAAATCTATAGGAGTCGATTCGGTCTGTGGACCGGAACGGGACGGGCGCAGGTCAAAGAAGCAGATAACGGGCCGGCCGACTCGTTTAACTCATCACATATTCATAACTGAGGCAAATCTAAGAAAAAGAAAAAAGACTTCGTAAAATACCTTTTCTTAAAATAAAAATTATGATAAGGTGGAAAAAATTCATACCAATAATAAGACACGATCATTATATAATATAAGGTACACTAGCAAGGCCCAACATTTATTTTGATGGAATAAGAACAAGAACATTTACTCCATGGACAAGATTGAAAGATAAGCTGAGAAGACCTGCCTCCTACTTATATTCACGGTACATGCCTCCATCTTTATACCACATATAGTATATTATCGAAGTCATATTCAAATAATCTTCAGTTCAGCCAAGAACATCTGGAATTTTTGTTACATAAATAGAATAGAAATAGTTTTTTTTTTTTTTTTATGTCTAATCCACAGAAGTCTCTACCTCTTCACAGGAGCTAGAAATGAGCTTATCATATTCATATCGGACAACTCACATACTGATTACCTAGTTAATTCACATAAATATCATTCGAATATCCACAAAAGAAACTGTCTGTTTGTTTGATTGTTTCCAACTTCACAGAATTCATCAAACCGACCGAAGCTCAGATGAAATTCCATGGAAGACCTAGAAACTTGGAAGCCTTGGAAAGTCGTCGAATTGCTTGCTACTGGGGTAAAGAAGAGCTATCATGTGGGAGGAACTTCCATTCACAGTGCTTGCAAACTTGGAAGCAAATGGCATCTGCAAATGGAATCTCAGGTAACGATTTCCCTCACGAGCCAATCCAAACTAGGATATGCGAAGTACAATATGAGAAACGACGGAAGGGCAAAAGAACCGTGATGAGTATGTACAAAGCCAATATCGCTGCACTTGCTGGTATAGCATATAAGATGATCAGAAGGAATATCACAACCAACGGAAACTTGGCCGTCAAATGAACAAAGAAAAGCAGTGATTTCTTAAGGGAAGCATGTAGTCTCTCCAGACTGAGGTAATTACTGAGATGGGTATGCTCGTTTGATCTTGATGGCTCAGAAGGGCAAATATGGCGTCCCCTCCTAAGATTACTACCGCTGCTTATTTGACTGGCCATCAACGTATTGCCATTTACAGACCAGGAAGGATGATGATCTTCAGAGTGGGTGAATGGGTCTTGAGTCTATCACCATTCATGCTCTCGACCATCCAGAGAAGGAAGTAGTTCTTGTGGGGGAATCTAAGGTTTCCCCTGTAAACCAAACGGAAGGATAAGAGATTGCACCACGGGCAGGATATGAAGAGCGGGAGCTGGATCGGTAAAGTGGGGAACTTCACAACTGCCCATTGCAATCCCAAAATACAATTTTTACAAAGGGTATGGCCACACCATAAAACATAGGGCACATTTCAACAAGGTTGAAGGATTCACAGCATATCGGGCATTCTAATCCCTCCTCTCCACCAACCACAGAAGATACCTCGTCATCCGAACATTCAGAAGCAGCTTGCACCGGCTTCTGAGCATCCCTTTTCAATCCGATGCTTCCAGCTATGCAACTGGATGCAACATTCCACATTTTGACAATGCGGTTGTGTGACTAAACGCACATCACCACATGATAAGTTCGACAAAGCCGTATCTCACGCATTGAAGACTTAACCAGACCGACCTCAAGCTGTTGCAAATACACCAACATCCAACCGCAACCAGATACACATCAACCTTTCCACTGCAAAGTAAATTTGTTCAATTTTAAACTAAGCGAGATTCGACATAATACAATATGAGCAGAAATAAGAAAACAAATGAAAAACAAACACTTTCTTCGGAAGAGGTTCGCTATCATATTGCAAGTAAGAAGATCAATTTCTACGGATTACCATTCAAAAATAACGATTATAATAATATTAACAATAATTTTAGACACATTTCATAGGTTCCTCGATTCCTTAATTTCACAGAAAATAGATAAAACCACGTCCATAAAAACCTAGAAAAGACTGTAAAACCAAAGAATCCAATTAACAATAAGATGATTAGCAAGAAATTCGAAATTCACAGACAAGAAATCGGGCAAAGTTACGGAATAATCCGGATACTGACCTAAAATACGAGGAAATGGAGCCAATTTCTTGAGGCAAAACGAAGGAAGGAAAGTAAAATAACAGAAAAATCGGAAAGGGAGACTGAAAATCAAAGAAACAACAATGGCGAAATGAGAATCAGAATGAGAAGACGGATCTTACAGAGGATTGGGATTCAGATCGAAGAGAAATCAGGTCTGAAAATTGAAAGAAAGTCTCTGTTTCTCCCTTTTCTCTCTAGCGAGCGCGCGTGGCGAGACCGGGACAGCTTATAGAAGCTCTGGAGAGTCTCCGAAGAAGAACCCTCGAAACAGAATCGTTCTCCTTCTTTCCCTTTTTTTTTTTTTTTTTTTTTTTTTTTTCGGATTTGATTTGTTTTTTGTTTTTTGTTTTTTTTTTTTGAAGGTGTTTTAGAGAAGAAAACAAAACAACAAGGAAAATGACGTAAACGGTTTGGGCGGCCACTGTCTCATGCACGTTGGAGACAAGTGGCTTATACTCAGTTATTTACATATGTGACAAAAAAAAATGTAGAAAATAGATTATACTGTTATGAAACTTACCAAATAAACGAATGAGATGATTATAAATTAATCCGTAATAATTATACACATGATTTTATAATAAGATGATGTAAAGTTTGATTTCCTTTACTTCAAGTTAAAAAAAAAAAAAAAAAAAAAACAACAACAACAACAAACGAACGAACGAATGGGAACAAACGGGGTGATTGTTTGTATACTGTTTCATTATCCATCATTAATTTTTGTCTCTCTCTTATAAGAATCGTGGCCCTCTTAATTTGAATGTAAAGGAAAAAAATATCATGAATTATTTCACCTTTCGTTTAAAGAAACCATCCGGATTGTAACATTTTAATGAAAATATTTAAATAAAAATATTTAAACAAGAAAATTTAAATTGTCATCTCGACTGATAATATCTAAAATAATACATTTGAATAAAAACATTTAAATTTACATTTAAATGTTAAAATAAACATCTAAATACTCCATTTTTAATGTGTAACGGTCCGAACACGTATATGGCTGGACGGTTCAAATGGAGTAACCCAAATTAAAGTAAGTGGTTATCCTAAATAGCTGACTCTATTACAGGGTATAGAGTTTGAATCTCACAACCTCAATTCAAATGTAATAACTAATAACATAAATTTTTAAAATAAGTAAAATATTAATGCACAATTATTATTTTATCTAAGTGTAAATATCTTTTTTACCTAATTATAAATACGCTTTTAATAAATTGATAAACAGTTATTTAATAATAAATATGCTATATTTATTTTAATAATGTTTTAACCATATTTTTTTTAAATCAATAACTATAATTAAACGGATAAATCTGCCCGAATTGCTGATGTTATTAATAATGGGACAACCTGAATGTCCGAAACTAACTCAAAATAATGAATGAAAAAAAAAAAAAAAAAACAGTTAAAAGTGAGCAACTGTATATTTTTTCAACGAGAAATAACGACTACATAAATCCCTAAGTTAAGTAATCATCTGAAAAGACAGATAATCTCGACATAATCTTTTACTTTTCGTAGATAATGTTATTTACATATTTCTCCCTCCATGCAATTCTCACTCCAAAAAAAGGCCCTCTCATACAAAATGACTCAATTGGACTGTACTTCCTATAACCGCATCATGGGCCCCAATTTGTTGGGTCCACAGATCTTGACAGAAAGACCCAAGCCATTTGGACCCAGCCCATTTGCACCTTTGAACAATAATTTTTAAGGGTTACATGGAAGAACGCCATACATCTTTTGTATATGTGTATATATATATTGAACTTGGGGATGAAAGATTTGAACTCTGTATCTTTAAGTAAAGTCATGTATAGTATTATTGTTAGACTATATCCGCAGTTACAATATCTTCTTATATTTATACTCACCATAACATTAAAGTTGATAATTTTATCGTTTCATGGCATTAAAATCATCAACTTTAATATTAAAATAGGTAAAATTATTAATAGGTACTAAAACATGACTATCCACTTAATTTTCTCAATTTTTTAAAACCAAATTGTTTTCTCAAGAACCTCACTAAACTAACAAAGCTACCTAGTTGTTATAACAAATATTTTCCTACAAATATCTTTCAAGATGAGGATAAATAAAACACTATATGGGATATATTCTGAATAAGTTGATAATTTCAGTTTTCAAAGTAATGTTATTATGAGTCATGTTGTATTAAATGTTCATAATTATTGTCAATAATTTTTTTTCCCCATCACAATCTTAACTAATTAGTATGTAATTGGACATAAATTCTCAAAACATGCCTCTTCCACCCCAATTCCGTGTCCTAGCATCATGGTCCCCTTTCCAATCATAAATGAGGAACTTGAAGAACTAAGAAAATGGACAACAATGAAAATAATCCTCTTTTTTTTTTCTTTTTCAAAGAATACTTGACAAGTATAAAATAATATTTATGCTCCGTTTGGCTCATAAGTTTAAACTCAAATTTTTCATCTCAGTTTTTATCTTTTTCTAAAAGTCAACAAAAATTATAACTAGTTTTTAAAAAGTCAACCAACTCAAACTTAAAAATTTCAACTCAAACTGTTTTACCAAACACTCCCTAATTTATATCAGTTAGATTTATATCATATTTTGGGAGTTTTGCACTGTTTTTTCACTCTAGTTTGGTTGGTAGAGGAAAAAAAAAATCCAAAAAGAAAAAAGATGTCATCTTGTACTTTTTATTTCTTTATTTTATTTATTTTTTTTTTTACACTAATTATCAAAATCATTCATGCACCATTGTGTTTCTAGAACCCCAGCCACATAATTTGATTTTCATTTTATGCAATAAAAACAAAAATAGGTACTAACAAAGGGACAACTCTTTAAAAAATTTAAAAATAAAAAATAATAAAAAAAGCAACACACTCAGCAAGTTCAGATTTCAGTGCACCAAACATTTATAGAGGGCCATGTTGTAATGTTCCGGAACGGTCCCCTCCTGAGTCCTAATTACCTTATTAGAAAAAAAAATTATAAAGTATTTTTCTTCTGAACAACATATATTAGGGAGTGTTTGGTTACCATTCAACTCAAACTTTTTTTTATTTTTTCTTAAAAATTTTTATCTTTTTTAAAATTTTTTATTTTTCTGAAATTCAAAAAAAAAAACTTTTAGAAAAACAAAAATACTTTACCAAACGGCCAATAGGTTGTCAAGTCAATTTTATTTCAAATCCACCAAAAGACAGAGAAAAAAAAATATTAAACGTTTCAGATTTTTCTAGATATTTTCCCCCTTAATGTTAGGTGCAAATGCAATTAGTAAAATCCATTTTATTATGAGCTATTCTAATTTCTAAATTTTAAACCCCAAAACTAAAATAAAATAAAATAAAATAAATTAAGGTACTACATTTAAAAAAAAAAAAAAAAACTGAATTTGTCTGGATCCGATAATTGAACTAGGCATTTGCCCACATGGTGTGGGGCATTTTTGGTACGTTACAACATTAATTAATTTGCATGGGTCACTTCGTAATGTCTCTGTAATTTTGTGGCGGAATGGGGCTCTTTGGCCACGTTGAATGGTTGAGATTTGGCCACACTACTTTCTCCACAACCACTTGTATACGTGTTTATATATATATAAATATATATATATATATATTCCGCTGAATTAATATTGATTGAACTTCTTAGCCAAAAACCAAAAGTTCCAACCTGCATATGGTCGGGCATGGTTCTGCTCTCGTCATGATGATGTTTTGTTTTAAGCTTCAATTTTGTTCCTCTAAGATTTGAGTTATAAAGATTGCTTTTGGTACTCTATATATGGAACCCTAGGCTGATAAATGTTGACAATTAACTAATACTATTAGAATCATTCTCAGTATCTCAACTATATAACAGCTATGGACTAGGATCATTTTTCAATAGATTTCTTTAAAAATACTATTGACGACGAGTTTCAAGTCACTTTTGATATATATATATATATATATATATATTTCTTTTGGGGAAAAAATAGCGCATTGCTATGTAATCATGGAAATATCTATATATATATTTATTTATTATTGTAAATATTCATCGAAAAATATTGTTGATCAGTGCATAGGATGGTCATGTCACAGAAAAAAAAAAATCAAAAATAGGACAACGAACAAATATCGAAATTAAACCAATACAAAATTTGCTAGTAACAAAATATATATATATATATATGAACAAGAGAATGAAACTAGAAATAGTCGATAAACACCGAGATCCGTGTATCATACGGTTTTTTTAAAACAGATTCACTTCTTCACTGTCAGTGCTCGAGGATCAATCAGCGTTTGCTTCCAAGATACAACGGTTTACAAGTGGTAACGTTGCTCCACGTTACAGCCTCTGACAAACTTGAAAAAAAATACCCAAACTCTATCACACCGAAACACCTAGACTTGGACCAACGGAGGAAAGAAATGCTCTATTTTTCTTGTTCTTTGACAATGCAAGAGGGCTGCCTTTAATAGGCAGTTAGAAACAATGGCACCCGTCCAAAACGATTTGGCCATTAATTCCAAAATTAAACAAGGTTTAATTCCTTGTCTAGCCAAACGTTTTGCTATTGAAATTCCAAAACCGAATGCTTTAATTAGTTCACGTTTCGAAACTCAACCATTATGTTTCATTTGCTGCTCTTAAACCAAAGAAATTGCAACATTAATGTTGGAAAAATATTTTTAAAAAATTGAACAAAACAAGAGGTAAGCAAACATACGTTTTACATTTATTCCTTTTATATTTTTTAAATTTCAAATTTCAAAGATTACATATTAAAAAGTCAATTTCTCATTTACTCATTTATTATTTTGACTATTTAAATATATCATTCAAAACACCTCACAAAAGAAGAGTACGTGTTCATATTGATTCATCATAAATATTAATCCGACTCAAAATTAAACTTAATTAAAAAATGATAACCAATCAGAATTTTCGAGTCATTTTTTCAAAAGGTCTAACTTTGCTTAAAATTTCACTCTCGATCATGAAAGTAGTACGTTGTAACAATGTACGGAAAGTAGGACATTGTACGGTGCACATTTTTCGAAAAGGTCGACATCCACTAAACTCTAAAGGCCCTACGTGAGTAAGACTCTCTCGTCTCCTTCTCTTTTCACACCAAAAACTACGGATTAACTAGTGGGACCAGATGTAACATTTTCATGCTTACAATATGACAAAATGAGCTCTCTCTTTTTTTTGTTCTTTTTTTTTTTTTGTGTACCTTTTTTTAAATTTCGATATGTGATGTAGAAAATTAAATATCTCCATCTAGTCACTTAATTACGGACGCTTGAAAACACTCCAAAACTTTTTTTTTTTCCCTTTTCCTTTTTCTTTCTGGTGCTATATCAATTCTCAAGAGGTAACTGTACAAAGAGCGTTTAGTCATTGCCGCAGATGAGTACTCTTTTGTATGTTTTCTCGTTTGCTTGGTTGGCAATGACAATCATATACGTATAAGAATTGATATATATATATATATGTATATGTATAAATATACATAATAGACATATCTTTTCAGTTGGCTAAAGAATTATACGTGGCATATACTTTCAAATATATGTAAAAGATATGCAAGAATCTATGAAGACATCCATCACACCATTATTAATGGTGGTCTATGGTCCCAATCCCAACTGGCTTTCTATATGTTAATTCTATCAGCCACTTAGTGTAAACCAAAAAAATATATGACATTGCAACTTAATCTATTAGACCTTTTTTGCCCCCTCGTACCTCTTAAACTTCCCATATAGCTATAGTTATAATTTGCGCCATAAATTTTTAAGTTTTTGCAATTTATATCATGAACTTACGAATATGCTGCAATATACCCTTTATTGATAATTAACATTGCTATCAGTGAATCACGTGTAGCTTGTTATTGATTTGAAAGTTTAAGGTACAATTTGTAAAAATTAAAAATTAAATATGTAAATTGTAACTTTGTGATAAGTTAAGAGACACAAATGAAATTTAGTCTATTTTATCTATACTTTTGCCACTTTTTATTGATTAATATTTGTAAGGCCAAATTGTTTCGATCACTGATACAAACTTGTTTGGCATGCATCACGCTTTGCCTTGAATCAATAATATCGATATGCAACAAAGTTACTCCAAAATTGATTCTCTGGCCTCCTTGTTTTCTTCTTTTTTGAAGGAGTCCTTTTTCTTTTCTTTTCTTTTCTTTTTTCCGGGAGTACTTCTTTATTTGGAGAATATCGAAGGAAAAAAAAAAGGTTATAATATTGATCACTTTTCCGGCTCATTACCTAGAATATATATATATTAATTATATTTCACGAGAGAGATCGACTACGACGGCCAAGGAAGTGGAGTTTCAATGGACTTATACATAAACCCCACCAAGTTATAATTTCTAGGAAATTACTGACCGAAAAAAACTTGAAACACTTATAAATCATTTAAAATCATCACTTTTCATCGAAGTGAAACTCACAAGGAACTAATTAATTCCATATTATATATTTATGCATGTACTACTTTCTTTCCATCATTGCTTGCGCCGAACATAAAATAATATACGTTGCCACGCTTTGGAGTCCGTGAATATATCAAATATATATATAGACATTGCGTATATAAATATAGGATGGGGCTCGCAAAGAACTAATTAATTAATTAATTAGTCCCATATTATATATTTATACATGTACTACTTTCTTTCTATCATTGCTTGAGCAGAACATAGAATAATATACGTTGCTACGCTTTGTAGTCCGTGAAGATATCATATATATATATATATATATATATTGTGTATATAAATATAGGACACAGTCTGTTGAATGCTCTAATCAGAAGCAATTAGTTGTGTCAAAATCTTAATCATAATCAGCATCATAGTTTTAAAAGTGTAACGCACTCAGCAAGAATCATCAAGTTAATTATATGTATATTCAAAGAGACATATATATATATATATATATATATCTGGAGTAAAGAGACATGGTCGAATTGAGAGAATATTGAAGCAGTACTCTTTGCAATCGGGAAGATTATTGTTTCCTTTTAATTAATGACTATATATAAACATGACAAAAGACGTTATTTTCGACACATGGACCCACCGGGTCTTATTTCTTTGGTGAATTTAATTTGGTCCATCACCTGAGTTAGCTAGTGATATTAATTTTTGTTTGTTTATGTATAATTAATAACTTTTTTTTTTTGTACTATTGTTCTTGCAATCATAAACAAAATGTTTGGCACGATAAGCTTTAGGAACCTTCCGCTACTATATGGCAAAAAAGCTTGGATATATATATGTCTATATGTACATGTGAATGTGTATATCTTGAAAAGAATGGCCACGACGTTTACGATAAAGAAAAAAGCGCTTTTAATGTTGTGTCTTCACATTCACGTTTTCAAACGAAATATTGAAACAAAAGTGTCCGGAAAATATTGAAAAATCGACTCCCCAGTGGGAGGAGCTATATTTTTCAAACCTATAGATAAGATTATATAGATAATAAATCATATTGGCAACTACTCTGAGTCATAGATTCGAGGGACTTTATATATATATATATATATATATATATATATATGAGTGAGAATTCTAAATTACCGATATGAAAAGTAAAGATTAATTACGCTTTGAATCAGATCTGTAAAAAAATTGTACCGGTTTTATTTGTCCTTTTTTTTTTCAGTTGTCTAACCAATTTATCGGTTGGGAATTCCTTCGAGAAGAAAAGTCACTTTATAAAATATTGAGAAGAATAATTTGTTTTCTTTAGGGGAAAGAGAAATCTAATTTGGTAGAATTGTTAGGGGGTGTTTGGTGAATGAGTTGAGTTTGAAAATTTTAAATTTCAATAGTAATTTTTGTTGACTTTTTAGAAAAGATAAAAAACTTTTTTAAAAAAAAAAAAAAAAATACAGTTTAACTCAATTAAAGCAATTAGCAATCAAATACAATTAGCTTGAGTTAAACTTGGCACCCAAAGACCCCTTGAGTTTTTGGTTACAATTAGCAATCATTAATTAATAGAAAGCAATTAAAGCAACACAACTTTTATTTGTATAAATATTATTAATATTGTGATTAGAATTGGTTCAATTACATAATGATGGAGCCTATGCTTTTGCTTTAAATAAAAATAAAAACATTTTCAGAATTTTGAATTTTTAGAGCTCCTAACTGTCAATAAGGCACTCAACTTTCACTCGCTGAGCTGGCTCAATGAAATTTGTGGTGTTCAAATTACAAATTATAAGTAAGATATATAAATTTAAACCATGCATCCACATAGCTTTGTATAGCAAAAATAATATTTTAATTTATATTTTTTTTTCTTTTTTCTTTTCTTTCATGGTTCCATATAAATGGATCGCTCACGTTCGCAACGTTGTCTTTTTTTTATTTTTATGGCTTTAATGACCACAGCAGTTGGAAACTTGCAATCGCCCAGATGATCATGATGTCTAACTTGTCACAAACATTGGGATGCATGTGTGATAATACTATAATATATATATATCTATATATATGTATTGGCTAAATATTAAATAGTACTATTATATAGGAAATATCTTGTATTTGATAGACAAATACAGTTATAATTTTTGTTTAAGGGCTTGTTTGGTTCGTCATTTCATTTCAACTCAAACTGTACTTTTTTTTGACTTTTTCCCAAAAATTTTTTGTCTTTTTCCTAAAAAGTTTTTTGTCTTTTCTGAAAATTCAAAAAAATTTACTATTACAACTAAAATATTTCAACTCAAACTAACGAACCAAACGGATCCTAAAAATTCATGACAATTAGTTGATTTATTTAGAATAAAGAAAACTAGATATTGCACGACTAGACAATATATGCTATTTGAATTGGATATTGGATACTAGGAATAGGGCTTTCTATCGGACCCATCATTTGCGCGGGATTCATTACGCTGCAGGAAATCTTTTAATAACTAAGATTCCTATTTCTCAATGATATCCCACGATCAAGACAATTGGCTGAATCCCGTGAAACCGTTTCATAGAAGCTCATTGATATCCTCTTTTTATAAAGCAAATCGACTTCGATTCTTGAATAATCCACATCACTTCTGCTTCTATTGTAACAAAGGATTCCCTTTTTATGTGGAAAAGGGCCGTATCAATAATTATGATTTTACGTATGGACAATTCCTCAATATCTTGTTCATTCGCAATAAAATATTTTCTTTGCGCAGCCTTAAAAAAAATATACTCTTTTGGAGAGAGATGCTATTTCACCAATTGAGTTACAAGTGTCTAACATATTCATACCTAACGATTTTTCACAAAATGGTGACGAAAGATAATATCACTAAAACCACCCAAGTGTTATAATATCTCATAAAAAGTTATAAATATCATCTCATCTAGATGTCAGGTATAAGCTCATCTATATATATATATATATATATATGACTTACGCGTGAGAATAACCAGTTACGTCTTTTCCTTTATAATTAGCTTTATCATATAGTTTACTGTTTCTTGTTTTGATTCCCAAGGAAAGCGATTTTCACTTTCTCGTAGGGATTTTCCCTCTTATCAACATGATATGGCTATCTTCCAAGTTGTATGATGTGTGTGCATGCATTAGAACACTTGTATCGGAAAAAGGTTTAAAAAAAGAAAAGAAAAGATATTCTGGGGTGATCATAATTAATTCAATCTAATAATAATGTCATATCTAGATGAATCAAAAGGAAGAAAACAAAACTCCATTTTCCTCTGAATAATTGAGTGCCTTGCACGACTTCATGTATTCCCCAAATAGCCGACAGTGTAATTGTTATTCTCACCTAATTAGAATATCAGATTTAATACGCGAAAAGAGTTAGGTGTTGAATTAAAAAAAAAAAAAAAAAAAAAAAAGAAAAAAAAAAACAGCTACCATTTACAACACTCTGTTGGGGGGAAAATTTAAGGACTGAGAGTGTGCTCGCAAACTGCAGCTCAAAGAGACTAAAAGGATTTTCCAATATTTTATGTAACTAACCTAAGGGTCCGTTTGGTTAATAAGTTTGAGTTGAAAATTTTTGTTGATTTTCAGAAAAGGCAAAAACTTTTTCAGAAAAAGACAAAAACTTTGTGGGGAAAAGACAAAAACTGAGATGAAAAAAATACAGTTTGAGATGAAATACCAAACGATACCTAAGTGATGAATGTATCTATTGCATTTGAATGTTTACATTCAAATGTAGAAATTGAGTTGTATATTTGAATAAAATGTGTATTTGAATAGTTTTTATTCAAAGTAACATTTTAATAATATAAAGGTAAAAAAAAAAAAAAAAAAGAGTGTCATTCGGATTTCTAAAATGTGAAAATTTAAATTTGAATCTGAATCTTGAATTGTAATACAATAGTGAACCATTCAAATAGTTTCACTTCAGTATAACCTAATCAAATGCATATTATAGTTATGGTATGCTTACTTACACCTAACTTAAGTGAGCATAAATCGGAATGGGCTGCATTCAGAACTAGGATTTAGAGTCAGAATATACTGTTTACTTGGGTTCCAGGAATCAAAGTCAGAATCACCATCAATCTCATTCATGCGTTTACTTAAAACAGGGATCGGAGTTAGTTGCTGTAACTTTATTTGTATATCCCTTTATTTATTGTATTTTCAAAAATTAAAACAATGATTAATTTATTTATTTATTATCTTACTATTAATCAAAAGTAAAAAATTAAAAAGAGTAAAAAAAAAAAAATAATTAAAATAAGTATAGTATAAAAAATATAAAAATAGAAACATAATAATATATTATTATAAAACAAAAGGTTCTTTATTTACTCTAATAACGTTAATAGTAATTAAGATAGTTATATAATATTAAGTTAATAAAAATATATTATATTTAGTTAATAAAAATAATTTATATAGGTTGTTATTATTTTTTAATACAATTTTTTACAAATGAACTAAAGATAAAATGGTAATTTAATGTTAATAGTATGCATGTGAGTCACAATCTGAAGGGGGCCATGGGATTGCCAATCTCATTCTTCAATTCCAAATTGATGTGGGACCCATCATTCTCACTCTCATTCCAAAAAAAAAAAAAAAGAACAAATAAATAAGTAATTGACTCCCATTCTTCACTCTCATTACCTATTCCTGATAAGTAAGTATGTCATTAATTATACAATAATAGATATATGAATATCTCATTCAAATTGGCCATGATTTACTTACATGAAGTTTGTTTAGAAATAGCCTAAATAAAACACCGATTAATGTCCTATCCTCTTCGTAGATCGAGGGAGAAGAGTGTGATATATGATGAATGAGCAAGTCTTTTTAATTATTTTTTATTTTTTTATGTGGAGACCTTTTTTTTTTTCCACTCTGAAAAGGGTTTTTCTCGTAAATTTATTCCGCATCCCCTTGTTTATAGCAGAAATCTAACGGTCCATTAATGGAACGAAAAAGACAATATTAGAGGGATTTAGATTCCCCCACGTGAACCTTAAAATGAGGCTTTAGACTATTGAACCTTAAAAGTAGCCCTCTAAAAGAAAAATAAGGGAAGATCATTTTAATAGTGATTATGGGAGAAAAACCAACAATATTAGTTTTTTTTTTTTTTGTCCTTTTTATGGAGCAAAATTGTAGATTATTTTTCCCCTCTGATTTTTCTTCTTCCTTGTAGACGACAAATAGAATGTATGCCAGACAAACAGCAACTATATTGATTGCTTGGAAAAGAAATTATCAAACATCAGATTGCAGGTCGATATCTTTGAAATTCGCTCTTCGATATTTGAAATCTGTTGTATCACGGGGAAAATAATTAATTTGCTTGTGAAATTTTGACTCATCTGAAAAAATAAAGACCACTAATTAAAATAAAAATACATTCTAAATTTAAGACTTTTAAATAATTGATTTTTTTTTATTAAGTGAAGTAATCTAATATTTTTATATATTTATTATTATTTTTATAATTATTATTATTTTATGATAAGAGATGCAAAAAAAAAATTTTTTTTTTTACCCATATGTACACATTAAATTATATACGAAAGTAATGTTGTAGATTCTCTTAAAAGTCAAATAAAAATATGGATCAATTAGTGGCAGATTATTTGTACACCAATGTTACCCTCTTTTGTATGATTTTGTGACCAATATTGGAATCGGATTTCCTTTTACTAAAATATATCATATACGTTATGTACCAGAATATACATTAAAGTAATGTTATGGTTTCTCTTGAGAAATAAATAAATACCGATATCTATGTATGTATATCATATAAGAAATTTCACTTAGTGAAAGTTCATTTATACAGCATTATGTTACCCTTTTTTTTTTTTTTTAACGTTTTTATGGCCGATCTGTTGGTGTTATATAGATATATATATATATATATATATCTGTGTGTAATCAATGCCGATGTTGGAACGGTAGCGTTCACCTTCTAATTAGGCAAGTTCTAGTAGTTGTCTTATATTCTTATTTTTCTGATGTACATCTCATTTAAGTAGCCTTCCAAAATTGGACTATAGTAAATATTCATTCAGTAAAACAGGGTGAATTTCCATTTGAAAAAAAAAAAAAAAAACACACACACACACACACTCTCTCTGTCTCTCTGTCTCTCCTCTCTCTCTCTCTGTCCCTGACAGTTCAACTCTTTGTCAACTGTGATGTACCTCATTGTCTGTAATATTTTACTCTCTTCCATGACAAAATCACAAAAATGTTTACCTTTTTTTTTTTTTTAGGGGGGGAATTATTGTCTTCGATACACGTGTTTCCGAGGGGGTAAAAAAAAGAATTATTAACTACAACACAAATTGAAAAGACAACTCTTAAGGGAAAAAAAAAAAAAAAAGTAGAAGACGAAAATAAATGTAAGGGTTAGTTTGGACACAAATTTAATTTAAATTAAGTTGTATTTTTTTAATATGATTTTTGTCTTTTTCTAAAAAAGTTTTTTATCTTTTCTGAAAAATTACTATTGAAACTTAAAAATCGTAAGCTAAACTCATTCACCAAACACCCCTGAAAGTGGAAAAAGAAAAATAAAAACAATGGGCCAAGAGAGACTATCAATTTGAACCAGCGGACAACAATGGCGCCAGAAAATGGTTTCAACAGGGACACTAGGAAAAATAGAGATAATTAAAAAAAAAAAAATAAAGACGCAGTAATATTTTTTTTGCTTTGTTTGGTAACAAAGTTTAACTCCAACTAAATTGTACTTTTTCATCTCAATTTTTGTCTTTTTCTGAAAAGTCAACAAAATTTATAACTATTTTTTAAAAAATCAACTCAACTCAACTCAAGCTTAAAAATTTCATCTCAACTCAAACTAAACTCATTCACCAAACGGGAATGACCCGGTTTGATTTGGTATATCAAATTTGGGAGTTTGGAATACTGGATCGGATCATGCACACCTTTATATATCCGTGAATTTTGTGTATTCTTTGTTTCTGTGTGTTCATAAAAAAAAGATTCAGATTATAGTTTTACATGTATTTTTTGGAATAATTAATGCATACTTTGTAAAGAACCATCAGTTATGTCTGACAAACAACTGTAGCTTCCAACTTCTAATTAGGAAAGTTAAAGTACAGTTGACTTCTTTTCTGATGTATCTCATTTAAGTAGCGGACTTACAGAAATGTTATAAATTATTCATTCAGTAAAACCGGCCGTATTTCGTTAAAAAAAAAAAAAAAAAAAAAAGCACTCATTCATGAAAAAATCACCCGAAGAATCGTGGTCCTCGCTATAAATATATAGTTGAATACCAGAGATATCAAAATGACATATTTAAATCACTCAATCCCAAGTTTTTTTTTTTTTTTTTGTGTGTAATTATCAGTTTTCATTGGAGTATCAGTCTGTATTTGGTTCATCAATTAAAAATGAAAATTTTAAATTAGAATTAATTAATTTTTAAAAATTAATTATAATTTTTATTAATTTTTTAAATAAAAATAAAAATTGAAATGAAAAAAATATAATTTAATTAAAATAGAGTTGAAATGCCAAATCAAATATATACTTTCTTAACCTTTATTCTGCTTTCTTCTTTTCACGGCCATAAATTCATTGCATGTCCATAAATGTACTTGATAATTATTATACGTTATTCACAAATTTAGGGGTGGTAATACGGGTCGCGATATAACGACACGATTCGAAAACGATACGAATTTCGTGGGTTCGGGTTAAGAAAAATAGGGGTTGGGTCAATATTGGGTCACCCGAAATTGACACGGAAAAGAACGGGTCGTGTTCGGGTTGAATCTGTAGAACCCGAACACGACACGTTTTTTTTCGTGTCAATTTCGGGTCAATGTTTGTGTCAATTTCGTGTCAGTTTTGTGTCAATTTCGTGTCAATTTTCAATTTCGGGTCAATTTTGGGTTGATTTCGGGTCGCGGGTTGATTTTGTGTCGCGGGTTGAATTTCATGTCACGTGTCAATTTCGGGTTGTTCGTATTGCGTGTCAATTTCGTGTCGCGGATCAAGTTCGGTTCGTATCGTGTCAATCCGTTACGGGTTCGTGTCATGTTCGTATCACGATTTCGAGTCGTTTTTGGGTTACGGGTCGTGTTCGGGTCTGAAGAAAAAAATTTCGACACGGCTCTAATACGACACGAACCCGACACGTGACACGAATTGCCACCCCCTATTCACAATGTAAGTGCTAACTTGTAGCCTACTCGAACTTGCTCTCTCTCTCTCTCTATATTTATATATATATATATATATATTGGCAATTATTTGCAACCTATTTCTTCGTGTTCCAAGGAATCTTCGAAGCTTAATAGCATCTACAACGAATGGTCCATAACTAGATAGTTACGTGGATCAAGAATCGTTACTCTCCTTGGTTTTTTTTTTTTTTTTTAAGCTAAGAAAGATATGCTTGTGTGGTAGTATATGTATGTTTCTATATATATATATATATATATATTCCCACTTATATAGCGACACTTATGTCTTCTATCTTCCTTATTTTATATATTGTTAGTTAGTGTTCTCTCACCTTTGTATACGGCTGTGTTTTTATCGATATTGAAATTTCACATGAATTGAAATATGATTTTAGTTCTGTTTGCTAGTACTTGGCTTTTACAAAATTCATCACACATGGAATAAAGGGCCGATTGCAATCATTTAATAAAATAACGTAGAACCCTACCATCTCTTTATGAAACATTAACGGGAGAAAAAATATTTTTATTTGTCAGTCACGTGACTACCGGCCCTCCTGAAAAATATGAGATACCTAAAAAAAGGAAATTATCTCCAAATATTACGGGGGTGTTTGGCTCCCCATTTCAAACCACTCATCTTAAACTTTTTTTTGTCTTTTTTCCAAAAAGTTTTTGTCTTTTTCCCAAAAAGTTTTTTGCCTTTTCTGAAAATTCAAAAAAATTTACTATTGAAACTTAAAAATCTCAACTCAAACTACTCCACCAAACACCCTCTACATGACTTGGTCCCATGCATATAGCAAGAAAACGCCAAGAAACATAAATTTATTTATATGTTGTTTTATCAGTATATATAGAATATGAGAAATATCAAATGAAAATGAAAATATTATTCCGATATATTCAACTTATTTAACGACCTAATGTGCATTTATATTTGCTTATTCAGTCTAATAGAAAAATGAATAACATCCTAATAATGTTTCTCTCGTGATTTCACTAGTTTTTAAATGGATCACAGATAAAGTGTGTGAGGACACAATTAAATCTCTTTTTAATTAGGGGAAAAAAAATTCCTTCCTTTTTAAGTGTGATATGGAGCATCTTATTTGACATTTCGCGTTTCACGAGTTTGCTTTTTTTTTTTTTTTTTTTTTTTTTGGGGGTGTGAGTGAAATCTTTTGAGCGACAATTATTGTTGCCCGTTATCATGTAATCATGTAACGACAACCATCTTTTGTCTTTATAAACCGTCGTGCATCACGTTATATACATTTTTATTTTAGGGCGATGTGGCTACAGGTAAAAAAAAATATTTTTTCACACACACACGTAAAAAATATGCTCGGTGGTCCAATTTCTTCCTTGAATGGCATCGGTTTTCATAATAATTACCAATTAGACTCAGACAGACGAAAGATACCTAAAGCTTTGTCCGTGCATGGTTCTTCGTTCGAATTTAGCTAGCTATATAATATATATATATATATATATGTTTATTTATATATATTTATATATAATCTGTGTGAGTGGCTGATATTATTATATATGGCTAAGGCCTTTTAATCCCATATAACGCATTACATATGAGAGTGGGTTAATTTCCGACCATGTCCATTTCTATGACGAAGCATGTGCAGTTAAACATGATCAAGTTCATAACGAGTATATATATACATATATGTATGTAAATATTACGAATATATATATATATATATATATATATAAGAGAAGAGTAGTTCAATTTATTGAAAATTCCGAGGTAAAGATGCTCTGCTTGGACTAGTGGCTCATCGTCTATATATAAAAGGTCCATGGATATATTTGTTCTCAAGACATTTGATAAGGAAAGAAATGAAGAGTCACATGCATGAAGAGCATAATTTTTCAAAAAGTTTCATTTGGAAATAAAAGGACTCCTTTTTGAGTTCGTTTTAATAATTAATATGTCATGTGTGCGTACATAAATAACATGTGTAGGTCCAAAAGTTTCAATTTATGTTATATTCCTCCACAATCAAGTAACTATTTTGACGAAAAGGAGAGATTGGAATAAAGCTTTCTTTCTTGGAATTTGACCCGGCCAGACATAACTTCAATTTCACGCCTCACTTTACCAAATACTCAAAGACAAAAGACAAAAAAGAAACAAAAAACCAAATTTATATATAAACTTTTTTTTTTTTAAACAGCCTCTCACCATCGCGATTGTTCACAACATAAAAGTAGAGTACAAATCCAGATACCATGTTAAAAAGGATAAGAATAAGAATAAAAATAAAATTTGAAATAAAACTTAGAAAATCATCATTTTGTTTTTCGTTTTGTTTTTTTTTTCCCAATATTCCAGATTCATAATGTATGTATACATTTATGTTTTGGGTGGTCCAAAAGATTCAACATACACACACACATACAAACCTATTCATCCACAAGCAACAAATTTGTCTGGTAAAAAAGAAAAAATCGAAATAAACATATATTAAGCCTTTTGGATTAATTTTACCGTGCTTATTTAAGTCTAAATCTCACGTCTCATTTTATTACAAAGCATAGAACTCAAATCCAATGTTCTTTAAAAACTTCATCATTTTTACTGTTAGTTCACAAAACTTAAGCGGATACAAATTGAGATACCATCTTGAAAGGATAAAAATAAAACTTAGTCATTAAATTTTCTTTTTTCGCCTTTTTTTTTTTTCTCGGAATTCCAGATTCATAGAGTTGAAAATCAAGCCAGCATTTTTGAATTGCTGTTGATTGTATTATTATATGCACAGGATACTACACTATTTGTCTGCATATTGGGATCTAACTTTCAATTTTGGTGCTGGGTCGATTTCTTAGGCTTTATTTAGGAAATTTCGGCTGAATGGGTTGGGTATGATGAGATGCATATGGGACTCGTGTCGATAAACTGTACGTCAGTATGCATCCGCCAAAGAAAAAATAAAGTAAAGAAAAAGGGAGGGAAGGTGGGTTAGGCCTGTTTTCTTATGAATTGCCACCAATATTATTGTCTCTGAGTATAGTTTTTGCCAATATTTTTGTATCGAACATATATAAGTACAAACTGTCAATTATATTGCCACTCAAATCAGACGAACAGATAAAATGAAAAGCTATATGCTAATAATTATGAAGTTACATTTATTATTTTTATTAAAGTTTCATCTATTTTAACTTTGAAAATTTGGTTTCCCATTAGAAGCATTAATGTAAGGGGGGCCAAAATTAATTAAACGTGAAGTCGTTGTTTTGCTTTTGTCTCCTGTGTATATACAGTGCCGTTTGTCTGTTTGAGTTTAAACTTGAAGTAAATATTTCTAACTATCGGTCTATTTGAATTTGAGAGTTTAAATTTATAATTTAAACAGTAAATTTAAATTTTTACGAAGAAATATTATAGAAAATGTTTCCAGAGTGGATTAAAACAAGGTGGCAATTCATGAGAGTCAACTTGTTTTTCCCTGAGGATCTTTATCTTGTATGGACCTCATACATGTTTAGTTATTAAATCCAATTAAGATCATATCAAAATTAGAACTGATGTACGTTAATTATTTTCAGTTCGTAGAGTATAAATCTTGGTAAGGAGGAATATTGAAGTTTGAGAACTCTAAACACAGGCAAGATCAATCTTGAAATAAGATATTATCAAGTTCCAAGGTTCATTAAGATTCCCACGTGATTATCACAAAAGAAAGACGCGGCAAACTCTCTGTTTATTATTATTATTATTATTATTATTCCCACGTGATTATCACAAAAGAAAGACAGGACATTTGTTTTTTTGGGAAAATGCAAGGGCACTGTATAGAAGACCATAAAGTAAAATTCATGTTCATGTAACACTCCGTTTAGAATTTAAGTTTAACTTCAACTAAATTGTATTTTTTCTTTTTAGCTTTTATCTTTTTTGAAAAGTCAATAAAAATGATAACTAATTTTTTGAAAAATCAATTAACTCTAACTTAAAAGTTTCATCACCAACCGACAAACCAAACGCAAACTAAGTTTTCCCTACACAAGAAAATAAAAACATATCCCTTTTTTTTTGTTTTTTGATTTGCAATAATGGGATTGAAAAGATATTTAAACATATATAAGGAGGGACTTCTATATGCTTCTTATTTATCACTACTTATGATGTAATTTGCATTATATTATATCAATCAGTTGATTCACATGTAATATTTTTTAATTATATCTGTCTTTCACATCAATATTTAAAAAAAAATTAGATGACAAGATTTTAAATAATAAATTAATTAGTTATTATAAGTTTTTAAGTAAAAAGTTTACATATATATCTGTATATAGGTACACGTACTTATCTTGTACAGTTACCTCACGACGTGGAGATCACAAGCAGCAAAATCCGGAATATTCTAAGGTACATTGTATATAATTTAGCTTTCGAAAAAGCCACAAAGATGGGTTAATTAGTACCTATAATTGCAGGAATATTATGCTTTTTAATGAGGTTTGAATATTTCATATTTTAATAAAATTACACTTTTCGATTTCTAATAAGCCCCCTCTCTACATTTGTGTGTGTGTGTGTGTGTGTGTGTGTGTGTGTGTGTGTATAAATACACAACCATGAGAATCTAGAACAGTTTATTTATTTATATTTGGCTGGAAGATACAAAGCAACCATCAACTTTTTTACACCTACGTACGTGCGTTAGGAATCATTGCAAGAAAACCACAACGACTCTATTTAATTATATGTCATAAAATCATAGCCACAAATTATACTAATAGAATTCATCTTCTCCCTTTCAGCGTCAACTAAAATAAGGAAGAAAAAAGAAACCCTCATGTTGCCTTTGAGAAAGTAATATACATACATGCATACATACATACATACATCTATATATATATACCCATGTTTCAAGTTTTTACCCCCGAAAGTAATCATTATTTGAAATGGTTTATCATGATGAAGTAAGGTAAAACATTAATAAAAATTATCAAGCTCATTTCAATTTAAGTTGGTATAATTCTTTCAAAATGATTCATAAATATTACGATTATTATTCGTTTATGTGTGCAGAAATATTATAGTTGTTGAGATGATTTTGTATTAATGGTTTAATTAACAAGTAGTGAACATGACCCAATATTTTAGATCGTACTCAAGCCCTTCTGGCAAGTGGCAATCATATGTATAACTATTATTTAAATATTTAAGTATATGTATATGTGTGTGTATATTATGTATATGCGTGTATCATGATGCCTTCTTTGTAAATAGTGTTATTATTGCCAGCCAAGTGGAAATTATTAACTAACCACAGAAGGAAAAAAAAAAAAAAAAAAAAGGGAGAAATTAAAAGGGGGGAAAAAGGGAAGAAGAAGAGAGTAATCCTTCAATGCGGATGGCTGGTCTATTAATCACTATGGACCAATCCAATAACTTTTAGTTGTTTTTGTTTTTGTTTTTTTTTTTTTGTTCAATAATTAAAATTTGGGAATTTCTTTTTATATAAAGATTGCTTGTCTGAATTCAATTATACATACGTAGACAAGGAGATTTAAGACCCAACATACTAGGTCCCAATTCCTCAAATGATAGAACTCTTTTCCTTCCAGAATATATACAAATTTATATAATTCCCAAGCTTTTATTTCCCCTTTCCTTCTTACTCGTTTTGCTTATTATTAATAGCCTTAATAAATTTCTGTTGAAATTAATCCATTTGGGATAATTAATGATGAGCATTAGATCATTTTGGTCACTCAATTTGAAATCTAATCCGAAAAATCACGTGTCTAGAGTATAGAAACTTGAAATTTCACAGAATTATTTGCATTAAGTGAATTCATGTCTGTCAGACTAATAAATCAAGTTGATGAAGCAGAATGAACATTCACACTCATCAAATCAAAAAAATAACGTAAAAGTAATTACGTGCCTTCTTCAAATATAGTGGGAGATGTTGAAGAGGATTCGAACATTAAAAATGACAAGTCAAAAGAGAAACTCTATAATTATATACTTGCTGAAAGAAATGGAGATTGTGGTTTCAAGATATTGGGATCAATTGGAGGAACTCAACAACATGCGAATAGATACAGTAGGTAATTCAAAAAAGAAAAGTGTCTATGATCTTCGTGTTCCAAAGGACAAGTGTTTCAAGATGTATAAATGAATCTAATTTTAGGGTCCGTTTGGTGAATGAGTTTGAGTGGGAAATTTTAAGTTTCAATAGTAATTTTTGTTGACTTTTCAGAGAAGACAAAAAACTTTTTCAGAAAAAGACAAAAACTGAGATGAAAAAGTACATTTTAGTTTGAAAGAAGATAGTAAACCAAACATTACCTTAGTTTGAATTTGTTTCTTTCTAAGAAGGTTTTTTTTTTTTTTTCTTTTGTAATTTGTCATTGCGGTTAGGTTCTAATTTTATCACCATTTTTTTCTTTTTTGTTTTTTTAACAATTTAAGTGGAACCTTTATTTCCTCCTCTATTTATGTATAGAAAAAGTGCATAACATTGAAGTCAATGATGATATAAATCTTTGAAAACTATAATATTAAACAATTATACATGTGACCATTGTGTAAAATTTTGGAATATTATATGATGGGACATATAATTTTGAAATCTTTCATTGTATTTAGTATTGGAGACTCAAGTACTAAAAAAAAAAAAAAAAGTTTAGGGGGTAATTTATCAGGAAAAAAGTTTGTGAGACTAAACTGACACAATATCCATAGTCCAAGGATTAACAATGCTAATTACTCTTCCTTTTGACGATCTGTTCAGTTCAAATCAAGGTATTTTTGTTCAATATGTGTTATTTTAGCTTTATATTTGAGGCTGATAAAGCGAAGAACAAAAAGGGGGCAAAAAAAAAAAAAAAAGACAACATGGAACAGTGGAATATACTAACGTAGTGACTTTTGCCCAGTACCCACTTTTCCGATTGGCAACAATATTGTCAGTACTGACACTAGAGATAGCGATTTTGGTGAAAAAAATACAGTGAACGAATTATATTAGCAACGTTTTCAGTAAATAGTAATATGAAAAATTTAATAGCTTTTTGGAGCTTCTCATTGTTTTACATATGAACGCTTGCGTAAAGTGAAAAACAAAGTAAAAATAATAGCAAAAAAAGGGAATGTTTTAAACTAACAATCAGAATATGAGCACTTTTTTAACTCGTGGCTTTTAAAAAAAAAAACTAAGCTCGTTTGTGTTTGATTCGTCGGTTGAAAAAATTTTTTCAAAAATTAACTATAATTTTTGTTATTTTTTCATAACAAGACAAAAATTGATAAAAAATATAATTTAATTGAAATCAAATTTAAACATCAAACGAAACCTAGGCGTCGGAAAAAATAGAAGTGGTTGGAAGGGAACAAATTAAAGGAACAGGGGTGGTCCTAAAAGGGGGGTAAGGGGGGTGGAGGGCGAGAGTGCTCATTAGTCACTTCACCCGAAGAGAGCGTGGACCCCATCGCCCTCCCCCGGCTGTTCAAGTGCAAGAACAGACAACTCATTTGATCATGATCGCGGGTCATGAATCACGATCAACGAAGAGGTGATCGTGATCAGGCCCCAATGCCGGGGGCCACTGCCTAAAAGAGGGGTGACGTTTCCGTGAGAAGCTCTTCTTCTTCTTCTTCTTCTTCTACTACTTCGTCAGTATTATCGTTTCCTTCCTTCCTTCCTTCTTTCCTTCCCCAGTTTCTCACTCCTCTTCTCTATCTCTTTCTCTCTCTTACACGTGCATTTCCTGACAGACAAACCCCCCTCTCCACGTTCCCATCTCCCTGCCTAGCTAGCTATGCCATCAGTTTGTCACTAATTAACTTCCTCCCTCTACTTCTTCTTGTTGTTATTACTAACTTTTGGTCCTACCCCATTCTTATTATTGCCTCAAAAACTATTACTACTTCTTCTTATTCTTCTCTCTCTCTCTCTCTCTCTCTCTCTCCTCAGTTCCTCTCTCCCATGGTTCCTTCCCTCGCTCAACCATGCCCTCCTTCCACTCCAACCCCCTTCCCTCCTCTCTATCAAGGTCTCTACACTCTACCCAAACATACACACACACATATATACATATATAATAATAATAATAATAATAATAATAATTAAGTTGTTCATTTGACATATTTTGGCATATGATGTGAATTTGATTAGATGAAGTGGATATGGGTGTGCAGGTGGATTGGAATACAACGCAGCGGCCATAACTCGCAAAGCGACAGCGATTACAGCAACAATAACCATAACGGAAACATCGCGGTGGTGGATGACATCAGCAGCACGACGACGGGGGAATGCTACGCGTGCACGCAGGTGGGGGTGCCGGCGTTCCACTCGACCAGCTGCGACAGGGCGGGCCACCAGCCGCAGTGGGAGGCCTGCGCCGGAACTTCTCTGATCCCGATCAGCTCCCGAACCGACCTCAAGAAGGACCTCGTCGCCGCCGCCAAGAAGCTGCAGCAGCAGCAGAAGAAGCGGGAGCCGGCGGGGGCGTTCGGGAGGGTGCTGGACCCGCGGAGCAAGCGCGTGCAGCGGTGGAACCGGGCGTTCCTGCTGGCCCGGGGGATGGCGCTGGCGGTCGACCCGCTCTTCTTCTACGCGCTATCCATCGGCCGCGGCGGCACCCCCTGCCTCTACATGGACGGCGTGCTCGCCGCCGTCGTCACGGTGCTGCGCACGCTCGTCGACGCCGTCCACCTCTGCCACCTCTGGCTGCAGTTCCGCCTCGCCTACGTGTCCCGGATTCCCTCGTCGTCGGCTGCGGCAAGCTCGTGTGGGACGCGTCTGCCATCGCCTCCCACTACGTCAGGTCCTTCAAAGGCTTCTGGTTCGACGCCTTCGTCATACTTCCCGTTCCTCAGGTCAGTGCTCTTTTTTTTTTTTTTACTAACAATTTTTCAAAAAATTTTATTAGCCGAATGATTTCAATTTAAAACAATCCATTTAAAAAACTGGTCATTCTCATATTAAAATTAAAAAAAAATTATTTTTACCAATTTTAATTCTTAAGGTTGTCACTTGGCAAATATTCCTTTTTATTATTAGGCTGCATTTCTTTCTGTTACCGCATATTTTTTTTGGATCCAGTGCCCATAATTGATCTCCCGCTGTAACGTCATCAGAACAACAAAATGACTATATTACCCATGTGTTTTAACATGACACTCCCATGCAATAATTGGCGTTCAACAGTAACCCACGCCTTGTGTAGAAATCGAGATTGTAAGAAAAATGCTTGAGATTAAAGAGAAACTATTAAAAAGAATGATATATGTGTGTGTGTATATATATATATATGTATATGTCTGTGGTTAGTGGTATTTTTAACATCCGAACCTAAAACCTCTTCACCCATCTAAATTCCCGATGTCACTGGACCAAACTGTGTTAGGCTTGTGAATAACATTGGTAACTTTATGTACAGTAATCATTTTGAACTTACGTTGAATGTCGTTTTTGTCCTTGGGAGACTAGCGTTGATCAGTATTATTATTATTTTTTTAAAAAATCTTGTCCATATAACTTTACCGTTTTGTTTGTTGGGCTACCGTTTTCCTTGTGCTCTACTTTAATGTAAAATCTTTTCAAGGAACAATTGTCCAGAACAAGTAAAAGATTTACCCAAATAAAACCCCTTATACCAACCGGAATAGAAAGTCTCTTGTGTATTTTTCTGTAATTGCAAAGCCTGTTTGTCTGACATATATGTATGAGCTTTGACATCATGACGGTTGTCTCTCAATAATAATGGACATTCTGGTCTCTTTCTCAAGTAGAGTAACATAAAAATTATGCAACAATATATGACAATCAGTCTTGTGGCCAAAATGGTGATATATTACCTTCTCTCTCTCTCTATATATATATATATGTGTGTATGTATACACGCATATATGCATGTATATATATGTGTTGCATATGCGGGTCAACTGTCATAAGGCACAAAAAAATTTTCCCATTACCAATTTGGTATCAGAAACAACGGTTTACATTTTCAACAAACTGATCTTTAGACGGAGAGCAGAGAAAAATGGCTATTTTAATTGATTACAAGTCACATGATCTGTTTCATGACTACTTCAACTGGGTTTTTAAAAGTCATGTGATTCAAAACTTTTCTAGTAAGTTCTTGTTTTTTTCCTGCGCAGGTTGTGTTTTGGCTAGTATTGCCAAAGTTGATCAGAGAAGAGAAGATTAAGCTGATAATGACAATACTTCTGCTCATCTTTCTGTTCCAATACCTCCCAAAAGTCTACCACACCATTTCCCTAATGAGAAGAATGCAGAAAGTCACGGGGTACATATTTGGAACCATTTGGTGGGGTTTTGGTATCAACCTTATCGCCTACTTTATAGCCTCTCATGTAAGCCTAAACATATACGACACTCATAATTTATTGTCACGGATTTAATATAAAGTATATGTATAGTTACATATGTGTGCATATATAAATGTTTGTTTTTTGGTCTTGTACATTAGGTTGCCGGAGGATGTTGGTATGTTCTTGCTATACAGCGTGTGGCTGCATGTCTCCGGACACATTGCGACAGAAACGTGAACTGCAATTTATCATTGGCGTGCAGAGAGGAAGTCTGCTACCGGTTTATGTTACCGACTGGCGCGGTGCAGAATCCGTGCGGCGGTAACTCGACAGTGATCAGAAAGCCGCTTTGCCTTGATGTCAAGGGGACCTACAACTACGGGATTTATCAGTGGGCTCTGCCGGTCATATCTAGCAACTCAATTGCTGTCAAGATTCTATATCCCATCTTTTGGGGTTTGCTGACCCTCAGGTACGTTGTCAATGAACAATGAAGAGAAAATAGAAAATTGTAGTTTCGATTTTGAGAATTCTCTTTGAATCTCTTTTTGATCGGTGTAAACTTCTTGATCCTTCGTTAGTTTTTGTATCCTTGAGCCTAATGATGTGCGTTCACCGTGCCAACGATTTTCAGCACATTCGGCAATGATCTCGAGCCCACAAGTAATTGGCTTGAAGTGATTTTTAGCATTTGCATTGTGCTAGCTGGATTGCTGCTCTTCACACTATTGATAGGAAACATCCAGGTAAAATTTGTTTATCTTAACATTAAGCTCAACTTTTTCCTTTTCCTTAATTTAAAGAAGGACAAAAAAAAAAAAAAAGAAAATCTGATACTGAGGACTGAGTTATAATTATCACTACAAAACAGGTGTTCTTGCATACTGTCATGGCAAAGAAGAGGAAACTGCAGCTGAGATGCCGAGACATGGAGTGGTGGATGAAGCGGCGACAACTCCCGTCTCGATTGAGGCAAAGAGTCCGGCATTTCGAGCGCCAAAGATGGGCCACCGTGGGCGGAGATGACGAGATGGAAATGCTCAAGGACTTGCCAGAAGGCCTCCGAAGAGACATCAAGCGCTATCTATGCCTCGACCTCATTAAAAAGGTTACTTGTCTCGCAAGACTTAGCTTAACGATAATATCAAACACTCAGATGTTAAGATTATGTCAAGTGGTTTTTCCATAGAAATATTATCAAACTAAGTCCTCTGTTTTGCAGGTTCCTCTGTTCCACAACTTGGACGATCTCATCCTTGACAACATATGCGATCGAGTCAGGCCTTTAGTCTTCACTAAAGACGAAAAGGTACTTAAAAAAAAAAAAAACCATTATCAACTTCCGGTTTTAATCACAATCTACTACAACATATTAATTAGTACAAAACTACAGATAATCAGAGAAGGAGATCCTGTTCCAAGAATGATATTCCTAGTCCGGGGTCGGATAAGGCGTAACCAAAACCTCAGCAAAGGTATGGTGGCGACGAGCGTGATCGAGCCCGGCGGCTTCCTCGGAGACGAGCTGCTGTCGTGGTGCCTCCGCCGGCCCTTCGCCAACCGCCTGCCGGCCTCCTCCGCCACGTTCGTGTGCGTCGAGAACACTGAGGCGTTCGGCCTAAACTCGGAGGATCTCAAGTACATTACAGATCACTTCCGGTACAAGTTTGCCAACGAGAGGCTGAAGAGAACCGCGAGGTACTACTCCTCCAATTGGAGGACATGGGCGTCTGTAAATATACAGCTCGCTTGGCGTCGGTACTGGATTAGGACCAGAGGTCCCGTGATTCCTGTGCCCGAGAGTGAAAGCACTGAGCGTAGGCTCTTGCAGTATGCTGCCATGTTCATGTCAATCAAGCCTCACGACCATCTTGAATAAAAAAAATTAAAAAAAAAAAAATCAAACCGAAGATTATTATTTTTTTCCTTTTTTTGCTACCAATTAAAAATAATAACAATAACACTTTGCTGTCAAACCCCACCGCATTCTTCTTCTTACTGACCATGAAGTGTCCATAGGGACATGGACATGTTTGAGTTGGAGATTTCTTGTTCTTTTTGTTTTTTGTTTTTGTTTTTGTTTTTGTTTTTTTTTTGTTTTTGGTTTTTGTTTTTTTTTTGTAGTATTTTTAGAATTGTAATGAAGAATCGTTTATTCCATTATGTTGAGTTTGAGTTTCATGGGCAGTGTGAACTGTGAAACAAAGAAATCCCATAAGGCTGAATTGCTTCTTTTGTCGTTTTATGTTTCGTAATTCGCAACTTTACGTCGTTTAGTGCAACAACCACTGAGCCGTTCATTTCCCTGCTGACCGGTAAACGACGAGGCTTAGGTGTGTCATAGCATCTTGTCGTTAGAAGATAGTAGCGGCACAGCGGTGATCACTAATCAGCACTACAAAACTTTTAGGATTCGTTTGGTAAATAAGTTTGAGTTAAAAAAGTACAGTTTGAGTTGAAATTTTTTGTTAATTTTTCAAAAAAGACAAACTTTTTCAGAAAAAATAAAAATTGAGATGAAAAAGTACAATTTGAGTTAAATTGTCAAACGAGACCTTAGCCTCTTTATGCATGATAGTTGTCTGATGGCAGAAGTTCAAATTATAGATGAAGAGGATGTTAGAGGATGACAAGCTCTTGAACTTTTTTTCGGGACGACAGCCATGGGCTCAAGCAGAATTGAAACGGCAAAACGTGAAGGGTTTACTCACGGCTATAACAGTAGCGAATAGTCTTGTTGATTACAAGATTGACTCTTCTTCATTCGGTGTAGACAAGAAGAAGGACGGTGATGGCAAAAAGTGAAAGGACAAAAACAAGAATACATATCATGTCCCCAATGTTGTAGACTTGTTCGATCGGTTGTTGAAGGCAACGTTCTTTGCAAGGCTCAAGAGGAGGTCATGATATTGGCAAAAGGCAATTGTCGAAGGTGACAAAGCAAAGACAGTGTGTGTAACATGTTGGACTCAGATAGATCCATTGGTAGGGTGCTGGTCTAGAAGGGACAACCCATTGCCTTTGAAAGCCACAAGCTCAAGGTGTTAGCAGAGCGGTATTCGGCCCATGAGGAGGTGATTGACAAACGGTCTCACAAGGGCTTGGTACAGCAGTATGGCGAGCCTTTTGAAGTGATCAAACGGATGGGCAGAGTGGCCTATCGATTCAAAGTGCCAGAGAGGATGAAACTCCACCCAACTTTCCAAGAAATGTGGGAGACAAGGGCCGTGAGACTCAAGCACGTGGCCTATGACTCAGGTAGCCATTGGAAAAGCCCTAGACCATGATTCAGGCCAAATTCACTCAATGCATTCAGCCAAGACTGTAGAGCCCGATGAGTGGGACAAATGGCTGGTCAGAGAGCCCAACATGTGGTCTGTTCCTGTCAGTTCAAGAAGTAGCCATGTAAGTGGCCCAAGTGGCTCAATGGAGGGCTCAACACATGACCCGAGCACCGAGTTAGTGTCACCTAAGTTAGTGCCTATGTGGTTGGGACCATGCCCCACGTCCGCACGTCTGCTGGGCCACACCCCTAGGGCGTTCTCCTGGCCATGCTGGCCTGAGTTCCGCAACTCTCGCCCATCTGTCCGAGCCATGTTGGCTTGGCTGCCCAAGCCCCATGCACACTTGCCTTAGTCATTTGCGTGTGCCTAACACCTTGCTGCCATCATGCTTGTCCGTGAACTCTTCGAACAAGACTTCATCGACCAAGGCCACTCAACTTGGCCGTGCCATGCCAATGTCGAGGCATAGCACTCGCTTCGCCCACAATGGTCCCCATGTGGGCCTCATGCTCAATCACGAGGGTCTGACAAACCTGTCACAGGATCAAACCTTTTTCCTCGAGTTTTTGGCCCTATGATGGCCTAAGTCGCACACTTAGTCAGTCATTCATACACACGCTCGCACAATTTAGCGAGCAAGCCGAATACTCACACACGCTCTTGCAGTATGCTGCCATGTTCATGTCAATCAAGCTCCACGACCATCTTGAATAAAAAAATTAAAAAAAATCAAACGAAAGAATTTTTTTTTTCTTTTTTGCTACCAATTAAAAATAATAATAATAACACTTTGCTGCCAAACCCCCACCATATTCTTCTTCTTATTGACCATGAAGTGTCCATAGGGACATGGTCATGTTTGAGTTGGAGATTTCTTGTTCTTTTTGTTTTTTGTATTTTTTGGTTTTTTTAGAATTATAATAAAGAATCGTTCATTCCATTATGTTGAGTTTGAGTTTCATGGGCAGTTTGAATCAAAGAAATCCCATAAAGCTAAATTGCTTCTTTTGTCGTATTATGTATCGTAATTCGCAACTTTACGTCGTTTAGTGCAACAACCACTGAGCCGTTCATTTCCCTGCTGACCAGTAAACGACGAGGCTTAGGTGTGTCACAGCATCTTGTCGTTAGAAGATAACAGCGGCATGGCGGTGACCACTGATCAGCACTACAAAACTTTTAGCCTCGTCATGCATGATAGTTGTCTGACAGTAGAAGTTCAAATTATGGATAACTTATTTATATATTTGATATGTTGTCCAAAAAAAAAAATGTACACGTGTATTTTACATTTTTTTAGTAAAGTAAAAGCAACACGTGTGTTTACCACCTGCATAAGCATTCATCCACATTCACCTAAATAATCCCAACAAGAAAAGAAAAAAAAAAAAGAAAAAAGAAATAAATCCTCAGTTTTTCTTTAGAATATCTATGTAAATCTCCGTAAGATATTGATAAAGGTTAGGAATAATCCTATTTTAACTAAAATGGAATCTTGAATTTGCGCACTTTTATTTGTTTCAAAAGGTTTCAATCTCATTCTTAGGTTAGTTCTAATAAGATATCAATTTAAAAAGAATAGGTTTTTAGAGCATTTTCTCCTAAACATACGTTTTATTATTATTATGATTTTTTTGGTTAATTTTAATAGGACTATATGTAGGAAGGAATTTTACTTTTATATTTCTTTAAGGGAATTTTACCCCCTCTCTCTTTCCCCACTAGAAGTTTTATGTCTCGTTTGACGTTTAAACTCAAATTATATTTTTTTTATTTCAGTTTTTGTCTTTTTCTGAAAAAATTTTTGTCTTTTCTAAAAAGTCAACAAAAATTTTCAACTCAAACTCATTCACCAAACGGACCCTTACTTCTACTTGTTATACGAAACTGATCACTTATGCTGTTATAAATAGGGATCACTAGCTCTTTATTTCGTTCGTCTGAAGCTTTTTGTTTTTTTTCTTTTTATATTTATTTTATGGACTCCTATTTAATTAAAAAAAAAAAGAAAAAGAAAAAACCTTGTTTGACCTTGGATCCACATAGGTAAAGGGTCAACTACGAAGGAGTAAAGGTCGTTAAGAAAAGAAGGTGTTAAGAGAAATTGGTGCAGCGAAACAGAGCCTAAGAGGAATTCAGTTATTAGAAAGAAAGTTCCTACGCTCCCGCCAAATGCTGACTAACTGTCTTCCAAACAAAGGCGTATCTAAATAAGATTATTGACTTTCTTACCATACAATAACAATATTAACTCTTCCTATTGCCTAAGTTTCGGCCATTTTTCCTCCCCAAAATCTCCATTCTTAGAACCCGCCTTTCCATTTTCTCGCTCCCCAATCACCCCTGATTTCCTTCCCCCCCAAAACACCCTCTCTCTCTCTCCCCTACATATTTCCCATGCCAATTCCAATTTCTGGGGTTTAATTTCTTCCCCAATTTCTGCATTGGGGGATCATTCCATAATGGGAATACGCTTTTCGAAGCACAAGCCAGCTAGGAAGGTCAGTTTACAACACCATCTCATTGATTATGTCACCCAAAGCCTTTGCCTCCGCAACTTGGTATCAAGGCAGCGGAGGCGGATACTCGCAGATGGTTTCGATCTCGACATGTCTTACATAACGGAGCGAATACTAGCCATGTCGTTCCCCGCACAACGGATGCGAGCAATGTACCGCAATCCTCTTTGGCAAGTTAAGTCTGTGTTGGACACCAGACATTATGGACATTACAAGGTGCACAAGAAATGGTTTCAGCACAAATCTCGCTATGACATTGTTAACTGTTTTCGTTGCGGTGATAAATGTGACATTATGAACACTTTTGATGGTATTTTGCAGATCTATAATCTTTGTATAGAAGAGAGTTACGATCCGGTCCTTTTTTATGGCCGCGTAGAGCGATATCCTTTCGATGATAATCACGTTCCACAGCTCGAAATGATCAAGGCTTTGTGCGAAAGCGTGTACTCATGGCATTCGGCCGACCCCAAAAACATTGCCGTGTACACTGCATGGTACTCCTGGCAAACGTCTCTCACTATTTTTTTTTTTTTTGTTATAAATCATGATTATTCTCTACAGGTTTTGTTTTGTTTTTTTTTTTTTTTGTTTTTTTTTTCGTTTTTTCCCTCAAAATCTGTCTTAACCAGAAACCTGAATGTCCCATTTCAGGCAGGTAAGGGAAGAACAGGCCTAATGGTATGTGCCTACCTTGTTTACTGTGGGATGTCTGCCGAGGAAGCTCTTCAATTATACGCTCATAGACGGACCATCAATAACGAAGGAGTAAGTGAAAAATAAATAATAAAAAATAAGGAGAAAAAAAAAAATCATTGATATTAAGAAACAACAGCAAAAACAGCAAGGATTAACCCTGAATGATCCCCGAACTTACACCAAGTCTTACATTGATCCATGATATTTAAAATGTTCCAAAACTTACCCCGATCTATGTTGGTACGATAAAGTTAGCCATTCCGTTACTTCTACGTCAAATATTCAGACAATATATCACGTGTCACTCATCTGTCATTTAAACGAAGGAAAAATAGACATTTTAGTGGCCTTTAGAGGTAGGATTAACTGATTAAACAGGGATTTACTATGGTGTTTATATGTTGTTCTTGGTATATTCCATCTAGTTTTCACTCTAAATACATATATATGTTATAACGTTTGTAGGGCTTCGAGGGCATTTACAAACCACTTCAATAATCCAACTACCCACCACACACGACTCAGGTGCTGTTTTCCCTCATTTTTTCAACGTTTAGCTGACCTCGATGTGTTTATCATATATCAAAATAGATCATATCAATTTTTGGGACGTTTTAAACGTTAGGGATAAAAGTGGATTTAGCATAAAGTTCGGAGATCGTTTTTGAGATTGACAAACCATAATCCATAATTGTACATCTCTGGACATTCTTTGAGAGGAAACTCAGCTTTTGCTTCCAATATATGCCACATTCATGCTCAACAGGTTTCGATACCAAGCCAACGTCGCTACGTGGGTTATTGGTCGAATGTACTACCGTTTCGTCGATCGCCAAGTAACGGGCCTCCGCTTGTGAATTTGCCTCAACCATGTAGTAGAGAATTGCGTCGAATTCGGCTTTACGACACAGTCAACATCAATGCGGTTTACTTTGTAGTGTCGGAGTTGCAAGAGGTAGGTTAAACTTGTACTCTTCCGAGTTTTCGCTTATGGAATCTTAATTTCATCTAAAAATTTTCCTTGCCTCATCTGATTTTCTATAGTCCCCGGGTGAGATGTACCGTCCGGCGGTAGAAGTTTCTAGGAGTTGCTGCAGGCCACTGAAGAAAGGTTTCCAGAGAACCAACAGTCTTCGATATTACCTCTCTTTCTTCGCGAGTGACGAAGAAGGGAAGAAACTAGAACAAGAAAAGTCTCAAATTGTTCAAATGGATACAGAAAGTCCTGTACTATACCATAAGACCTGCCTAGACTGTCATTTCCAAAAGCCTGTACAAGTAAGTATAAATTAAGCACTGTTTCGTATATAGTTTAAGAAAATAAATAAAAAAATTTTCTTAGATATATTTCTTTTATAGAGCTCCGTTTGGAGAATCAATTTTTAACGTGACTGAACAGGTCACAGGAGATGTTCGCGTAATATTCTACCAAAAAATGAATGGAGGGCGTCTCTTCTATGCCTGCTTCAATACAGCGTTCATTAAAAACAGCGTCTTACAGGTATCATTCACCGTTCCAACGACGTTTTCGCCGTTTTCCTTTTCCCATTTCTTCAACTACTCAATAGCATTCCTCCAATTTTTTTCCATAAAGCGCCGGAATTAGGTCTTTAAACAATTCTTAAAAAAAAAAAAAAATAATAATAATTTGTGTGTGCTTTTCTTGAACTCTTTTGCAGCTGACGGTACGAGAGTTGGACAAAGTTGGGAGCAAGGAAACTCAATATGTGGCCCTGCCTTCTGCTTGGAGCTCCTATTTGGTCCTGCCAATGTAAAGCACTCGTTATCATCAAGTCCATCGTCCGATTTCGGCGACGACGATTCGAGCAATGAATGGTCATGAAATCTTTAAGAAAAGAATAATCTACTTGTCACTTTTTCTCCCCTTTCTTTTCATGTCTTTAATCTTATGGGAAAATAATCAATTTGGTCCTCTTTAACAATTCTTGATCGAAACGAATCCTTGTAATTATCGGTGTTAGATATAAATCCATACAAAGTTAACCACCCAAAGCTGCATCATAGTGCCCGAATACCGGGTTTCAGAGTTTTGTACTCTAGGACTTTAGGATCATGTTGCAGAACATTAACTTTTTTTTTTTTTTCCTGGTAAACTTCTCTTCTTGATTTTTTCTTTGGTTGGTGTTTTCTAGTTGTCTAAACTACTTTGATGAAGAAAGTTTAAAAATGGTTGGATTCTTTGAATTTCTATGTTTTTATATCATATCTTCTTGGATGGGATGAAAAAATTTGGTTTTCATGGCTACTTGGTTTCCAAACGACAGGAAAAAAGAACGACATCGGCGATTAAAAAAAAAAAAAACCTTCAAGAATCGACGTTACTTTTAACCATTATAAGGATATGAACGTAAGAAGGAGAACTAAAAAGGCATAAACGACATAAACTGAAAAAATGAGAGCGATTCTTTGCAAGAAGAAACGAAAAAACATGAAGGGCAACGAGAAGAATCACAAGATATTAAGCGATAACGGAGGAAACGACATTGACGAAAGAAAACAATTAAAGCAACAAACATAGCGGGAAAATCACAAGATTCACGGCAATCATGAAGGACAACAAATCAAATTATATAGGAAACGACATTTGACGAAAGTATAACGACATTAGTTACGGCATAAATAAACAACAATAATATCAAAAAAAAAATAATAATAATAATATAAGAAACGTCTTATCCCCCAAAAAAAAAAAAGTCTCAGAACGGAGAGATATTGGGTTTCTCTCTAGCATTTGCCTTGTTGAATCAATTTCTTGACTTTCTCTATTGATTTCTTGGACGAATCTTGCTGGTGGTGAAAATGAATATTATTCGCTACAAAGGAGGTGGCCAACCTTCCCACTATAAATGACTGATTACTTTCTTGAAATTCTCTGATGTTTTTGATCTGAGGGTTTTATTTTATTTGTTCAGTTTATAATAAGGTTTAGGTGTCTTGAAACCTATGTTATTATTATATTGTTGACAAATTAATATAATATTTTTCATTTTTTTAGATTGCAGACATGTTGATTTCTTAGGGATTAGATAATGACGAGTTTAATGCCCGTTCGGTGCACGGGAAGGAAAAAATAAATTAAAAAAATTGAGTATTATATAATAAAAATATTTTGTTAAGTTAAATATTAGAATTATAATTAGTATAAAATTTTGTAAAATTTTTTTTAATAGTGGACATGTGAAATCAAGATGATATTAATATTGATAATAATAAAAATGAAAATGAAAGCAAAAGGGGAAAAAATTTGTTATAGCTGCAAATGACAAATGATCTAATGTAGTTATAGCTGCAAAACTAAACAATTAAAAATTCTAACAATCCATTCAAATGCAACTAAATGATCTAATACACTTGACAAACATACTAACACAGATTATACTCAATATATTAAACAATGATGATTAAAAAAAAAACCACATAAACACTAACCTAATTAACATCAAGCATTAAAAAAATCGTATTTATAAGAAAATCAAACCACAGAAAAAAAAAAAAGGGAAAAAATCTATGAAATAAAATTCAGCAAGTATTACCCGGGGAGGAAAAAAAGACGAAAATTACAATGATATGAAGATAGCAAGAAAAAAAGTCTTCAATTCTGCATCGAACATTTCCATTCATCCATTTTGCCACCACCATTATTAGAATCTGCAAAACAAAAAAAAAGTAGAAATCAAAAAAAAAAAAAAACGGTAGCAAAAAAATCTGAGAGAGAAAAAAATACATACCATATATTTAGTTTAAATTTTTTGTTCTTTCCAAGAATGAGCCAAAAAGTTATAAAAGGGCAAAAAAAAAAAAAGGAGGAATTTTGAAGAAACAGAGGAAGAAAAAGTGAAGAGAAACAATGTACAATGGATTAAAACATAACCAAAAAAGGGGGGACGTACACGGCGGATACAAACATAAAATGAGAGAAAGGCAGAAGAATAATAACAATGCAAAATCTCGCAAAAAAATTGGCAGGGAGAAAAAAAGGAAAATGCAGGAGTCGGACATAACCAAAAAAAAAAAAAAAAAAAAAAAAACTCACCATTGAGACAAAAAATATCTAAACCTCCAACACAAAAATTCAACAACAGAAAATCTAAATCTAAATGTTGAACATAAAAACCCATCTAAAACTTTAACATAAAAAGTAAACAACATCAACACAAAAAAATGAACAAAAAAAAAAAAAAGGGAGCTAGACAGAATCGGACGAAAAGATGAACAAAATCAAATCCCAACAATATCAAAAAAATGGGGAAAACATCAACGGTTTGAAGTCCAAGAGTCCAAAAAATAAAGAGACAGAGAGAGAAAGAGACATGCAAAAACAAAGGAAAAAAAACCAATTAATCAATAATAGACATCAACATGAAGACAAAAAAAATAGATCGAAAAAAAAAAGTAACCAAAAACAAAACAACATAATAAATATGACAATCTGAACATCGAACACAAAAACACAACCAAAAAAAAAATCCCCCACCGTTTCAAATCGAAAAATGCGAGGAAAAAAAAAAGAGAGATTAGTAGAAAGAGAGGAAAAAAGAGTTAAAACATTAACGATAGAGATCACCATGAAGACAAAAAAAAAAGAAAAAAAAAAGGGGGATTGGGTTAGAACCACAGAAATAAAGGCGGAAAAAAACACCCACAATGCAGGAAATAAACAGAGAAAAAGAGAGATTTTTCAAGAAAAAGAAGAGAAGAAGAGAGCAGTAGAGAGAGAAAGAGCTAGAACACAGAGTTTGAAATCGAAAAATCCGAAAAAAAAAAACAGAGAAAAACAGAGAGAGAGACTGGTAGAAAGAGAGAGAGACTAGATGTGGAAATCTAACATTCAACACAAAAATCCAACAATAAAAAAAAACGAAATAAAATTCTAGAGTTTGAACACCAAAAAGAGATAGAAAGAGTTACAACATCAACAATAAAGATACACAATCGAAGGAATTTATCAGCGGCAGAAGCAAAAAGGAGAAGAGAAAATATGGTTTTGAAAGCCAAAAATGAAAGAGAGAGCAGGAGAGAGAGAGAGAGCCGAAACATTCATAGTAGAGAGAGAAAATGACACTACACAATGGGTAGCAGAATAGTCGGCAGAGAAAAGAGAAGAAAGAGAGAGAGAGAGAGAGAGAAAGCAAGCATGAGAGAAAAGGAAAAATAAAATAAAATAAAACAACTTTGGTACTACACAAAGTTGGCACAATGGGTAGCAGAATAGTCGGCAGAGAAAAGAGAAGAAAGAGAGAGAGAGAAGAAAGCAAGCATGAGAGAAAAGGAAAAATAAAATAAAATAAAATAACTTTAGTACTACACAAAGGGCAGCATAATGGGCGGCAGAGAAAGAAGAAAGAGAGAGAGAGAGGAAGTGAGCATGAGAAAAGGGTGGAACGTTGTCCAAGAGAGGAGAGAGAAAGTGCAGTAGCTGTCTATCAAAAATAATGAAGGAAAGAAAAGCAGAAATAGAGAGAGAGAGAAAGAGAGACGTTTGCACTTCGAGAGAGAGAGAGAGAGCAAAGGACAAAACCGTCCATTGACTGTGGACGACCCAACCAACAGAGAAGAAAGCAAGGGCAGAAGCGTCCTTTCACTGTAGCAGGCGAGGTTCCACGTGGGTTGAGGGGCAAATCCGGCAGAACACTGGAGAACAAACAGTAAAAACGGGCTTTCCTTTAGTATAAGAGTATAATCTGATGGAGTGGATTTTTTTTTTTAGACATTGATTTTCGTTGTTTATATTCTTATATTGATTCTTAGATCGTTTATTATTTGTTTATGATTGTAGGTGCGTTAATTTCCGTGTTTGGGTGTTTATTTTTAGTTTATTATGTTTTTGAAATCCTTGAATATGGTGGGAATTGTTTACTGATATGTAAAGTTTTACTTTTTAACATCCCTTATTACAGAACTCCAAATATTGATTGTAGGTGCCTTGTTGGCTGTTTAAGATTAAGTTTTTGAACTGTATCTGTGTTTTTGAACTTGAACTTGTAGCACGTGGAGAGTGATAAGTATGACTCTGATTTCATCAACAGTGAAAGTTCAGAAGATGAGGATGAGCCACTCGGTAGAAAGATGAGAAGGAGTCGATATAATGAGTTTGATGAGGCTGTTGACATGAGGGATCCAAAGTTTAAGATTAGATTGCTTTTTCCCACATGTGGTTGCTTGAAAGGTGAAGTCTCTAAATGATGAACATAGCTTGTGGTTTAGATTTTTCCACCAAGAAAATCAGTTCATGGTGGTTGGAAAAGAAGTACTTGAATCAGTGGCGTGCCAATCCGACTTGGCCTTTATCTGGGTTTAAGCAGCAGGTCGTTGACGACATCCAAGTTGATGTCACCAAATGACATTATTACAGGCTAGGAAATATGCCATGCAGGTCATCGAAGGTTCAGTAAAAGAACAATATGCCAACCTTTGGGACTACTGTGAAGAGCTACCGAATTTAAATCCCAGTTCAACAGTGAAAATGAAGTACAATGCAACAGCTGATGGTGTTACCAAATTTACGGTTTTGTTTGGTGATTTGTTCCATCTCAAACTAAAATGTACTTTTTTATCTCAATTTTTGTCTTTTTCTGAAAAAAGTTTTTGTCTTTTCTGAAAAATTAACAAAAATTTTCAACTCAAACTTAAAATTTTCAAACTCAACTCATTCACCAAACGAACCCAGAGATCATATGTTTGTTGTGATGCTTGTAAGAAAGGGTTTCTTGGTGGCTATAGGCCAGTTGCTGGACTAGATGGTTGCTTGATCATTACAAGCGGCAGCTTTTGGCCGCTGTTGGCATTGATCCAAACAATGCAATATATCTTATGGTTGAGAAATGGAAGCATCCAGTTGGTCCTAAAATATGGAAACTTTTGAAAAGTAGCAAAAAAACTTGCAGTGGACTGCATTCCTGACTATTGTGGGGATATGAAATTTGAGGTGTCTAATTTGCTAAAATTTTCTCTCTTTTTTTTCCCCTTACTTTTGTGTTTCTGTTTCTAATATCTGAAAGTATGTTTGCTTTGCGGGTTCGTTGCAAAGACTTGACAAAATAAGTGGTGGATTTGATAGCAAAGTATTGCAACTGTAGGCGTCGAGGCCTTTGTGGAATACCCTGTCCTCGTGCCATCGCTCGCATTAAACAATGTGGTTTTGGACATTTATGATTTTGTGCATTCTAGTCTTTCAAAGTCTTGTTATGAACAAGTCTATTCTCATCATGTGAGGCCAATTAACGGCCCTGAATTGTGGAAGAAAACTGGAAAGCGAATCGTTGTAGCCCCTGACTTCAAGATCCAATCGGACGACTAAGGAAGAATCGCTGCAAAGAACTTGAAGAATATGACGAACAGGCCATGAAGAACAAAAAACTAATGCAAGAGTGGACTTGTCATTGTAGATGTTGGGAATCTACTATCAAATTTTAATTGGAGTTAGTAAGAAAAAATGAAATGAATAATCAACGGGGTCTTTGGGTATTGTTTATGAAATTCATAAAACGCCATAATCACAAAATAAATCAAGTCAGGAAGAAAAATGAAAGAAATGAGAACAACAACACCGAAATTTAGAGAGATTCGCCAGAAATGTGCTACATCCTTTGTGTGTGTGGTTTCTTTACTATATGTGAATGTTTTTTAGTACAGTGAGATACCATTTCTTAGTATATTTAGACAGCGTAAGATTAGGCCAAGGTTAAAAAAAAAAAAAAAAAAAAAAAAAAGTCCCCTGTATGAAGGGGGTCTTCCTCTACTTATAGAGGAAGAGTAGTGAGTCTAAACCCGTAGTTCACGGTGAACGGTTTTCGCTAGATGTCTTTTGGAACACGTGTAAGAACGCAAGTTATGACGTGGACTCGGCGGTTACCAAAGTGGATTTGATCATCGATCGTGGGTTTGGCAGTTACCAGAATAGAACTGATATGACGTCATCATCGGTCGTGGGTTTGACGGTTATAGAGATTAACCCTTACTTGTAGTATTCGTCAAGCACGAGCGACGAACGATGAAACGAATAGTTAAAAAGACTAGGGGTTTGTGTTCCATTCGTGGCTTACACTAGACTCAAACGTTTACCCGATCCATATTTGAACCGATTGGTCTACCGATTGAGTGCAAACGATCATTGTTCATGATTGAACGAACTGAGATCATAAGTTGGGTTCAGCCCAAATACACAAAAATATCAAATAGATTGGAATTAGGAATTCGTTGTTCGTTGAATGAGTAGTCGGAGGTTAATGGTGTTACGGGAAGATGAAGTCTAACCCCAAACAGTCATTAAGTGTCGTAAATGTGGGCATGAGGGACACAACAAGAAAACCTGCCACAAGCATCCAATCCCCACTACAACACCAGCAGCCAACACTCACTGCAACATCAACCCAGGCCCTACAACAAGCAGCCCTGCAGTCATCAGCCCAAGCCTCACAACACAAGGAGTCATGCCAACCCCCACTGCAGCACCACAATCATCAACTCAAGCTGGTCGTCGCTCCAAGTTCACTGTTAGGAGAAGCCATAACTGAAATGTGGCTGCATTATATATTTAAGACTGCCTATATTGATGGTTTTTGCAATTATGCCTCTTAGGGCTTTTGAGACTGCTTTTAGACAGCTTAGTTTGCTCATGGTTGGTTTCTTTAGGTAGGTGCACATATAGTTTTCACGAAACTATTATTTTGTTAGTTGCATATTTCACGAAATAGCATAGTTGACGGATACAAATAAAATCACAGCAGCTTTTCTTTTTGTATACCCATGATAATTGTTTGGTTCAACTAGCTGAAATATTATATATAAAAATGAAGATTAAAGGCTCCTTTTGGAGGATTGGTTAAAACTCAAGGTTTAAACTCAAATTTTTGTCTTTTTCTGAAAAAGTTTTTTGTCTTTTCTAAAAAATCAACACAATTTGAGTAATTCTCCTATTCATTCATTGTCAAATTAGAGATCCTTTACAACTACGATTGGCATTGGGGATTTTACACAACTTCCAAAATTTGAGTCCACTTGCTTAGAAGGAAAAAAAAAAAAAAAAAAAAAAAAAAAACCTAAATAAATACAATCAATACAAACGTCCAACCTTTACTCAAACAGACACTTTTCCACTGTCATTGCCACATAAAACAACACATAAGCAATAAAACCACTAGAGATACAAACAAGAGCTTCCAAATATTGATTCCCTTCACATTCCCATAGTCTTGCAGCTCTAGTCCCTTTACTTGGTCCTCCAACTTGTTGATCCTTCGTGACAAACCAGGTATGGTCTGTCTAGATCTAGGGCATATCGGTGGATCAAAACAGTGACTCTTTAGACGGACGTTACGGTTTTACCCTCGTCTGCACCTTTTTTAAAAGTTTAGGGATCAATTAGGGGGTGTTTGGTGTGTTAGTTTGAGTTGAAATATTTTAGTTGTAATAGTAAATTTTTTTGAATTTTCAGAAAAGACAAAAACTTTTTGGGAAAAAGACAAAAACTTTTTAGGAAAAGACAAAAAAAGTTTGATTGAAATGGAGATGAAATGGGAACCAAATCACCCATCCAATAAAGAGTTCAAGGACCACTCAATAATTTACCCCAAAAAAAAAAAATAAATAATAATAAAAAAAGGGCGAAGATATACCCTCTTGTGGTCTTCACCTCTCTCTCTCTTTCTCTCATTTCTCAACAAAGACGCACTTCACAAGTAATGATCCACGTTCTTACTTAATCCTAAACTATTCCATTCTTGCCCCATTTGGAATTCCAAATAAATACCAATCTGTTTGTTTCCTGGGAAAATCCCATATACAATACAAAACACCTGACACCGATTCACCTACTTCAGAAAGGGGACAAATTCAGAGAGGAAAAAAAAAAAAGAGGAAAAATCTCCCTTGCTCGAATGGCGACTCCCAAACCCCAGAGGTCACCGGAGGAGGTGGAGGACATAATCCTCCGGAAGATTTTCCTCGTCTCTCTCACTGACTCGCCGGCGGCGGATTCCAGAATCGTCTACTTGGAGATGACGGCGGCTGAGATTCTCAGCGAGGGCAAGGAATTGCGTCTCTCCAGGGATTTGGTGGAGCGAGTCCTCATCGATCGCCTCTCCGGAAACTTCCCCTCCGCCGAGCCCCCTTTCCAATACCTAGTGGGCTGTTACCGCCGCGCTTACGACGAGGGGAAGAAAATCGCTTCCATGAAGGACAAGAGTCTCCGCTCCGAGATGGAATCGGCCGTCAAACAGGCCAAGAAGCTCTCGGTCAACTATTGCAGGATTCATCTTGGGGATCCGGATCTTTTTCCGGCCGGAGATTCCAGCAATTCGAGAAAATCGAGCGGTTCGCCGCTCATGCCTCTGATTTTCTCGGAGGTCGGGGGTTCTCTGGACTCCTTCGGAGGGACGAGCAGCGGCGGCGGGATTCAGAGTCCGCCGGGTTTTCTAGACGAGTTCTTCAGAGACGCCGATTTTGATAGCTTGGACCCGATACTGAAGGGACTGTACGAGGATCTCAGGCTCGGAGTGCTTAAGGTTTCGGCTCTAGGGAACTTTCAGCAGCCGCTGAGGGCTCTGATGTACTTGGTGAGCTTTCCGCATGGTGCTAAGTCTCTGGTGAACCACCCTTGGTGGATTCCCAAAGGCGTCTACTTGACTGGGCGTGCCATTGAAGTGACCAGCGTTTTGGGTCCCTTCTTTCACGTCAGTGCTCTGCCTGATCATACTATCTACAAGAGCCAACCCGATGTTGGGTGAGTCGGATTTTCGAATTTGTTTATTAAAAATGTGTTCTTTATGTGCGCATTGTGCTTTAATTTCTATGTTTGTTCTTGCTAAAATGTTATGGCTTTAAACAAACTAAAAAGAAAAATCATGATTCGAGTTTAGCTTATTGTTTGGCTTGAAACCATAGAAATCTATAGCTCATTTTAAAAAATGATAATAATAATAAAAACGTTATAGCTTTAAACAAACTTAGAAACAAAGAAAAATAATGCTCAAGCTTATATTATTGTTGTGCTGGGTTTGAAATCTATGGCTACGCTTAGCTGAACCCAATGGGCACCGTTGGGTTACTTCTACTATTGTGTTTTTAGATAGAGCAGTCGAGGAGTCAATTTCTCGATTCTCCATGGCCTTTGCGTCTTGAGTTGTGCACAAATGAAGGCTGTCGCTAATTCGTTTGGCTTTGAATTGTTTCATTTATAATTTAAACTCAATGCACGCAAGATTTGGAACCTATTGAGTTTTCTGTCAAGGCTCCATATATGGTGCATGAAATGATAAGAGTACTGGCTTTCGATTTGATCCCTGCATGTAAATACGAGGTTTAATAACTTGTCTTATTGGTATGTTTCTTCCTTTCTTCAAAACACCAGCCAGCAATGTTTTTCAGAAGCTTCTGATCGGCGACCAAATGATTTGCTATCTTCATTTACCACAATAAAGACGGTCATGAATAACTTGTATGACGGCATATCAGAGATTCTTCTTGTACTTCTTAAAAACCAAGACACACGGCAGAATGTTCTTGAGTTTTTTGCAGAGGTTATAAATAAAAATTCGTCAAGGGCTCATATACAGGTATTTTTATCTTTACGCAATGTCTTTTAGAACTGCAACAATCCTGATTATAATTGCCTATGATATATGTGTCTGTGTGAGTGAAATATTAAATGGTTACCTGCAAGTTAACATTCTACTATATATATAATTATTTCACAGGTGGATCCATGTCTTGTGCAAGTTCAGGCATGTTTGTGAATCTGAGTGCCGTGATGCTTAGGCTTTGTGAGCCATTTTTAGATGCAAATTTGACGAAAAGGGATAAAATTGACCCAAAATATGTTTTCTATAGTGACCGTTTGGATTGGAGGTGAGCACTTTTATTCAGTGTATAGCATGAAGTCTTTCTGCATTCCTGATTCTTGGCTATTAACCCGTACTTTTATGACAGTGGGTTGACTGCTCTACATGCTTCATCAGAAGAAGTTGCTGAATGGACAAATAAAAGTAGTTCGGGGCAAAGTGATGGTGAGAATCGGTTGCTGCAGTCCCAAGAAGCCACCAGTTCAGGCAGGAATGCTTTTGGACCTTCTATCCCAAATACATCATCAAGTGGTGAAAAAACTAAATACACGTTTATATGTGAATGTTTCTTCATGACTGCAAGGGTGCTCAATCTGGGCTTGTTAAAAGCGTTCTCTGACTTTAAACATTTAGTTCAGGTAATTAGGCTTTATATGTGGGCATATAGAATGCCGCATAATAATCATGAGGTCATATTAGTTGTTCGTTTAGAGCATCTGGTTTATCTTCCCATCTACTTTATTTTTTGTAATACTTCTTAGACAATAGTCAATTGGTTAAAAAAATTTTCTTTCCAGGATATCTCAAGGTTTGAAGATACCCTCACCACTATCAAAGCTATGCAACAGCAGACACCTTCTCCACAGATGCAGCTGGAAATAACTCGTATCGAGAAAGAAATAGAGTTGTTTTCACAGGAAAAGCTATGTTATGAAGCTCAGATATTAAGGGTAACCGAAGATTTAATCTTTCATTATGTCAATCCCAATTAGGTGTGCTGTGCAAAATTTTTAAGCTGTTTGTAACCAGGCTTTCGAAATGTGTTTTTTTATTTTTATTTTTATTTTTTGGTTAGCTGGTGAAAATATCACGGCCTACAGTTGATCTGATGTTTGTTTCTCATCTTGATTACTATTTTAGGATGGAACACTTATACAGCATGCCCTGTCGTTTTATCGATTAATAATTGTATGGTTGGTTGGCATGGTTGGTGGATTTAAAATGCCACTTCCTTCAACATGCCCAAAGGAATTTGCATGTATGCCAGAGCACTTTGTGGATGATGCGATGGAATTGCTCATATTTGCTTCCCGGATTCCAAAAGTATTGGATGGGGTCTTGCTGGTAGACTTTTTGTTTAAAGATCCCATCCTGAGTTTTTATCCTTTTTACCTCCCGCCATGTGTAATTGATATATGTCTGTGCTCTTTCTTCACAGGATGATTTTATGAACTTTATCATCATGTTCATGGCTAGCCCAAACTATATAAGGAATCCTTATTTAAGAGCAAAAATGGTGGAAGTTCTGAACTGTTGGATGCCCCGAAGAAGGTACTTTGTTGTCTGCCTTGTATAAGTAGATCTTCGAGTGCATGTAATTTTAAGCTCAAATTGAGGAACTAACTTGTTTTTACATGGCTCCTTCAGTGGATCATCTGCTGCTACTGCTAGTCTATTTGAAGGTCACCAATTGTCTCTTGAATATCTTGTGAGAAATCTTTTGAAGCTTTATGTTGACATTGAATTCACTGGTTCTCACACTCAGGTGAGCGGCATTATTGTCATGTAATCTATAAATCAAGAAGTGATTTTTGAATTTTTGTGCTGGCTCTGGTTTGACTTTCTTCAGATGTAGAAAACATGATTAAAGCCATTTTACTTCATTTTTTCACTCCCTGATTTCTGTAGTTTCATTCGTTTGTACTGCTCTTAAATTTTATTTCTTTAGTCCATCTTTGCACAGTTTTTTTAGTAAGAGCCCTCAATTCTTCGCTTTTTTTATTGGTCCGATTGTTTTGTACCTGTGCAGTTTTATGATAAGTTTAGCATCCGTCACAACATTGCCGAACTTCTTGAATACCTGTGGCAAGTCCCTAGTCATCGTAATGCTTGGAGAAGGGTAGAGTCACTAACCTCCCTTTCTACTTCATGACTTTTGAGTTCAATTCAATAATACATTGCTAACCTTGCCTCCTTTCTATGTGTCTTTTTGCATAAATGTTTATCTATTCCAGATTGCTAAGGAGGAGGAGAAGGGTGTCTATCTGAACTTTTTAAACTTCCTGATCAACGACAGCATCTATCTTCTTGATGAAAGTCTTAACAAGATTCTTGAAATGAAAGAGGTGGAAGCTGAGATGGCAAACACTGCTGAATGGGAGCGACGACCTACACAAGAGAGGCAGGAGAGAACCCGACTATTCCATTCTCAAGAAAATGTTTGTATGCTCTCCGGGGAACCACCCCTTCCTATAAACCATTTTTCCTTTTGACAATTTATGGGAAACTCATCCTACCGGGCTTTTGCAGATTATCCGTATTGACATGAAATTAGCAAATGAAGATGTTAGTATGCTGGCATTTACTTCTGAACAGATTACAGCTCCTTTTCTGCTTCCTGAGATGGTAAAAGTTTTTCCTTCTTATCCAACATCTGCGTTATTGCTCTGATGTGGTAGTCTAGTCAAGTCTGTTTTGAACATGTTTACATTTGTTTTTTTTTTTTTTTTCTTCAGAACTTGTGACATTTCACATTTGCTTTTTCAGGTTGAAAGAGTAGCTAGCATGCTCAATTACTTTCTGTTGCAACTGGTGGGTCCCCAAAGAAAATCCCTTACTTTGAAAGATCCAGAAAAATACGAATTCCGTCCAAAGGAATTGCTTAAGCAGGTTTGCACCTTCTAGGATCCAATTTTATTTTAAACCCAAAACAGTGAACATTATAGAGGCTTGAATCAGGCAAAGTTGATACAAATCTCACAGCTCGTTGCGTCTGTGCCAATTTTTTAGTTTCATGCATTTCCAGAAAAATTGGTTTGCCAGTCTACAGATGCTGTAAATTTTTAATCCTAAACTGGAAGGAATTATGTGCTATTGCTTTAGCCGTTTGTCTATTCTGGTAGACACATACCAATATTTATGAATTCCATCACAAAGCGTTTATGGGCATTCCTATTGACTTTCTTTGCCTTTACAGCTCATGTCGAAAACCCTCAACTAACCAATACGTTGTTTATTACAGATTGTACAGATTTATGTTCATTTGGCTAGAGGTGATACAGAAAATATTTTCCCAGCTGCCATTTCGAAGGATGGTCGATCATATAATGACCTAGTAATGCATCTGAGGCTAAAACTTCTGTCAGAGTTCTCTTCTATTTACTAGATTTTATTGTAGAAATTTTTTTGCCCCAGCTTTCTTCCAAATTAGTTTTTCTGTGGATAATCTAATGATTGGAGCTTGCTTCAGTTGTTCACCGCCGCAGCAGTTGTTCTTAGGAGAATTGGTGAAAATGGAAGGATTATACAGGAATTTGTTGAGCTAGGTGCGAAAGCCAAAGTTGCTGCTTCTGAGGCGATGGACACCGAAGCTACTCTCGGAGAGATACCCGATGAGTTCCTCGACCCAATTCAAGTACGTTCTCTTTTCACAATCTGAATTAACAGGAGAGTATTACAATTTACCATACCAGTATTTTGTGTCAAAAGGATTGGCTGATATATATATATATATATATATATATATTTTTTTTTTTTTGCAGTACACTTTAATGAAGGATCCGGTGATCTTACCTTCTTCCAGAATCACAATAGACCGGCCGGTCATTCAAAGGCATCTTCTTAGTGATAGTGTATGTCTTCATCTGCTGCTAACTTGAACGGATAATAATAATAAAAAAATCTCATTGTTGCTGGTCTCCTTTTGCAAATATGCAGACTGATCCGTTCAACCGTTCCCATCTCACCGCGGATATGTTGATACCCGACACAGAATTAAAGGCAAGAATCGAGGAGTTTATTAGGTCCCAAGAAATGAAGCGACAAGGTGAAGGCTTAAGCACGCAAAGCTCCAAGGAAACTATACAAACGAAGGATGGTAAAATGCTAATAGATTAGATGTTTAGTTAGTAATGATGAGTTTGGATTCGTATGTTGGAAAGGAATACGTGATACTTTTCATTAGAAATATATGTTACATGCGGATTGTAAGTATTCCAATGCCAATGTCCACATGTTCATTCGTAAGAAACTATTTTTCTTTCTTAAACCTGTAAAGCGTCTACAATTTCATGTAAAAGAGGGTAACCACCAATTGGGATTCATATTTTTCTTCTATTTTTGAATCCATTGGCCTTTATTGATATTTCCGAGAGTTTTACATGTTACTTCTATTTATTTATTTTAAAAATCATTGGCCTTTATTGATATTTCCGAGAGTTTTACATCTTTACTTTTATTCATTTATTTTTTATAACTTGAGAAACAAAATTTTTACATGTTACTTTTTTTAGACAATTCCTTGCCACAAATTAGTATGATTTTAGCCAAGTAGACATGCGATAATTAATCACTACCTGCTTTATATAATCCTTATAGACAAACAAATAAAGAAGTAAAACCAAATTAAAAAAAAAATGACTTGGGGTCTTACACTGTCGACATAAAGTTAGACTTTCAACCAAAATGGGTAAAACTTCTAGCAACAAGTTGGGTTTCTTTTTATTTTATTTTTATTTTATTAAGTAAATTGCGAGTTTATAGCAGGTTTTCTGGAACAAAACCCGCAACTTATAAGTTCCTGAAAAACAGGATCAGTAATATTTTTTCCTTGCGCAGATCACACAATGAACATGAAAAATCCCGAAGAAGAGTGACACCACTAAAGGGCTATGCCTGGCTATTTAGTAGTTAAGTCATGTGGCCATATCACCACCGTTGCAACAAAGATCGATCTGAGATCTTCCTTTGTCGTTTGGGAAAGGGTTCCTGGCCATTTTTTCTCTTCTTGGTGCAATAAATTGGATATCATTTTCGGTCTCTTCTGTTAGACATGTTCTCCAGATCAAGGCCATGATTCGTGAACATCCCCAATTAAAAGCAAACAAAAGTAGCAGATCATAATCATAGCTTTGGAGTTGGCAGAGCTATCTTCCGCTTAGCGAACTCATTAGCAATGCTGATTGAACTCTTGCTATGACGAAGCAAGAACTCAGCGAGTAGGATTTGTCGTTCTTCCACTGTCAGATCACCATGAGAGCCCTGTAGATTTTTGTGCAACAGTTTAATGCAATACCAATACATCAACGAAAATAGGACAAAAACTAATTTAGGTGCCTAACTAAAACTTGCAACTGACTGCTCGGTTTATTATTAAAATCAAACTCATTCAGGCTTGTTAGCACTTGAAGATCTGTTTCCCTTTATTCCTTCTAATTTTTCACGTTTTCAGTAATAAAATCGAAGTCATCTTCATCAAGGAAAAAAGTTTGATCCTCTCATGTGGTGAAAAGGTCAATTACCAGGCGAGAAGTTCGGTCACACACAGCATGGTGCATGAGAATCCCAGCAGCAACTGAGACATTAAAGGAGTCCACCATTCCGTTCATCGGAATACTGCAATGCAAATCCGACAGCCCCAGTGCCTCATCACTTATCCCCCTGCATGAAAATATGATACAACCCAAGGCGAAGAAGGAGATGAGCAAGGGGATTAAAGCAGATTTTTTTTTTTTTTTTAAACTTTTTTCCTAACTGCGAATTGGGTAACCATTCCATAAATGTAGATATATATCTTAGTAGGCGAAACTCTGTAGAGACTTAACAAAACTACCTAATAGAATAGTAAAAATATAATGGAGCATAAACCAGATCAATGTATCAGCTGACAACTAGAGAAGAAATCCAACCACCACAAAACCAGAGTCATACCTGCTCTCGTTACCGACTACTATTGCAGTTGGGCATGACCAATCCATGTCGTAAATGGACACCTACAGAATAACAAACTCATTGTCAGTCATGCATGTACAAAATGAGTTCAAACTGTTCTTCACACCTAACTAATCACCAACAACACAACGCAAATCAATCCAAAGATATCCAGAAGAACATACCGCATCCATTCCCACATGGGTAGTGGCAATTCGATAGCCACGCAATTTGAGAGCTTTGAAGCAGTCTTGAACGGAGTCCCATAGCTCAATATCCAGCCATTTCTCTGCTCCCATGCTAACATGGCGATTTTCTCTATACCTGACAAAAATTTCAACCAAAAAAAAAAAAAAAAACTTATTTTTCAAAATAATCAACTTCATATCGATTGTAGTCTGTGAATAAACTCATCAGAGAAAACAGAAGGCAAACCATATATATGTATGTATATATATTGAAGGATATATATATATATATATATATATTTTTTGGTTTCAGCAAATATGGTTATTTTTTACTCCTTTTCACCTCAGATGTCGTTGCACCTTTTGGAGCTGTCGCAGGAGACGACATGAACAGACTGAAACCCGAGAGCGTCTGCGGACCGAAACGTCGCCGAAACGTTTCCGAAATCGCTGAGCCCTTCGACCACCAAACACACCGAGTAGCTCCGATTCGTGACCACGTTTCGAAACCTCTCCTTCCTCGACTCCATTATGTGCGGCTTCAGAGCCTCCACCACCTCGCCGCTGCTCAGGTACGCCTCGTCCCCGCACTTGAACCGGTCCAGGTACGGGAACCACCGACCGGTCCGCTGTTCTCCGGCGATGTCGATACGACGCCGTTCCATCTTCATCAGCCCAACGACGTCGTCCTTGTGCGTGAGCAAGTGCTCCACGTTGTCGTCGTCGTCGTCCGATGAATCGATAGCTTCCATTGAAATCGAATCTGCTTCAAAGGAGGCGTGAGATCTTGAGGGGACTCTGGTCTGTACCGCTCTTAGCCCTACAATACTAAACGAGGTTAATTAGCAGAGAAAAGAGAAATGGAGAGGAAAAAATACAGGGGAAGAAGAAAGAGAGAACCTTGGTGAGAGGAAATGGAAGGAGAGAAGCAGAGAGTGGGAGAGTTGTGAGGGGAAGATAAGGTAGGTCTTCTGCTGCTACGGAGAGTGGAACCCATTGAAGAGATGGAGGTACGGAGTAGTGATTTGCAGGCCGCCATTGAAAAGAGACGAAAAGATATTTGGCGGCGAAGATGGAGGTTTTTTCAGCGGCTCATAGACAACAGGATAAGCGTTGACGAGCAGCAGTAGAAGATACCAAGCAAACGGCAACGCAGGATTTATACCTTCCAGAAAGACGACATCTCTTGGTGGTCGTTTGGTTCTCCGTCTCCTATTTCTCCTTTTGTACTCGGTTTGACAAAAATAAAAGAAATTTTACAAAAGATGGAGAATTAAAAGGATTGAGAGAAAGAAATAAAAGCAACTTTTTTCCTTTTTTATTAAAAAAAAAAAGGTATATTTTCATTCTATCTACTTATTTAGGGGTGTTTAATTTCACCCCCATTTTAAATTAAATTACATTTTTTTATCATGATTTTTCTCTTTTTTTGAAATTTTTTTTTTTTTATCTTTTCTAAAAAATTATTATTGAAATTTAAAAATATTAAATAAAAAAAAAAAAAAAAAAAAAAAAAAAAAAAAAAAAAAAAAAAAAAATAATTGAAATAATATAAAAAACTTAAAACTAAACACATTCATCAAACACCCTCTTAATATTGTTTTAATTTAAAAACAAAGATAAAAAGAGTAATTTTAAATATTATTGAGTGAATTTAGCTTTCAAATGGAAAATCATTTGTTTGGTATGTTTTTCTGTCATTTTGAGACGATATTCAATGTTTAGCTTTCAAATGGAAAATCATTTTGTTCTGGAGTGGGCATGTGAATGTGTAAATAAATTATTCTTTTTCCGGAAAAAAAAAAAAAAAGAATCTTTTCTGAAATGATGTTTAAATAGACAGGGGTGCGGGTGGTTTTGGAAATGTGAGACAGGGTCGAGCATGGTTTTGGAAATGTGAGACAGGGTCGAGCATGCCAGCTTTGGAAAAAGCAGATAGGTAAGATTGAAAACACGTCCCAAAATGAGTGAAAATAGGTTGGAAATGGGGCCAATTTTCAGTGTCAAATAGGCTAAAAGGGAATGAAATAGGTTATTTGATGTAACTCAGACCATCTTCAATCTATTGTTCTGTATAAATATAAAATGTTTGGTGTATGAGTTTGAGTTAACATTTGTAAGTTTCATAGTAATTTTTGTTGACTTTTTCAGAAAAAGATAAAAATTGAGTTTAAATCCATGAATTTAAACTATTGTGCCAAACTCATTCAAAAAATAATATTATTTTACTATATGTTCTAATTCATAATATTATTTCTACTTTTTATTATTATTATTATGTTTTAAAATTTGTAAAAGTAAATATTTAATATTTAAATAATTTAAAAATGAAATCATCGTAATAAAAATGCATAACAAAAATCAAAGTCAATAATCAATAGAAATTAAATGTTAAATTTGACATTGATAATACCTTATGATAAATTTATTACAAAATTTAGTATTTTGCAAACTTGACATTAAATATAACATCTTATTAGAAAGTATTTTTTTCATTCAAATATCAAAATTTAACATTATATCGAGGAGATGTAAAAATGAGACTTTCATTCTCAAAATAAGAAACAAACAAACACATTGTTTAGACCCTTTTTTTTTTTTTTTTTTTCTTTCTTCTTTTTTCTTATTCGCTTCCGTTGTCTTCGGTGAAGTTGACTTTGACATTCGAGCATTTATTTTCTCCTCAATTATTGTACGATTTTGTCTTTTGTTATATACAAGGCAACTAGTCTACATCTCACCACACAATCGACAACAAGAGATGCCAAATTGACAGGACCCAGTCTTGTAAAGTGGAGCAAGTGGGTTAGTTTAGTTATTAGTTTAATTTAAATTAAATTAATTTTTTTTTTTTTGAAAATTTTTTTTATTTTTTTTTAAATTTTTTTATCCTTTTTAAAAAATCATTATTAAAACTTAAAAATCTTAAACTAAACTTATTTACAGGATACCTGTTATAAGCCTGTTAAATGACTTATTTTTTACCACATTCGTTACCTAACCCTCTCACCCAAATTTAGTAAACCCCAATGTGTTTTGATTGTTAGAAGTTTTATGGTTCATGTTTTCAGCTGCCTCTCCAACCTAACTGTACTTCCTTCTATATATGAACTAAAGGGCAAAACCAACCCAATCCATCTCTGATACACAACTTCTAAATTTCCAAACCAATCTTGGAAACTTACCAAAAATTTGTTTGTTTTTGTTTTTTTTTTCCCTTAAAAAGAAATGTCAAACACCATAGAATCAAAATCTCTCCCTCCTCACATAGCTCTCTTTCCAAGCGCCGGAATGGGCCACTTGACGCCCTTTCTCCGAATCGCCTCCATGCTTCTACGTCGCGATTGTGCCGTCACATTGATCACCGCCAGCCGACAGTGTCCGCCGCGGAATCCTCGCACATCTCATCCTTCCTCAATGAACATCCACAAGTCAAACATGTTGGCTTCCAAACTATACAACTCCCCCACTCCAAACTAGATGACCCTTTCCATCTCCAATGGGAGTCCACCAGACGTTCTGTTCACCTTCTTCATCCCTTACTTTCCTCCTCCTCGCCGCCTCTCTCCGCCATCTTCGCTGACTTGGCTGTGGCTTCCACTATAACATCGGTATCCGCCAAGCTTGGCATACCACACTACCTTATTTCCACCACCTCTGTCAAATTCCTATGCCTAATCGCATACCTTCCTGAACTTATATCCGATCCTGCTAAATTTGACCACAGTTTTACCGAGCTCGAGATCTCGGGTTTGACCCCTTTTCCCATGTCGAGCATTCCTCCACCATTCAAGGATCCAAATCACCTCTTCACCAAAACTCTACTTCCAAACTCTAGAGCACTGTCAAAGGCCAAAGGAATAATTATGAATTCCTTCCAATGTCTTGAACCAGAAACTCTTGAGGCTGTCAACAATGGAAGAGTTCTATCGCACTCTCTTCCACCATTTCTTCCAATAGGACCGTTGGAGTTATACGAAATTAAGACGGAAAAGGGTCAGTACATGACATGGCTAGACAGCCAACCTGCAGAGTCTGTGGTTTACGTGAGTTTCGGCAGCAGAACAGCCATGTCAAGAGAGCAAATAAGAGAAATTTCAAAGGGGTTGGAGAGAAGTGGGCATAGATTTCTTTGGGTGATTAAAAGTAGCAAAGTCGATACAGAGGACAAAAATCAGCTGAAAGATCTGCTGGGCGATTCCTTTCTGGAAAGAACAAAGAACAAAGGGACGGCAGTGAAGGGGTGGGTGAGCCAACCGGAGATTCTGGAGCATCCTTCCGTTGGTGCTTTTGTGAGCCATTGCGGGTGGAACTCGGTTATCGAAGCGGCTCGCCGAGGGGTTCCGGTGGTGGCATGGCCTCAGCATGGGGATCAGAGGGTGAATGCAGAGGTTGTGGAGAGAGGAGGGTTGGGAATATGGGACAGGAAGTGGGGTTGGGGTGGTGACAAAGAGTTGGTGTGTGGGGAAGAGATTGAGAAGAAGATTAGGGAGGTAATGGGAGATGAGAAGCTGAGGAAAATGGCTAAGAAAGTAGCTGAAGAGGCTAGGAAGGCTGCTGAGACTGGTGGGAGCTCTGAGAAGGTGCTCAGTGAAGTCTTGGAGTTCTTACAAAAGTAGTAGTGAGATTTGAAGTTGTAATGTGCTTTTATTTCGAAGTGTTACCAGAGTTGTAATTCTGTTATTGTCAATAAATGTCTGCTTTAGAATGCCTTTTTTTTTTTTTTTTGGGTGGGGGGGAATTTTTGGAATGCTTTTATGAATAAGTAAATGACAATATTTTATTATGTAACATTCAGAGACAAAATTTGAATGACAATGTGCTTTTTTTTTTTTTGCTCTGAAACGACAACGAATTATTACAACTTAACTTTCTAGAACGACAAGATCTCCGGAGACGACCAAATAGCAGAGCATTACGAAGAAAAGCTTAAAGGACAAAAAGTTTTGAAAACGACGACTAGTAGTGTAGAATCTCGCCCATAAACGGCAACAAGTTGAAATGTTAAGAGCGACAATAATAAATCCACAACAATAGTACTTTCAAATAGTAACATTTGAAACGACAAGATCTCCTTTTTACCAGCGCATTAACTTTACGAATACTGCCAACAAAAATAAATAGGGGCTGGCAGCCTAATAATTGACCCACAGACGGCAACGATTCTAAATGTCAAAAACGACAACACAAATTCACAAACGACAAAAGACTGAAACGATATTCGTACAAGAAAACGACACCTGAAAAGGAAAAAAGAAAGAACTTTGAGGGCGGGGGGGGGGGGGGAATGACTTTTAATGTTTGTATTGTAAATTTGTAATGGGTAAAAATATAATAAATTAACCATTTGTTTAACATTATACTGCATTCATGTTCAATATATACATCTATAGTTTTTTTTTTTTTTTTTTTTTTTTTGCTGAACATCTATTTTATCTTCTTATAATTGCATTTTAATTACACAAAAATAGGTCGATATGAGAATGAGATTATCTAGTGCTTTTACATCTCTTACGATTTCATTTGAAATTCTTAATTTTTGGTACAAAAATCCTTGCTTTTTTTTTTTTTTTTTGGTGCTAAAGATGCTTTTTTTAATTCTTACAAACCCCGACATTTACATATTTGCCTAATACCATCACATTATGACAAGTAAAGCAGGAATTAGAGTTCTTATTTTGTTTCCCAAGTAAGAAAATTGGAGTTATACCTCTCCAAATATCAATATCTCCCGTCGCTTTCATCACCAAGAATCTTGCATATTTAATTTGTTCAATTTTCTTGGCCTTCAAGCAAAATGTCATTTGTTGACCAACTCCGCCAATTCAATTTGTCCCCATCTGCAATGGCCTTCTCACCATGACACCGTAAGTTCCAACTGCAATGCATGAGTTGGGCGTTAAAGTCATTTCGACACATATCATGAGCCATAAATATATTGAACTCCTCCCCTTTGTAGAGAGCACAAAACTGAAACAAAAAAGTCTGTTTTCCTCGGACAATTGCCTCCAAAAATGTCAAGTTCAGGTCATGATCCAAAGCTAACTCCTCATGTCGCTCTTCTTCCAAGCGCCGGCATGGGTCATCTCACGCCGTTCCTTAGGCTTGCTGCTTTGCTAACGGCACATGATGTTCAAGTCACTTTCATCACTCCACATCCAACTGTATCGCTTTCTGAGTCACAGAGCTTAACCCACTTGTTCTCTTCCTTTCCTCAGATTACTCGAAAGCAGCTTCGTCTCCTTCCATTTGATGATCTTTCTGCCGATTCTGAAGACCCTTTTTACCACCACTTTGAAGTGATTCGTCGCTCTTCTCATCTTCTTTCTCCCCTCCTCACCTCACTCTCTCCACCTCTCTCTGCTCTTGTCACGGACATGAGCTTGGCCTCCACAGTTATTCCTATAACCGATGCTCTTAAACTTCCTAATTACATTTTCTTTACATCATCTGCTAAAATGTTGACACTTTACTTGTCCTTCCACGTCATGGTTCCAAATGAAATGAAAGATTTCGTCGAAATTTCCGGGTTGGAACCGATATCCAGATCATGGATTCCCCCACCACTTCTACAAGACACCAATAATCTCCTGAAAAGCTATTTCGTAGAAAATGGCAAGAAAATGACAGAATCAAGTGGAATTCTGGTAAACACATACGAAAGTATTGATGGTGTGTCACTAGAAGCACTAAACAAAGGCAAAGTGATAAGAGGTTTACCAACAGTACATGCCGTTGGACCACTTCCTCCATGCAATCTTGAGAAGAGCCGATCTTTGGCATGGCTTGATGATCAACCAGCTCAATCAGTATTGTATGTCAGCTTCGGAAGTAGGACTGCCATATCAAGAGATCAGATCAGAGAGCTAGGTGATGGATTGGTGAGAAGTGGTAAAAGTTTTTTGTGGGTTGTCAAGGACAAGAAAGTCGATAAAGAAGATAGTTTGGAGTTGATAGACCTGATCGGGCATGATCTAATGGAGAGAATTAAAGAAAGAGGGTTTCTGGTGAAGAACTGGCTGAACCAAGAGGAAGTACTGAGGCATCCAGCAGTGGCCGGGTTTTTAACTCACTGCGGTTGGAATTCCATCACGGAGGCTTTATGGCATGGCGTGCCGATGCTACTGTGGCCTCAACATGGTGACCAGAAGATCAATGCAGATTTGGTGGAGAGAATCGGAGTTGGGATGTGGGCAAAAAGTTGGGGGTGGGGTGGAGAGGCAATGGTGGTTAAAGGAGAAGAGATTGCAGAGAAAGTTGGAGAGATGATGGGAAATGGAATCTTGAGATTGAGAGCAGCCGAGGTTAGAAATGATGCCAGAATGGCAGTTCGTGAAGGTGGGAGTTCATACAAGAGACTTGCCGATCTCATCGAGTCCTGGAAAGGGTTAGTGGTCGAATGATTTTTCTTCAAATTTCTTTTAAGCTGCACTTTAGTTAAGAGTGTGGCAGAGAGGGAGCCAGAGGATATATGAAATAACACCGTTTTAGCTTGTAAACAATCATTTTCAAATAATAAAATAAGAAAGTAATCAGTTGAAACAAACCAAAAGACAAACTGCTCAACTAAACTGTAATAATTCTTGCAACACATTCCTGTAGTAGAGAAAAAAAAGTTGGAACTTGCAAATTATTATGTGCCACTATTTATGGGATGAGACCATTTCAACTATAGTTGCAATTCACCAATGTAAAGCACCGTGTTGGCTAAGCAGAAATAGCCCTCTTTGAAACAACATCAAAAGATATTCCATTCTCTTGGAGTCGTTCATGGAGATCGGTTGGACCAAAAACAATGCCGGGAGTAAAAACTCCTCCCTTGGGTAGATTGTCACGTTGGCCTAAAACAATGAGAGCACATTGAAGGAGAATTATCGGAGTGGTCAAATAGCCAATCTCAGGGCCCATCACTCTTGTTACTATTTCCATGTCGGGTTTTGATTTTCCTTATGAAACAAGACCGCCATCGCTGAAACCATGTCCAACAAACCACAACTTAAATGAGGCACTTCTCACCTCCTCCTCCGAGGGACCCTTCTTCCTGAACCATCCAAGGGTGAAAAACGACGGAAAGTTCAAGAGAAGCCATCTACCAAAGGAAAAACTACCAAAGATCCCGATGAATACCCCAACCGCCATGATGCAAAAAATGCCCAACAAAGATTTAGTGCCAATCTTTACCCCGAAATGAGTGGGCTTCACAGTTGACCAGAAAGCCTCCCTCTTTTGAATTTGTTCTGGGCTCTCATTCTTTGCAGGAAGACCATCAGGGTTTTCAGTCAGAGTCGCAAGTGTTCTCCGTACCACAATGGAATCCGCTGATGGGAGCCTAACAGCCCAAAGGTTGATCTCTTTCTGGTGTTCTATAGTCGGACCTTTGGAAGGGGGAGGCCCAGGAATCTGTCATCATTTAAGGGTGTTTTCTCAGTAGGATTATAACCAGAAAGAGTTCATACTTAGTAGTTTTCAGTAATCTAGTAGAGACACAAGTTCAAACTGTACTACAAAATTATCCGGATGCTACCTAAAGAAACATCGAACACAACGTTCATTAAAATAACAAAGATAAACAAATCCTATGAGTTGCACAAATCAATAATTCCAAACCAACAAAAACTAAAAATTTATCTCAACTTTGCACCGACCACCAAACACACCGAGTAGCTCCGATTCGTGACCACGTTTCGAAACCTCTCCTTCCTCGACTCCATTATGTGCGGCTTCAGAGCCTCCACCACCTCGCCGCTGCTCAGGTACGCCTCGTCCCCGCACTGGAACCGGTCCAGTTACGGGAACCACCGACCGGTCCGCTGTTCTCCGGCGATGTCGATACGACGCCGTTCCATCTTTATCAGCCCAACGACGTCGTCCTTGTGCGTGAGCAAGTGCTCCACGTTGTCGTCGTCCGATGAATCGATAGCTTCCATTAAAATCGAAGCTGCTACAAAGGAGGCGTGAGATCTTGAGGGGACTCTGGTCTGTACCGCTCTTAGCCCTACAATACTAAACGAGGTTAATTAGCAGAGAAAAAGAGAAATAGGGGAAGAAGAAAGAGAAAACCTTGGTGAGAGGAAATGGAAGGAGAGAAGCAGAGAGTGGGAGAGTTATGAGGGGAAGATAAGGTAGGCCTTCTTCTGCTACGGAGAGTGGAAGCCATTGAAGAGATGGAGGTACGGAGTAGTGATTTGCAGGCCGCCATTGAAGAGAGACGAAAAGATATTTGGCGGCAAAGATGGAGGCTTTTTCAGCGGCTCAGAGACAACAGGATAAGCGTTGACGAGCGGCAGTGGAAGATACCAAACAAACGGCAACGCAGGATTTATACCTTCTAGAAAGACGACATCTCTTGGTGGTCGTTTGGTTCTCCGTCTCCTATTTGTCCTTTTGTACTCGGTTTGACAAAAATAAAAGAAATTTTACAAAAGATAGAGAATTAAAATGATTGAAAGAAAGAAATAAAAGCAAGTTTTTTCCTTTTTTATTAAAACTAGTTATCAAATACGTACAATGCACTATAAAACTGTAATTGTAGTTTTTATAATGTGTAATATAAACAACATTATGAAAAATAAATAAATAATTAATTAATTTAAAAATAAAATATAATAATAATTATCTAAATTCAAAAATTACATTCATCATAAAATCATGATGACTTAATATTTATTATATAAAACACATAATAATATTAATTATTTTGTTCTTTCACAACATTTACAGTATATATTATGTTATCTAAAATCAAAATTTTATATCATTCTGTTGCAAATGATTATTTAAAACAACAGTAATCTGATAATATGTTTTTGAAGACTGATCATAATCAATTAAGGATATTAAAGTTATCAATGAGAAAGCTGATATAATACAGATTTTAAGAGAAAAATTTGAGACGTTGAGCTTCTAATAAGGAGAAAAAAAAAAGAAAGAAAGAAAATAGAAAAGTTGCAGGAAGAAGTATAAAAAAAAAATTTAAAAAAGACAAGTCAGAAATTTAAGAAAAAATGATGAAACATAAGTAAAACAAAATAGAAAGGGAATAAGAAAAAGTTAACGACAGAAAAGCAAAATATGGAAAAATGACATGACAAACCAAATAGTTTCATTAAAAAAAAAAAAAAAAACCAATAACAACAACACTTAAACAGTTTTCCCAAAAAAACAAAAACGCACTAATAAGGTGCATATTTTACAACCAAATTTATTATTCTGTTGAATGTTAAGGAAATATAATGAAATGGAAATTAATTTTCATGCCAAAAAAAGTAAAATAATCACATAAATATTATCCAAAGTAATAAAGTAGAAAGTTGAAAACCTCATTTAATCCATCGTGAAAACTCTTAAAAAAGAAAAAAAAAGTTTGATCATGTAATGAAGAAAAGAAAACTTATCACAATTAGGTTTGATTATAGTTAAGAAAATTAGAATTTTGAGTGAAAAAATTAAGATAGTGATTAAAAAAGAATATTTATGAGAAAAAGTGATAAAATATTGAGCTTTCAATAAAGAAATCAAAGAAAAAAAAGAAGGAAAAACAAAGTTCTACTTAAAATGTATAAGCATAAATTTAGGAAAAGACAAGTAAAAATGTTAAAAAAATTAATAACAACAACAACTATAATAATAATAGTGATAATGATAATAATGATACTGATGATGATGATAAAGCAAAGTAGAAGAAGGTGAGAAGAAAAAAAAAACTTTGAAAAGAAAAAAGTAAAATAAAAGGAAAACAAAAACACCAAAAGTTTTTTTAAAAAGAAATAAAAACACATAAAGGAAAAAAAAAATAATAAAACAAAGATAAAGGTTTTCCATGAAAAAGCAAAAAGGAAAGGGAAAAAAAAAAAGAAAGAAGAAGAAGAAAAAGAAGACGATAAACGATTTCCATGAAAAAAAAAACGCTTTCCATGAAAAAGCCAAAAAAAAAAAAAACAAAACAAAACGTTTTCCATGAAAAAGCAACAAAAAAAAAAAAAAAAGCACCAAACGGTGCATTTTTAACTACCAAAGATGAACAGTGCAAGTTTATGCACTCTTTTATATATGTGTATATATATATATAGAGATCAGCTCTCACTCTCTCTCTATTGTCTGTAAAATTCTGTAGAAGAAAAGAAATAAATTTTTTTTATGATAAATCATCTCTTTCTCCTCCTCTCTCTCTCTCTCTCTCTCTCTCTCTAGGGACTGTTGGGTGTGTACGTGTGTTTGTGTCAGAAGAGAAGTAGATTGAAGAAAACAAAAGCAACACTCAAAACGCACCGTTTTTTACGACCAAAAATGAACAGTAACCTTTTATGCACTCTTTTATATATGTAGGAAAAAAAAGGTATAATTTTCATTCTATCTGCTTATTTAGGGAGTGTTTGGTTTCACATTCATTTTAAATTAAATTATGTTTTTTTCATCATGATTTTTATCTTTTTTTGAAAAATTTTTTTGTCTTTTTTGAAAAAATTTGTTGTCTTTTCTGAAAAATTACTATTGAAACTTAAAAATCTTAAACTAAATACATTCACCAAACATCCCCTTAATATTGTTTTAATTTAAAAACAAAGATAAAAAGAGTAATTTTAAATATTATTGAGTGAATTTAGCTTTCAAATGGAAAATCATTTGTTTGTTATGTTTTTTGTCATTTTGAGCGATAGTCAATGTTTAGCTTTCAAATGGAAAATCATTTTGTTCTGGAGTGGCAAGTGAATGTGTAAATAAATTATTCTTTTTTCGGAAAAAAAAAAAAAGAATCTTTTCTGAAATGATGTTTATGTTTTGTTTGTCTTATCATCTTATTTCAACTCAAACTGTACTTTTTTTGTTTTTTCCAAAAAGTTTTTGTCTTTTTCCTAAAAAGTATTTTGTCTTTTCTGAAAATTCAAAAAAATTTATTAGTACAACTAAAATATTTTAACTGAAACTAACCAACCAAACAAATCCTAAATAGACAGGGATGCGGGTGGTTTTAGAAATGTGAGACAGGGGCGAGCATGCCAGCTTTGGAAAAAGCAGATAGGTAAGATTGAAAACACGTCCCAAAATGAGTGAAAATAGGTTGGAAATAGGGCCAATTTTCATTCTCAGATAGGTAAGTGTTATATTTATTACAAAAACTATAAAAAAATATTATTTTTTTACTTTATATTCTAATTCATAATATTATTTCTATTTTTTATTATTAATATGTTTTGAAATTTTTAAAAATAAATATTTAGTATCTAAATAATTTAAAAATGAAACCATCGTAATAAAAAATCATAACAAAAATCAAAATCAATAATCAATAAAAATCAAAAAACATTTGACATTAGTCATACTTTGTTAAATTTATATAAAATTTAATATTTTATAAATTAACATCAAATATAATATTTTATTAGAGAGTATTTTTTTTATTCAAATATCAAAATTTAACATTACATTGAAGAGATGTAAAAATGAGATTTTCATTCTCAAAATGAAGAAACAAACAAACACATTTTTTAGACCCTTTTTTTCTTCTTCTTCTTTTTTCTTATTCGCTCCCGTAGTCTTGGGTGAAGTTGACTTTCACATTCGAGCATTTATTTTCTCTTCAATTATTGTACGATTCTGTCTTTATTATATACAAAGCAACTAGGCTACATCTCACCACACAATCAACAATAAGAGATGCCAAATTGACAGGACGAATTTTATACCACATTCGTTACCTAACCCTCACCCAAATTAGTTAAACCCCAATGTGTTTTTATTGCTAGAAGTTTTTATGGTTCAGGTTTTCATCGGCCGCTCTACTCCAACCTAACTATACTCGCTTCTATATATGAACCAAAAGGCAAAACCAACCCAATCCATCTCTCACACACAACTTCTAAATTTCCAAAACAATCTTTGGAAACTTACCAAAAAAAATTTTTTTTTTTTTTGTTTTTTTGTTTTCCTTAAAAAAAATGTCAAAAACTATAGACTCAAAATCTCTCCCTCCTCACATAGCTCTCTTTCCAAGCGCCGGAATGGGCCACTTGACGCCCTTTCTCCGAATCGCCTCCATGCTTCTACGTCGCAATTGTGCCGTCACATTGATCACCGCCACGCCGATAGTCTCCGCCGCGGAATCCTCGCACATCTCATCCTACCTCAATGAACATCCACAAGTCAGACATGTTAGCTTCCAAATTATACAAATCCCCCACTCCAAACTAGATGACCCTTTCCATCTCCAATTTGAGTCCACCAGACGCTCTGTTCACCTTCTTCATCCCTTACTTTCCTCCTCCTCGCCGCCTCTCTCCGCCATCTTCGCTGACTTGGCTGTGGCTTCCACTATAACATCGGTATCCGCCAAGCTTGGCATACCACACTACCTTATTTCCACCACCTCTGTCAAATTCCTATGCCTAATCGCATACCTTCCTGAACTTATATCCGATCCTGCTAAATTTGACCACAGTTTTACCGAGCTCGAGATCTCGGGTTTGACCCCTTTTCCCATGTCGAGCATTCCTCCACCGTTCAAGGATCCAATCACCTCTTCACCAAAACTCTACTTCCAACCTCTAGAGCACTGTCAAAGGCCAAAGGAATAATTATGAATTCCTTCCAATGTCTTGAACCAGAAACTCTTGAAGCTGTCAACAATGGAGGAGTTCTATCGCACTCTCTCCCACCATTACTTCCAATAGGACCGTTGGAGTTATACGAAATTAAGACGGAAAAGGGTCAGTACATGACATGGCTGGACAGCCAACCTGCAGAGTCTGTGGTTTACGTGAGTTTCGGCAGCAGAACAGCCATGTCAAGAGAGCAAATAAGAGAAATTTCAAAGGGGTTGGAGAGAAGTGGGCATAGATTTCTTTGGGTGATTAAAAATAGCAAGGTCGATACAGAGGACAAAAATCAGCTGAGAGATCTGCTGGGCGATTCCTTTCTGGAAAGAACAAAGAACAAAGGGACGGCAGTGAAGGGGTGGGTGAGCCAAGCGGAGATTCTGGAGCATCCTTCCGTTGGTGCTTTTGTGAGCCATTGCGGGTGGAACTCAGTTATCGAAGCGGCTCAGCGAGGGGTTCCGGTGGTGGCATGGCCTCAGCATGGGGATCAGAGGGTGAATGCAGAGGTTGTGGAGAGAGGGGGTTGGGAATATGGGACAGGAAGTGGGGTTGGGGTGGTGACAAAGAGTTGGTGTGTGGGGAAGAGATTGAGAAGAAGATTAGGGAGGTAATGGGAGATGAGAAGCTGAGGAAAATGGCTAAGAAAGTAGCTGAAGAGGCTAGGAAGGCTGCGAGACTGGTGGGAGCTCTGAGAAGGTGCTCAGTGAAGTCTTGGAGTTCTTACAAAAGTAGTAGTGAGATTTGAAGTTGTAATCTGCTTTTATTTCGAAGTGTTACCAGAGTTGTAATTCAGTTATTGTCAATAGATGTCTGCTTTAGAATGCTTTTTTTTTTTTTTCTGGGAAGAATTTTTAGAATGCTTTTGTGAGTAAGTAAATGATAATATTACAACTTAACTTTCAGAGACAAGATTTGTATGACAATGTGCTTTTTTTCTTTTTTTTTTTTTTTTGCTCTGCAACGACAAGAATTATTACAACTTAACTTTCTCCGGAGAGACTAAATAGCAGAACATTACGAAGAAGAGCTTAAACGACGAAAAGTATTGAAAACGACGACTAGTAGTATAGAATCTCGCCCATAAACGGCAATAACTTGAAATGTTAAGAGCGACAACAATAAATGCACAACAATAGTGCTTTCAAATAGTAACATTTGAAACGACAAGATCTCCTTTATACCAGCGCATTAACTTTAAAAATACGACAACAAAAATAAATAAGGGCTGGCAGCCTAATAATTGACCCACAGACGTCAACGATTATAAATGTCAAAAACGACAACACAAATTCACAAACGACAAATGACTGAAACGATATTCGTACAAGAAAACGACATTTGAAAAGGAAAAAAGAAAGAATATAAATTAAGCATTTGTTTAACATTATACTGCATTCATGTTCAATATATACGTCTATAGTTTTTTTTTTTTTTTTTTTTTCTGAACATCTATTTTATCTTCTTATAAATGCATTTTAATTACACAAAAATAGGTCGATATGAGTATTATCTAGTCCTTTTACATCTCTTACGATTTCATTTGAAATTCTTAATTTTTGGTACAAATATCCTTGCTTTTTTTTTTTTTTGGGTGCTAAAAATGCTTTTTTTAATTCTTACAAACACCGACATTTACATATTTGCCTGATACCATCACATTATGACAAGTAAAGCAGGAATTAGAGTTCTTATTTTGTTTCCCAAGTAAGAAAATTGGAATTATACCTCTCCAAATATCAATATCTCCCGTCGCTTTCATCACCAAGAATCTTGCATATTTAATTTGTTCAATTTTCTTGGCCTTCAAGCAGAATGTCATTTGTTGACCAACTCCGCCAATTCAATTTGTCCCCATCTGCAATGGCCTTCTCACCATGACACCGTTAGTTCCAAGTGCAATGCATGAGTTGGGCGTTAAAGTAATTTCCACACATATCATGAGCCATAAATATATTGAACTCCTCCCCTTCGTAGAGAGCACAAAACTGAAACAAAAAAGTCTGTTTTCCTCGTACAATTGCTTCCAAAAATGTCAAGTTCAGGTCATGATCCGAAGCTAACTCCTCATGTCGCTCTTCTTCCAAGCGCCGGCATGGGTCATCTCACGCCGTTCCTTAGGCTTGCTGCTTTGCTAACGGCACATGATGTTCAAGTCACTTTCATCACTCCACATCCAACTGTATCACTTTCTGAGTCACAGAGCTTAACCCACTTGTTCTCTTCCTTTCCTCAGATAACTCGAAAGCAGCTTCGTCTCCTTCCGTTTGATGATCTTTCTGCCGATTCCGAAGACCCTTTTTACTACCACTTCGAAGTGATTCGTCGCTCTTCTCATCTTCTTTATCCCCTCCTCACCTCACTCTCTCCAACTCTCTCTGCTCTTGTCACGGACATGAGCTTGGCCTCCACAGTTATTCCTATAACCGATGCTCTTAAACTTCCCAATTACATTTTCTTTACATCATCTGCTAAAATGTTGACACTTTACTTGTCCTTCCACGTCATGGTTCCGAATGAAATGAAAGATTTCGTCGAAATTTCGGGGTTGGAACCGATATCCAGATCATGGATTCCCCCACCACTTCTACAAGACACCAATAATCTCCTGAAAAGCTATTTCATAGAAAATGGCAAGAAAATGACAGAATCAAGTGGAATTCTGGTAAACACATACGAAAGTATAGATGGTGTGTCACTAGAAGCACTAAACAAAGGCAAAGTGGTAAGAGGTTTACCACCAGTACATGCCATTGGACCACTTCCTCCATTCAATCTTGAGAAGAGCCGACCCTTGGTGTGGCTTGATGATCAACCAGCTCAATCAGTATTGTATGTCAGCTTTGGAAGTAGGACCGCCATATCAAGAGATCAGATCAGAGAGCTAGGTGATGGATTGGTGAGAAGTGGTAAAAGTTTTTTGTGGGTTGTCAAGGATAAGAAAGTCGACAAAGAAGATAGTTCGGAGTTGATAGACCTGATCGGGCATGATCTAATGGAGAGAATTAAAGAAAGAGGGTTTCTGGTGAAGAACTGGCTGAACCAAGAGGAAGTACTGAGGCATCCAGCAGTGGCTGGGTTTTTAACTCACTGCGGTTGGAATTCCATCACGGAGGCTTTATGGCATGGCGTGCCGATGCTACTGTGGCCTCAACATGGTGACCAGAAGATCAATGCAGATTTGGTGGAGAGAATTGGAGTCGGCATGTGGGCAAAAAGTTGGGGGTGGGGTGGAGAGGCAATGGTGGTTAAAGGAGAAGAGATTGCAGAGAAAGTTGGAGAGATGATGGGAAATGGGATCTTGAGATTGAGAGCAGCCGAGGTTAGAAATGATGCCAGAATGGCAGTTCCTGAAGGTGGGAGTTCATACAAGAGACTTGCCGATCTCATTGAGTCCTGGAAAGGGTTAGTGGTCGAATGATTTTTCTTCAGATTTCCTTTAAGCTGCACTTTAGTTAAGAGTGTGGCAGAGAGAGAGCCAGAGGATATATGAAATAACACCGTTTTAGCTTGTAAACAATCATTTTCAGATAATAAAGTAAGAAAGTAATCAGTTGAAACAAACCAAAAGGCTAAAACTGCTCAACTAAACTGTAATAATTCTTGCAACACATTCCTGTAGTAGAGAAAAAAAAGTTGGAACTTGCAAATTATTATGTGCCACTATTTATGGGATGAGACCATTTCAACTGTAGTTGTAATTCACCAAATGTAAAGCACCGTATTGGCTAAGCAGAAATAGCCCTCTTTGAAACAACATCAAAAGATATTCCATTCTCTTGGAGTCGTTCATGGAGATCGGTTGGACCAAAAACAATGCCGGGAGTAAAAACTCCTCCCTTGGGTAGGTTGTCACGTTGGCCTAAAACAATGAGAGCACATTGAAGGAGAATTATCGGAGTGGTCAAATAGCCAATCTCAGGGCCCATCACTCTTGTTACTATTTCCATGTCGGGTTTCGATTTTCCTTGCGAAACAAGACCGCCATCGCTGAAACCATGTCCAACAAACCACATCTTAAATGAGGCACTTCTCACCTCCTCCTCCGAGGGACCCTTCTTCCTGAACCATCCAAGGGTGAAAAACGAGGGAAATTTCAAGAGAAGCCATCTCCCAAAGGAAAAACTACCAAAGATCCCGATGAATACCCCAACCGCCATGATGCGAAAAATGCCCAACAAAGATTTAGTGCCAATCTTTACCCCGAAATGAGTGGGCTTCACAGTTGACCAGAAAGCCTCCCTCTTTTGAATTTGTTCTGGGCTCTCATTCTTTCCAGGAAGACCACCAGGGTTTTCAGTCAGAGTCGCAAGTGTTCTCCGCACCACAATGGAATCCGCCGAAGGGAGCCTAACAGCCCAAAGGTTGATCTCTTTCTGGTGTTCTATAGTCGGACCTTTGGGAGGAGGAGGCCCAGGAATCTGCCATCATTTAAGGATGTTTTTTCAGTAGGATTATAACCAGAAAAAGTTCATACTTCGTAGTTTTCAGTAATCTAGTAGAGACACAAGTTTTCAGTAATCTAGTAGGATTATAACCAGAAAGAGTTCATACTTCGTAGTTTTCAGTAATCTAGTAGAGACACAAGTTCAAACTGTACTACAAAATTATCAGGATGCTACCTAAAGAAACATCAAACACAACGTCCATTAAAATAACAAAGATAAACAAATCCTCTGAGTTGCACAAATCAATAATTCCAAACCAACAAAAACTTAAAAATTTAACTCAACTTTGCACCGACCTTTGATCACAAGCACACATTTGCTCCAAACAAAAGTCGTTTAAAAATTCAAGACATTTTCCTTCCAATGATCCATAAAAATAATAATAATAAAAATAATAAATAAATAAATAAAAGCAAACTTATAGCCAAGCAAAGCCACAGTCAAATTTCTCACTCCAAACACCTCATCAAGCACATTTCTATGTATTCATATTAACCTTCCATTTTGACCATTCCTTAGTCCTTACAACCAACAAGAAATTAATAAATTTAGGTTCATGATATCCCGTCATAGATCAAATAGTTGAAAATTTAATTCATAGACTAAAACGACAATTTCTAAAGATAACACAAAATAGGAGGTCCTGCCGTGAAAATGTTCATATAATTTCATATATTTAAACAAGAATATTTCTACATATAGCTGTATTTTTCATCCTTGCTAGCACAAAACAAAGAAAAATTAAATTTAAAAATAAAAATAAAAATAATTATTTAAAAAAAAAAAAAAAAAAAAAGGGGGTTGCTTACCACTGGCCTGGCTCTTTTGGGTCTGGACCGCCTAAGCTCCACCAACTTGTGGGCATTGGCCACACCCAAAACGGCCGATTCGTACGTCCCAATATTCCCAACGATCTTCTTATCGGACTCCAAGCTAAGGTACGCCTCGACCCGGTTCGGCACGGCCGGCCCGGTCCACTGACGCGAGTTAAACAGCAAACCGATCTCGGCCGGCACCGAGTCGAACCCACACGCCGAGACCACCAACGAACTGGTCTCCACCGCCTTGTCGTGGTACTTCGCCTCCATTCTCTCCATGAACTCCGGCTCGCCGCAGATGTCCAAGTAATCGGTCCCGGTCTCCGCGCAGGCGGCTACCACCGGCTCGCCGTAGAGGCGAAACGGCCCGACGCAGTTGAGGACGAGCCTGGTCTGGGCGCAGAGGCGGCGAAGCGACGCCGAGTCGGTGGTGTCGGCGGAGAGGATCGGGATCGGAGGCGGAGAGTTCGGGTGCGCCGCCCAATTTAGGGCTTGGGCGAGCTTGCTGGGGTTCCGACCGGCTAGAGCTAGGGATTTGAGAGGGGAAGTGGGAATGTTGAGGAATTTGAGGGCTTCTTTGACGACGTACTTTCCCGTGAAGCCAGAAGCTCCGAGGATGACGAGGTCGTAGGCGGGAAGGTCGGGGCTTTGGGGGTGTTGCTCTGGTTCCGCCATTGTTGTGGGGTTGGAAGGAAGTCAAGCTCTGATCTTTGGAGTTGCCGAGTTAGTTTGATTGTTTAACGGTGGTTTTTACGTGATTGAACCAATAAATGACGAGCTCCAATCCCAAAATAAAAGTGAAAATTCTAGTGAAGGATTTGCCTAAAAATGTGTGCCATTTTTGGTACAAGATATATTTCCAATTAGTTGGATGGTTATTTATGAGCAGAAAAAATTAGTTAAGTTTTTTTTTTTTTCAGGAAATAATTAATTAATTAAAGCTTGATGATTTATTTAATTAATTAGTTTGATGATTTATTTATGAGCAGAAATAATTAATTTTGACATAAATTTGCCTAGATATGTGTGCCATTTTCGGTAAAAGATATTTTTTCAGTTAGTTTGATGGTTATTTATGAGCAGAAAAAATTAATTAAATAATTAAAGCTAGTTTAATATTGATTGGAAGTTAAAAATTGTAATATATTACAGGGTGATTGACATATAAGTTTAACTTAAGTTTTTTTTTTTTTTTTTTGAAAAAATTTTTTGTCTTTTGTAAAAAAAATTTTTATCTTTTCTGAAAAGTCAACAAAAATTATCATTAAAACTTAAAAATTATAAACTAAACTCATTTACCAAATATCCTAGTTTAACTTTGATGGAAACTTAAAAATTGTGTTGTAACATCTTAGAATTCTTTTTTTTAATTAATTTTGATTTAAGGTTTTTTTTTTGTATCAGAAAAAAAGTTTTGGTGATAGCCCCATATCGTCTCATTTTCAACCCCGCATGCTGGATTCATTTCCTTGAAAATGATAAGAAAGAGATAAATCTTTAACTTAGTATCTTACAGTTGACAATCCAAGTCCTATCCAGAACATCACAAACCTAATATATAAACGCTCAAAGTTGACAATCCAAGTCTTATCCAGAACATCACAAACCTAATATATAACCTAGTCTCTTACAGTTGACAATCCAAGTCCTATTCAGAACATCACAAACCTAATATATAAACGTCCAAAGTTGGAACAAGGATCTTACAGGAGTTTTATGGAGATCAAATCTAGGTGAATGAAAAAAGAGATTAAAGAATGCGTCACCCTCCTTTTTGTGGACTCGTGTTATTCACATACCCAGAACATTATCAACTTAATATATTCACGATCAAAGTTGGAGGGGGGATTTCACGAAAGTTCTATGGTGATCAAACCTAAGTGAACAAAAGAAGAGACTAACGAAGGCGCTATCCTCTTTTTTGTGGACTTGTGTTTATCACCTACAATTTTTATTGGTGTTTAATGGGTGTAAATTCTTTTTGTTTCTGGTTCCCCTACTTCTTTAAACACGAATGAAGTCCCCCAAAAAAACCAAAAAAAAATCTGAATAGAGTGTGTTTAATTTTTCCGCTTTCTGAAAATCTTAATTAAGCAGGATGTAAAAACATATATGGCAACTGCTATAATGTTGTAAAGGCACTTTTCCTTAACTATGGGGTAAAAATTCTACATTTTCAAATTAAAATCTGACGGTTAAAAAGGTCTTAACATTGCTTTTGTTTGATTGAAAAGTTTGAATTCAAAATTTTTATCTTGATTTTTATCTTTTTCTAAAAAAATTTTTTGTTCTTTCTGAAAAGTCAACAAAAATTACTATTAAAACTTAAAATTTCCAACTCAAACTCATTCACCTAACGATGTTAATGAATATAAGACCTCCCACCTAATATCCACCCTGCCTATCAGAATTTAAAAATAAAAAAAATAAAGAAAAAAGAAAAAGAAAAAGAACTGGTTGGCATTCCGGTGAGAGTGTGAGACCCCACGGTGGGCAACAACGATGAAAACAGAGTGAGACAAGCAAGAATCTCGGGAATGCTCGAGGAGGGGAGCAAGTCTCCGACGGCGATGGGAGGCGAAGTGGCGATCCCACTAACTATCAGATTAAAAATAAAAAATAAAAAAAACCACTACCGACGGGAATGGCGGCGAGACCAAGAGCAAGTTTCCGATTGGTCGACGGCGTGGAGAGGCCGAGGACAGATCTGGAAAATGGAAGAAATATCTTTCGTTGTCGGCGAAAATGCGCGGCCGATCTGGTGGAGGACGTTCCAGAGGAGGTTGACGATGTCGAGGAGTTTGTTAGGGAGACGGGGTCTGGGGGAAAGAAAGGGTGGTGGGATTTGGTGAAGAGGAAGAAACGGACGGACACCATGAGAGGGGGAATTGGTTGGAGACTTCGAGGAAGAACTTATGGGGGGAGTGGGGAATCGGAGAAGAACGACGAAGGTGGCAGTGGAGGAGGGAGTCGGTCGGACTTCCCTCAGCCAAACACCGGCGACCTTTGCCACCTCCGACGTGCCTCGCTTCCTTCCTGGGGATCCGTGATATCTGGTGGCCGGAGTTCTGCCCCTCCTCCCCTACAGTCGGATTTTTTTTTCTTCTTCTTCTTCTTCTTTTTTTTTTTAAATATTTGACAACCATTTGTTGCATCTTTTTGATCTTAGCCATTCAAAAGTCATCCAATGGTTAATTTTTTTCACACCTTTTTTACCTCATTGTAGAATTCCCCAACATATATACTATTATATATACATATATATATTTGGCTGGAAAATATAGTTTTCTAGGGAAATTTTATAGTAGATAAGGGAGAAAATAAATAAATAAATAGTCCGTCTGGTGAATGAGTTTGAGTTAGAAATTTTAAATTTCAATAGTAAATTTATGTTGACTTTTCAGAAAAGACAAAAAAATTTTCAGAAAAGACAAAAAACTTTTTCAGAAAAAGACAAAAACTGAAATGAAAATTTTAAGTTTGAAATGGGGAACCAAACGAAGTCAAAGAAACAAACTATTCGCCTTAGTTCTACTTCCTAATACTGGCAAAACATTTTTCTTTTCTTTAACCTTACGACAAAACATATCTCAACGTGAATAGATACATTAATGGAAAAAGACAAGTCGGATCTTCATAAATCACAGTATTTCCAAGTTTATAACGAATATTTGGTAGAGATTTTTAATAAGAAACTAATTTGGTGCAAAATCAATTTGTTGCCATGACAAAACCTGTCAATAATTAAGTCTCGGGCGTGTTTGATGCCAAAAAATTTAAGGATACGTCAAATATAATAAATACATGCATGAAAGTCCTATCAAGTAAGAATCTCAAATATTTGCTACAAAAATAATAATAATAATACTAACAATAATAATCTAGAATATTAGAAATCTATATAATAACAAATTTAAAGATCCTAAAGCCGGGTTTCCCAGCTTTTGTACAACAAGTTGCAATTATGTTACACTCTCAGCTGAACAATCTCCTTCTGAAATTAACAATACAACTTTATTTAGGATGAAGAGTCACATAAGTTCACTCAGAATTCTTCATCCAAAAAAAAAAAAAAAAAAGGTAAAGGAACTCGAATTAGGAGCACAAATTTACAGAGAAGTAACTCCTTGTCTTTGAAAAACAAGACCCAATAGCTCCTTCTGATCACCAAAGACATACATTTCTTTCCCTCTCTCTCTCTCTCTCACTCCACTCATTTTAGAGGGAGAAGAGAATTACTAATTGGACATCTCTGCCTCGGAGGACGCCTTGTCCTCTTCCCCCACCCCGTAAGGCTTGTTTCGTCGAGTCCCGGTTCCTTGGAATTGGGTGGCTGCTGAGCTTGGGCGTAGCAAACTGTAGGTGCTGGGGGAGGCGGAGGAGGAGGAGAGGGGGGCGGGGCAGAACATGTCGTCCGCCTCCTTCCCCTTCCGCCACCACTCTTACCTCCATTTCTCAGTGCCAAACTCGACTGCCATGTCCCACCAGTTGCTTTGACCATCCCTTCAATGGTCTGGAGATCCTCAGTCACCTCATTTCTTGACAACGATACCAATCCGGGAAGTACATCTCTCTGGAAGTCCTTCCTCTGCCTCCCTCTTCTCGCCTGGCCTCTTCTAGGCCTTCTTGGTGCCGCTGTTTCTTCTTCTTTCAGGTCTTCGGATTGTGGAGGCTTGTAACAGCACTCCTCTACTTTTGTTTCTGGTAAGTTTAGTGTCATGTACACAAAGTCATCGACGTCATCAGAACTGGATTCTTCATGACAGGCACCGGTCTTGGCCATTCCTGCCTCGTTCTCGGAGTTTTCATGGTACGATAAGATGATGTCTGCAAACCAGAGAAGGAAGTCACTTGGAGAAGAGTCTGATTGGTGTTGTGTCTCGTTTTCTTGAAGATCAAGCACGGCATCATCTTGCAGATTTTGCACATGGAAAGATGAGATCGCAAGTAGAGCCTCAACTGCGATCTTGCCAAGGCTTTCACAAGGAAAATCGGGTTCATATCCAAATGAATCAAAAGGTTTCTCGAGTTTGCTTTCAAGAGAATCTCCCTCTAAATCTGATTCAACTACGACTGGAGCCTCCAAATCTATCCCGGTTGTACGTTTCACGACCGGAGATGGTAGTGTTGGTTGCGCCTCTTCTTCAGTTACACATTCATTCAAGTCAATTTGATGTCGTAAGTAAGAGTTGTCATTGGCCAATCCCTTTCTTGGTTCTTGGACTTTGAGCTGCTCTCCAGAAATCGGTAACACGGGATCACTAGGCAAATCACTTTTAGCCAACTCACTGTTTAGTAGGCTATTGTTACCGGGGACAGAAGCAACAGAACCGGGTTTTGATTCAAAGATCGGAAAACCAAGAATTCTTTTGACGCTTGCGTGGTTACTTGTTTCAAATCTCCTGTGCTCAGCATCATGGCCATGTGTCGTTGACGAAGAGTCCTGAACAGGACTTTGCGAGGGACCCTTCCTTAAGTCAATTTGTGTGGAATCTATTTTCATCTTATAAGACCCTTCTTTTTCATCTTTCAAAGATTTGCCACTTACTACTGGCAATGTTCTAAGCCAAGACAATCCACCTTGTTGCATCTCCAGTTTCCTCGGTTCATCAACAGAAACACCGTTTTCTTTGTAAATTGCATCATATTTGTCCGGAGTCTTCACATCGCTCACAACTTTTGTGTAGTTTGTGCAGCTGCGGCCCCAGACGTAACCATTAGCACAGTTTTCTGCAGAGGTATTATCACCAGGGTCCACTTGAACTGAAATCAAGTTCCGGTTGAAGCAACTTTGAGGTTTCGTCCAAGATGAAATAGTGGATGCTTCAGAATTGGCCACATTTATTGCTTTCGAAGCAAATGCAGATGAATTATTATTTCCTCCATAAACTTCTACACCAAAGATTTTCCTTTTAACCTGTTTCCCTGTAGCACTCTGATCAAAGGGAAGACATGTAGCTAACTCGCTGGCTCTGCTAGATTCGACTCTTGACGAGTCGCATTGCTTCGGAAAACCTTCAAGATGGAACGTCCCACTGAGAGAACTCTTGCTTCTCAAATTCCCTGATAAGAAAAAATGCATATCAGTTTGAATGAAAATCCTGCAAAGTTTTAGGTGAGGTAAAACTTGGACAACCAAAAAACAGGATTTGCAAAGGGATCCCAATGAAAATTAAGAAAGAAAAATAAATTGATAAGTAGTTTATTACCGGCTTCAAAAGTATAAGATGAACATTCATTTTCATTCCTCTCGGTCTTTAAATGAACTGTGCTGATCCCTCCGCTGATCCCGTTGCCTAGATTATCGATGGAAGCTGATGCTGACACTTCCTCCACGTCTATGGGTTCATTTAAATCAGCCAAGTTATGAGTTCTCCTTGCAAAAGTTTGATTTGATAAAGTTTTTTCCCCGTTAGTGCTCTTGTTCAACAAATGACTTTCTATTTTCGACACAACAAATTCTCCTTGCTCTTCGGTTTCATCATTCATGTACTCGTCGGCTGGAACTTCAAGATCAAACAATAATCTCTGAGGCTTCTTACACATAAGATCCAAAGATTCATTTATGGCGAGGTTGCACCTCGACTGCATGATCTTCTCTTTGGTGAAACTTTGGGGAGATTGGCTCACATTAGCGCTTGATGAAGAGGGTCTACCGTAATTGGAACTAACCAAGGGAAAGCTAGAGAAGAACCAACTTCTTTTATCATCTTCAGATGGAAGGCCAGACAAAAATGGACTTGAATTCGATGCCCCAATCGGCATCAAATGATTGACTTGTTCTTTCCTCTTGATATCATTCATCAATTCCCTCTGTATTTTGTAAAGACGATGGAGTTCACGAACCTGGACGACAAAACAATATCAAGAGCTTTAAGTCTCATATAGGCATAGAGGATCTTCGTGTTTAATGTAAAAATATAACAACTATAGTAGAAAGAACCAATCCTATACCAGCAAAAGAATTAAACTCATACCTGATGTCTGAAAATGGATTCGTGCTTCATTATGGTTTGCCTCAACTTTTCCTTGTCCAACACATCATGATCCACTCCATCAATAATCGGCTTTGACAAGTAGATGCCATATTGCTGCCCGTTCTTCAGCAAGTTGCTTTCGGGATGTAAAGACCAGCCGTTATAGACGGCATTGCTATTACTTATGTCCTTCATGGAATAGTATCCTGGTAGGTACATCTTAGACTCTACTTCAGTTCCCATTTCTGAAATTAACCCAAGAAGCAGAAGTAAACATCACGAGTTAGAAATATGGAAAATTTAACGGCCTAACTAATTCGTCGAACGCAATCCTGCAGACCCATTTCCGCAAGTTTGGTTAGAACATAAAGCTTTGTGTCAAGATTGCAAGCAACGTGTATATTCAGAAAGTCATTACACAGATCATCCAATCAGTTTCCCAGATAAGCTGTTGAAAATATACTTAACAGAAATCTTTGGTTAATATTAGAACACTCAACCAATTTTAGAATCCGGGTTAAATGCAGCTCAAAACTACTACTTTAGCTTCAAATGGAAAATACCATTAAGTGATACAAAAATAAACTTATATTAAACTGGTATACACAATCAAAAGAAGCAACAGCTGCATTTCAATATATGAAGAGAAACAAAAAATGGAGCAGTGAAATTGACAGGTTAAAGAAGGAACATATTTCAAGATAGCTAAACACATAATTCAGAAAACAAAACCGAAAGGTTTTAACATAAATTTAATCACAACATAGAACAGTAAGAGAAAGAGGAATTGTCATAAAATTGAAGAAAACGCAAAATTTTTATCATAAACATATATATACTTATCCAAAACTAATATAGAAACAATGATTATTGAACCTTCCAGGATACCCATTAAAGATTGAAATCACAACTATAAGATCCATAAAGCTGCTTAGGGAAACCAAAACCCGAAAGATATAATTTTCATACGAAAAAAAAAAAGAGTGAGAGAGAGAGAGAGAGAATCGCAAAGTCAATCACCAAAACAATGAAATTCACAAAAATTACCTCATATATTCTTCTTCTAGAATCTTCTTTTATCAGAGCTCTCTTATAAATTCACCAAACTCATACAAGAACCTTGAAGAAGACCATTTCCGCTCCCAAATAAACTCAGCACAAAAACAGTTTAGTGAACAGAAACCGAGAAAACCCAAGAACCAGAACATGAAAAAAACCACCTCACAGAGGCCAACAAACAAAGTGGATGAAATCTCCGCACTGCCATTAAAGAAAAAGCTTAGATCATCCCAAGACCAAAACCCAAAACCCAAAAAAATAATAATAATAATAATAATAATTGTTATAACTAATAATAATAGTAATAAAAGTTAAGAGGAAAATTCAGATCTGCTGGGCCAGAATCTGATGAGAAAATAGAGAGATCCCACATCCCAGATAGAAAATCTTCTTTCCTATGCAAAAGCAACACATGACTTCTTCAAGAACAATGACTTCAAATTTGTCAACTTGTGGTCTGCCCATTATTCTACTTCCTCTATGGCTTTGGTTTCCAATGATTTTTTTTTCTCTCTCCTTTTTTTTTTTTTTTTAATTGGAACCTTTTTTTTTTATTTCTGGGTTTTTGAGGATGTGAAAGATGTAGGTGTTTTTTTTTTATCCTTTTTTATGAAAAAAGAAAATTCTGTTTTTTTTATTTTTTATTTCCCACACATTTTCTAGATTCTCTCCAACTTCCATGCTTTTTGGGTACACACAAATATTTATATTGGAAAAGTACTTTAGAAAATGTAGACACCTTGGGTTTACTGAGGCAACAGCCTAACAGTTTCCGAAAGTAGCTGACCCCTCTTGAATTTATTTTCTTTTTTAGATTTTTTCTTTGTTTCTTTTTTTTTTTTTTTTCAAGGGGGCGTGTCATGCCACGCGCGCATCCAGTGACTGGAAATATTCTCTCCAACCAAATAAAAAGTACTTTCGACTTTCGAGAGTACGAAGATATCAACTAACATGACGTTGTTGGTGTTCTTAGATTTTGAGATCGGGTGTTTTTCGCCACGCGCTCCGGAGGCGCGTGGTGTGGAGTTTTCATCCGATTGAAGCACATTCCGGATATGAATGAGAAAAGAAATAAGTTTTAAAAAAAAATTAAAAAAGTTTGATTATAATTTTTATTTTAAAGAAAAAAGGACAAGGACAGAAGAAAGGATGGGGATTGGATGTCATTTGAGGTTAGGTGTGTAATTATATAAGAAATGAGATTGTTTGGATTATTGCTTTTTTTTTTTTTTTTTTTATATAAATATTTGCTTTGTCTTTATATTATTGGTTGTTTCTCTTTGGTCTGCCTTTTTCTATGATGGCCAGTAGTCAACTCGGAATTGGAGATAAAAATATCTATCCGAAATTTCTTTTCTTTTTTCTTTTAAAGGACAAAAAAGAAGACTTTCTTTGAAATAATTAAATAAATAAGAGTAATAATGCTAAGACCCTAATTATCAACTTACATGATATTGCATTATATTTTGGGTTGGTAGGTATCTAAAACAAATATCATATGGTTTTAAATTATAATATCTATTTATCAATAAAATTGTATAACTCACCGTCACGTAAATTGAGATCAAAATTAATATTAACGTTTTAATCCCATTATTAAAAACAACTCACACTCCGACCTTTTCGCTTAAATTAAATACATAAGTCTTTCGGAAAATTAAACGGTTCATACTGTATGAGTATTAGTCCAACAACGTCATTTTTGGAATTTGATATTGAAATGGTCATTCAATGGCCTAGAAGGTCCTCTAATTGTGTAATTTATTTTTTCTGTCAAAGGGCATAAAAAAAATAATTGAAAACTGTATGAATTATAATCTAAATATTTATGACCAATTAGTTAAAGTTGGTACGCGTAAGTGAATAGGTTTCCTAGCGACTATTTTACTTTGGATTATTATTATTATTATTATTAGTGTTCATGAAAAGTTAAAGTTCTAATCAAACCAGACAAGATTTTTCTTGTGTGAAACTAGTCTTTCTAAATTGTCAATTTGTTTTCTTCTTCCTAAACATGTGAACAATAATATGGTGTGTCTTGGTAGCTACATCTCCATTGAAAATAGGTATTGTCACACCATTAATTGGACATAATATTATTCTTTTTTTTTTTTAATAATTTTCTAATAATAACTATCAACCTATCATTCTTGAATTAATTAAGTTCAAGGTGGTACACGTTATTTACTAAATAGGTAGCACTTATATCTATCATTTTCAGACTAATAATAGCTGTAATTTTAATATCACTATTTTTTTTTTTTTTTTTTTGAGGAAGGTATGATTCCTTTGAAAATCACCCTTGTTGGGTATTATACGAAATCATTTTTTTTTTATTTTTTATTTTTCAAACCTAACAAATCTAAGGGAACTCAATGTTGCATGTCATCGAGCTGTTACACTCTTGAAGAATTCACTAATATTAAACATGAACATGTGATTTTGGTTCTGAAATTTACCTCTTTTTAAATAAAAATAAATAAAAAAACTCTTTTATGCTCTTTAACTCTATGAGCAAAAATGAGCCCTGTTTGCTATACAAGTTTAACTCAAGTTAAACTGTATTTTTTTTTGTCTTTTTTGACAAATTTTTTTTTTTTCTGAAAAGTCAACAAAAATTACTATTTAAATTTAAAAATCTTAAATTAAACTCATTCACCAAATACCCCCGAAAAGATACATTGTTTGCCTTGTAATGGCAATAAGAGCTTTAAATGAGTTTCAAAATTACCAAAACGATGATGAAATAAATTTTTGACAGCTCAAATGGGGTGCCCTTATAATTATTGTTTGGTAAGTGTGACATGTGAATATTTTGGAGCTAAAAATAATTTGCAGTCCCTTCCAAAGACATAGCATGTCGGAATCTTATCCCAATTATTGTATCTCTGATCTTGCCAAACAGATTGAGAGAGAAGAAAATTATAAAACGATTCCATGTTGACACATCATGGCCGGTTCTAGTGGAGTCAATATTCAATAATAGCTCGATCCCTTTACACCAAAGTGGTGTGGAAAATGGAATTTCAGACCAACCACTATATCAAAATTGTTGTTTACCAGTGCAAGATTTTCACATAATCATAGGAGCTTTTAAAGTCGTAGATTACTCTACTCGTAATCTATATTTGTAAACAATGACTCTGATCAAAATCACATTAAAATTAAAACATATGTATAATTTTCATTTCTAATATATGTAAATAACAGTTTAAACATAATATTATCGTCGAAATTGTCAAAAAAAAAAAAATTAATGTGAAGAAAGGAGTTATCAAGAAGAATGATACACAAGATAATGGAGGAGATATTTCTTATCTCGTGGTATGAAACATTTCTTTGATCTTTTCTATTCGTTGTCTTTTTCTTTCTTTGTTTGTTTTTTGGTTTTTGTTTTGTTTTTGTTTTTGTTTTTGGTTTTTTTTTTTTTTTTTGGGTGATTAGGCAGCTGAGATGTCTTAGTCAATTTTTCAGTCAAGAGTAATCTACAAAACATGAGATAAGCAGGGTGGTTTTTAAAAAAAAAAAAAAAAAAAGGATTAAGAATGTTAGTTATCCCCTCATATGTAGATTCCAAGATTGTCTTCATGTATGCTGGTCCAAATACATACCATGTGGAATGTAAAGCCAATAAATGAAGTAGATGAGGAGTTGAAATTGGAGTCTATAGTTTATACGGCAATATTATATTCATTAATATCAACGTTTTATTAATAAACTATTAGGACAAATATTCAAGTTTTCAACTCAAACATTTAAGTTGGATTTGTTAATAAATTTTATGTTTATTAGAATTTAAAAACTTATGTGTTGGATGGAAATAGATGTGATGAGCATTAAAAGATTTGTCACAAGTGGTTATAATTAATATGATTATTTTTTTTTATTGTTGACTAGTGTGTAAATATTCGGAGTATCATATGAATTTTTTAATTCAAGATAGTATGCATTTCTTGATGTCATTTAGCACCAATCTTTATCTTTAAACCCTCCTTTTTTATATAGCAGAAATTATCTTTAAGCCCTTATAAAGTGGATGTTGGTAACTTTTGATTGATAAGGCTTTGTTTGGTGTTTCATCTCATCTCCAACTAAAATGTATTTTTTCATCTAAATTTTTAACTTTTTCTGAAAAAGTTTTTGTCTTTTCTGAAAATTCAACAAAAATTTTCAACTCAAACTTAAAATTTTCAAACTCAACTCATTCACCAAACAAACTGTCTTGCATATTGAAATGGGGTGAGAGCAAAGTAGAAGAGTGCACTTATGCAGTCCACTGAAATTTTACTGCATTAGATAACCTAAAAAGAAACAAAATGCAAATGTATTTCATAAACTTGTTTAGAAAAGTAAGTTAGTGACTAATTCTGAACGGTAATTCCCTTGTTTTTTTCCTTTAAAAAACATGCTTGACCCACTCAAATCATACCAAATATGCACCTAAATCTAGTGGCTTTTGAATAATAATTATGAAAAACAAAACATATACAATTATCATAAAATTCACGACACAATCCTAACCAATAACCATATGCAATTACAGTCATAGTCATATTCTCTGATAGATCCCACCACTTCTGTGTAGAGTTCGAATCCCTCCGACCTGAACGCTACCAATAACCATCTCCAACGTATGAAGCACTCATGTCTCACCAAACCTTCCTTGGGCCCATGAGCCCAAGAACTTCCTCCCAAAGCCCCACACTTCCTACATTATCAAGCCCAATTACACTTGGGCTACAAGCTGCCACGGTCCAATAACCAGCCCTAATCTCATCCCCTAATTGCTCTCTGGCCCAACCACAATACCCATCAAAGAACCTAAAATCCCCAAGCCCAATCACATTCCTCTTCACCATTTCAGCAGCACAACCCACACTCTCCTTCGTCCCATAATACAACCCCTTCATTATCTCTTCAAACACCCCACTTTTCCTCACGGGCCCATCATCGTCCCCTTTTGGGCCCAATAAAAACAGGCCCTCCTCCATCGGCCCACCAAAGAACAGCGGCCTGTCGGAGAACGTCCCCTGGACGTCCAGCGCCGTTGACCTCGTTTCCTTGATGGACATGAGCGAAGGCCTGTTTAGGATGATCCCCGATGGGCCCAGAGGCCCAGTTGACAAGAGAAGGATCACCGTCCGCTCGAAGATGTGGACCCCATCAAGCTTCTCGGTCGCGATCAGTAGGCACCCCTTTTCGGGCTCGTGAATTGTGTGGGCCCACTTGTCGCCGATGGTGATCGACGGTTGATGATCCGCCACGGTGTCGAGATCAACGGTTGACGAGGAAGGCTCCGCTTGAGGCCCATAGACTTGCTCCCCTGCAACCAGCTTTGCTCTGAATGATCTCCAATCGGAATCAATCAACGGCTTCTTCTCATCATCGGACGGTGAGTATGAGTCCCGTAAACAACCTATAACTTGCAAAACCGATCAGAAACTTTAAAGTCTCTGTTTTCTTTTTCTCTTTTTTTTGGGAATTTTCTCATTCTTTAAAAAAAAAATAAAAAAATAAAAAAAAAAGAAAGGAGAAGAAGAAGAAGAACTTACATGTTATGGAAGAGGGAGTGGGGACTTTTTTGTTAGGAAAGCGAGAAGAAATTCTCTTGGAGTGAGTGAGAATTTTGGGTTTGATAGAAGGAGGAAATTCTATGGTTTTTGTGAAGGAATTGGCGGTGAATAAACAAGCTTCCATGGCGGTTTTTTCTAAATCCTAGCCGTCAGCTTCTTCGTTTTTCGATCGCAGATAAAGGGAATAAAGTTTGTTTATGGATAAAGTGAAATGGGACTAAAGTGAATGTACATATTGGTATATTTATATAGTTGAAGTGTGGCTGAATGTGCACCACAAGGTGTTGTTCAACCCCATCCCGACTCCTGTCTACATTCTACATGTGTTTTATTTTTTATTTTTTATTTTTTTTTGGAGGTCACTTCAGACGACAAAAAGTATGGACCAGTGGATATGACTTAAGACGTGGCACCGCAGAGGACGAGCACAACAACGTGGACCGTGCCTCAATTGTCGGTATTGGATCAATCGAACTCTTTTGGATGACGTGGCATACTTGTGGCCAGTTATTTTTTTAATTGTTTCTTTGCATTGAGTTGTGGGTGGGGACAATTTTTCAGAATGCCAAAAGTTAAAAGTGTTCATGTTCGTACACATGGCGCTCTGCCATTGGCTTCTGATGTGGGTTTCAGGTAACGTTGGATTGCGGCCTTTTTTTTTTTTTTTTTTTGGAAATGAGACTCGGTTGGCAATTCTCTAATAAAGATGATTACATTCGTTTAGGATCTGTTTGGTGAATGAGTTGAGTTTGAGTGACATAAAATTTTTAAGTTTTAGTTGAGTTAATTTTTTAAAAAATAATTGTTAATTTTGTTAATTTTTTAAAAAAGATAAAAATTAAAATGAAAAATTTGAGTTGAGTTTGATTTGAGATGATTTACCATACGTTGGCTTAATTCTTAATTTAATGTTAATGTGTTGTCTATAATTGTGTTTGTTTATTTTATTGAGGCAGATGATTCAAAAATAAATAAATACATACAATTGAGGCAGATGGTAATATGAGAACCTGCTTTACTCATAGTGATATCAAATTACATTTAAAGAAGTTCAAAAATTACTACACCTAGAATTCCCTAGCTTTAATTTCTATTTTCGCTTCAAATCATATGTTTGCAGCTTTAGTTCTACTAAATTGTTTGATTTTGAATTCTCATTCAAATGAACTCTTTATGCAATTCCAGTCACAGTATAAATTAATATAACTTAATTCACATTTACGATATATACCTCATTTATTAGATAAATTCGTAATTTTGACTTTGAGATATCAATTACTATATAACTCACTTCAATTATAATGAGGCTTAACACATAAGATCAAGAAACTGTACAGCTTCAATTGTCTCGCTCTAATTTTAATTTTTTACATTTCATATTATAAATGCATAACTTTAGTTCTACTTAAACTATTCGATTTAAAATTCACAACTAGATAAACTCTTATATAACATTAACAAGTGTATCAATCTGAATAAAACTTGATTCTCATTTAGATTACACAAAATATTGATTACTATGTAACTCATTGAACTATAGTGATATATGCCGTTGAAGTTTATAATATGCTAAACCTCTAATTGTCCATCTCTAATTAAATATTTGATGTTGATTTCTCAAGTTCATCTGACTCTAAGTATATCAATTGGAGTACAACTCAAATCTACCAGTGATTGTGTAAGTCACTGAATTGCAGAGACATATAAGGTTTAAGTTCATAATCCACTATAACTGTAACTATCGACTCAATTGGGTAACTATGTAACTCATTGAATTATAGTGATGTATAACGCTCAAGTTCGGAATCTGCTGTAACCAGTACATGTGCGACTCTAATTTACATTTTACAATCCAATCATAAATGGTAGTTTTAGTTATTGTAAAAACCATTTGATTTTAGTTTCTCATTCAAATGAACACTTCCTATAACCCCAATTAATACATCGAGCACAACTCAGTTCTCATTTTTAATTATCACGAGCTTAGCCTCTTCAAGGAAATGTCCTATCATAGTAATGCATTGGCATAAAGTAGGTGAGAATCATCAATAGATATAGGCTTCATAAGCAACCAAACCCGTCTTAAAATCCTCTCTATTTTTTTTCAATATCTTTTTGTCACTCAAATTCACCTATTTAATCACCTCATTGTACTCTGTGAGTCCACGTTTGGCAGAAAAGCAGCATCAACAATATTGAGAAGAATATATAGGGTATCCACAGACTCTGCATTCTCCACGAAGGGAGATGCTTTTATTAACAAGAACGAGAGAAAACATATTTACAGTTACGGAGTCAGAATTTTTATCAAAAAACTAATAACGACGTAATAAATACGTATAGGATGTTACGAGCACATTTTCATTTTTGAGTGGCTACTATGGAATTTTATTTTTGCTTTATCAGTGTATGAACATTGAACTACTATAGAGAATTCGAGCATTTTGCACTTTCAATGTCTTTTTTGATAAAATTTCAAGTTATTATATGATGAACACACGGTTTGTCAGTAAAACTTGAAAAATCTATTGTCAATTTAGGTATATAGACCAAAATTGTTATATATATATATATATATATATAAAGAGTTCAAGTACTAATTGGTCATAAAATTATCACTTCCTACAAAGGTTAAGGACCATAATACCAAAAACCTAAAATATTCAATGAAGTGCATGTTTGGAACCCAATTCAAATTATTAGTTTGAATTAAATTTTGTCTTTTCTCAAAAGTTTTGTCTTTTCTGAAAGTTTTTTCTTTTCTGAAAGTCAACAAAAATTACTATTGAAATTTAAATTTCAACTCAAACGTGAACAAACGACCGAAGTTTCTGATAAAAGACAACAGAAATTAGTGTTATTTCCTTGCCATATATAAAAAAGTAAATACTAAGGATCCGTTTGATAAAATGATTTGAGTTGAAATTTTTAAGTTTGAGTTGATTGACTTTTTAAAAGCTAATTATAATTTTTTTAACTTTTCAAAAAAAAATAAAAATTGAGACAAAAAATTTGAGTTTAAGATAATTTATCAAACGGAGACTAAATTTTGTGGTCCATACTTATCCTCCCGCCACGTATCGATTTTGTAGTCCCGTTTTTCTTTTCCTTCTTTCTTCTAACGCTTTCGTTCTTGCTCTATTCTCTCTCGATCCTTGTCATCTTCTTCTTCTCTCTCTCTCCTGGTTTGGGTTTCCTTTTCTTCCCTCTTGCTTTCCCTCTCTCTCAGTCTCGCTCGCTGACCAAAACTCCAACCCCCTATCCTCTTCATCATCTCCTCCTTCACTCTCTCTCTTCTCTTCTTCTTCCTACCTTTTTTTTTTTGGGTTTCCTTTTCTTCCCTCTTGCTTTTCCTATCTCTCAATCTTACTCGCTGATCAGAACTCCAAGCCCCTCATCCTCAGACTTTTGCATGTCCAAAAAACCTAAATTATCAACGAAGTTTCTGATAAAAGAGAGAAACTAGTGTTATCTATCTTAAAGGGCCAAATTAATCGTTACGTAACAGAGACAAAGGATCAGTCAGAGGAATGCCATAAAGAAGAAACTGGGTATTAACAATTTTAATACCATTACTAATAAAATATGAATGGCTTTGGTAACAATTAGAAGATCAACTGTACTTAAACAACCAACAGAAGTATTTGCCTTATTCTTCTCTTTTTCTTTGAATGAACAATACCATTGCTTTACAATAAGATTTTCCCCGGTTAATGCCCCTAAATTTTAGCACATTCTCACTTTGCGTTTCAAATTTTAAAAACTCTCACTTTACTTCTTCAATTTTGAATTAGCCCCACTTAATCCCTTTTGTTAGAAATTCTGTCAAAAACAAGCTGCCAAAGGACGAGATTAAATGCAGTCAAGTAATTTTGTTTCCATGTTTGTGCAAATCTGCTGAAAATGGACAGAAAACAAGGGGAAGAAGTGAAGTATAAAATTATACTAAAGTTCAGGGGCACAAGTGAGATTAATCCTTTACAACAGGTACATATACACAGACATCCTGACTCGTGCCTCTTGGCTGAACATTAAAGTATATATTTGGAACTTTCCTGGGACATTGTTCACTTAGAACATAGTCATGGACATGGTAACTCCTGAAGTTCTGCAGAAATTTTCCCACCATTTCAAGTTAGAGGACGCGTGCAACACAGGCATATATCAACAGCAAAGTACCCGCCTAAAGCCTCAGAAAATGCTATTGTCAATGAACTATGGAGACGTATCCCACTCGCTTAAGGTCCTGATTCAGTTTGCCAATCATCTGATATATCTTATCTGATTGAGGATGTGATTCATCGAATACCTTAAACTCATGGACTTCTTCGTTTACTTCGATGGAGCTGGCACCTGAAGCCTTTTGCATTCCTGCACTCCTCATCTTCAGCCTCATATTTGCAACACTTTCCCAATCACCGGCTGCAGCATAAATGTTCGACAACATGGAAAAGTTTCCTGGATTTGATGATTCCAATTTAGCCAGGTGATCGAGCACCTCTCCTGCAAGATCCACAGCATTATGCACACGGCAAGCTCCCAAAAGGGAACTCCAAATTACAGCATTTGGTTCTACCGGCATGCTCTTCACAAGCCCAAAAGCTTCTTCAAGACGGCCCCCACGTCCCAACAGGTCAACCACACAACCATAGTGCTCAACTTGGGGAACTATTCCATATTCTCTATCCATGGATTGAAAGTAATGAAGGCCCTCCTCCACTAAGCCGGCATGGGTACAAGCACACAAGATACCAATGAAGGTAACTGCATCCGGGGAAAACCCTTCCTTTTTCATTCTAGCAAAAAGCTGAAGTGCCTTCTCACCGTGACCATGGGTAGCGAAACCATGGAGCATGACATTCCATGATATCAAATCCTTTTTTCTTATCCCCTCAAAGACCTTGTATGCCTCATCCAAGCTACCGCACTTCGCATACATATCAACCAACGCATTAGATACTTCTGTGCAACACCTGTACCTATTCCTCTCTATAGAGGCATGAACTTTCTCACCCAAACGAAGCAAACCAGTCTCGGCACAAGCAGCAAGAATACTAATTATGGTCCCATCATCAGGCTTTAAACCAGCTTCCTCCATTTGATCATATAAACTATTCGCCTCGTTAGCAATCCCTTTTTAGCATACCCAGATATTATAATAGTCCAAGTAACCAAGTTTTTCACAGGCATCTTATCAAACAACATCCTCGCCATTTCCATATCCCCAGCTTTGCTATAACCCGAAACGATAGTTGACCAGGAGACCACATTCCTCTCAGGCATCCTCTGAAAAAACTCAAACGCCTCGCTCATTTGGCCGGCCTTCACATACCCATCCAACATTGTGTTCCAAGTAACGAAGTCTCTCTCAGGCATTTCGTCGAACAAGTGGCGTGCTTCACCCAACTCCCCATATTTAACCAGGCCACCAATCATGGAATTCCAAGACACGATATCCCTCACTCCCATCACCATGAACAGCTTCTTAGCGGCACTGACACCAACCGGTCCACATTTAGAGTAGCTATCAATAAGCGCGTTGGGCACAAAAATATCCGAACAAAACCCACATTTCTCAATATGGGTATGCAACATTTGAATAACATGGAACCAAGTTTTCCCCAAACACGCTTTCAAAAGAAGCGAGCACGTGAAATTGTCAGGCGAAACGCCATTACTCTGCATGTTGAAGAAAGTCGCGAAGGCCTGCGAGCTCTGGGAGTTCTGAGCGTGGGCTCTAATCATGGCGTTGTAGACGTGCACATTGGGTTCGGGAATTTCGTCGAACACTTTGACGGCGAGCGCAATTTGTCGGCAGAGAGAGAAAGCGGCGATGAGTTTGGGCACGACGTAAGGGTCGTGGTGAAGATGGGCTCTGATAATCTGGGCATGAACTTGCTTTATCTGGATTAAGTTCCCGCATTTATGGAGGTCGGATAACTTCTGCTCGAACAGTCTTCGTGAAGAAACCCATCCTGGTTTTCGAACCGGCACGCACATTTGCATTGTAAAAAACCCAAAAAAAAAAAAAAAAAAAAAAACACTTTGACGAAGAACGAACTGATTAATTTACTGGGAATTCACTGAGAAATCGAATGGATTTTCGATTTTTTGAACATTAGACTAGATTGATGATATTTGGTTCCCCCGTTTTGCCGTTCAAAAACAGTCTCTCTTCTCTCTTCGTCCATGGCAGTTCGGCTTATCTCTCTATCTCTCTCTCTCTCTCTTTTTTTTTTTTTTTTTTTTTTTTTTTTGTGTGAACGGGGAATGATTATTTTTATATTTGCCTACCCGAACTATGTGGGTTATGGCAGTTTGTCCCTTAACTTCCAAATTATGCCACTATGTCCTTCAAACGTTTTTTCATTAGCAAGTAACCCCTTGTGCCCAATTGCGTTAGTTTTTGGAAATTTTTTAACGATTATTTTTGTTGTTTCCCTAAAGTATATCACAATAATTGAGAATTAAACCAAAGGGGTTACTTTATGAAGGACAAAATTTGAGGGAATGACATGGTGTATTTATTAAAATCAGAGGGTAAAGTGACATAAATGATATAGTTTTAAGGAAAATATATATATAAAAAGGGGAAAGCACCTGAAAGATATAAATTTAAATATCATTATACCAACAGATATAAAAAATTAACACTAAACTAATATGATGGAAAATTAAATTAAAGTTAACTAAAATTTATATCATGTTGATCAAAATAAAGAATTTGTGTTATATTAGTCAATATATAAAAAAAAATGTGGTTATTTAAATAATTTTTTCAATAAAAAAAAAAGTCACAAGTGACATAATTCTAGTGCAAACATAAAATTAAGGAAAATTAGGCTAAATAACCTATAGTAATCACTTAATCTAATAGATAGTTCAACCTTTTTTCTATTTAGTTAAATGGTCTAATCAAATTTCATCAACTTCCCATACTCCTCTTCTCCCTCCCCCCCCCCTCTCTTTCTCTCTCTCTCTCTCTCGTCACTTTACTCATTTTTCTCTTCTCTCTTTTAACCATCACCGTTGCCGACCATAGCCTGGGACAAAGATTAGTGATGCTAGAATAGTGACACCAGGGCGAAATTGTAGTGCCACTCACGAGGAAGAGAAAGAAACCAGATTGCGGAGAGGAAGTCGATCTTGTCACCAGAAAAAAAAAAGCTCGCAGAGCCTGCGATCCTTGATCGCTCAATCTGTCGAAAATCATGACGGTCTGACATTCATCGATTGAACTGCAACAAGCCGCCACCGTCGTCATCGTTGTCGTCCTCGGCACATCGCCTTTCTGATCAACAAGGAAAAAGAGAGAAACCAAAGGAGAGATAAGGGAAAAGAAAGCAATGGTGAGAGGGAGAGAATCGAAATGGGGAGAGAGAAAGGGGACTATCATAAGTGGGGGAGAAGGAGATAAGGGAAGATGGGGAGAGTTTTTTTTTTTTTTTTAAACTTTTTTTTAAATGGTAAATTAGTGATTTACTCATATTTAATTATTGATTGATAGGAAAATTTGTGATATTATTCATGGTGAATCAGTGATTGACTACAAAAATGAAAATTTGTGATATTGTTTATGGTCAACCAATGTTTATGGTCAATTAACGATTAACTAAAAAAATAAAAATTTGTGATATTTTTTATGGTCAATCAATAATTGACTGCAAAAATTTGTGAATTGTATTATGATCAATCAGTGATCCACCGATAATCAATCATTAATTGACCGATGGTTAATCAGTGACTAACTGGTCAATATAATTAATCAGTGATTGACTATTCTAAAAAAAAAAAAAAGAATATTTTAATTAATTTTAAAAAATTTGGGTCATTCGTTAAAAAACTTATAAAAGAACTAAAAATAATTTAACAGGAAAATATGCAAAGCTTTGAAAAGAGACAGGCTTATTGCCAATAGGCCCAATCTCAGAGTTCATTCTTTAAAAGGGGAACTATTATGTCTATTGTTTGGATGATGGAAGCAAGCAACAAAAACAGCAACTTATTTTCATTGCAAAATCAACAGCTACTTCTTTCGGCTTTTGTTCAATGAATTATGTTGATAACGATTATTATACACATTTCTGGCAATTAATATAAGGCCTTACACTGAACAACGTTTGGAATTCCTTGGCTTATATACGAATCAGCCAAATCATCAAATGAATTAAAGTTCGGCAACTGAGAAACTTAGCAATAATTTCAACAGCCTGTATAAAGAATTTGGTTACTGTTCTTAAGAAGGCCTTTAATGAGATTGTGGCTCTTTAAGCAAAGTCATAACCACAATATATTAATTCACCAATCCATAAGATTATATATTTGTCCTTCCCTTTCAACTAAAGGATCCCAAATCGACCTCGTAAAGGGCAATAAGAAATTTCCACGACAAGACTTTTCTTTCTCTCTCTAAGAACTCAGATAATTTTGAAAAAGGTCACTCACTAATCGACATTGTAATCTACAAAACTTGACTACAATCACGAGCCATGTTATGAAGAAAAGAGTATGATTTCTTAATAGGATAACGGGCATTGATATATCTTTTGGGGAGTTATCAAAAGGACTGTAACAGACGACAACACCTGAAGATATGTGGTTGTCAAAAAATGAATTTTTATATTTAAGATCTCGAGAACCATCTAAAACTCAAACGTTAAAGCATAATTTCCCCTTATAACAGATGATGATACGTAAGGATATGAGGTTGATAAAAAAGAAATGTTCATATTTAAGACCTTAAGAACCATTCAGAACTCAAAACGTTATAGCACGATTCCCACTCATAACAGAAGCTGATACGTGAAGATAAGAGACTTACAAAAAACAAACGTTCAAATCTAAAAACTCGAGAACTATTCAGAACTAAAACTTTAAAGCACAAATCTCACCCTTAACAGACTATACACATAGAGATATGAGTTGATAAAAACAAATGTTCAGATTTAAGAACTCAAAAACTATTCGGCACTCAAACGTTAAATCACAATTCCTGCTATGATACATCTTATTTTTCTATCATGATACATAAATAAACTGTTATGGTATTTTAGTTGATAGGACAAAAATATTTTTAAAATCCACTTAAAAGAGTTTCTTCCAGAAGTTACGTTTTCTGATTTTGATAGAAAGCTTTTTTGAGTCTTGAAAGTTCTTTTGATAAATCATCTATATACTTTCAAAAGCAATTTTTAGATTCAGAAAGCCAAAAATCACTTCTAAAAAGCTCTGCGAACAAGCTCTAGGTCAAGTTATTTTATCCAATAAGTCTAATAATAAGCTTTGCTGCCGGAGTTAAAGCATCAGCTTGCACTAGCATCTCAGTATCAGAACTTTTAAGTGCAATAAAGAGCAGGCCTTTAAGAAAAGCATGAAATTCCTTGGCTCAGTATTTCCATTTATTTTCACGGAAACATTCTTAAAAAGTGTTTGATTTTAGGCATAAAAATCTGAATTCCATTTTGAAGAAAATACTAATGGAGAGGCTGGCACTGGTAATTAAAATACCAATATTTTGGTTAAGTAAGGAGAACGAGTTAATAGTTTAATCATCGTATTGTACACGTGCACATGCCGTTTGGGAATTTCGTCGAACACTTTGACAGCAAAGACTAAAGAGTGAGTTTGGGGACACTTCGACAGTGAATTCGCGGAGAACAATGAGCATGGGCCTCTCGTTCCACGGCTTGACAACAATGAGCCTCATTCTTGGGCTTGAACAATGAGGATGGGCCTTGTTCCCAATAGGCCCACTGAGCCCATTGTGACCGTGAGTCCAATAGGAACCTTTACTTCTCCCATTTTGTTGTGGGAGCCAGAAAAAATGGCAGTTGCTTTTTTCTTTTTTTTTTTTCTTTTTCATTAAATAATTGTGTTGATGACGACGAACATAAGTCATTTTAGCGGAATTAACATAAAGTATTTAATTGAAGAACATTTGGAATTCCTAGGCTAGACATACATATTCAGCCAATCATCAAATGAATTAAAGTTGACAAATGAGCAACTGGGCCTCATTTCTACAGCCACTGTAAAGAATTTGGACATTGTCCTAACGAAGAAGAATATGCACAACTCACCTTCTCATCCTACATTACTCGGTTCTTGGTTTTATGTTTTGAGATGAAAGGAACTTGTGATTGGTTTGTTAGTGCCATGTGATTAGTTAGTGCTTAGTTGGTGATTAGTTAACTTTCTGTTATGTTGTTAACTTTCCGTTGTAAGCTTGGTAAATGTAGTTATAAGGCTATGCCACGTGTTCTATTGTGAGTGGCAGCTGCTAACTATTTATAGTCAACTCTTGTACGTTTTAGTCTAATGAGAATACACCTTCTTTGTGATTTTCTCACCAGAATATTCTACTTTCTTTCTCTTCAATCTTTCCTCATTTCTTTACATGGTATCAGAGCGTGATCGGTTTTTCTTGTGGTGATCGGAGTTCTTTGTTGAAGATCGCCATGGGAGAAGCTTCTTTGAGTTCATCTACTACTGCTACTCGATTCACTCCTGTAACGTTTTCTCACACAATTTCGTCCAAATTAGACAATAATAATTGTCTTGTTTGGCGTCATCAGGTTCTTGCCACAATCAAGGTCATCGTCTTCAAGGTTTTCTTTCGACCTCGGTGGATCCGCCATCAAAGTTTCTTTCTCCTGAAGATGCAGTTTTAGGGCAAATTAATCTAGCTTTTCAAGAATGGGAACAGCAAGATCAACTAATCGTTTCCTGGCTGTTGGCTTCGGTGTCGAATGAAATTCTTCCACGATTGGTGAACTGTAAGACTTTTGCTCAAATCTGGCATACTCTTGAGGTGTACTTTGCCTCTCAGATCTGGGCTAAAAAGAACCAGTTTAAGACTCAATTGCAGAATACTAAAAAGGATTCTCTTTCTATGAATAAATTCTTATTAAGGATTTGTAGTTTGGTAGATTTACTTGCTTTAGCTGGTCATAGAGTTTCTCTAAAGGACCATATAGATGCAATTTTTGATGGTCTACCTCTAGAATATGATGTATTCATGTTGTCTATGAGTGTGAGATCAGAAAAAGTGTCTGTGGAAGAAATAGAAGCTCTTCTCCTTACTCAAAAGGCTAGAATTGAGAAGAACAATAAGCTGGCTGATGGTTTTGCAAGTGTTGTTATGGCAGGCAATAATCATTTTGGAAGTCAAAAGGGTTTTGACGGATCAGGTGGTAGTTCACATGGATTGTCTCATGGTGGTCTTGGTTCCAGGCCTACACAAGGAGGTTTTCATGGTGCTGGAAATGTTCAGAATTTTTCTCGAGCTTCTAGTTTTGTTCCTAACAAGGGAGGTTCTTACAATAAGGGCAAAAGTCTTTTTTCAGGACCTTTTCGGACTAATTCTTTTGGCAAGAAACCCTTTTGCCAAATCTGTTTCAAGCCAGGTCATGTGGCTTTACAGTGCTATTATAGGTTTGACAGGTCTTTTACTGGGTCTACACCGTTCTTTCCACAGTCTCAGATACAAGGAAATGTTGCTCAATTGGCATGCCCTGAATCATCTCAACTTGCTGCAATGATAGCTACTCCTGAAACTGTTGAAGATGCTTACTGGTTTTATCCTGAACAAATGAGTGACACAGAGTGGTACTCAGACTCTGGAGCAACGAACTACATCACTTCTGATTCAGCCAACTTGATGAACAAAATTGAATTCCTTGGTCCTGATCAAGGACACATGGGAAATGGTAAGGGACTTTCCATTCAACATATTGGTCATTATGTATTTTCTTCACCTTTCTAGTCATCTAAACACTTACTCTAAAACAGCTCTTACATGTTCATGAAATTAGTAAAAACCTACTTAGTGTTTCCAAATTTGCTCAAGACAATCAAGTTTTCTTTGAATTTCATCCTACTACTTGTTTTGTCAAGGATCGCAAGTCCAAGGTGATACTACTAGAGCGACATCTTAAAGAAGGTTTATATGTCTTCGATAGCAATCAAATCAGTCTCAAAAGACTTCCAGACATGCCTTCTTCTAGCAAGTCCACTCATATGTTTTCATCTGTCTCTCCTTCTGTCAATATTGCTACAAAAGGTGGTAACTGTGTCAATTTTTGTAATTCTGTTCTCATAATTCTAATGAGTCTGTACAAAATTTGACTGATAATAAGCCTAGCCAATTTGACTTGTGGCACAATAGATTAGGTCATCCTTCAGAAAACATTGTCGATGTTGTATTGTCAAAATGTAATCTGTCAAATGTGAATAAAATCCTTTTTTGTTTGCAAATCTTGTTGTCTTGGCAAAATTCACAAACGTCATTTTCCTTCCTCTACCACTGTTTACACTAAACCCTTGGAACTAATTCATTCAATCTTTGGGGACCTTCTCCAGTTTTGTCATCTAGTGGATATAGATATTATATTCATTTTGTTGATGCCTTTTCACGTTTTACTTGGCTTTATCTGTTGAGAAATAAATCTGCGGCATTCCAAACTTTTCTTAATTTCAAAGCTTTAGCTGAAAATCAATTAGAGTGTTCTATCAAAGTATTGCAAATAGATTGGGGTGGTGAATTTCGAACCTTCACTAATTTTGTTCAAACCAATGATATAGTACATAGAAATTCTTGTCCTTACATACATGAACAAAATGGGATAGCAGAGAGAAAACATAGACATATTGTAGAAAAAGGTTTGACACTTTTGACTCAAGCATCCATGTCTTTCAAATTCTGGGATGAAGCTTTCAGATCTTCTGTCTTTCTTATTAATAGATTACCTACTCCCTTGCTAGGTTACAAAACACCTCTTGAAACTTTGTTTAACACCCAACCTATTTACTTACAGTTGAAGGTGTTTGGTTGTACTTGTTATCCTAATATTAGACCTTATAATAATCACAAATTTCATTATAGCACCCGTGTACTTTCTTGGTTATAGTCTAAATCATAAAGGGTATAAGTGCTTAGACTCAAATGATAAGATTTTCATCTTTAGGGATGTCATTTTTCATAAGTTTAACTTTCCTTTTGCCAATAAAAACTCTTGTATACCTACTGTTTCACCTGTGTCATCTCCAATACATACCTCTCTTGAAGTTTTAAATCCACTTAATCAATCCACTCGGTTCGACTTTTGTCAAGGTGAAAGAAATACAAATGAACCAAGTGTTACTATTTCTGTCCTAAATCATTTTGAGTGTGTGCAGGACATAGATGCAGGGAGTCAAGAGGAACCACCAGTGAGTTAACACCATTCAATGATCACAAGGTCAAAGAATGGTATTTACAAGCCAAAGGTTTTCATGGCCACAAGGGAACCATCTTCAGTTGCTGAGGCTTTGCAATCTGCTCACTGGAAAGTGGAAACAGGCTATGACAAATGAGTTTCTGGCCTTGCAGAGAAACCAAACTTGGAATTTGGTCATTCTGCCAAAAGGAAGGAAGCCAGTTGGCTGTAAGTGGGTTTTCAAAGTGAAGGAGAATCCAGATGGCAGTATCAACAAATACAAGGCAAGGTTAGTAGCAAAGGGGTTTCATCAGACTACAAGTTTTGATTTCAATGAGACCTTTAGTCCTGTGGTTAAACCAACAACCATAAAGATCATACTTACTCTTGCACTAAGTAAAGGGTGGTTACTAAGGCAATTAGATGTGAATAATGCCTTCTTGAATGGTGATCTTCAAGAAGAGGTGTTTATGGTGCAACCTGAAGGATTTGAAGACCTTCAACATCCAAGCTTTGTGCGTAGACTTAACAAGTCTCTATATGGCCTAAAACAGGCACCACAGGCCTGGTTTGACAAACTTCAGCAATCATTGGTCAGTTTTGGCTTTGTCTCTGCCAAATCTAATCAGTCACTGTTTATTCTACTTAATTCACAATGCTCAATTTTTGTCTTAGTTTATGTTGATGACATATTGATCACAGAGAGCAGTGAAAGTGCAATACAGGAGTTGGTACAAAAGTTGAATTCTCTCTTTGCTCGAAAGGATCTAGGAGAAGTAGACTACTTCTTGGGCATTCAGGTCAAAAGAACAGAGTGTGAAATTCATATCTGTTAGAAAAAGTATATCACAGATTTACTATGTAAGACCAACATGCAGTATGCAAAGTATGCGACAGCACCTATGACTACTGGACAGAAACTAACCTCCTATGGAAGTGATCCTATTGAGAATGTGCAACTTTATAGGAGTGTTGTAGGAGCACTTTAATATGTTACCATAACAAGGCCTAAAATCTCATTTTCTGTGAACAGGGTTTGTCAGTTTATGCAATACCCATTGGAGGCTCATTGGAAGACAGTCAAGAGGATTTTGAGATACTTGGTAGGTACTTTAGATTATGGTCTGTTTTTATAGCCTTGCTCAACATCTGAGTTGAACATTACTGGTTTTTGTGATGTTGACTAGGCCTCAGACATTGAAGACAGAAGATCAACCTATAGTTACTGTGTTTTTTTGGGTCTTGATTTGATTTCTTGGCAATTTAAGAAGCAACACACAGTGTCATGTTCTTCTATAGAAGCTGAATACAGGAGTTTGACAAGTGTAGTAGTAAAAATTATTTGGTTCAAGTCATTGTTGAGTAAACTACAAGTAATGACTCCAAAAACACCAATTATATGGTGTGACAATCTAAGTACAGTTCATTTGTCTGCAAATCCAGTTTTACATGCAAGGTCTAAACACATTGAGCTGGATTTATATTTTGTCAGGGAGAAAGTACTGAGGAAGTAGGTGGAAGTCAGACATGTAACTACTGTTGATCAATTGGCAGATATTTTCACTACGGCCATTTCAAGTTCAAGTTTTAGTTCCTTCCGTGACAAACTTAAAGTAACCAAATTGGATACTTTAAGTTTGAGGGGCGCTGTTAAGATAAAAAGAACTTGTGATTAGTTTGTTTGTGCCATGTGATTAGTTAGTGTTTAGTTAGTGATTAGTTAACTTTCTGTTATTTTGTTAACTTTCCGTTGTAAGCTTGGTAAATGTAGTTATAAGGCTATGCCACGTGTTCTATAGTGAGTGGCAACTGCTAGACTATTTATAGTCAACTCTTGTACAGTTTTAGTCTAATGAGAATTACACCTTCTTTGTGATTTTCTCACCAAATTCTACTTTCTTTCTCTTCAATCTTTCCTCATTTCTTTACAATATGTGAGTCCTCAAGTGTCTAATTCTCAATGTTGATGAGTTGTTTGATCATATTATATCTTTTTGGAGTATAACTTACTTGACATGTAATGGCATCTCAAGTTCAGAAATCGTAACCAATTTCAGTTGTTGAAGAAAAAGTTTAGAAAGAAGGCAACTGGTGTCGACATATCTCTTTGAGAGTTATCGAAACTATAATAGATGATGATATGTGAAAATATGAAGCCGGTTAAAAAAAAAAAAAAAAAAAAGAACATTTATATTTAAGAACCTGATAACCATCCAGCACTCAATCATTAAAACACAATTTTCTTCTGTAACAGACGATGCTGCATAGAGATATGTGGTTAACAAAAAATGAACGTTTATATTTAAGAACTCAAGAACCATCCAGCACTTATATAAAAGTATGATTCTCACGTATAACAGACGATGATACGTAGAGAAATGGAGCTGACAAAAGAGAAACGTTCATATTTAAGAACTCGAGAACCATTCAACACTCAACAGTAAAGCATAATTCCACCGGACGAGGATACGTGGAGTGTATAACTCACTTAAAATGTAGTAACATTCAATGCACAGGTTAAAAAACATAAAACTGCTATCACATGCAAATGCAATCTTCGGACTCTAATTTCTATTTTAGGTTTCAAATCATAATTTAAGGCTTTAACTATATTCAGAATAATTAACCCTCGTTTGGTTCACCATTCTAACTCAAAATTTTCATCTTAGTTTTTTTCTTTTTTTGAAAAAGTTTTTTATCTTTTCTGAAAAGTCAACAAAAATTACTATTGAAACTTAAAATTTCTAACTCAAACTGGTGAATCAAACGAAGCCAGTTTCATCTTCAACTCAAATAAGCTCTTTATCAAATTTCTATGTTCATACTATTTTAATAGAGAAATAATTTACTGAACAAAGAAAGAGATATGAACTCCAATCTCTCAAAAAGGGAGAAAATTCTCCACAGAATGGCATAGTTGATGAACCTCCTTGCTTCCTTTTCAACAATTCAAAGGGTCTGATAACAAGCCTATCTAATAAGATTTAGAAGATGAGATTTCGACTATTAAAAATTAACAAAGCACTTGCATGCTTGAGATACAATTTCTATTACCTTTGAGTATTGCCCATTGGAAGAAGAGTTTGACAACAAGGTTGTGGCCCTTTTAAGGTAAAATCATAACCACTGCAAAACATAGAAAATTTGTTGGTCATGGCACCTAATCACAAGTCAATAGACAAACAGAATCACCATTTTCATCCAACAATGAAGTTCGATCTATTACAGTGCTTACCATCCTAAGCAAAACTCACATTTTTCATCTCTTATTACTCCGTTTTCTAGTTTTGTATGTAAATTCTCAAGTGTCTAACTCGTGATATTGGTGAGTTATAGTTTGGCAGACCGAGGCAGACTTAACTCTCAGTATTGATAATTGTGTAACTTATTGAACTTGTAGTGAGAATGTTACGCTCAAGTTTAGAAATCGAAATCATCTGCAGGTTGTGCGACTTTAATTTTAAACTCATTTAATTTTAAAGCTTTACTCGCTTGACCTGTAGGGACATTTAACGTTCGAGTTCAGAAATCACAATCATCTACCATTGGCTGGTTCAAATCCTTTTAGGGGTGTTTGGCTCACCCTTTCAAACTACTCAACTCAAACTTTTTTTTGTTTTTTTCCCAAAAGGTTTTTGTTTTTTTTCCAAAAATTTTTTTGTCTTTTCTGAAAATTCAAAAAAATTTACTATTGAAACTTAAAAATCTCAACTCAAACTGTTCCACCAAACACTTTTCATGTTTCAAATCATGAATGCAAATTTAGTTTTACTTAAACAGTTAAATTTTGGTTTCTTATTTAAATAAACTCTTTGGAGTATACTGTAATCCATCTCCAATTAACAATTGCTTTTATCAAGATAGTTTTGTAACTCTGAAGTTTTAGATATCGATAAATCTTCTGAGTCGTAAGAAATTTAAAACTATTTAATTTCTCATTCAAATGATATCAAGACAAATTCTTAACTCTTGATTTTTAGTGCAACTTACTTATGCACAAGTTTAGACACAAGAAACTGCTACCACCTACAATGTCGAACTCTAATATCAAATTTTCTTTTCAAATCATAAATTCACCGCTTAATTCTATTCAAAGTGCTTAGGTTTAATCTCTAATTCAAGAAAGTCCTTTCTTAATTTTCTATCTTCATGCTTTCTTTTTTTTTTTTTTTTTTTTTTTTAATATATACAAATAGCTTACTTTGCTGAACTAACATAAGTCATAAGATGTTAAAGTTCCAATTCCCATTTCTCAAAAAAGAAAGAGAATTTCTCCATAGAAGGCCGTAACTGATAAACCTCCCTGCTTCCTTTTCCTTTCACTGCCTAAAAAAAGAAAAAAGCCAATCAATAGAAAAATCATAAATCGTAGTTGCATTCACAAGTATACAACCCACTTTCTCAAGAAAATCTTACCGTGATTCCTTTCCAAACAAAAATTCAAAAACCCTGATAATCAATCTATCTGATAAGAAATGAAAGAGGGTGTTTTGACCATTAACAAATTAAGAAAGCTCTTAAATGCAGAGGTATCATTTCTACTACCTTTGGGTGTAGCCCTTTGGAAGAAACTTTCACTGATAATGAGATTCGGGCCCTTTTAAGACAAAGTCATAACCAACTGCAAAACATGGAAAATTTTGTTTGGTTATGGAACTTTATCAGAATCATCATTTCCATCCTGCAATTAAGATTGAACTATTACAATGCCTATTATCCTAAGCAAAACTAAACTTTTCATCTTTTGTTACTTTGTTCTAGTTTTCTGTATAGATTCTCAAGCATCGAACTTTTGATATTAGTGAGTTGCACTTTCATTAATTGAGACAGGCTCAACTTTTGAAATCGGTAATGATGTGACTTACTTAACTTATAGTAATAATAACGCTCAAGTTCAGAAACTGTAACTATCTGTAATTATTCAGCTTTAACTTGTAACTTTCATTTATTGTCACAATTTTATTGATTGAAATAAGGTCATAACTATCGAACGTTCATATTTAAGGTCTTCAGAATCAATGGTAAAGCACAATCACTGCCTGTAACGGACAATGATACACGGAGATATGTCATTGAAAAAAAAAAAACATTTATATTGAAGATCCTGAGAACCATCCAACATTCAAATGTTGATGCATAATTCCCACCTGTAATAGATGATAATATATGAAGATATAGGGCCAACAAAAAACAAACATTCATATCTAAGGTCTTGAGAACCATTCTAGACTCAAAACTTTAAAGAACAATTCTTAATTGGATAAAATATGATGAAATGTGGAGAAGTGAGGTTGACCCAAAAAAAAAAAAGGTTCACATCCACATCCAACACTCTTAAAGCACAATTCCCACTTGCAACAGATAATGATAAGTAGAGATATGGGGGCTGACAAATAACAAATGTACATATTTAAGAACTCGAGAATCATCCAGCACTCAAATAATAAAGCACAATTCCCATAAAAGATTTTGGCTCGTATGTACCATATTTCATATTCCTTTCGTGCCTCTCATGTGATTTCATTACATGTCAACAAAACTATGGTAAGGTCTTCTAGCTGATGGAATATAAATTTTTAACTCCCGTTTGGCACATTGTGTTGAAATGAAAAAAGAATAATTGGCCCAAATGGTCTCTAAACTGTTTAAGAAGTGACATTTTGGTCCTTGTTCTTTTTATTTTTTTGTCATACTGATCCTAAACTCTCTAAAATGGTGATAATTTAGTCATTTCCGTCCACATCTGTTAAATTTCTAACGGAATGAGTTACGTGAGCCATCACATGAGCTCAATTAATCTTAAAAAGATAAAAATACACTTATTCATATCAATAATATTAAAAAAAAATAAAAAAATAATAGTAATAAAGAAATAGAGAGAGAGAGAGATGAATTCAAACCCAACCCTCCCTCTCGCACCCCCCATGATCTGACACCTGGCTTCACCATTGCCAAGCTTGGCCCCAGTGCCAAACATCGATTTGGGTGCCCCCCCCCCCCCAGCCCTACATCTTCACTGTCGACCTAGGCACCCTCTCTTGGAACAACAGGCCCCCCACGTGACCTAGATGCCAGATTTGGTCCCCCCTATGAAGGTCCTCCTCGAACCCCCCCCCCCAAACGAGATCCAGGCGCCAGATCTAGGCCATGCCTCCTCTTCCTCCCTTTCCCCTTCGCCATCGCCCCCCCTCCACCCCATTCTCTCTCGCCTCCCCTTCCTCCTTCTCCCTCTCCTCTTCCGTTAGTCCCCACTTCTCCCTCGTCTCCCCTTCCTCCCTCTCCCCTTCGCCATCATCCCCCCCCCCCCCCAAAACTAGAGTTCGCGGATCTCCCCCCACCCTTGCATCTTCGCCACCATCCCCCCCCCCCCAGGAGTTCATCAATTTGGTTTTGATAAATAAAGAGAGAGAGAGGAGAATAAGAATTTTTTTATAATTTTTTTTTATTTTTGTTAAATTAATTATTATTAGATTACTAAAATATCCTTGTAAATTATATTACAAATATTACACATAACTCATTATGTTAGAAATTTGATAGATGTGGACAGAAATGACTAAATCGTCACCATTTTAGGGAGTTTAAGGTCAGCACGACCCAAAAAAAAAAAAAAAAACAAGGACCAAAATGTCACCTTTTAAAAAATTTAAGGACTATTTAGACCAATTACTCATGAAACTATTCATTTTGAAATGAAAATATGAAAATAAATGAATGTTTGATAGAAAGAAAAATGAGTATGATGTGAATTTTAAAAAAAAAACACAAAAAACAAAAAACAAAGAGAGAGAGAAAGTGGATTTGGATTTGGATTTGGATTTGAAATGAAATGAATTTTTAGAATCCAAAAAGGTATATAAAATAAGTGTAATTAATATGACATTTCAATTAAACAATCATAATATTAGTGAAGAGATATAAAAGAGATAGAAATATGGTACCCATGAGTTGAATCTACGGATAAATCCCTTATCGTTCTCTTACAAAAAGTTTTTAGACTGTTTTTTAGATATTGTTTACACACTGTTCTACTGTATTTTTCTTATAAAAATTTAAATTTATTTTTTTAATATTTAATCAAAACGGTAGCTTATTTGAAACGATAAGAAATAGTTAAAAAGCTAGTGCGGGTCATTTCCAAGTCTCCTTTTTTTCTTTTTGAAAACCACATTTCCGAGTCATGTTTGCATTACCCAAGCGAGCACTTGTTTTGTTCCGCCAACCTCTTTCTCCCACCAACAACGTCTAAAACGACAAGAGACGCAGGCTTGAAGAAGAAGTCTTCAAAATTGTTCGTGGGAAGTCCTATAAAACCACCTACCTCCCCCACACGACTTACCCACCACCACCAACACCACCAATATAATATAAAAACAACGAACTTTCTTCCTTCTTTCTTCATTTTCATCTTCTTCTCTCTTGTTTCCTGTTTTTCTTCAGTCTTTCTTTCCCTTTTCTCCTGTTTCATTTGCTCTTCTAGCTTTTCCAATGGAGGCCAAGCTGCTAAGAGCTTCAGTTCCTTCCACAAGGCCTCTTCATATCCCCTCAAATCCAAGACCCACTTCTCTTCTTTCCTTCAGAACCGGGCAAAGTCTCAACTTCGTGACCTTCAAATCAGTCTTACCCACCAAGTCCTCTGGCCTTCGCTGTACTCAGGCCGATACAACCTCCAACGGGTATTTAATTTTAAAAAAAACCCTTTTCATCTTTAGTATTGATCTTTCAAATTTTGGCTTGTGATTTCGTTGTTTCGATGTGGAATTTGTTTCCCCCTTTATGCTGTTTATTGAAGTTTTTCATTTTTTTTTTCTAATGTTCTTTTGGAAATTAAAAAATCATCTTGTTTTAAAGTTCCTTGCTTGAAATTTTTGATCTGTTTGTGTTCATAAACTTTGATGTGTCATGACTGGTGACTGGTGTTTTGCAAGTTTTAGTGCATTTCACTTTTCATTTAGAAACAATTGCTTTTTTCTCAGAATGTAGTATTTCCTTTTTGCCAGTTGACATAAAAGTTATTGTAATCTTTAAGACAGTAATTCTAGCACACATGCACCAAAAATAAAAGATAAAAGATAAAAAATAATAATAAATCGTTTTTCAGCATTGACATGCAGAGCCAAAAAATTGAAAAAGCTGAGTTTGTTTGCAAGTCTGAAAATTTGTTTGTGAAAGCAGAATAATTCACATGCAACAGAGTACTTATGAAGATTTTTGTTTCTGTTTCATGAAGTTTTTCCACAAGTACTTAAAGCCAGATTCTATATGTGACTTTCATGGGACTCCTAGTGGAAAATTTCATTGACTCGGATAATTGGAGTAGGCTGTGTTTGATGTACAATTTTCTATATGAAGTTTGTGTTTTTATTGGATTATGATGAGAAAATCTAAAATCGAGCTGAATTGCACAGATCATTGGCGACGAAGAAAAGGACGGATGATAGCGAGAACTTGACCCTAGAGGCCATCAGATTCTCCTTAATCCGGCAGGAGGATAGCATAATTTATAACCTTTTGGAGAGAGCTCAATATTGTTACAATGCAGATACATATGACCCCAATGCTTTTTCGATGGATGGGTTCCGTGGATCTTTGGTAGAATACATGGTTAGAGAAACTGAAAAGCTTCATGCTCAGGTATGTTAAACCGCTGAACGAATTTCCGAGGGGAAGAGTTGAGTGTTGTGGTTTTGTATTAAAATTTCCATTATGGATCAGGTTGGCAGGTACAATAGTCCCGACGAGCATCCTTTCTTCCCAATTGGCCTGCCTGAACCAATGTTGCCACCAATGCAGTATCCGCAGGTAACTATGGCAAGAAAAAAAAATGCTGTTTCTTCGCTTTGGTTGTTAACCCTTTTGTTTCGGTTCTATTTTCTGATTTCCTGTTGTTTACTTCAAGTTAAGTATCATGGTAGTCGTAATTTGCAACCAGGTACTCCATCCCGCGGCGGACTTGATCAATATAAACAACAAAGTGTGGAACATGTACTTTAAAGATCTTATACCAAGACTGGTCAAGGAAGGAGATGATGGAAACTGCGGATCCACTGCTGTTTGCGACACAATGTGCTTGCAGGTAAATTAAAGTTTTTTTTTTCCTCATTTCTACACGTTTTTAGACCAATTCAGTTGACTCTTGAGTCTGATATAAGGACTCTGTTGTGCCTTGAAATAAAAACTATGTGATTTGAGTCCTTGGGCTAATCTAGTGGCCTAGCCTTTCCTCAGTCTCTCAAATTACACACAGTGAACACAAGAAAACATTGGCTGGCTTACTGAAATATCGAGTTCATCCACGTCCTAAACCCGTCCCACCCTTATCAGCTGAGATATCACTAGTTGGCACCATGTAAATTGTCTTAGATAACTGGGTTGACATCATTAAAAAAAGAGATATAACTTAGCATTACCACATCTGCGAGTTCGGTTGATGTGAAGGGAAATCAAATGCTGACGGTTTTGAAGATCTATGTATTGATTAATGACTGCTTAATTGTTAACAGATTAGGATTTTTTTTTTTCCACACTATTTAATATTCTAGTTCAATTAAAACTCTTTCTCAAATTGTCATTTACAAGCTCTTCCAGAAAACAAATAGATTACTTCACCAAACCAGAAAATTATATATTTATTTTCCTTTTCAACTAAAGGTTCTAAATCCACCCTCATAAAGGGCAAAAAGAAATTTCCAGGAAGGGACTTTTCTTTCCTTCCCAAAAAACTGAGAAAAGATAATAATCTTCAAAACTTGATTACATTCATAAGCCATGTTCTCAAGAAAAGATTACAATTTCCCTTACGAGAAACACATCAAGAAAATTTAATAGTGGATCTACTAATTATTCATGAGATGAGATTTGTTAACGATTAAAATTTTTTTTTGTTGGATTAAAAGTTTAGAAAGAGGGTAACTGGTGTTGGCAAAACCCCCTAGGAGTTACCAAAAGAACTATAACTGACGATGATACGTGGAGATCGGGCTGACAAAAACGAAACGTTCATACTTAAGACCTCAAGAAGCATTCAAAACTCAAAACGTTAAAGCACAATTCCCACTTGTAAAAGACAAAGATACGTGGAGATATCAGGCTGACAAAAAAGAAATGTTCATACTCAAGTCCTCGAGAACCACTCAAAACTCAAAACGTTAAAGCACAATTCCCACTTGTAAAAGACAAAGATACATGGAGATATCGAGCTGACAAAAATGAAACATTCATACTTAAAACCTCGAGAACCATCGAAAACTCAAAACGTTAAAACACAATTCCCACGTATAATAGATGATGATACGTGGAGATATCAGACTAACAAAAAAGAAACATTCAAACTTAAGGCCTCGAGAACCATCCAAAGCACAAACGTTAAAACACAATTCCCACCTATAACTGACGATGATACGTGGAGATATGACATTCATAAAAAAGAAATGTTCATACTTAAGACCTCGAGAACCATCCAAAACTCAAACGTTAAAACACAATTCCCACTTGTAATAGACGGTGGTACGTGGAGATATGGCATTGACAAAAAAGAAAAGTTCATATTTAAGCCCTTGAGGACCATCCAGCACTTAAACATAAAGCACAATTCCCACCACTGGTTTTGGCTTGTATGTCCTATTTTTCCTATCCATTTCGTGTCCCTCCTGTAATATTCTTACATTTCAATAAATTGATAAGGATTGTTAATTTATGGGAGATAAATTTTTAATCCCTGTTTGGTACACCGTCTAGAAAATAAAAAATAAAAATAAATTTTAAAAAAACTGCATTTTGAAATGAGAATCTTAAATAAATGGGTGTTTGGGAGAAAGAAAAATGAGTGTTTACCAAGCTTTTCCAGTTGGCACTATGTAAACTGTCATAGATTACTGGTTTGACATCATTAAAACAAGGGATATAACTTAAACCCAAAGAAGTGGGTGTTCTAGCATTACTATATTTTCGGGTTCGGTTGATGTGAATGGAAATCATATTAAGCTTAATGTGTTGACCGTTTTGAAGATCAATATTCGATTAATGTTGCTTAGTTGTCAATAATGTTACGTTTTTCTTTTTCCAGACTAATATACATGCTTTTCTAGAGTGTGTGAAAGAGATAGTTTCTGTTAAATCTTTGTTTCCTATGATCTAGTTGACAACATCTATTAACTCTATATATCTTGCATTGTTATCATGAAAAGTATTTAATTTCAGCAAAGCAAATTTGTAACTGGCATGCATATTTTGCAGATGATTTTATAGATCCAGGTAACTGCTAAAAGATTAAGGAGATGAAATGGTACTCGAGGTCTAATATTGTCGTAAAATTGCATCATTCTGAACTTTCTTTTTCACCATGATTGCTATCAAATGAGTGGCTTAAGTTTGATAGTTCTGGTTCTATCCATACTTATACACTTTCGATTTTATGATGGCAGGTTCTCTCAAAGAGAATTCACTATGGGAAGTTTGTAGCAGAGGCTAAATTTCGAGCCTCCCCGGAGGCCTATGAAGCCGCCATCAAAGATCAGGCAAGGACCTCTTTATTAAATTCACTTTTACCATCTAACGTGGTTTTTTTCGGATTGATAAAAATACAAAGCTTGGATCTTATACATGCCAAGTTTTCATTAGAGGGGTTGATTTTTGGCAGGACAAGGAGAAGCTAATGGCTTTGCTGACATATCCATCAGTGGAGGAGGTAATCAAAACAGGGTAGAAAGGAAGGCTAAAACCTACGGGCAAGAGATGCCCGTGAACGTAGAGGAAGATGTGGCTGATCCGGTTTACAAGATCAAGCCAAGCTTGGTTGCTGATCTTTATGGGGACTGGATCATGCCATTGACAAAGGAAGTTCAAGTTCAGTATTTGCTGAGAAGGTTGGACTGAGGAGTTGAATAACCTCTTAAGCCTTTGCCAAAAGGACATCTACAATCTTCCTCTTCTTCTTCTTCTTCTTTTTTTTTTTGGTTTGTAGATAACCTATCTTAGTGCTGGTATATCTATAGATTTTCCATGTAAGAGGTTTCTGAGACTCATAATGCTCTTCCACAAAATCAATGCAAGGTTACAGGCATAGAAAGTTATAGTTTTTATGGTTTACACCCTTAAAAAAATTTTCCTTTCCTATTTGGAGAATTCTTTGGTGCAGTAATGTTGAGGGTAAAATGGAGTTTGTGGTCAGTTTATAAATGTGCGGGAAACCTAACCGCTCTAGTTATCTTTTAGGTTAAGAAGGCTCAATACTACCAAATATTACTGTTAGATTCAAGTTATTCAACAAGTCTCACTTCAATCTGGGAGAAATGAGCCGATCACTATCCAACTTAGGAGTCAGGACCGATGTGTATCGCTTTTCAAGGGCCTAGTGATTGGTTTACTAAAATTATAAATTAGGGTAATTTCATCTCTTGAGTTAGCTTTTAGGTTCAAGCATGTCTAATATCACCCAACAAGTAGGATGTGCGGTGTGTTTGGAATAAAGATCCAAACTAAGTTTTCGGCTGATTTTTATATTTTCTGAAAAGTTAATAAAAATTATAATTAATTTTTGAAAAATCAACAAACTTTACCCTTAAAATTTCATTTCAACTCTTTTTATTTCAAACGCAAGCGTTGTCTTTTACAGATTTTCATGAGCTCAAGTAAATCAGTCTACTTTATATGTTATACTATTTTTATTTTATTCAATGATTAAAAAACGGTCATGTAATTTCCTGTTTTTCATATTATATTTTTTAATACATCGTTAGCAGAAGAGACAAAAAGGGTCTTATCATTTCTCTAAGATAGTTGTAGAACTCTGTACTTTTGCCCAACATGTCCTTTGGTTCGTTTCATAATTGGATTTTTTTTTACCCAAAAAATCATAAATGAAATTTTTTTCCGCCGAATTTTAAGAATATGAAATAAAGTCGGCAGACAGAGAACAATTTTTATCGTTAGGCCTGAGAAATTGCATAATCCATGTGCATTTTGTTGTCTGTTGATATGATAGAAGCACTTGGGAATCTGAATCCGATTTGGTCCACAGAGGCCGTATGTTTTCGGCCGAGACCACGTGGGATGTAATTACGGTGTCCACGACATAATAATTTTTTTTAAATTTCTTATTTTTTATGGAATTAATTTTTGTCATTTTTTTGAAAACGGCTATAATAGCAATTAATAATTTAATTGGAGAGTATATGAATTTCAAATAAGTTGGTTGCTGCCTCGCTGGTCCTCACAAGTTTCCAACAATAGCATGCAGGTTTGTGCTTTTATTAAAGTGTTTTTTTTTTTTTTTTCTTTCCTTTATGGTTTTATTAAAATATGGTTTTATATTTTGCATACTTAAGATTATGACATTAAAATTAAAATCATTTTCAACACGGAAAAATCATTGGTTGTAGATGGTACCACACAATTTCCGTCTTTATAAGTATAAAACAAATTATTTTATCATCTCCGGAACTATACGGAATTGGTATATTACGATGCTAAATATCAATTCTCTTTTACTTCAATATCTCTATATGGTTCATGAAGTGCTATGCGCTGGATTTGTGATTGCGGAAGTTAAACCGATCAAGTCCATGTTTTAATTAATATTTAGTTAAGTTAATCTGTTTCATTGGTGAGCATTTGAATTTCTGTCACTGACAAATGGGATTAGGTTTGTAACGTAAGAAAAAAAATTATTCTGCAAATTGAGTAACGTATGAGATGATATCCAGCCTGGGAAGCACGTGATAGATTTCTTCAGCCTTCACGCAAATAATAAAATAAATTAAATTAAATTGGCAACCGCTACCAAATAGTTCCGTAGAATTCGTGCAGTCCTTGGAAAAACAATATATATATATATATATTTTTTGGTAGAAAGGAAAAACAGTAGTATTACTTCTTAAGAGGGAATGGTCCTTTTTATTTATTTTATTTATTTTTTCTGAAAAAGAGGAAAAGGTCTTACTAGCATGTGCCCCAATTATAATAGAGAATCAATGAAAAGGATCCAAGATTTAATTTAAAATTTTGTAAACCAAGAGCTGTAGTAAAATTTTCATGCGTTATATAGTTGTATTCTTCTTCAATTCTCACCAAACAATTGCCACTAGCACAAGTTTCCTCGTAGGCCCTGCAAATTAGTGAAAGACAGAGTAATTTGCACCTAAATGAAGTTATCTTTCATTATATAATTATCTGAAAGTTATAATTTAATAAAAACTATTTGATTCCTCATCCTGAAATTTTTTGTAATCGTTCAGTCTCATCCAATATACATGTGTGTACTTACTTGTGTGTATATTAAAAAAAAAGTCAATAACACTTTTTTTTTTTTTTTTTTGAGGTTGTTTAGGATGAGGATTTAGATATGAGTTCTCTGTTTATAAAAAAAAAAAAAAAAAATCACAATACCATTCCTAAATGAGATGAAAACAAGGCAATCATAAAATCACTAATTACAAACCATTTTTAGAATCCTCAAGAATACTCGTCAAGGATTCATAAAAATATTTTGATAAATTAACTTATTCATTCATAATAATTCGTTAACAAAAATTTAGATATTTCACTTTTTATTGGCCTGTGCAATTTCCCTATGAGCATAGATGTTTCTAGAATGTGCTCATCTTGTCTTGTTTCTATTAAAAGATTTGGGTCTTTCCAGAGAGTGACGATGATCATACTATTTTTGGATGGAGGACTAACAAAACTTATTTCAAGACTTACACATCCTTACATTTTGAGAGATGAAACAAAGATGATTAGAGGGAATCTGAAGATGAAAAATAAAATTGTATTTTGCTACGTCGGTTGGTATTACTGTTTTAGTTGTTTGCTCCATAACAGAAAGTAGTTATGTGTGATGAGTTTTAAAATTTTAACTTAGATACTCACAAATTAGACTTTTAAAAAGTTAACCTATTTACTAAAACAACAATATATGTTTTTTTAGTCTCTTATTTCAAAATAAAGCAATCAAATTGACTAAAAGGGGCATATAATCAACTGGATCAATTAACTAAAAGTCAAAAGAAAATATTCAAGAGCTGATCCCAATCAGAAAAATCACACTCACGAAGGAAAGTCAATAGATGATCAAATAAGGAAGCTAAATCAACAATAGTTACAAAATTAAGGTCCAAGATCAACTCACAAAAGGTAATAAACTGATTTTGTTTTTGACCAATAAGTGCTTGTTTGATTCATCAATTTGAACCTAAAATTTTCATATCAGTTTTTGTCTTTTTTGAAAAAGTTTTTTGTCTTTTCTAAAAAGTTAACAAAAATTACTATTAAAACTTAAAATTTCCAACTCAAACTGGTGAACCAAACGGAGCCTCGCAAAAGTGAATCCGCAAGAAAAAATCAAGGGAGCTGGAAAAGAAAAGTAACCTCAATCACGAAGATATCAAGAAACAAACTCTTGTCCTCATCATCTATAAATGTAGAAGACCCCCACAACCAAAAGGGACGATGTTGATAAACTACTATAAGTTTATTTCCCTAATACACGTTTTCATCATTGCAATTTACCACGATCGCCTCTAAATAAAAAGTAATATACACAACATAAAAGGTTTTTTTTTTTTTTTTTAAATAAATTTGACGAGTTAAAATGAAGTTTGTAAATTAACTTTTTGTCATTGTTATTATTTGGGGAAGAGTTATAAGTTACACCGCAATTCCATACTAGAAGGGGGAATCCAACGGAACTCTTAGATAGATAGATAAATAAATAAATAAATAAATAACACAACCAAAACTATTTATTTATTAATTTCTTTCCCTTTTTTTTTCCCTGAAAAATGATTTTTTTTTTTTTATACCTAAACGAGAATAAATATCCACTTTTGTGACAGTTATTATAGATCTACAAGTAATAATAACTTACAAATATAAACCAGAGACTACTCTAGAGAAAGGGCCAAAGAAAAAAAAAACAGAGCTTTCACGTACAGGGTGTTTCACAGAGAGAGAGAGAGAGAGAGAGAGATGGCGGGGCTGAGAAGAGGTGTAGCGTGCGGTTCTTCGGCTACGGTGACGGGACTGGTCCTGTTCGTGTTGGCCGTGCTGGTGACCGTACCGGAAGTCTCTGCGACTCGCTATATAGTTGGAGCGAATATGGGTTGGACTACTAATGTTAACTACACCATTTGGGCTCGGGACAAGCACTTCTACAATGGCGATTGGCTCTGTAATCTCTCTCTCTCTCCTCTCGAAATCTATCTTCTTTCTCTCTCCTGTTCTTTCGCTGCATGGGTTTTTACTTCAGATCCACTTACTTCCTCTGTTTCTGATAGAGATTTATAATTATTTTTTTTTTTGGGAGGAGTTTAAGCTCGTCCTTGCTTAATGTCGGAGTCTATTGGCTTAGATCTGAAAATGGGTTGTGCGTAAAATCTGATTTAATTATCGTTCTGTTATACTTAAGTGAGGATTAGCTGTGGGGAAAGGAATTAATTACTTTCCTTTTTAAGAAACAACCTGGACATATGTATATATATAGATATATTATTATAGCTAATGGTATTTCTGCTCCATCTGAAACTTGCTTGTCTGCGTGTGAATGAGAAAAATGAACTTGCCCTATTGTTACTAATTTGTAGTTTGCTATTTTCTGCTCAATATGGGAATTTTGAAGTTTGAGAACAATTTTTTAATTAACAATTTTAGGCTTTTGAATCCACGTTGTTTCCTAAAGACAGATCTAAAATTTTGCTTACTATCTTTTCTCTTCATATTTTCATTTCATTGGTTTTAGTTAAAAGAAGTTCCAAAGTTAATGCCTTTACCAGTTTAACGCTTTTGAGGTAGTTTTTGAGCCACTTTATTCAAGCGAATTTCCTTCCTCTTTTTTTTTTTTTTTTTTTCCGCTATATATTTTCTTTCATGTTGAGTTCATAGATCTAAACTTGAACTTGTCTACAAGGTTGTTGTGACAAAATTGTTCCTTGTTTGGTTACAATGACATTGTTTTCCAGGTAGTCTTATAATAGTTGGAATGGTTTTGTCACAAATGTTAACTAAATTGATTATGATTTGTGGCCATGATTTCTCATAAAGTAACTTTCTCTAATTTGTTACATTTTTTTAAGTAAAAGTCGAGCATCGATTTTTTCCCTTTTCTCCCTTGGCTAGCCTCATTGTTTTAGTCATTGTCGAAGTGTGTAGTTTTGATTCCCTGTCTCCTTTTACTAGACATAGTGCCAACTCCATTTGGTCTCAATTGAACTTACCAGAGAATCCAATCAGCTATATTTCTTGTTTCGATATCAAGAATTGGTTTCTATTTGAAGCCCTTTTGGTGGAATGTCATGTTCTATCAAGAATTGGTCTCCTTTTACTAGACATAGTGCCAACTCAATTTGGTCTCAATTGAACTTACTAGAGAATCTAATCAGCTCTATTTCGTGTTTTGATATCAAGAATTGGTTTCTATTTGAAGCCCTTTTGTTGGAATGTCATTTTCGATGAAAAATGTTTGAAACTTGGTTGCTTAAGCAATTACTCCTAGGATGAATTTTAAGTTCTAGATGTTTTATGTCAACCATTGGCCTAACGGTAACTCTGTTTCCTTTCCTTAGTTTTTGTGTACGACAGGAACCAAATGAACATTCTTGAGGTGAACAAGACGGACTACGAAGCTTGCAATTCTGATCACCCTCTTGTCAACTGGACTAGGGGAGCTGGAAGGGATGTGGTTCCGCTGAATGTGACACGACACTACTACTTCATCAGTGGTAAGGGGTTCTGCTATGGCGGCATGAAGCTAGCCATCCTGGTCGAAAACCCTCCGCCCCCTCCCTCGGTTTCTCCGTTGAATGAAAAAGTAATGCTCCGAGACCTACTCCTTACCGGGGCCAATTCGTTTTGCCAGCTGTTTTCGCCATTGGTGCAGTGTGGGACGCATTCATTCGGTTCTTGTAGTCCAGTCCTCACTAGTGTTTTCTAAGTGACCACTTACTGAACAACTGAGGGGATGAAAATTCCCTTGGAAAATTTGTTTTAACCAATTTGTTTTTGTTTTCTTCGGTGGTGGTAATATATTTAATTTGTGTTTGTTGGTTGTACACTTTGGAAGTAGTTGACCTAAACTTGGACAAGGGTTCAAGTTAGGGAGTTTGGTGGAGGGTTTGAATTTTGAAAGTGTAAAAGTGTTGAATGAATTGGATTTTATTAGTTTTATTCGTTGGGGAGTATTTAAATGCATAAATTGCGGAACTAATTGTGAGTTAAATCGGAATGGATGAACAAGGAATATGTCGGCCATGTGTTTTTTAAACTTATCTAGTTTGCACTTGAATCTTCTTCTTCTTCCTTTTTTTTTTTTTTTTTTTTTTTTTTTTTTTCAAGTCACTTGAAGATTTTTGAGACACGCATGATTTTGTTTGTTACTTGTTTGTTTATTGTATTTCCTGAGACAATGTATTTCCAAGACTTTGTTCAACTCAAGTGAGATTTCATAGGAGCTCATATTTACTTGCTCCTATTTCATCCTATGATGATTATCAAATTGAGAATTGTTATTTATCAGCGTGTTGTCAGCATCAGGAGTTAGTGTATCAAAACTGTCACATAATAATATAGAATAAGAGTTAGATTCCGTATAGGAAAACGGTTTGAGTTAAAATTTTTAAGTTTGAGTTGGTTGATTTTTTAAAAACTAGTTATAATTTTGTTGATTTTTTTAAAAAAGAAAAAAATTAAAATGAAAAAGTTGAGTTTAAGTAATATTACCAAACAAATCATTAGTGTATCAAAACTGTCACATAATGAAATTTAAATTAAAATAAAAGGTGGAATTATTATTATTTTTTTTTTTTTCGAATTGGAGGAATTTTTGTGGAGGATACGATTTATAAAGCGCACAACAAGAATCAGAAAAAGTCCCATTAGCAAAGCATGCCACTGACGCGTGAATACAGTTAGGTAATGAGAGTAGCACGTGGCCAGGGGGGACAAGATCTCCCCCGTAGTCAATTCAAAACCAGCAAAAAGAAAAGGTGCTGGTGTTTCGTGGGGTCCACTGTCCACCCTTCAAAAGTTAGGCCGAGTTGAGTTTAAGATTCGTTTGGTGAATGAGTTAAGTTTGAGTTAAAATGAAAATTTTAAAATTTGAGTTGAGTTGATTTTTTAAAAAGTAGTTATAAATTTTTTTGACCGTTTAAAAAAAGATAAAAATTAAGATAAAAAAATACAATTTAGTTGGAGTTAAACTTTGTTGTCAAACAAAGCCTTAGCCTACATCTGGTAGGATAAAAAAGGAAAAAAAATAGAGGAATTTTAAAATGAAAAGGAGAATCTTATGATTCGTTTAGATCATACATTCACTTGATATTATATTCTAATGTAACAATGTATTTCAATATACGTTTGGATGTTTCATTTAATTATTGTATTCAAAATGAATGTGTGTTTGACTTGTTTATATTTGAATAGTCATTCTAATGTGTGTTGTTGAGAGAAATTGTGTATGATGTGATTGGTACAAGTAAATAGAAAAAGGTAATGGATAAATAGTAAAATGAATGGGTGTATTGTTCAGATAGAGTTATATTAAAACACAATATATGAGGAACCAAATGTATACTCAATTCAATTGTACAGAATATAATATCAATTGAGTGTGCGATCCAAAACAGTATTGGTCCCCATTTTTCCGGTAAGTTCAGTCTATTTCATAAAGAAAATAGCGTTTGGTAACTACATTCAAAGCTAAAATTTCATGAGGATCATTTATGAAATTAACCTCCATGATTGTAGAAATTTTATTTTCATGTCAAATCTTTTTTTTTTTTTTTCCTTTCAAATCTCTCTCTCTCTTTTTTTTTTTTTTTTTTTTTCGTAATATTTTCAAATTTTGCTTCTCCTCTCTTTTTTTTTCAATCTCCCTTACCAAAGTAGCATTTCTGCTTGGTAGTGTCCATCTTTTTCAAATGGAGGCCCTGGTGATACAACAACAGGCCCATTTACTCAGTGTAGTTGAGATGAGCTGGGCATCAGGTCCAGCCCAAGGTGATTTATTGGGCCATCTGTAGCTCTCGTTGGCCCCACAAAAAAGGAAAAGTTTGTAGAAACACTATAAATTATAAGGGTTATTTACATAAATATCTAAATTAAAATCTATGATTTAAAAAATATCTATTTTTTTATTTACACAAATTTCTAAATTGATACTTGTAAATACCACATTATCCTTTAGTTAAAAATTGAAAATAAATAAATAAATAATTGATTAAAAATGAAATAAAAATTCTCTAAAACATCTGAGATTAAGCAAATCTTTCATTAAAGAAAAAAAAAAGAAGAAGATCATTTTACTTAAATTATTATAAAGAAAAAAGAAATATTAGTTGTATGACATATAAAAAACATTCATTATGATAAATAATTGGTAATTAAGATAAATTCACAACGAACATATAAAAAATGATAATATTAAGAAATATTAAACACTTTATTAAAACCTAAAAAATACATCATAATGATATACTAATTAACATTAAAAAAAAAAAAGAACATCATAATGATATAGTAATATCATAAAGAGAAAAATATAGCACATTTAAAAAAAAAAAACATAATGATCTAGTAATTACCATAAAAAATTAACAATTTCATATCACATTTAAACTTTAAAAATTATCTCTTTAAAAAAAATAGAAACTATCTATTAAAAAATATCAATAATAACATAAATAATGAATTATCAAAATAACATAATAATTATCATAAAGAAGTTAAATCATAGTAAAAAAAAAAATTGTTTTTAAGAAACCTAAATCATACTTAAGAAATATGATTGTAAAAAACAAAAAACATAAATCATACTTATAAGCAATCACTGTAATAAAGAACTAGTAATTAAGATAAAGATAAAAAAAATGATGAACAAATAAGGAAAAAATAATGAATTAATGAGGGAAATTATGTTAAATATGGTAAAAGGACAAAATGGGTAGTACAAACAGTGTTTCTTTCAAAATGAACGTTTACATAATATAATCAAAAAATAGACATATTTTAAAATGGATTCTAAAAATAAACTTTTTGTATAATTATTTCAATTTAGAATAGTCGACAAATAACAATCACAATAATTATTATGTAATTTTATAACATTAAATGTAACAATCATTATGACAATAATATAGAATTATGTTATTATTAAATGTTTTTTTTTTTTGAAAAAATCGATGTATTTCAATTTTGCTCTGACAAAAAATGTCATATATTATAGTTTTTCCCCAAACATTTCCAAGTAAAATCGATATATAAGGATTATTTGAACATGGTTCTGATACATAGTTTGGAATGGTTTCATGACACTCTTTTCCCGATTTTTGTACACTTATCTACTAATAACATTGTTTTCAATTTTGCTCTCACAAAAAATGTCATATGATATAGTTTCTCCCAAACAAATTTCCAAGCTAAATCGATATATAAGGATTATTTGAACATGATTTGAACATGATTCTGACGCTCTTTTCCCGATTCTTGTAGACTTATCTAGTAATAACATATGTAACTGAAATGTTGTGCTAGTAAAACTATTATACTAGAAAAACTTTTCGCATATTGATTCTATAAATCACCAAACATGAAACCAAATGATCGGTCCATCTTAATTTTCTTGCAATAATTGATACGTGAGTTGTCATATTTTATTAAATGATAAGTTGTTAAAAGATTATCGTGTTAATTTCTGACAATGTCATCGTTGCTTTTGAGTTGATGCACTCTCTTGGTAAAAATCGATTGGGTAGGAAGGGTTGGATGGCCTTGAAGTTGGATATGAGTAAAGCATATGATCGTGTCGAATGACCTTTTCTTTTCGGTGTTATGCAGAAGATGGGTTTCCCGGAAGCGTGGATTAAAGTGGTTACGGACTGTGTTACTACTTCTACTCTCTCATTTATGGTTAGTGGGGGTCCTTGTGGTCAACTGGCACCTTCTCGTGGATTGAGGCAGGGGTGCCCACTTTCTCCCTATCTCTTTCTCTTATGTGCTGAAGTCTATCGGGTCTTCTTTCAACTGTGGAAAGGGAGTCTTCATCTCGGGGTTCTCTTGTTCGCATAACGGACCTAAGGTTAGTCATCTCTTTTTTGCAGATGATAGTCTCATGTTTTGTCGTGCTTCTCTTGCTGAATGTCTGCATATTCGAGATATTTTGTCTATCTATGAGAAGGCTTCCGGGCAATTTATCAATATGCAGAAATCTGCTATCACATTTAGCAAGAATGTTCAGGTTGAACTGCGCACGTCTATCCTTGGTATATTGGGTTTGGGACAATCTCAACCACATGATAAATATTTGGGTCTCCCTATATTGGTGGGTAGGGGTAAAAGAGAAGCTTTTAGAATAATTAAGGAGAAAGTCTGGAGTAAAATGCAAGTCTGACGTGGAAAACTTTTCTCCATGGGGGGTCGGGAACTCCTTATTAAATCGGTGGCGCAATCGGTACCAACTTATATTATGAGTGTCTTCCGTCTTCCAGTAGCTCTTTGTGATGATCTCCAAGCCATGATGGCTAGGTTTTGGTGGGGCAGTGAAGTTGAGTCGAGGAAACTACACTGGTGGAGATGGGAGAAATTATGTTGGAGGAAGGAGGAAGGTGGTCTGGGCTTTCGGGATGTTTCGGCTTTTAATCAGGCATTGGTTGTGAAACAATCATGGAGAATCTTACAAAACCCAGATTCTCTGGTTGCTCAAGTTTTAAAAGGTAAATACTTTAGAGGAGTCAATTTTCTTGAGGCAAAAGCGAGAAGTGGTGCGTCCTATCTATGGAGGAGTATCCTATGGGGACGGAATGCTATAAAACTTGGGCTTCGACGCCGTATTGGGGATGGGCGTTCTACACGGGTCTTTGGTGATCCATGGCTTCTTAGACCTTCATCCTTTCGTGTGATAACTAGGGCGCCAGTAGGAAGGGATTCGTTGATGGTTGCTGATCTGATGTTGGATGGATGTCGTGTCTGGGATAAGGGCAAAATTGAGGATACTCTTTGGCCAGCTGACCACGAGATTATTTCAGGTATCCCTCTCGGCAATGGGGTAGGAGGCGACAAATGGGCGTGGCACTTTGATTCCAAAGGTCTTTATAAGGTTCGCTCTGGGTATAGGGCAATTATGGAGTCTAAGCGAAGCGAATCCTCTTCCATTGTCAACTCGGATGTATCATGGTGGAGGAAAATGTGGAGTTTATCAATCCCCCCAAAGTACGTTTGTTTGTATGGCGTGCATTCCATGAGATCCTTCCGACGATGGTTTCGTTGCATGATAGAGGTAATGATTGCAATGTAATCTGTCCAAGATGCAAATTAAGTTGTTATGGAGTCCACTTCCCACGCAATTCTTGATTGCCCGACTTCGCAAATGGTATGGAAGATGTCTCGTTTTTGGCAGGTGATTGAGAGTAGGAGGGCTATTCCATTTGCCGATTTCTTAAGAATTGTGCAGTCAGAGGTTTCTATGGAGGACTTTGCCTTGGTATGTTGGTTAGCTTGGAAACTATGGTGTGAGAGAAACAAGGTTGTTCATGGGGGAGATGATGGAGATCCGCATGCCATTCTTGATTTGAGTATTGCTAGTTTTGGGGAATGGCAGGTTTTGAATAAGAGGCCGATCAACTCACAGGCTGTAGGCTCAGAAGTTTGGTTGCGACCTCAACCAGGTTATCTCAAGCTAAATATCAATGCTTCGGTCTTTCCGGGTTTGAACCACATTGGCATAGGAGCTGCGATTTGTGATGAAAAGGGGTCTATATTAGGAGTTGTGGCTAAAACTGTAGAGGGATTCTTTTCCCCTTTTTTGGCTGAGTGTTTAGCTTTTCGTGAAGGCTTGAATTTTGCAAAGGAAATCGAGTGTGTCAATATTGAGGTGGAAACTGATGCAATTAATGTTGTATCAGCTGTTGTGGATAATCGGGAACTTTCTATGGAAGGTCCAATTCTGGAGGATGTTAGACAGTTACTTGCTCAGTTGCGTGGTACTGGTATCCGTTATGTTTGTCGAAGAGCTAATCATGTTGCTCATCTTCTAGCTAGATCTGGCTTTAATTCTAAATGTACTAACGTATGGATTGGTGAGACTACCTTAGTAGTCTCTAATGCTATTTCTATTGATGTTATTGCTTAATAAAGTGATTATTTTTCAAAAAAAAAAAAGATTATCGCATTAATTAATAATAAAATATTAAATCTATTACTAGAAAATATATTTTGTTACCGCATAAGTACTAAACAAAAAAAGATTAAAGGTTTGGTAAAACGGTTCAACTCAAACTAAACTGTATTTTTTTCATTTTAATTTTTATCTTTTTATGAAAAGTCAATAAAAATTATAACTAATTTTTAAAAAATCAATCAACTCAAACCGTTTTATCAAACAGACCATAAAAGTTAGAGTTGGGTCTAGCACCACCCTACTCTATGCGTGAAACACACACACGAATCATGGTAGCCCTCTAATAAGCTTTTCGTTTATTGTGCTTTTCTTTTCTTCCGATCAATTTTTGCTTTATTGTTAGCTCTCTCTCTTTTTATGGTGGCAAGATAAGAATTATTGCTTTGTTGGTGTCTGTGGGATATCTCTTTTTATTTTTTCTGGAAAGAAAAGGGTAATTGTGCCCTCCTCCAACTCTTTTTCCTTTTGCTCCAAAATGAAAAATATCCTCATCTCTTTGCCAATCACTTGGCTTTCTTTTCAATCACAAATCTTTGTAAGCTTTCGCTGACAGACGCATCACAGTCCCCCCCACCCAGAGTAACCGTCTTTGCAACAAAACGAATAGCGTACCGACACATGGACGCATTACATCTCGCTGCACTCATGGACGGACCAGTGCTAAATACCATAACTAATTAAAGGTGACTTTACATATAAGCTCCACGTCATGAAACTTGCTTTCTCTTTATAATGGTGCTCAACATCACCGGTGTTCTTTAATATTATTCCGATTTTATTCTGTTTCATGTGGATGATTATTTGACGGATAATGATGCATAATTTTGCATTAGTAGATAATAATCCCTCCTCATCTTCGTACAATTCCCAAATTAAAGAGCAATGGCTAAAAAAGGTAATTCCATTATTAGTTGTGTAAAATGAGGATGTGCACTTCGTGAAAGTCACTCTTTCGCTTTACTTTGACTGTGATACTCTCTGGTCCTGGAGAATATATAACCCTTGCAGTCATGTTTACAATTTGCTCTTTTATATGTGCATGCATATATATATATGTGTGTGTGTGTGTGTGTGTGTAGAGAGAGAAGGATAGAGGGCTTGATGATGAGAATACGGAGAGGAGAGAGAGGGAAGTTGGCGATGGTTGTAATTATATTGGTCATGATGTCGTTGGTGTGGCTGACGACAACAGCCGCAGCAAAAACGACATTGCACAGGGTCGGAGGCTCACTAGGCTGGAACCAGGACTTAAACTACACTCTATGGTCCTCTTCTCAGCACATCTTCGTCGGAGACTGGCTTTGTAATAACCCCTTCCTCTCTCTCTCTCTTTCTCTAATACTCCTACAATATATTGTAGTTCTTGTTGAACTTCTTGTCGTTGGTAATTATAAGTTGCTAATTAAGATTAATGTTTGGCCTAATTTTGTTTCTGTTTTTGTTTTTAATCAGATTTTCGCTTTGACAAGCGGTACTACAATGTGTTGGAAGTGAACAGAACAAGTTATGAGAATTGCATTGACAAAGGCTTCATTAAGAACATAACTCGGGGTGGTCGGGATGTGTATGAGCTCACGGAGGCTCGGCCTTATTACTTCCTCTCCGGTGGCGGCTACTGCTACCACGGAATGCGTGTCGCCGTCTTTGTCGATGTCCGACACCCCACCGCTGTCCCTGCCTCGTCTCCTGCTGCTGCTGCTGCTGCTCCTGATCATAACAGCGTTGTTGCTCTTGCTCCTGCACAAAACGCTTCTCCAATTTCAATTACTTGCCCGGTTGATAAAATGTTTTTGCATGTTGTACTTTCCGTTACTTTCATTTTTTTCATCCTGTTTTAAACCATGTAATTAGTGTATTGGGACACAAATAAACTTAGTTATAATTGAAGAAAAGTACATAAGATTAATGTGGATTTATATATATGTATATGATTTGGGATTCTTATGAATAATGAAAAAGGTATGGTCATTTGGCTTAGCTTGTCTTGTGTTTGTTTGTGCTTTAGAAAAATATAAACTAGCTAAAATCTTTATTGAGTGATTTTCTCAATTACGACATCGTTCTTTTTTTTTTTCTTCTGTCACTCGCTCCTCTTCTTTGCTGACACTGATGATGTACATTTGTAGAAGGTACTCCGACGTTCAAGTCACACAAGTAGTTTCAGCACAAAAAAAAAAAAAAAAAAAAAGTTTATAAGCATGAAGAATAATATGGATTTTATAAGAGGGAAAAAGATAGAAAAATATAAAACCTCATAGACGGGTTCATGAGCTAGGATTTGTGCTTGGATCGAACCCATCAGTCGGGAGAGAGAAAGAGGTGAGTTAAAGTGACCAGATATAATGAGTTGAGAGAAATCAAGGAGAGAGAAAGTAATAAGAGAGAATGAGGGGGGAAAAGTGAGCTGAGAGAATAAGAGGGGAGAAAGTAATAAGAGAAGATGAAGTGAGAGAATGAACAAAAGATTTTTTTTTTTTTTTTCTACGAAAAAAAATCTAGTTACCAAATTGTTTTAATTTTTTTTTATTCTTTAAAAAAGCCAAAAAAAAAAAAATTTTTGTCAAACATATTTTTGTTTTAAAAATTTTAAAACAAAACAAGAGAAAACATTTTTTGTTTTCTGTTAAAAAAAGTTAAAACCAAAAATGATACCAAAAGAAGATCGTTTGCAATTAATTTTTTTATACATTTGATCGTTAAAATCTTGACAAAAGAAGATACATGTATTTTTCTATGTATATTCGTTGAGATTAGGAGGAATAGTAGGATTTGACTTAATAGTTTGTTAACTAAAAAAGAAAAGATTAATTTTCATATAATGGTTGAGGTTGAAATTTTTAAATTAAAATTGATTAATTTTTTAAAAATTAATTATAATTTTATTATTTTTCAGAAAAATATAAAAATTCACAGTAACAAATTTGAGGTGAAACTAATATAAAGATGACGTCAATCATGCCACCAAATTTGCAGTGTCTAAACTACCCTCCTCCAGTCTTTGAATCACGAAAATGCCCTCGTCGAGCTTCACTTCGTTCCTGTGACTCTTCATACTGCTAGTGTTAGTCCAAACCTACCACCGACCCACCACACAGGTCCAAAACCACCTAAAATCCACGAAAATTTTCAAACTTGAAACAGGCTTCTCCTGGAGAAGGAGAAAAAGGAAAAATGGCGGTTTCTGGGGATTTGAGGGTCTTCGCAACAATGGGTTCTTATCCTTTTAAGCACCACTATTTGGGAAACTCTCTCTTCTTACCTTCCAAGGTTTGCCGTCGATTTAACTTTGCATTACCCATTTCAGTTTTCAGCTCCAAAATCTCGTATTTCTATGCATAGTGTACTAAAATATTGTATTTTCCCTTCAATTCTGTCAGACATTTTACTGGGCATTTTCCAATCTTGTTGCAGATTTCGTGTGTTTTTATTTTTTGGGCCTCTTCTAATTTTTCTCTACTCTTGTTTGGTTCCCACTAAAACTCAAGCCTTACTAAAAGCAAAACAATTATCTACTATTAGGACACAGATTTTAACCATCAATTCTTTATAAAATTCCGTTTAGTTATCGTAAAATTTGATATAATGTGACGGTATTCAATATCCTATCACAAAATTCACAACTAGAAGATAAAGAGGGCAGTTTTAGAATGGGATTTAGTGGTATAAGAAGAACTTGTTTTTAAATTAAAAAAAAAAAAAGAAGTTTCGTTTTCAATGCTTTGTTTAAGCCATTTCATGTCCATCACGCTTTCCTACTCTGCAGGTAGGTTTCAAAACTTCCAAATGGTCTTACTCTGATCTGGAAGGCCACAAGCTAAAGTGTAATTATCACCAATCATTTGGTATTTCTAGTGACAATAATGAACTTTCGCCCGAACCCGCAATCCAAGAAGCAGAAAACCTTCTCCTCAATGCGGTGAACATGAACTTCTATGAGCGTCTGAACTTGGCGTGGAAGGTATTGTTCCCCTCACCATCAATCAAAAGGAACTCCAACGCAAAGATTGCGAAGCAGCGATTGAAAATGATCCTCTTCGCCGATAGATGCGCGGTGAGCGACGAGGCAAAGCAGAAGATCGTGAGCAACATTGTGGATGCTCTGTCAGATTTCGTGGAGATCGATTCCCAGGACAAAGTTCAGCTTAGTGTCTCGACTGATACAGATTCGGGCACTGTCTACTCTGTCACAGTCCCTGTGAGGCGTGTCAAGCCTGCATACCAAGATGTGGATGAATTTGGTCCCATAACTAATGTCGAGTACGAGGACACCGGAGAAGGATCCGAATCTGTTGATGTTCGATTCGATTTCTTCGTCCCCGATGAGAATTCTAGGTAGTAAGGTCACTAGTGATTACTTTTTTTTTTTTTTTATCTGAGTAGTGAGTTATTTTTCTGTGTACTCAAAAGATAAAGAGAGGAAACTTCCTAGGTGAAATCAAGTATCTTTGTTTTCGCTTTGTTGGTTTCTGACGTGAGTTGTTAGGAGGAGACTAAAAACTATTTTGTAAATATCAATTTTTGGTCGTTTGTTCGAGTTGATAATTGCGTTTCATTGCTCTTTTTTGAATGTGCTAGTTCAAAGCCAGCCTGTTAGAACTGACTTTAATTGTCTCTTACCTTTTGTTTGTTGGTTTTCTTCTTTTAGATCGGTATTCAAAAGTTATGGTGAATGCTTTTGAAATGTGTTGCCGTTTTGAGAATTGTCGTCGTTTTGAAATATGTTCTCAGAACATTGCAGTTTGTTGGGTATATTTTCCTTTTTCTACGACTATCGTTTAGTAGGGCTATTGGGACTTGAAGATTACTAGCAGTGTTATGTGTTCTCGTCTTTGGAAGACTTTGATTCGGGATCTATATGATTCGAACCGTTGTTTGCAGTTTTAACGTCGTTTTTTATTATTGTCGTTTTAAAATATTTCATCTTTAGGATGCTGCTTATTTGATAAACTGTTGTTGTTCTAGACTCGCAGCAATTCAATGTCACCTTCAGTTCTACTGTAGAAGATATTGGCATTTTATGAATAGGCTGTCGATTGTTAAACTTTTTGTCGTTTTCTAGATATTGTCGTTGATGGGCTAAGTTGGGTGCTGTGGACTGTTTAAACATAAACGGCAAACTAAAACGACAGCCTGCTTTCCCTTCCAACGACAACAAATCAAAATAAGAACAACATGTCGTTTGTTAACTTAAATAAAATAAATATTGTAAATCATGTCGGTTAATTGTGGTGCAAGTGCTACATTCAAATGGTAATTGTGGAGAAATATAAGTAATAATTAAGAAAAGAAAATTTTAATACTATTACTATTACTATTATTTTATCAATAGCTCTCAAATCATCCACTATGGCTCTTAACACTACTATGAACTTCTCTACTATTATACAAAGAATCTATTTGCCAGTATTTCATCAAAATTAGATAAAAATTGAACACATTCTCATCACATAAATTTTAGTTAAAGTTACAATTAGAAGGAAATTATACTTCCTTTAGAGATTTTTTTACAGTATATTATACATTCCCTAAAAATGTATATTTTAGAGATGCAATTTACCTGTAAGAATATACTAAGTTACAATTTTTTCATTAATTAGAATATGTTCAAAGATCGTGTGCGTATGAATAAAAATTCAAGCAAGTAAGACATGTAAAATTAATAATCAATGATTAATACGAGATTTGTTTTTATTGAAAATGATTTTAGCTCACAAACACGAAGGCCACAAATTTTTAATGAAGAAACGACACATCGTTTTGTTTTTTTGTTTTTTTCTTTTTTTCCGGGTAATTTGAAACGAGATAAAATAAGCAAGTCCATCCGCCAAATCCAAGCTCGTTTGCAATGGCTTCCATTTGCTGCCACTCACTTTCTCTCCCTCCATTACACAATTTCCCCAAACCCAGCTTACTCCGTCACTTCCTGACCATTCTTCCCAGACCTTACCCATTTTCTCGACCTATTCTCAACTCATGGAGCTCCGGAATCCGAGCCACGAACTCAGGGTCTTCCTCCACAGTCCGCGACCAACGAGGAGCTCAGAAACCCACCGACGAATCCATGAGTATCGACAATCTTCACAGCTTCTTCAATCTCAATTTGGGCAAATGGACCGGTTCTTTCTTTGTAAGTGTCAACTTTGCCGTCTGTGAAGGTTTGGATTCCGTTTTGTTTCCGAGAAAATTCGGGAAAATAAGTTTTTGTCTCTGTTTTATTATCGATTTTCCTTCGCTTTCCATGAATTTTCTATGAAAATTTAAACCTAGAGGCTTCTAAAATCTGCTTCTTGCGTTGGATTCTGAAAAACGGACTTTTTTTTTTTTAAATTTATTTTTCAGCAATTTGATGCTGATGGGAGACTATTGCAAAAAATTGATACAAAGCTTGCGGTTAGTTCTTATGGAGAAGATGAACTCATCAGCCTTATTCAGACGTAAGCTTTAGTTTTAGATTTTTTTTTTTTTTTTAATAACCAATTTTCTTTTCAATGACAAACATTTGAAAAAAGAAAAGAGAGAAGAGACTTGGAGTAATATTAGCTCAGTTGATGAACAAATTTTGTTCTTTTTTGGTTAATTTTACTAAGCATTAGATTGTGTCTATGACCATCTCCAATGTATATGTTCATGTCATTGCTATATTTGTTAGAGAATAATATGAAGAAAAAAATTTGCATATTTGAGATTTGTGCTCCAATATGTAATGCTATTTCTAAATGCTACATCTGCATTTTATCATAATATTAAGTTTGAAATTCATAAAAGTAAAGTTCTTGTATTTAAATTTAAATAATTTAAAGATGACGACTAGAAGTGATTCGATGAACAGTTGAGACACAACCGATATAAATCAAATGCCAAATTTAACATTGGCCACTAATGAGAAACTATAGTTAATATTTATAGCATTTCATTTTCTTCTGTTTTATTCCCATTAAGTTAAATTTGACAAATTTTTGTAGATTATACATAAAGCAACCTCGATCAAGTAGTTCGGTTTCTGGATTTGATGATGACGATCATGAGGTGGAATGGGCGGAATACAAAATCAAGGAAACCAACATGTTTACTGTGGACAAATATCAACAGGTGAGATTTCCCGACACTAGGACAGATTTGGAGTTTACTTTTGTAAGTGGTTAATTTCAATGGAGATAGAGCTCATTGCTTAGTCTTTGTGATCCCTTGTTTTCTGTTGAATATCCATTGTAATTAGCCTGCAGATTGGCTTCTTTCCAAACGAGAGAGCATTTTCTCTGAGGTACCAGACTGCTGGCATGTTAGAAACTGTTCTAAGACAAGGGGTTTTAGGAGAAGACGACACTGGCGAAGAATCACCAAGGTAAGTGCTAATTAGTGCTTAACTTGAAAAACAGTTCTATATAAAAGGCCTGTTTTGTTTTTATTTTCCTTTAAATTTTAAATGTTTTCCTGTTTTCTGCTTCCACTTGTATAATTTTCATTTTCATCATGCAGAAATCTCAAGCTTCCATCCCGTCACCCTTCTATAGTATGTGAAAGCTGCTTGTATTCACTAGAGAAAGATGTGCGAGCGAGAGCGTTCCACATCCTGGACCCAAAAGGTGTATAGAAATGCTTCTGATCTTCCTTGAGGAAAGACGGGAAGGGTTGGCCTCTCATCCTTTAATTAGTCCTAATATGGTAAATTCCACAGACTGCACCCATCTAGCTAACAGCGGGGGAGTTTTTGTTCTTATTATTTGTTAACATCTTCATCCATGTTTTCTTTTTCAAAATCATTTTTTTATTTTTTTGGATGTCAGGGCAACACAAATAGGATTTCACCATTTCTTGGCAAGTGGAAAGGTCACTCTATAACCAAACGGAGTGGTGTTTATGGAGCAACAATTGCCGAAGCTGATACGGTAGCATCACTTGAAATGGACGACAAGGGTCAAGTCATCCAGGTATTCGAATATCCACTTGAACCTTATTGACACGCCACATGATATCGAAAAACAGAAAAGGGATAGTGGTTTAGGTTTTTGAAAATGTTGATGATGATAGACAATAATTGCCAATACCTTGATTCTATGTAACCGTTTAAGTACTTTACATCCATGCTCCAAAAAAGTTCGTTCATTATTCGTATTATAATATAATGAAACATTGAATGTCTACTTATGATCCTCAGAAGAAATACCGACTCTGAGCATGCAGTTTTGTTATCGATATTTTAGTTATTTTCCTTTTTGAATTTTACTTTGTGACAATTAATGTGGTCGGATTCAGGAACATGCCGCCAAATCAAACATTGGCTTAACCTGCTTCCCCTGTTTAATTCCTACTGCAATTCATTTTTGTAATGTTCAAAAACCAATCACAGGACATTGCTTCAACGTCTACCGGGGCAATGTTACCACAACTGTGCCTTGGACCGGCATCATGTTGAACAATTTGGTAATCTTTGACGGAGGTTACCAGATTACACTGTTGCCTGGTGGTATGTACATGGGATGCCCGTGTGATGTGGCAAAGAGTGTGGCTGAGTCTAAGTCATTCCATTTGGAGTTCTGCTGGCTTGAGTCACCTGGCAAGAGACAGAGACTAGTTCGCACTTACGATGTGGAAGGCTTGGCCGTCTCGACGACTTATTTCTACGAGACTAAACTGTGAGCCCCTCTTTCTGTTTCATTGCCGATGTGGTTCTCGGAATAGAACCTGTGTTTAATTTCATCTTGCGGAATGGCCTTGTTAAAGCTTTAGCTTTCGTGGTCATTGCAAAATCTTGAGCAAACGATTCCATTTTGATAGATAGAGCCATATAATTTGTATTCATGTGTCATTGAGGAAACGTGTATGCAATTAAGAAAGCAATATTAGTTCTTGCAAATTGTCCAATTTCAAAAGCATTTTCTTATTATATTTTTCGTCATGCACAAAAATATATATATATATATATATTTATTTGTAATTTACATTGATGTTAACTTGTCACCTTGAATATACCGTTGTCTCATCATTCACATTGGTTAGGTGTATTTTAAGAACAAAATAAGAAGTCAATAGAGTTTGCTACTAACCAAAAGGCATATCCCGAGTTGCTGCAGTGGGGTCCATTTACTTTCGAGGAAAACAAAGGAAATGAGAGAGCTTTTTTTCCCCCTGTAATTTGGTAGAAGAAAAAGAAAAAGAAAAGGAGAAAAAAAAAAAGTTCGATTTAATTTATTTTCTAATTATGCCTTTATGGACTAAGACGACAAGGTGTGATCAGGATCAAAATGTTCATTTGACTTTCAAATTTTTTTTTCTTTTTCTTTTGAAAGTTGAGATCGCTGCAAATGGGTGAGTTATTTTATTTTTTTGCACTAATTTCCTTTCTTTAAAAAAAAAAAAAAAAAAAAAAAAAAAAAAAACCCCTCAAGATTTCCTTTTTATTCTTTTATAAGGTCTCCTCCAAGTTCTTTCCTCTCTATATTCTTCTCCGAGTATCATAACATCATTAGAGAGACATAAAAGAGATAAAAATATAGGGATACAAAAATTAAATCTGCCTAACTTAGGTTTTCGGATTCTAATGTCTCAAACTAAAGTTTAGTAGTAAATAACAGTTGTAAACTGCAACGGTGGATGGGATGATAAAGTAATTGGATATTTTTGTTAGGCATTTCTCTTTCGTACATCCGGGTTCGAGTCTCATTCGCTCCCCTTTAGATCCTGTTCCAACTTTGATTATGAATACTTGACTTGGTGATGACAGAATTGATTCCGAGTGGACGACTGAAATAAACTAGTATGAAATATCTAACTCTATTGTGTCTATGATAATATTCCTATTTATTTAAAAATAATTTAATCACTACCATATTCTTTCTATTCTGACAAAAAAATAATGCAAATATGTCAAACGACTTGGTTTAAAAAAAACCAAAAAACAAAAAATCAAGTGCCAAGTCGCGGTAATATGATTCGGATCCTCTCTGTAGTGTGTCCACGGATACAAAAAGCAATGCGCTACATGATACAATGTCTTTTCCATTACATGCCTCCAACTACCAAAAATAAATTTCTGGGAACATGAACTGCTCTCAGCTTTGCCATATTGTCCTTCTCTTTTAATAGGGCTCTGTTTGGTTGTTGGCATATTCCAAGTCTCTTTTGGGATTTGAGCCAAAGAAAAAAGGGCTTTTTTTTTTTTTTTCTCTGTACATTTTCTACTTATCCATTTCTTCTCGGTCCCAGAGTGGGTAAAAGAGAGATTTTTGCTGAAAGTTACCCTGGCTGAGAAATGCACAACATTTACCATGAAATTCTTGCGAGTACCTAGTACTTTCATAAATAAAGGGCTTTGGCATATGTACCCCTGAATTTCTTGTTGTTTTGTAGCAATTAACTTTAATTATTAACGGATTAAATTTAGACAGAATAACTATTCTTTTTTCTTCACTCTTACGACGTTAAGGTCCGTTTGGTGATGTGTTTGAGTTGAAATTTTTAAGTTTGAATAGTAATTTTTGTTGACTTTTTAAAAAAAAATAAAATTTTTTATTAAAAAAAGATAAAAATTTAAATTTAAACCTTAAGTTTAAACTTGTTGTCCAAACAGACCCTAAACTTCTTGTAATTTAAAACTTTGGTATGTAGAAAATATATATTCTATCCATTTAGTCCATGAATTGGTGATCGGATTATCCAACGTTTAATTTGCGTTAACAAAATTGAGTTAATTGCTACTCTTTTGTAAATTCAAGGACTAATTTACTAAGAACAAAGTTCAAAGTGTCAAACTATAAAAAATTCAGAACACTAATATTAAAAACCTTAAAACAAAATTGTGACGTCATAATTAAAATGTTAAACTATAACCCAATAGTTCTCGCGTAATCAACTTTAATAGCGTCTTAAGTTTAACAATCTTAGATGATGATCTAATGATAGATATGAGAACCAATGCAAGTAATCGCCAGCTGGTTTTTATTTATTTATTTATTTATTTATTATTTATTTATTTTATTATGATAGTGGCCTCATTCACGGCACTTTGTTGTTATGCTTTGCATCACCCAAGTTCAAGTAGGCACGCATTTGTAGTTGTGATATTATAATATGCCTTTCTGTTTGTATAATACGGCCGTCAATTTATAACACAAACAGGCGTTGGCTTAAAGAGGTGGGGTTGCCAAATGAAAGTACCTCAAATTGGGCAAAATTTATGGTCATGTTCTTATGTTTCCTAGTTGCTTCACACATAAGGGAAAAAAAAAAGTTCTAGATATAGGGGGGTATTTTAATGAGTTTATGATTTTAAATTTCAAGGTTTGTGTTAAGTTGAGTTAAAATTTTAAGTAGTTTTGTTGATTTTAGAAAAAAAAATTCAAAAAAAAACCAAAAAAAAGTTTGAGTTGGAAATTTTAAGTTTTTAATAGTAATTTTTGTTGACTTTTCAGAGAAGACAAAAAATTTTTTCAGAAAAGATAAAAAAAATTTTCAAAAAAAAAAAATTAAAAAAAAAAAAAATTAAAAATGAAAATTTTAAATTGGAGTGATGGAACCAAACGAGAGCTGAATTTTAGTTAAAAAAAAAAAAGAGAGCAAAAACAGGTACACTTTAGTTTTATTATATGTCTCAAAGGGTGTACTTCGTCTCTAAATTTGACTTTATGATATGAATTATTTGTGCTTTGTTTTTGTCTACTGGCCTACCTGTGATCACGACATGGGAAATCCAAAAACTGAAGTTTTCTCTAATGTTTTTAAAACGAAAAATGAGTTTGACCAAAGATTTTTTTTTTTTTTTTGGGGGGTAATGACTAGAATATGTTTGTCTCATATTTTAGGAATACAAAACCGTTGCCGATGATCATGCACCACATCAAAAGTGAAAGATTGATTTGCAAATGCCAACCGATTGATTTATTATTTAAATTTAGTATTTAATAAGGTTATTTTTCTTTAAGTTGACATTGTGTTCTATTGACATCAGTCTTGTTACATTACGCATGCAAAATGTATTGTATAATTTGATATCCAAGTCAAAAACAAATATAACTTAAAAAAAAATTTACACCAAAATTTGTCAATGGCTCTACTTAATATTATATCTTATCAGTTTTCGCTCGTTACTGTACGTAACGTAGCGATTCAAAGAACAAAAATTAAACCCATTTCCTAACTTACTAAAACAAAAACAAAAAAAAAAAAGGAAGAAACAAGTAGCATTTTTGCTAAAAAAAAAAAAAAAGTATAACATATTTTACAAATAATTAAAATAAAGGATAATAAATAACAAATTTACTTGATAAATAATAAATTGGTCATCTTCATTTATCAAGTAAATTTTCTATGTATTGTAGTTAAATTCAAATATTTTAAGGGTCCATTTTGAGGGATATCTGGAGATGAATATTTTAAAGATTCGGTTGAAAATGTGTGTTTGAGGAAGAGACTTTTAGAAGAGTTGCGAGATATAGAAAATAGTGCAAAAATTTGAAATCTGTTTGAAAAAAATATGCAAAATTGGATCTTTTTTGTTCGTTTTCTCATTACAAGTATTTTGACATAAAAATTATCTCATTTTGATTTGAAATGAGAAAGTTATAGATTTGAGATAAAGTTGAGAATTTAAAATCCAGATACTAAAATGTTATACGGAGATGTTGCTCCAAATAAACATTAAAATCTTACTACTTTTTTTTTTTTTTTTTGGGAAAAAGGATTATTTCCTTATTTTATTTACTTACTTAATTTGGGGTGCGAGATTCCAACTATCTTTTTGTAGAATTGAGTGTGGAATTAAGGTAAAATCGTGCCTATAATCATTTAAAAACGTTAATTGTTATAACTTTTGTTTATTTATATTATTTTATTTTATTTTATTAAAATGTTAAAAATGCTATGTCTAGGTTGACAATTTCTGTTGCAGGTCGTGTTTGTATCTGTTCAACTCTTGTCGATTTAATTTTTCCCCAACCCGCCCCCAACTCACGAATTTTTCTTAAAATTGTGATACGGACATGACACGAATCAAAATTAACTCGTGACACGTATTTATCCGTACACTGAAATTGATATGAAATTGATAAAACAATATCCTAACTTAATCAAACTAATCTAATTACATACGCCAAAATCAATTCAAGTAATTAAATCATATCTAATTAATAAAAAAATCTATAAAAATAATATATATCTCCTTATATCATATATAAATAAATAACAAGTATTATTTTAATTTTTTTACGTTAATAAATTAACCTGTAATTGATCTTAATTTTATTTTTCGAAGTAATAAATTATAACTAATTTTTAGATAAATTTAGTTTAAACTAAATTTATTTTTTCAAATATTATATCAAAAAATTTTTTATTTTTTAAAATTACTATTAAACATAAAATCTAATAAAATAATATCATTAAATGAATAGCCCGAAACCAACCGGTCCAGATTGTTTTTTCAACACTAATGCGTAAAAATCAAGTCGTGTTATCACATCGTAACTGTATTATCGGCCTCAGTCATGTCTGTCTCATTGAAAAAGCGATGAAAAAACAGTTTTTCTGGTGCGGAGAGAGGCCCATCAATCGTAGATTTTGGGCTTTGACGGGAGTACACGGCATTACAAAATGGGACCCACCCTTTTTTCTTTCTTTCTCGGTGGGTCCCACTGATATCCTTGCCTTTTCATTCGGGGGTTGTTAACTCTCTTTTATTAGTTATTACCCCCAACTTGCTCATGTGACGGCGTTGTCTTTGTCCCTACTATTACACACGCCCCTATCCGTACTCGCAGCTCATACTCGCTTCTCACGCGGCCACGTAAACATTAAAAATATATATATCTAAAAGCAAATTTATCTGTACTGTCTTTTTCTTTTTTATTATCCAATTTTTATTAAATTCCATGAAAAAGGTTGTTTATGAAATTACAGATAAATAATTTATTTTTTTTTCTCTGTCTATTAAATAGAAGCGAGTATTCTAGAATTAGGTCAGGCGAGCGAGTAGAGGAAGAAATTGTGAAACATAAACTTTGGTTTGGCGGTGGGCAGCCTCTTTGTCTTGAGAGGAGACTTTTTAGATTAATGGATTAGAAAATTAGAATCCTTTACTTATAATTACATATGTGCCATTCTCTCTCACATTTATTACTTTTCCCTTTTGTCAAATCTTCTAGAAATTTTTCATCAAATATTATTATGCTTTGTTGTTAATTCCTTTTTTTTTTCTTCTTAGTTTTTTTTAATTTAATTGAAATTTTAATTATATATTTTTTTGAATTTCAAAAAGATAAATTTTAAAAAAAAAAAAAAAAAAAAAAAAAAAAAATTAAATATTAGTTAATTTCAAACTCTTAAAATATTCACGTTAATCCTTTAAAAAAAAATATTCACGTTAAATTTATTTAAATTAAAAAATAATAAAAAAAACACAAGCCGCCAATTACCGACAAACCTTTGTTCTTCTATGTCAAAATTAAAAAAAAAAAAAAAGGAAAATTAAAGAATAAAAAAAATAAAAAATGTCACTTCAACATAATTACTTGGTGGACTTTGCGCTTGAATTTCAGGATAGCACGAAACCTCTTCAGCATTTCCTAGACAGAGAAGAAGAGAAACTAGAGAGAGAGAGAGAGAGAAAGGTAGTTGTTCAAGCACCGTCTAGAGAGAGAAACAGAGGACGAGTAAGTTCTGGGATTAAAGGTCTTCAGAGAAAGAAGAGAAATTTCTTTCTTGTTCTTGTTTTTGTTTTTGCTTTTTGTGTTTTATGTGATATTTATCAATGGCGAAGAACGAAGACCCAGAGAGATTTTCCTTTACCGGCCGACAGGTGGTGCCTCCGGTGGTGGCGGGGCGTCCGACGATAACGCTTCCGCCGAGGCCGTCCATGGACACCTTCTTCTCCGCCGGGACCGGGGCGAGCCCCGGGCCGTTGACTCTCGTTTCCAGATTCTTCTCCGACGGCAACCCCGATTCGGAGTACAGGTCCTTCACTCAGCTCCTCGCCGGAGCTATTGCGTCGCCGTTGGCGAGGCCGCCGAGCTTTCTCGCCGATAATTTAGCCGAGAATTCCGCCAAGGGAGGCTCGGATAAGGATTCGGGGTTCAAGCAGAGCAGGCCGGTGAATTTGGTCGTGACTAACCCGCCATTGTTCATGGTTCCTCCTGGTATGAGCCCCTCTGGGCTCTTGAACTCGCCTGGGTTCTTTTCGCCGCCGGTAATTTGTTCAATTCACCTTCGATTTATAGTCTTTAGCTAATTCACAAGTAATTTTGGAATTTCGTTGTGTTTCAGAATCTGAAAAATTGGGACTTTTTTTTTTTCCGGAAACTAAGGGTTTCACTTTACATCTTTTGAAGCATGGAGATTCATTTTTGTCTAAACTACCTCAGAAATTGTGATTAATTATGAAAGATTCCACCTTTGATTTCACTTTTGTTTGTGAGAGAGAGGGGGAAAAAAAGTGGAAATGTTGCCAAAGAAAGCCATTAGAATCTGTGTTTTGATTTTGTTTGTTTTTGAAAATATTGGTTTAGAGTCCCTTTGGGATTTCGCACCAACAGGCCTTGGCGCAAGTTACCGCCCAAGCTGCTCTCGCGCATTCGCATTTGCCCTTGCAAGTTGAATACCATCAGCCTTCTCTAGCACCGGCTTCGACGGAGATACAGACACTTAATACATCATATGTATCCAATGGAGCTTCACAACAACAGGCAGTATCATCAACGTCCGATCCCAGAAGTTCTGCTGTGGAATCGTCTGTGGCGTCTCATTCCGATAGGAAATACCAGGCTCCTTCCCTTGCCACTGATAAGCCTGCGGAAGACGGCTACAATTGGCGGAAATACGGACAGAAGCAGGTTAAGGGTAGTGAATTTCCACGGAGCTACTACAAGTGTACGCACTTGAATTGCCCTGTTAAAAAGAAGGTCGAACGTTCCCCGGATGGGCAAATTACTGAGATTATCTATAAAGGACAGCACAATCATGAAAAGCCCCAACCCAATAAGCGTGCCAAAGATGGTGGTGATTCGAATGGAAGTACAAACTTTCCGGTTAAATCTGAAAATAAGGCCGGGAGCTTACTCAGGTCAAACGAAACTGCACCTTCGCAGTCAGTGCCTGAAAGGGACCACGAATCTGCGCCTGGAGCGCTTGTGCTAGTACCTGGCACAAGTGATAGTGAAGAATTGGTTGATGGAGAAGTTAGAGAAGATGACGCAGATGCTGATGAACCAAATGCAAAGAGAAGGCAATACTCTAACTTAGAATTTGAACCTTAAACTTTATAAATTAGCTCCTTTGTTTCTTTTCTGCTACTTACTTTACTTTAAAAAAAAATTAAATTAAATCTTAGATTTGTGGTGCAGGAACATTGATGTTGGGACATCCGAGGTGTCTTTGTCACACAAGACGGTTACAGAACCGAAAATCATCGTCCAAACAAGAAGTGAAGTTGACCTTTTAGATGACGGTTATAGATGGCGCAAGTATGGGCAGAAAGTGGTCAAAGGCAATCCTCATCCGAGGTTAGCACTTCATGAATATGTGTCCGTTATATTTATTTTCTGCGTCTCTTGGGTGGTTCTTTTTCCATTTTTTATTTTGTAGTGATATTTACTTTTATGTTTTACTTTTGCATGATCCAAGTAGAGTTTTTTGTTTTGTTTTTTGTTTTTTTTTTTTTTAAAGTAATGATCTAAGTAGAGTTATCAAAGTATTAATTTATTGATGTTTCATAAGTTAAAACAATCTTCTTTGACCCCAGTTGACTGGCTATGAAATTTTCTCTTCAGTCGTTAGTTTCCTTTTAACATCGTTTTAATTGATAGGATTAGATCCCGTAACCAATTAAAAGAACAAAGGAAGTTGTACCTGGAGTGAAGTTTAAAGTTGTTCGTGGAGTGAAGTTTGAAGTTGTTAAGAAGAGTAAGCTGTTAAGTTTCAATTGACTAAATACAGAGAAATAAAAAGAGATGAAAAAAGTGAGGACAGTGTAGGAAAGAAGTAGATGGACCAGTAACTTCAATGGGACCGTACAGTTAATTTGTTTCTACCAGTATATACTTCCAGTTCAACATTTTCTTGTTCCTGGTAATAACACTCTCTCTAGAGTTAGCACAATCAATTGAATGGTTCTAGAAGAAACAAAACCTAATTAAATAAATGTCAAAACTGGTATAGATTTTATTTTGATTTTTTTTTTTGCTCTCAATAATTAAAGAGAAATGAAAACACTCAAGTTTCAAACCTGCGAGCTCCTACTTAAACTCCTACCTTTCCATCCGTTGAGCTAGCCCCAACAGGTTACATAGATTTTGTCTCTTAATTTAGCACCAACTACGTCTTTGGGCCGTTAATAAGCATCATTATTTAGCACTATGGCTCTCGTAACAATGAAGGGTGTCTTTAACGTTATCTTGGAGTTAAGTTCTTGTTCCCTTTTTTTTTCTGGCGAAACTTTAACAATGTCTTGAGAATCTGAGATTTCCATACTTGCAAGTTGAAGTCTTGTTATGCAAAGGGACGCACATGTGTAACGTGACTTAGTTTTTTCTCACTTTCTTTGCAAAGCACAACATTTAGACCAATGTTAGTTTGTTACCTTGTTTTATCTATGTGGTTTGATGTCACCATCGACAATGGCCTCACTTCTTATGGTGGCTCCCAAAAGTTGTTAAAGGGTAACCGCTTTAGCTTCTTGTAACTTGGCATGATTTCCGTGATATTTTTTTTAAACTTTTTTGTCCAGCATATTCCTGTAAACGTGAGGTATGAATTTTTCAGGCCGTTTACAATACTATAATGTGTGAATACAGGAGTTACTACAAATGCACTCACCCGGGATGCAACGTCCGTAAACATGTTGAAAGAGCTTCGACAGACCCCAAAGCTGTCATCACTACCTATGAGGGAAAACATAACCACGACGTCCCGGCTGCTAGAAATAGCAGCCACAATACCGCTAACAATAATGCACATAGTTAAAACGGATCAAGGTTTTTGCTGAGAGGCATCCGCTCATACTTCAAACGGATTGAATTTGGAAGGAAAAACAAGGATCAGACGCCATTGCTTCTGCAGCTAAAGAAGAAAGAGCAAATCACTATGTAAGTTGCTCTTTCTTGTAACCATAAGGTCAGCAGTCGATTCGATCAACTAACATGGTGCAAAATGAAGAAATGTAGGAGATAAAGAGATCATTTGACAGGTTTCCAAGGAAGTACTAATATTTTGCTGTTTTGTTTGTATTTTGTTTCTTTCACTCCCACTATTTTTTTTTTTTGGTTGTTTTGTTTTGTTTCTCTCTCCTTTTTGCTTCACAGGTATGATACCCTACGCGAGTTTTTGTACATTTAAGTTCATAAATTATGTTTATATTATATTATATCATTATTATTATTATTATCATTACCCACTTGATTGGGAAACGGTTGCAACCAATATATATATATATATATATACTTTTTTTTACGAGGCTTTTCTTGGTCTTACTATTATTTTTTTAATCTCTCTCCTTTGGGGCTGTAATTATTAATATTTCTTCTAATCCAGATCCTGGTTTACATTTGCACATTGTTTTAAAATGTTTTAATTTCCTTTTTTTTTTTTTTAATTATTATGATTATCATTTTGCAACATTGTTTGGATCTTTTTTTTTTTTTTTTTTTTAAATAGATCCAATCTGCTCTTGATATTTGCCAGCACACCCTTTTGTTTTTGAGGCCAAATCAGATCGAGTCAGCAGGTTCAAATCTATGGGTTAAAAAAAAGGGAAAAAGTTGGAAACATATCCATTTATAGTGACTAGGACAAAGCTAAATTTGTAATTTAAAGGAGCTGACCAAAAAGAAAAAGAATTGCAAAAAAGAGAGAGAAATGTGGAAGACCAAACCGTGAGGGTGAGTTAACGGCAAAAGTGACTCCCATTCCACTGCATTCGGTTTTTGTGTCTTGTAAATTATCAGATCATATTAATTAAAAATCCATATTAGTTAAATATATGATATGATATAAAAGAGACACAAATTATCTATTAAAAAAATGGGACACAAATAATACAAGTAGAGAGATATATGGTAGTTACAGATGTAGTTTAAAGATAATTTTATATCTAAATTTTATTAAAATATGTAGAATTTGAATCTCCTAATCTTTAACTTTTAAAATAAAAAAAGAAAAATACAGATATATATTAATAATTTCGCATTCCAACCCCCCAACTGTGTTAGATCACGAGGTCATTAATAACATTTTGAACCTAATTATTTCGGCTAGACAAATTATGGAAATTTGGGCCTCACATTCCAAGATGATGACGGTGACAAGAATCCTGTATGGGTCTTGTTTGAAAAAACATCTTAAACTGTATTTTTTTTATATCAGTTTTTTGTTTTTATTTTTTTTAAATTTTTGTCTTTTCTAGAAAGTCAACAAAAATTTTCAACTCAAACTCATTTATCAAACAGATTCCCTTTTAAAGCAGAAATGTATTTCTCCACTGTTTGGATTTAAACACAGTAAAAAAAAAAAAAAAAAAAAAAAGAGATATAGTTTAGATTATTCATATCAGAACTTTTCAGTCTTTGTTTAGATCATCATTATAAACTTTTTATAAATAATTATTTAAAAAGGTTTTACAATGTTTTCTCATATAAAAATTTAAATTTAGTGTTAAGATCTAAACGGTCATTAATACTTCACATCTCAGGTTAAAAAAAAACTTTATTAGCAATAAAAATTAAAGTGTTAATCCTAGTTCACATTATTATACTTAAAACTTGGATATTTCTACATTTTCTTTGCAAAAGAAAAGCGTTATTGAGCATGTTCAGTGGACAACTCACCTAAGATGATCCTAATTTAGAAATTCCTATGCAAACGACACTTATGGCCATAATTTCATCCTAGAAATGGGCCAAAGATTTGTCTTCCTTTCAAAGAAACAGAATTTAAAAATAAAATAATAAAAATAATAAAAAAAACGAAGAAAAAGAAAGCATAAAGAAAGTCCAACTCCAACCCAAACACTGCCCAACTAAATCCCGACCCCAAAAAAGAGCAGTTATTTCCAGCTGTATTCGTTATATATACATATATATATATATATCATGTGTGTTTGACATTATAATTTTTAAGAATAATCGAGTGTATAAATCCAAAGAAGCGACCTGTCGTGCTCCTAAATACAAAAATGTCGAGGAGGTGTTGCAGTGGAGCTGTTGGGCAGTTGGTCTGCAACTACCATTCACCATGCTTCTCTTCTCTCTCTCTCTCTCTCTTCTTTCTCTCTCCTCTCTTACTCTCTTACTCTCTCATCACTTTCTCTCTCATCTCGAGCAATAGAAATGAAAGCATGCAAAACAAACGGAGAACAATCACAGAAGAAGAAGCTCCATCAAAACCCCTCAAACGGTTACATTACACCTTTTCCCACCTTTTCCAAAACCAAGAAAAGAAAAGAAAAGAAAAGGAGAGGAAGGAAAAGTGAAAGAGAAAAGCAAAAGCCGTCTTCTAAATGAAATCTATCAACAAAACCCAAACACCAATTCCCCAAAAAAAAAAAAAAAAAAAGGCAACCAAACCCCACACCTCCTAACAATGGAGCAGTTTGGTCCCACGTTATGTTCTCTTCTTCTCCTTCTCCCTTCTCCTTCCCTTTCCTTTCGGACCGTTTTCCTTTCCTTTCCTTTTTTTCTCCTTCTCGTCTTCTCCGCACATCTCGCCGCTTCCCTGGACGAAACCCAATTTTCCTCTCTCTCTCTCTCTCTCTCTCTCTCTCTCTCTCTTCCAGAAGGGAAGAAAAAATGATTTTTTTTTCTCGACTTTCCAGCTTCCCAAACGCGATCCCATTGGCCGCGGTCATGTAGGGAGGCGAAGGCGGAGAGAGGAAGAGAGAGAATTCGATTCTCCGAATCTCTTTTCTTTTTTTGCTGATTTTCTTCCTTCGTCTAATCAATCCATTATCGATCGGAAATTTATAATTTTGTTTTTTTCGGTTTGATTTTTCGATCGGCGGATGGGTTGCGTGAACTCGAAGAAGGTGGAGGAGCCGGAGGAGGAGGAGGCGGCGGCGGTGAGGGGAGGTTTTGGCCGGTCGCTGTCGGGAAGGAGGCTGGGGAATCCGTCGGACGGCGAGAGTCGGAAGGAAGAGAGAGCGGAGGATCGCGGATGGGAGCTGAGGAAATCGAGGAAGGAGAGCACCGCTTCCCATGGACGGGGCTCGTTCAGCTTTAGGTTGGGCTTTTCTCATCGGTACGTCGACGCCGAGCAGGTCTCCGCCGGGTGGCCGCCGTGGCTCAGTGCCGCTGCCGGCGAAGCCATTCACGGCTGGTTCCCGCTTAGAGCCGATTCCTTTGAGAAATTGGAAAAGGTACGGACCCAGTGTGAATCTTTCTACTGTCGTTTTCTAGAAGATACCTGGATCAAGAATAAGCATTTTTTTCCTGATAACTTTAATGCGTATTTATGATTTAATTAAAGACTAATCAACTTTTATATCAATTGATTAATCAAGTTTTTGACTTTAACGTAGAAAACTCAATTTGCTCCTATAATAATTTAATAATTGATGCGAGAAAATGGGTCTCAGCTCAGCCACTGTCGGACAGTATTTGCGATATTAAAATGTTAATTATCCTGCTCATTATAATGCGCATTAACGAAATAGTAGATAAATTAGACAACATTATTGAAGAAAAACAAGTTCTTCTTTAATTTAGCAACTATCGTAGATGAAAATTATAGGAAATATATATGTGTGTGTATATATGATAACTATGCCTGTCTGTTGAACTTTTTCTGCATTCTTATTACTTAACAAATTAGAGGGAAAAATTAATACTTTATGCAAAAATATGGTACTACATTTGAAAGCAACCGAATGTTAAAACTTAGAGCGTAAATGTCGTGTCGTGTTTTTAGATTCGACTATTTAGTGAACTCATTGTATATAGGTGTTGATCAATTTCCTTGCGGTGCAATGATTTCTGACTGGTTTTTCGCCCCTTTTTTTCTTCCGGTAATGTAAGATTGGGCAAGGCACATACAGTAGTGTGTTCCGAGCACGCGAAGTAGAAACCGGAAGGATGGTAGCCCTGAAGAAGGTCCGCTTTGATAATTTTCAGCCGGAAAGCGTTAGGTTTATGGCAAGAGAAATATTGATCCTCCGGAGGCTTGACCATCCAAATATCATGAAATTGGAGGGGTTAATCACATCCGGATCATCAACCAGTATATACCTTGTGTTTGATTACATGGAACATGATCTTGCTGGTCTAGTATCTTCTCCTGAGATTAATTTCAGTGAAGCTCAGGTTTAGTTTAATTTGTGTTACTTTATTGTATTTTATTTTCTACCCCAATCACTTTCTGCTTCATAAACCAGTTTAACTTTAAGTTTGTTTGTTGCTCTTTTGGACAGGTTAAGTGTTATATGAGGCAGCTATTATCTGCTATTGAGCATTGCCATTTAAGAGGTATAATGCATAGAGACATTAAAGTATCCAATATTTTGGTTAATAACGAAGGAATTCTTAAATTGGGAGATTTTGGGTTGGCAAACATCATCAACTCGAAGAACAAGCAGTCGCTAACTAGCCGCGTTGTAACGTTATGGTATCGTCCTCCTGAACTTTTAATGGGTTCGACAAGCTATGGAGTATCTGTGGACCTCTGGAGTGTGGGTTGTGTATTTGCAGAACTTTTTCTAAAGAAGCCTATTCTTAAAGGAAGAACTGAGGTTCTCTTTCGTTCCTATGTGCTTTGTGGTCATATTTTGATTGTTGGAAGTTGAAATTGAAGTTGATGTTGAATTCTTTCAATTTCCAGGTTGAACAATTGCATAAAATCTTCAAGCTTTGTGGTTCTCCACCCGAGGAATACTGGAGAAAGTCTAAGCTTCCTCACGCAACCATGTTCAAACCACAACACCCTTATGAAAGTTCTCTAAGGGAAAGGTGTAAAGACATTCCAACAACAGCTCTTGACCTGATCGAAACCTTTCTTTCTGTAGAACCTTATCAGCGTGGCACTGCCTCCTCTGCCCTTATTTCTCAGGTAACTTCTATGATACGTTCTCCGATATCACACATGCTAATATGCCATTCGACACCCGTTGTTCTCACCTCTATTTTTATCTCTCTTTGTTGATCCAAATACGTTTCATATCTCATTTCCAGTACTTTAGAACACAGCCTTTAGCATGTGATCCATCAACTCTGCCAAAGTATCCACCAAACAAGGAAATTGATGCTAAAAATCGTGAGGACGTGCTAAGGTATTTTCTATTTTTAAATTTTCCCCCTTCATTTGTGATATGTTTTGGTTGTGGTTCCCGGACTGCTGGTTTTTTGTTTTAACAAAACTCAAAAACGGGCTGCTAATTCAAATATGTCTTGGTTTTTTGTTTTAATGGATTTAGTTTTGAGCCACTTTGATATTTGTTGCATTACCAATCAATGTATTTATACTGCTTAAACAGGAGAAAACCGGGCACTAAACAAACTGGAGCATCAAGAAAACCAAGGCGAGCTCGTAAGACCTTGCAACAACAAACCTTAATCGCTAAATTAGCATTAAAAGAGGTTCTCTTTCTCTCTCCCACTCAATCTGAGTCTCACACCGACTGTTGTACAAGCAAGCTAGATTACACTGATCTTGTTTTTAAAATCAGGAAGCGCAAGAGAACATTATTGGTCGTAGAAACAATGTCAGCAGCAATGATGCACAGATGCTGATGGGAAAAGGAGGTCACACGCGTAGAGACTCATTCAAGCCATCATTCGATACGGTGTCGGAGACTTACCAGGTGATGAGCACACAACAAGGGGACAGCGCATTTTCAGGGCCAATACCGGTCTCAGCATCAAGCGGCTTTGCATGGGCAGCTGTAAGGCGAAAAGATGACATCACATCCGTGATATCAGATGGCTCCAAAAGCCAGTTCAGTGCTTAGATCCGTCATTTGCAAAGTCTACCTACGGCTTACCAAAACTGGGGAATCAAGACCATTTTTTGCACAGAGCCGATTCCAAGCGTGAGATGCGTAAGCAGCTGAGGAACCTAAGCAATCCGCCGGAGTCCTTTGACTCCGCTGATCTATATCATTCTCAAGATATATCAAAAATGGCTGCTTTGGCAAAAAGCATGGTAGTTTACAAAATAAACACATTCATCATTTTCTTTCATTTAAGCATTATTTTTGTCAAACACAAATTTGCCCACATTATGAATTGTCTTTATAGGATTACGAGGATGAAGAAAACCATATCGAGTTCTCCGGACCTCTGTTGTTACGACCGCATAGAATGGATGAACTCCTGCACAAGAACGAGAATCAGATACGTCAGGCAAATCGGAAATCAAGATTTGAAAGAGGTAAAATAAGAGAAACTGATTTTTGCTAGTCTGGGCAAAATTCTGTTTTTGTTTTCAGATTTCAGAAAGATGGTTTTTTTTTTTTCCCTTTTTTTTTTTGGGCAGAGAAATGATGCAAGAGCAATTAATATCAAACGATTTGGTCTCGTGGCACCCAACTCGAGGAAGTGTAAGTACTTTGTTGTGGGTCGAAACTGGGAATTTAATTCATAGACGAATTTATATTTGACCTCCCCAAGTAGTGTTGAGCTGAGATGGTGACTGTGCCCATTTGTTAACATCATCCTCTACTTGCAAGCAAAATCCTTTCAAGGCTTTGGTTTTTATTTTTAGCCGAACACAATTGTCACCAGAGTGAACTGGTAAAATAACTTATATACTTTCGTTTATCTGTAAAATGACTTTTCAAAAATTTTTATTAACAAAATGACCTTAAAGAATCACGAACGATGGTGATTGTTCCTATATTACAATCAAAGAAGGTTATTTTGTTAATTTCAATTTTTGAGATTGTCATTTCGGCAAATTCCCTTGTCACCTCCATTGTATTACACAGAAGACAGCAAAAACGTTGATACAGATTGTACACACATTGGATTAATCAAATCGAAAGGAGAGTTCTGCTCCTCATCAAGTTTTTTCAGTGTTTGTTACCGGTTGATTTTAAACATTTTCTTAATTAATTCCTAATTTTCTTCGCAATTCCAATTCTTAGCCACTCAATTTAAGAGGCTATCACCAAATGACTCACTCACGTAATTATGTGGCTCACATGATGATTAAAAATTTAATGATGACAATAGACAAAAATTCGATACAAAAGATTTTTTAAGTTTTCAAAACAACGAAAAAGAACAAAGTAAAATCAAATAAAATTTTCATGTGATCTCATTTTTTAACAAATTAAATTTTAAAGAGTTATCATGGCTTCATGTTTAAGAGATGAAATTTTATGAGTTCATATTTAATAGAAATAAAATTTTAAGAGTTTTATGGCTTCTCGTAATCTCATTTTTAACAAACAAAATTTTCAAAAAGAAAATGAAGAGAAATTAAACTGTAATTCATATTTGTAGGTTAAAGGCCAAAACTTTAACTAATCTGTCTTTAAAACAAATAAATAAACAAAAAGTTCAACAATACGATTTGGTAGATAGAAAAGAAAAGAAAAACCAAAAGAAAAAGTCGATGTTTCATCAATCAAGAACAGATCGCATATGATAATTTGGGTTAAAAAAAAAAAAAAAAGGAGAAAGAGAGGTTATTATAAGAGAAAAGAAAGGAAAAATCGAAACTTTTTGAAAGGAAAAAAAAAAGAGGAAGAAAAGGTAGAAGAAGAAGAAGATGTAGGGCAAAACTCCTCGCTCAGGCTGCAAAGACTAGGGCAGCGGAGCGGCCAAGTAGCCCCCAACAAGAAGATGTTGCTAATGTGCGCCCATCGCACTAACGTGCGCCACGAATATTTGAAACCTCTCTCGTGGAAATACCACGCCACCCCTTCCTCAAGAGGGAAGCGCTCGGCCTTGGACGCTTTTCTTTGCCTCCGATTTCCTCTCTTTCCTCCTTTTTATAGATCACTACAATCTATGAACCCTAACAGCCTTTTTCCTGTTTTGCCCCCCAGTTTCCACCATTTTTACGACCTTATTATAACCGTATGATGTTTGGGTAGTTAAAGAGCAAAAATGACATGTCGTTGTTCGTCCAAAATTGTTGTCGTTTTAATTAACATGTCCTTCCTAACAATATTAAAAGAGTAGGTGTGAGTTTGGGGTCATTCAAAATAACATCTAAATATTGCCTTTTTTTCTTTTCTTTTTTTTTTTTTTTACTCTGTTTAGTTGACGTCAAAAGGGTACTTGCAAAACCTCTGTGTACTCTTTCAAAAAGTTTGTGGGTTAATAGGCCATCCAAAACAACATCTTGATGTTGTCAGGTTTTTTACTCCCTACTTGAGAATTGGTATAATGGGCCTTATAAAAGGCTCTACTAAAGACGACTTGGGTAATTATTCTTCAAAACAGTGAATTTTGTATTTTTAAAATATATGAATATAAAATGATTGCAACATTTTTCTTAAATGCTCTGTGATAATGAATCATGAATTATTATTAAGATTATTATCATTATTATTATAATTTCTCATTAAAATTGATCTCTTTTCTCTATGAAAGATTGTAATCCTTTATAATCTATTCAACTTTCAGTTATAACTATTTAAGGAAATTTTGGAAAATATTAACAATAATTATTGGTGTATTCATGTACTGTTCGGTTCTCAAACATTCAAAACAATTGTGGCAAAATTAAATTTAGACTTCTGAATATCTAACATTTGTAAGAAAACTAGATTTTTACGTACAATCACTCTCACAAGTATCGGCACGTACTAATATTTGTTTCTATATATCCTACTAAAAATGAAAGAGCAAATTTTTACATTTGAAATATTCTATTAAGATCGTCCAAAACAAATGAAATCACTCTTTAACTATTAAAGAGTGATTTTTTTTTTTTAAGCTCAGAATGTTAAAGAGTGAATTTGGATAATAATTCATGGTCTTTTTTGATTTTTTTTTTTTCGTCAAAGTATTGATTGCCTTTTACTTTTTTATAATGACTGTATTTTATCACTTAGGTTTTTTTTTTTTTTTTTGAATTTTTGTATCCAATTTACTATGAACTTAATTTACTGCTCTTCTTCCTTTTTCTTTTTCAAGGAAACGTTTAAATTATAAGTCCCTTATTCAAAATATTGTAATGAATACACCGATCAAATTTACTGCTCTTCTTCCCCTTTTTTATAACTTTCTTCCAAACAATGTACTTTATATTTCTTAAAAGAAAAAAGAAAAATACGCCGATCCCTTTTTTTAACTTAAAAGTATAATTTCTCTTTCCGTAGTTCTTCATTTGCTCTTTCGGCAATATTATAAGATGACCATGAGTTTTTAAAAAATGAACCATTAGATTCATATAACTAAATATGCATGAGTTTTGATGACCATGAGAAAAAACTCATGTTTTTTGAACGATTTATTATTTTTATTTGAGTTTTTTTTAAAATTAATTGTATTTTTTGACTTTTAAAAAAATAATAAAAATAGATGAAATTTGAGTTTAGATGCATGCAAACAGCTTAACTTTGAATAGCCCAAGAAAAATGAAGAAGATGACCATTGTTTTGATGATGCAATGAACCATTAGATTAAGGGGGGGGAAAAACTTGACTTTGAATATATAAATTTCTACTTATGTGAATATTACATTGTATTGTATTATCATTATATGAATCTTGATATATTGTACTATCATTATTAATCAAGTTATCATTTTATTTTATCTTACTTGGCTACCAAAACAAATATTGTCCTAATATAACATAAGTGGTCTTTTCCCCTATAAGATTTGAAAAATATTTTAACATATACAAAAACATTCAATTAAAACTACTCTTTCTAACTTTAGATCAATAAATATGTACTAAAATAAAGATATTTGAGAGTTATTCACAACATATAATAATTACAGAATCAACACTATTAATTGCTATAATATATATAACACGTGCAACGCACGTACACAAACCAATAGTTTTAAAAAAGTTGATGTCCTTAGTTTAAGAAGAAACACTTGTCTTCTATCCTTGAAGCTTTTCATTTAAAAGTTGACAGCGCATCTACTAACTAAACTTGCGTTTGGTTTCCTGATTAGAGATAAAATTTGTACGTTGAAGATGGTTGACTTTTCAAAAACTAGTTAAAAATTTTGTTGAATTTTTAGAAAAAGACAAAAATTAATATGTATAATTTAGTTAGAGTTAAACTTAAATACGAAGCAAAGCCTAAAAGTTTGTTGTCTTCAATTATAGAAATGACATGTCGTTTACCCGTTACAAAAGCTTGACGGCTTAAGTCACCGTCTTTCAATGTAAACGACATGTCGTCGGTCGTGAACATCTTTTGATTCACTGTGCTCGGGTACCGATTTGTGGTGTAGAACTGAATTAAAAACGACATCTCGTTTCTTATTTGCTGCAAGGTAAAAACGACATGTCTTGGTTCTTACCAACTGAAAAGTAAAAACAGATTGAAGCTGTAGAAAGGTGCTATCACAGCCACAAGTTACATGTCCTTTTTAATAAAAAATTTATTATTTTTCTTTTTTATTTACAAAAGGCTAGAATTGTATAAAGAAACGGACGTCCTGATTCTTGCCAATTACACCATCCTCATCAATCATCATCTAGTGTCACCAGTGTGGTATTCTGCTATGATCTTGATCAACAAAATCAATCTTGCTCAACCTCACACAGCACAACATTTTCTCCGGCAGTTCTTCGGGTTTTTGCGCCTGTTTGACATCATTAAGAGTGTTAAAACGTCTGAACTAAATTAGTGCTTTAAAAAAAAAAAAAAAAAAAAGGCGGTAACATGTGTTCTATGTTACCTGAATTGTTAGGCCTAGATCAAGAATTCCGTTCTTCAAGCGTTCTCTGAACGATTCGAGTCCCTTCCTCGCTATGTAGCTGAAACGGTGAATGTCTAGATCGATCTCAAAGTAATTAGGACCCTGCGTTTGAGAGAGAAAAAAGCCGGAGTCAGAACCGCATTTGATGCTTGAAAGCATGATAATGTGACAATTTGAGCTCTAGCAATGCCATGGTCTTCAAGAATTCGTTAAGAATAGTAACTTTAAGCACCAATTAAAAAGTACATGTGTGCTTATGTATAAACACTAACTAATTAAGTGGAGAACAAGTGTGTCGTACAAATTGAAAGCTCTACCAAGGACTAATTCGATGTACGTTACCTTATAAAAGTTGTGCTGAGGGCGTGAAAGGACTGGTTTTTCATTATAAGCGTTTATAAGCTTCTTCTCAGTGGAACTCAACTGAAGATCCTCGGGATTAACCAAACCAGCCATGATCTTTAGCCTTTCTCTAAACGGGACGGTGGACTCTTTTGCAAATCCTTTGACCTTTTCCATCTCATCTTCAATCAATTTCTGTAGCATCAATAAAAGTTATGTCCTTAGTAAATCCTAATCACATGGATGGTAATTCACTAGTCCTCCTCAATGCCAATAGGAAAAGGCGAATGGTGAGAGGAGAAAGTAAATATAAGAAGAAAAAATGCTACCTTGATGTTATCCTGACATTGGGGAGAGATGTCTTTATCGAAAGTTTCAGATACTTTGAAATACAATACAAGACTCATACCCTCTCCATCGCTATCGCCAAGGAACATTGCAGCGGGATAAGTGGGCAACTGCAAGTAATGATCAGAGCAAAGATTGCAAAGATACAACATTAGAAACTGTTGAGGAACAGATCTTTCAGTACAATAAGAGTGTGAAGTAATGAAGACAAGCTTGAAGAATAAAACTGATGCAAATAATTCCAAGAGAAAGCACCTGGATATTCACAATGAGGAGGGGAGGTACTACTCCGTCAGCCTTTATATTTGGAAGCTCAAGGTGTTGAGCAATATGATCAATCTTTTTCGGACAGACAAATAAATCGACGCCAATTGGAGTATATGGGCAGTAATTTGGAGCAGGTGACTTTCGCTTATCTCTGCGTGATAGATGAAACGGCATTACATTCTTTTAAAGGAAAGAGAGGGAAAAGAACAATAAAATCAGATTTACGCTTTGCAATTATCTACATCTCTTCAATCATGAATTATCTACATCTCTTCAATCATGTTTAGAAGAAAAAACAATGACATACTTGAAATAGTTCTCGCCGCGGAGTTTGAAGTTTGAGGGTGGAATCTCAGCCCAACATCCTGGGGTTAGCTTCTCTCCTGTACAGCATGGAATGATGTGTCCTGCTCTCGGGTGGTAAAGATACCTTTTTGATTGACCTGCATATACATGATTGATATATTGAACAAATCTTCGGAAAAAATCACTTAATAGTAATTTAGTTAGGCGATAAAAGAAACAAACTAAGAAAAGAAAGCACAACCTTATATGAATATACTAACTAAAGAGTTAATATTAACACAACTTACAATGTGCAATGGTTTCTTCTCTTTCACAGGACCTCCGTTTGAAAGAAAGCCTGAAAACGGCTGAAGGTTTTTTCTGTGGCTGTGGACCCATACTTGACGGATGAAGAAGCTTCTCATTGAAGCTCACGGGGGTAATAATTTAGTTAAGCCCGATTTCCTGTTAGTTTTCTCGTCCGAATCACGTCTTTCCTCCTTGAAACCTTTGAGGCTTCCAAGAGAACGGTCTAAAATCTTCTTCCTCTTGTTGCATACTTCATCAGTCTTCCCTAAGCAATAAAATAAAACCCAGGGTACTAATTAGGTAAAATTCGTTTCATTCCATGCTTTCATCATTGACAAAAATATACACACACACACATACATACATATATATATATATATATATATATCTGGTTTACCTCCATCTATTTTCACAAAACTCTGATACTCTTCATACGTGCACGTGTTATCGACAAAGCATGTCGATCTTTCATATTGAACCACTTGACCAGATGAGATGTTCCCAATTGCATTACCTACTATTGGGAATCCATCTACAAAATGGAAGGGAAACAAAATCAAAACAAAAGGCAAGCCGAGGAACCTAGTATAGGGGCAAAATTACTCCAGATTACCAACATAAATGTTTTGTCTGATGTAAAATTTTTGTTCAACAGAGAACCACTTTCATGTTAACAGCATAATATTCTAATTCTGGAAGATGAAAGTGAACAAATTTTTGTGGATGGGCTTGGCTGTCGCTCGTTACCTCCATGTACGCTGCTGAATCATCATCCGAGTCGGACTCCAATATGCTGACCGAGTCAAACCAAGCTTCCTCTTGGCAAAGACTGAGGAAAAAAAAAATCTAAGGGTCAACAAATTTTTTACAAAGTTGGCAAATAAGAAATGGTAAAAACAAATCTTCCAGTTGACTAACAAAGTTTATCCGACCATATGATCATCACAAGGATATAGAGGTGAATGTAATTTAAAAAAAAAAAAAAAAATCAAGTAGAACTGGTCTTTCCAACACTCTCTTAGGACACCAAGGCAAAATATACAAGGAAATAATATAATGCTAAAAAATATCAGTATTTTCCTACAGATTTCCGATTCGCAAACGTTGAGAGCAGACAAGTACAAGATAATGCGATTAATTAACGGGATTGTCGAAATGAGATTCTGAAAATTGTTTGTTCTTTGTGAAGTGAATATGAAAGACTATTGAATAATGGACAGAAGAAGAAGAAGAAAGGACACACCATTAGAGTCGCATTGACTGCGGTGCCATTGCAACTGAGTGAGCTGGAATGTTGTATTTGTAACCTCGGATCTTCTGCAAGTAGTAGTCTCACCCTTCTCAAAGTCCATACGAACAAACTCACTCACAGCATAATCCGTCAACCGTGATCCTGTATCGCTGTTTCTTTTCTTGGTACCGTCAGCTAGTGAGAGGGAGATCTTCCCGCGGCGTTTGTTGAAATGGTGACGGCGCTTTCTTCTCGATCTAATACTTTTCGACGGCGTTGATACACATCCGCCCATTGCTCCTCAATCATGCAACTCCTGATGACACTGGATAAAATCAACATATTGACAAGAGGACCAGATTTTGTTGACAAAAATATCCACGATTAAAAAAACACAGGAAATTTTTTTTTAAGGCTGTTTCAATGGATGATGTGCTAAAGTTTGTTAACAAAATTAGGACTTTGTGATTTTGATTTCAAGAAGAGACTAGCTAAGTATTATTGAATTCTTATGTTCATATAGAGAAAATTAATAAAGACATAGAAGTTAAACTTGCAAATAATTCTACTACCATGAAAAAATTATAAAGAAAAAATTATGGAAGAAATAACAACTCAATTTTTAATGTAAACCGAGAAACCTTCAAAAATTAAAAGAGGAAAAACATCTAAAATTTCAAGAGGCTCTTACAAATTTCCAAATCGAGAGAGAAAAACAGAGGATTTTCAACTTTGTGAAGTTTCAAGGAATCTAGGTGCTGTATTTAATATTGAAAAGAAAAAAGAAATAAAAATTGGGAAAAAAGTAGAAGAAAAATCGCTCAATGGTCCATATCCTAGGAGGTACAAGAAGACAAAAACGAGAACTTTGTATGTGTTATATAGAGAGAGAAAACCAAAAGTGGAGAGAGAAAGAGAAAACAAAATAAAACACAACGAGCGAAGACGAGGAAAACGAAATACATACAATTAAACATATATACACATGTATAAATATTATATATTTCGAGTTCTTCCTAATCTGAATCCGCATTGGGCAGAAACGTAGAAGATAGAGCTAGAAAATGAAATAAAATTCAAAAACTTGAGGAAAAGACAGAGGAAAATTCCATTGCAGAAGCTAAAGACGTGCACGCAACGAAGAGAAAATTTGACAGAGAAGAAGAAGGTGTTACCGATTGTAAAACAGATCTCGGAATCGGAAACGGTTCAAAAAATATCTCCCTCTGCAACTGCAACGACGACAATACAGATGACCTCCGTTGAAGGCAATCAAAGAGAGGAGAGAGAGAGAAAGAAGAAGAAGAAGAAAGCTAGCTTACATTGGATATAACAATGGAGGAAGGTGGGTCCAACAAAATCGGATCCGGGTTACAATGCCAGAGCCGGCTCTCTCGCTCCTCCTATATTGTTATATAGTTACAAATACAGATATTATTATATTTAGAGAGAGAGAGAGAGAGAGAGGAGAGAGAGAGAGGAAGGGTCTCGTAGTCCTTCATGGTTGTTTGTTGGTGTTGTCATGGCCTTTTCTCCTTTCTTAGTTTAGCCTTTTTTTTTTTTTTTTTTCTTTTTTTTATTGGGTCCGAGATTTCGCTGGCGAAGCCAAGCCAAGCACCTCTCTCTCTCTCTCTCTCTATATATATATATATATATATGTATCTGGGGGATGAGAAAGAAAGAGACAGACAGACACTTAAGAGAGAGAAAGAAAAAGCGCGGGGGCTTTGGTTATAAAAGTTATTATCATAAAAAAAATACTAATCATAAAAGCAAAAAAAAAAAAAAAAAGGAAATGTATATATCCTGCTAACTAATTTTAATTTTAATTAGGAAAATAACACTATTAATCCTTGAATCATTTAGCATATGTTTTGACCACAGATTTGAGGGGTAATTTTTAAATAAAATTAATTGATTTTTTAAAAATTATTAAAATTTTTATTAATCTTTTAAAAAATGAAACTAAAAACTTAGATTTACACCTTCAATCCAAACAACCCTTAACTCACTCTTCAAATGTTTTTGCATTGTGTTTTCTTTCACAAACGGGTTTGGCTTTCAAGTTTGAAATTAAAGTTTTTATCTTAATTTTTGTTTTTTTTTAAAATCAACAAAAATTATAATTAAATTTGAAAAGTCAAAAATTTCAACCTAAAAATTATATTCAAAACCCGTACACTAAACACAAGCTGAAAGTCTTGTCTTTATATTATTAATCAGATAATGAACTTATTAAATTATTGGTTTCTTTGCAATCATAGGAAAATTAGCGAGTGATTATGATCATGACTTTATAATAATTTTACACATGACTGTATTATTATATGTACAATTCAAATGCTTATCTTTAGTTTTAAAAAAAAGGGGGGACGGATATCAAAATTTTCACTTTTTCTACACATGATCATATCGTAAATGATTTTGAAGGAAAAATAAATTAGTAAATTAACCTTAATCCTAATCATCACTCTGCCTCTTAAACTGCCAAACCCTCGCTTGGTCTCCCGTCCCTCTCATGCCTGCAACACTCAATAATGGCATCTCCAACCCCCAAGTTCTTTTTTCAATTAAAAAAAAAAGTAAATTAAGATTTTTCTTCAATTCAAAGGCTCTATTAGGAAATTTAATATTAAATTAAGTCATGTTTTATGAAGGTGATGATTTCTTCAAAAATTGTATGGACTTTGTCAAATTTACCAACATTAGAAAGAAATTGAGCTCATAGACTTGATTATCAAAATTAAAAGTATTATGACCTAATTGTGTAATTTCAATGGACTAATCATGTCAATTGTCCATTGTTCCTTACAACTCTTAGTCGTTAGACTCGTGGACCACTACTTACTGTGGTACTTAAACTAATTATTTTTTATCAATGTCTTAATGGTCAACAAAATTATAATTTTTTAGTCCTTAACTTGCCTTGTTTTGAACGATTTAAACTGTATTTTTCATCTTAATTTTTGTTTTTTCTGAAAAATTTTTTTTTTTTTAAAGTTATAAAAATTTCATCTCAACTGTACTTTTTCAATAAACTCATTACCAAAAAAAATTTCATTTCAACTCAAACTCAACTCATTCACCAAACGGACCCTAATTATTAATCAGAGATGGGCTATTAAATTGGGTTATTGACTGTAATGTTGTTATTGGCATGACTTGTGAGAAAGATTGGTTGAGTTGTAAGTTCGATAGCATTTATTTAAAAAAAAATTCCGATCACACTTGAAATCTTTATTTTATATTTATTAGATAACACGTTCCTTTTTTTTTTTTTAAGGTCACTAAATCTTTTCTTAATTATAATAACTACTCGTAATTTAACAGCTGTAACAATGTGTGTGTTTATAAAACTACTTATTTGAAAGTGCTTAATTTAACTCTTTGATCAAGTTATTCATTTCAGAAACACAAAAACAAAACAAAAAACAAAAAACAAACTCTTTCAAGTTATTTGTTTATTTCATCACTTAAATGAGCTGTTCTATTTCCAAAAATACATATTTATGATCTGTCCAATAATAATTGTAGTTCCATGTTAATCATGAAAAAGTGAATTACGTTAGCATTTTTTCTACTATTTTTGGGATAATTTTTCTAGTATTGTTGGGTTTTTTTTCCCCCTGAAATGTACAATTGTGGGTTTTTGCATTTTATGTGAATAACTAAATACTAATTATGGAAAGTTTTATTATTGTTGGTTTTGCATCTAAGTCTATTATTGTCTCAGATAGCAAATTGACTAGAATTGCGGATAAAGTCGGCATTGGTCGATAGTCTAATGGTGCGTTTGTTAAAACAGTTTGAATTGAAATTTTTAAGTTTGAATTGATTGACTTTTTAAAAACTAGTTATAATTTTTATTGATTTTTCAGAAAAAGACAAAAATTAATATGAAAAATTTGAGTTGAAGATGATAAGGCAAACGGAAGGTAAGAAAAATAAGTGCAAGATTGAAGGCATTTTTTAGCGAACAACTGTCTAATTTATAACGAAAATCTGAATTATATATATTTAAAAAAAAAATCTAATTCAGTCGAGGGAAAAAAAAAAAAAAGCCTGTCTAACTGTTTCTTTTTCTTATTTAGGAGTCACATATATTCAGTCCAACTGTTATTTGGACTAGATAATCTTTCTATTTTCTTTTTGCTTGGATTTTGGAATGGCTAACTACCTCTATTTTTAACCCCTTTATTTTGTGTTTGGGTCGTTTCTCTTTTGTTGTTCCAAGGTTTTGACAAGTTTCCAATTAAAAAAGAAATATATATTAAAAAAAAAAAAAAGGCTACCCATTAGCGGTGTTCAAATATGGTGTCTCATTTTCTATCTCAAACGCTATCCTCTTAAAAGAGTTTTTACAACTTATTAACTTGTTTAAGAATTTTTAATATTTAATATTTTTATATGGTTAAATTCTTAAATTCATATGATATAACATGAAATTATCAAAGAGACAATTAATAAAATAGTAAATTCGAGATAGTAGATCTCGATTCACCGTGAAGAAGGGTGCATCGTGCACGGTAATCGAATGATCATAATTAAACTAATAGTTTGACTCTCTTCTGATTATCCAATAAGTCAACTCTTTTGGAAATTTGTAAATCTCAGCCACTATCATAATGGTCTACTAGTCAGTATCTTCAAGTTTAAAATTCCCTGTGAATATTGTAACCCAAAAAAATAAAAAAAGAGAGACTGCATTTGATTTTTAATAAACTATCAAATGTTGGATTTCATTATTAATACTGCATACTTTTAACGTTTAATTTTATTAGAGTTACATTAAAATATGTGGTTATATACATCATCTAAGTCATTTTATATTATTCTATTATAAAATATAGAGTTCAAAATATGACATATGAATCCACGATTCAAAATAGAAGCCGGCCAGTAATCTTTTTTTTTTTTTTTTTCTTTTTTCTCTCCATAAGAACTGTCATTTTTAATGTATTGATTTATACTCATTTTAATGTGTTGCATAGTTTATATACTTTTATTTTTTATTTGTAAACAAAAGGTGTTTAATAATTAATCTTTATTTTTCATGAAATGGAAGTGGCTCACATGATTACACGTGTAACATATTCAGTTAACTTGACAATTGGACATGATAGCCAAAACCAATATATATAGGCCACATCCCAACTATAAGATCGGCTGTGTTTTATAAATGATTATTGATCTACAGCTTATTACAGCTGTTCGTATTGTTTCTTTTTCTCTTTTTCTCCTTTTTTTTTTTTTTTTTTTCTTTTTTCTAGTGTGATAATATTTTCTTTCTTCTCAAGGAAAAATAAATTAGAGGGAAAAAAGAAGACAATAGATTCGTCACTTTTGTGTAATTTCAAAATTTCTCTTATCTGTCAACCTCGTGTAATTAGACAAGGTGTCCAAACCTGATTGGGTATTCAGATGTGCGTGTATATATATGTGTGTGTGTGTGTATATATATATATATATATTTGAATCATATTGATAGTGAAAGGAAAATCGTGAGTGAAATTTGGATAATGGTTATCCTAAAGTAATTTACTTGTTCATTGTATTTTTAAACGATCTCACGTGATTATTGAGCTAAGTCCACTCATCCAATATGAATGTTACAGGTGGCTCTTGGCGGATATATATGAGTATAAAAACTATTGAATTAATCATAGTTTTGAAATTGTCTTTTTAACATAAATGCTGAAATAAAAGGGACTTTTATTTTATAGACAGATCGACTAAAGAACTTTCAAGAAAAAATTAACATCGTGATCATCCATAAAGTGACATTATTAAATGCAGTTAACTATAATTGTTGCAAAGATAACGTGAACTCTTAAATATCACAAGTACATTTTATTCTCTGTGATTGTATGGATAAAGATTGGATAGGTATTAATATTCTAAAGAATATTTTGAGGTTTAGGATTAAATATCTGAGGTGAATGTGAAATTATCACTATTTCAATTAGTAAACGATTAAGGTAAATGAACGCTGTAATTAGTCACGTAATTCCAAAAATCATGCAAATTAATATTTTTTTTTTTTTAATTTGTGATTATTAATTAAACTGATTTTCGTGGAAAAAGAGAGATGGAAACAAAGGACAAAGTGGAGCGCCTTTTCACTGTATATGAATGTGGTGGACTTGATGACGAGGAGTTGTACCTCATGTTTGGTAATGCAGAAATTATATATATAATCTGAGCTCCTGCAGAAAGTGAAATTCTTTGTCTGTCCCCACTATTCCTGTGTATGTTTGTTCCCAGTTTGATGCGACTGTTTTTTCTCACAATTCTGTCTCCTCCTCCTCCTCCTCTCTCCTTTTTTTTTTTTTTTTAAACTAGTTTTCATACTAATTTAAAAATAAAATATTCGGAAGTATTATTGGGGAGGAAAAAAAAAAATTCTTTTTCTTAAAAATAAATTGTTATGTAATAATATCGTTGTTGGAGGTTGCAGTTCTCAATTTCAAAACCTAAAGTGTTTTCGTTTTTTTTTTTTTTTTTAAAGAGTTATAAACCTCATATCTTAAAAAGGAACAAGATATTATTCAGTTATTAGGTTTTTTAATCATGGATTTTAACAAGAATTTCTTTTTGTAACGTTTTATTTTTTATTGATTATATTATGTCTATAATATCCTTATATATTGGCTATATTATAAAACGCGTTTAATATATCAGTTTGAATTTACAAAGCCTTATCTTAGGCTTCGTTTGGATCAAAAGTTTAAACTTAAGTTTAAACTCAAATTTTTATCTTTTTTTTCAAAAGTTTTTTGTCTTTTCTGAAAAAGTTTTTTATCTTTTCTAAAAAGTCAACAAAAATTACTATTCAAACTTAAAAATTTTAACTCAAATTTATTTACTAAACGGACCCTTAGTTTATTTTCACGTGTACGATATGTGGAGGAAGGAAAAAAAAAAAAAAAAAGACGTGCCGTAAATGGACTCTATCTTAATATTTGACTTTAATATTGATTTAAGAAAACTCCAAATATGTGAAAATTTTTGTGACCTAATTTTAGTTGGAAATAAATAATTACATCAAAATTGAAGACTTTTGGTGACGAAACAGTTGACACCAATTATTTCGAAGATCTTTTACACGACTGTAAAGTAAAAAAGGACATCGTGATAGATTCCTGCAATTATGGCCACATATTAAAAAGTTGTTTGCCTTTACGGATGAACATTTATTCATAATTTTATCTTCTTTTTTTTTTTTTAATCCACTTTATTAGAGATTCTAACACGTTTTGAATGGAGAAGAAGAGCCCTAATCTTTGTTTTAACCATAAACTATTAAATGAAAAGCTCCTAAACTTCAAAAATTAGGTATTAATCTACAATTGCATAATCTTTTTCAACTAATAACGACCTCCATTTGAAGAGAACTAGCCGTTAAAAAGGAATAAAGATGATCAATTTAAAATGGACGTCCGTTGTCCTATTTGGGTGTTTTGTTCTTGTCTATGTTTCAATGACTATCATGTCGTGTCACTTCCACTTAAAGACTATACAAAAAGCTATGAAACCTAACTCAAAAAAAAAAAAACAAAACAAAACAAAAAAAAAAAGCCCCTTGTAAATTAAATACCATGGTTTAGGGAAATTACGGGTTAATGTGGTTTGAAATAATTGTTTATAATACAAAATTAGAATGATAAGGCGGGATTGAAACATAATTACATAAAAACCAACAAAAATATAAACATAATGAGATTTACTAGATAAAACTCTAAGACTTCTAATTCCAAGGCTTCGTTTGCATTGGTTTAACTTCAATAAATGTATTTTTTCATCCAATTTTTTGTTTTTCTAAAAGTTAACAAAGTTTTAACTAATTTTTAAAAAGTCAACTCAATTCAAACTTAAAAATTTCATCTCAACTCAAACTTAATTTATTCACCAAACAGACCTTAAAGATGCTAATGCATTAGTGAAGCAATGTTTTCCATACTCTATACCTTGAAAAAATTAGGGTTTTAGTTCATTCATAGTTGTAGAACTTAAAACAAAAAAAAATAAAATAAAATAAAAATTCATGTGTAGGTATAGCATTGATTTTTATTTTTATTTTTTTTAATCAAGGCTCTGTCAATAGCTATGAAAACTAATCATGTTAATATTAAAAATCATACAATAATTACACCACATACAAATAGTCAAGAAATGGATGGGAGCAATTGTTATGAAAACTAATCATGTTAATATTAAAAGTCATACAATAATTACACCACAAACAAATAGTTAAGAAATAGTTAAAGTAACCCTATCCTTTTTTTTTTTTTTTAATTTTTAAAGGAGATGAGAAGATTCTCGACCCATATTGCTCCCATCCATTTCTTAACTATTTGTTTGTGGTGTAATTATTGTATGATTTTTAATATTAACATGATAGGGTTACTTTAAAAGTGGGTAACAAGGAATAATCTGCTTTTAGGATATAAAGGCTTTTGTCGACGGCCATGGATTATCGACCCCTTAAAAAGTACATTTATGAATAATTAATTGTTTTGTTATAAGAGTTTTTTTTTTTTTTTTCCCTAATTAGATAAATATGAAGAGTTAAAAAGTAAACTTAAGCTTCTGTTTAGCATTATATTTTAAACTCAAATTCTTCATCTCAGTTTTTATTTTTTTTTTCTGAAAAATGAAAAAAAATTATAACTAATTTTTAAAAAATCAACTAATTCAAATTTAAAAATTTCAATTCAAACCATTTTTATAAATAAAAAATAATAAACGTGTTTATTTAATTTAAAATATCGTACGAGTACGATCCAATACAATCCGAAGCAACATCATCAACATCGCTAGATATACGTTTGGTTGTTCCCTTATGATTTTTTGTCATGCCAAAAAGGAAAACGACAAAATAGTTGCATAAATGGAATCTGATCTCTTTTGTAATTGGTTTGGCTCACCTCCACACGCCCATAACTGTAGCCACTTTGTACAAAAGCAAAATAGTGGTTTTATGGTCTCTGGCTCTCTGAGGTAAGTGTTCCAACATGGATACAAGTTATTTTGCCTTTGCTACTAATTATAATTATTTCTGAGGAGTGCGATTTTTTTACCTCCTTTTTTGGAATATTGGTGTGTTTATAATTCTTTGGCCTCCTTATGTGGTCCCTCAAAACATGATACAACATCATCATCTGTTTGAACGTGGAGTTTCTATCTTGAAATACCAGCATATATAAACATGTGTATACACACATATATATATATATATGAAAAGAACGAGGCATATATAAATATGTGTATACACTTTATATATGTGTATACACACATGACAACAGAACAAGGCATGATTAACTTACTTAGATATTTCATTGGTAGATATGAAAAGAAAAAAAAATCTGTATTGATAAGGCACAGTTTAAAATATTTAATCATAGTTTAAAATATTTAATCACATCATAATCATATCTTAAAAAAAATCAACTTACTAGATTTGTTTCTCATAATCTGCTCCTTTAATTAAAAGAAAAGTTTTGGTAGAAAGCTTGCGTTTGGTTCGTTAGTTGAAGACGAAATTTTTAAGTTGGAGTTGGTTAATTTTTCAAAAATTAGTTATAATTTTTATTGACTTTTCAGAAAAAAATAAAAATTGATATGAAAATATATAGTTTAGTTGAAATTAAATTTAAAAGCCAAATAAAGTAAAAGTCTTTGATAGGTTAAAAAAGAGGTGATACAATTTAAACTATAATGTTAAAAAAAAAAAAATGTTGTAGGATTCCAATGTGATATGATATTTTAAATTGTGATTATCCACATTTTTTTTTTTTTTCATATTTCTGACAGAATTCTCCATGGAAGAATTTATGAGCTAGATATGAAACTTTTGTTGAGAAGGGGAAAAAGGATTTGTTTAAAAAAGTAGATTTTTCAAGTCTTTGACAAATTCACCATTCGTCTGCAAGTAGTTTTTCTACGTTGAAATATCTAAAGTACTCGTAGAATGTATTTATATTATTTAAAAGACAGACAAAGCATGTGAAGAGTGATGAACCGATAGAGGACAATTAATGCATGTCAATTATTTATTAATTTGATAACTTACTCGAAACTTGCACCAAACTAAAGATATCGGATTAGCTAATCAATATTATTAATTTATTACTTATAATAATGAAAAGTTAGTTGGGTACTTAGGAAGGAGCTTGGAAACTAACCATCGGAATTATCGAAGTCCACAAAAAATTAAAAAAAAAATTAAAAAGTAAGAGAAAGCAAGAACAGCTTTAGTTTAGAAGGAACTAGGAAGATGATAAACCTAATACAATTATAAAAACAACACTAAAAAAAAAGAAAAAAAAAATCCAAAAAAGTGAATCTTGGAACTTAAAGAAACGACGAGCTGTTCACATGGAATAATGCATTTACACGTGCAAGGCATATACACTATCTCAGTATCTCAAATTACAACGCAGAATTATAGAAAAAGTGAAGCTGCATATATAATCAGCCTTTTGTTTATAACAACTCTGGTTAGGAGGATTATTGGAATTGATTATTAATATATATAGGAGAGTTTTTAATAATTACTCTATTTTTTTTAACGATGGATGATTATTAGATAAAATTATAAAAAGTCGTGCATACTTTAATTGTATTTGATGATATGACATATTTTATGACTTATTATTAACATATTGATATGATTATTTAAATGATTTCTTATATTCAAAATGAAATCTAAATTAATTCCTTAAAAGAAATCTAAATTAATGATTCATTCTCTAATTTTTGAATATATATCATTCTTGATTCCCTTCCATTCCATATTCTGCATTTGTTTTCTTCCTTATTTTTAGTGTTTTGTTATGCTATTATTTATTATTTATTATTTATTATTATTGTTTTGTAAATTTCGTTGTAAGAACTCCATTATGGAGAAACTTATTTGATGCTACAGCCAATAAATCAATAGAAATTTTCTTCGGATGAAAAGCAATTTGATAGAAAATTAATAGCTTAATAAATTAAAAAATTACATATAATGAGTTTTATTAGTTTAATGCTAATTAATTATCATATTTTTTTTTACCAACCACCTAATTTATTACAACCATATGATTTGACTCAAACGATTAAAATAACGATTAAAATAGTAGGTACTTTCAGGTTCAATGTTATATATATATAGATATATATATATATATATTGTATCCTTTTGTTGGTACATACACATTGTGTTTGTACAATGCAAGGCAAAAGCATACCTTATGCACATGTCTATGGAAGAAAAAGGCTAGCTTTTAATGCCTAAAGGGGAATAAGCTATGTTATAGTGGTTGCTTAGAAGCTTCATGTCGGATCTTATAAGAGCCAATATCAATTATAACCTAATCAAATCGGGATTAAGATTACAAAAAAGTTGTGGAACTCAGCACGGAACTAGCGCTGCAAGAGATATATCGGACCCACATTGAAAAGCAGTTTCCGACACTGAAAATCACCTTCTACATGAAATTGCTCTTATATGAAAATTTTATATTTTTTTATATTTTTTTGGTTTATCTATCTAAAATATTCAACATTATCTTCATCGTGAAGTAAAAGGCATGGCTATGTAAATCTATATTTCCCTGTGTCTTACTTTTGAGTGATCAAGAATCCCATCGCATGCACATCTTTGACCTTACCTCATCAGAGTGCCAAAATAGCCCACAATCATTTTTCTAAACAAATGGGCTTAGCACGGCCCACAAGACTTGGGTTGGGCTAATGGTTCCACTCATGTCCAACTTCAAACTTATAGGCCCACCCACCAAAATGATAACAAAAGGTTCATCGTCATCGTGCATAATCTAATAATAATACCACATCTGAATTTATCTAAAAGTACAAAATTCAAATCCTCATACCCCGAATTTCAAAAAAAAAAAAAAATGAAACATAGAATGTTCATGACCATCAAGATAATCGTAAATTGTAATTCTGTAGTGGTTACAGATATAATTTAATAATAATTTTATATTTGACTTTGTTTCTTACTAGAGTTTGAATCTTTCTATAACCTTGACTCTCTTAATCGCAATTACTTATATGAGTTCATGTTATACATGTACTCTGACTTGAAAATAACCTCTCTTAATTTTCCCTTCATTTGCTTAGACTAGGTAAGTTAAGAAATAACTGACTATACATGAAAGAAAACCAGACAAAGAACAAAGTCAATGTTGAATATGCAGTGGCTTACTTGTGATTCCTCTTTGTATGGAATTCTAAACAAGCTCAATCTGATTAGAAAACCCATTTGAGTTCTCTGCTGAAGAATCTGATCTGCAGCTTTTGATGAAATAGTAGCAGCAATTGTGTCGAGCACAATAATTATGGAATATACATAAGCAATCAAAATTCCCTCCAAAGCCATGGACAGACTAATAATTGGCCTTTCATTAAGGTGTTGAGATCTCACAAGCCTGAACCTGAACAGGCCTCTACAGAAGCAAGGCCTAAATTGGTAGCGAAAGCCGAAACGAGAACCATTGAATTCCTTCCCTTTCTCAACAAATAAGCTTTGTGTATGGCTTTGTAGCCACTGCAATTCTCCATTCCTGCCACCACCAAAGCCAAGTTGCAAAGAAGCATGATGTTGGCTAAAAAGGCATAGAGAACAAGCCCGCAAACAGTTTGAATGGTGGTGTTGAAAAATCTGAAAGAGCCCGAAAGACTAAAGATCCTCAAGAGGAGAAAGATGCAAGTTATGTTGATGGAGGTGCAAAGAGTTATGTTGAATAGGTGTGTTAGGAAGAGAGGCTTGTAGAGGGGCAAGCAAGAGGAGAAAGACGGCGATTTGGGGCGATTGAGAGATCGGATCACTGACGCTTTAGCGATCAGAAGAGAGGAGAGAGCAAAGGGTGTGATCAAGATTATTGAGGAAGATGAAATAAAGGTTTGAGAGAAGTACTTGGATGAGGTAGAAAATCTAGAATCAGAAGAGATGAAAAGGGGTTGAGAGATGAGAACTGAGGATGAAAAGGGAAGCAAAAGAAGGACTGGTCTGGTGGTGAAGTACTGAAAATGTTTGAGAAAAGTTGAGATTGATTTCCTCATGATTTTTCCTGTTCTCCTCATTGTTTCATATGGGAATTCTTCCATATGTGAACTTCTATGTTTGGTTCTGGAAATTAGAGAGAATCAAGTATTGAAATCTTTCACCAAGCTAGTTTGTCAAAATTTCAACTACCAGAAACTAACCACTAAAAACTGCCAAGACAAAGGCCTTTATTTATTTCTACCTAATTATCTGAGCTCAATTTTTAGTGTCATTTCCAAATTTATCTTCTACGGAAGGGTGTCTAGCTGTGTATGTTTCTAAATAATACATCAGGTCAAAATCAAGTGAAAATAATAGTTATATATATAATTAACAGTGTCTAATATAAATATGATGGTTTAAAACAAAGTCTTCTCGATAGAGAATTTTTTCATATTCTATTATAAAATTCTCTAAATAACATTCTTTTTGACGGAAATTAAGCCTCAGTTTGATGTTACGGTTGGAGTTAATTGACTTTTCAAAAATTAGTTATAATTTTTATTGACTTTTCAGGAAAAAAAAAAAAAAAAACAAACTGAGATGAAAAATTTAAATTTGAATTGAATCATTAAACGGCGTATAAGAATTGCACTACATTACTTCTCTTGGAGTGACCTACGTAAGCAAGGCAAAAAGCAAAAATCCAACTTTGATGGCTGTGAAGATGCCCCTCTTTGTCAAATCCCTAATCCGAAAACATGTGAAAAACACTTTTAGTGGTTATGATTCGTAGATTTCCACCAAGTTTAGGAATTTAATTAAGCTCATACTTATCTTATTTGGTTGTATTAGTTCAACAACGTCCATGCTTTAAAGGTGTAGCAATCAAGTAGGGCCCACAAAAGCTTAGAGGGTGCACGAAGACCATTTAATATTTCATTAAGAAGTTTTCTCTTCTCCAATGACTGATTTCGGTGATCAACTCTAGGTTTCCAATGCTTTTTCTTCGTTTACTTTTCTTAACTTTGCATACAATTATTAGAGAAATTAGGTTAGATGGCAGTTTTGAATACCTAGGCTATACTTGGAGGAGGGAGAGAAAAGTTGAAGTAGGAAGTGATACATTGTCTAGGTGAGGGAGATAAGGAATGAGACAGATGTCATTTCTTTTATGATGTTTGTTTATGACAAAAAGGAAAGAAAGCAAAAATCATTTTTCTTATTTGGTATAGAGAAACAAGGGAAAAGAAGAATATATTTTATTTGCAAGATGACGATATCGTCTCTAACCAATGAGATATATTAAATTCCTCCAAAAATATCTCCAATTTGGAGGGATTATAATTGAGGTTTTTTGAAGGAATGGGAGTCCCTCCCCTGATCCATTCATTCATCTATTTCTCTTACCAAATAATTATGATTGTCAAAATCTTTCCACCAATCCCTTTACCCTTCCCTTTCCTTTCATTTTTCTCTTCTACTAAACACACTCTTATTAAAAAATAGCCGATTTTTTTTAATAAAGAAAATAACGGAAATGTTTATTGAAATGTTGATTGATTGTCAATAAGTAATCAAATGATTATAAATATCAATATTACTCAATCAATAATTAATCACTTGATAAATGATTGATGATTTAAAGAATGTCTATTATATGTATATACAATACAATACAATACAATGCAATATATAATGTAAATATATATGTATTTGAATACAAAAGAGTTGATAAGCTCTTTCGTCCCTTTGTTTGATTGCCATGTGACGGTCATGTCAATGTCACGTGCTAGGTCTTAAATCGTTACGTGATTTTTTTAATTGCTACATATGTGCTTGTCAATTAATATACAAAAATATCTTGTACTTCAAATTATGAAATGTTTATGAATTAGTAAATATAACTATCTAATTTGAATACGATGTAATTGTAATTTTATTTAAGTCATACTTTTCACAAGTAGGGGGAAAACATGAAAAGGAAAAGTGCTTCTACAGGAATTTTTTATTTTTATAGTTTTATGTAAAAATAAAAAGAAGAAAAAAGAAAAGAAATATTATGCAAATGTATTTGGATAAACAACGTTGCTTTAGTGAATTGTCTTTAGGTTTATTTATGTAGAGTTTGTGTGGTAGGACATGCTTCATACGCAAAATCGGTAGTTGATTCAAATTTGTCACTTTTTGATAGCTTATTTCCTAACTTTTTAATTTTGATAATCTACCTTATACATTATTAAATTATAATAATGTACCTCATATCAATTAATTTTCTATTAAATTAATAATGGAATATCTATGTACGTCTTGTGTGAATATCGGAAAAACCTATTTTCAATTTAGTATAAATTAATTAAAATAAGTATATTGTAATAATTTAACAAAATTAAGGAAGTAAATTGTTAAAATTAAAAGTTTTAGAGGTAAGTTGACAAAGGATAACAAATTTAGGGGGAATCAGTGCTTAAATTTGGAAAACGCTGCCGTTTTAATCATATTGCACTTCAGTCGCCAGAACGGACCAGCTCACGGAGACAGAGAGTCCTCTCCATCGACCACGACAATCCAAGAACCCCGTCGTTCCTATTTTCTTGTTTGGGTTCCGAGAAAACGCCAGAGAGGAAGAAGAAAAATCATCCTCTTTTTCATCCCTGATCCATTCAGCGATTTGGTTCTCTGCAAAGGTGAGAATTCTCCCCCATTTTCTTTCAAGAATCAAAACAATTAGAAACGAAAATAGTCGTTCTCAGATTTATAGAGGGAGCCAAACACCAAATTGAGTAAAGATTTAAAGCAAAAGGGTTCTTTATATTTGTGTCTCTTAATCAATGCACAAAAGCTTTCTCTTCATATGAATATTATCGAACATAATGTTTATGCAGATTTATCATATTGTAGAAATTATTTTTCTCATAATTTACTGCTAAGTTTAGGGTTTTGTAGTACCAGTTGAGAGAGGTTCAAGTTTTTTTTTTTAATTTAGATTACATTATTATTTATCTCCGACTAACACTAATATGACCTTTGGTTAGTTCATTTTTCACATTAAGGCCAGGTGATCACATACATACACACACACATATATATATATGTATGTATGTATGTATGTGTGTATATATGTTTTCTTTCTGTATTTAATCCAAATTTACTTTTGAAAAGAAATTGTTACTGGATTCCCATTTTCGGATTCATTTCATGTTGCTTTGTTATTGATCATAGCCTTCAGGATTATACTTTTATCAACATTGTTTTTGCCTTTTATTTAACTTGTTGTTTCTTGATCTAATCAGTTTTCTTGGGACTTTGAATGCTTCAGGTATTAGTTAACATTCTTAGGCATGACTACAAGGCGCAATGTTCAATACACCCGTCTTCCCGACGATGAGGATTATGATGGTGATGGTAATGCGAGGCAATATGACCCTCGGTTCGACTACACACCGAAATCCTTCGATAGGATCCCCTGGAAATCCATTGTTCTTGCCCTTTTCCTGCTTTTCTTGGATTAACTCTTCTCTTCCTTTCGTATTTCATTTTTACTGGTCACATGGGAGGAGAGCGGTCCCAAGCCTTTGGCCTCTTAGCTTTAGGGATTCTCACCTTTCTCCCGGGTATGCAAACATTTTTTCCTTCTTTTTTTTGTTTTGTTTTTGTTTTTAGTCTTACTTTTCAGTTGTGCTATACACATAATTGGGCTAGTTTGGTATCGCTTTTGGCATCTTTAAAACTAACCATATGTACATTAAGTAATGCAGGTAGTGTGTTTAGTAAAAGTGCACATATTGAATTTAACAAGTATGATTTTTTGAGTATGGGGAGCCCCTTCTGGGGGTATGCGATCGCTGGTCTCCTCCTTCCTAAACATTTTTCCCGTGAAAAATACAAGCTTGTTTTTTGCACATTTGACTTTTGTTTCTACTTTTGCTGAAAGTGGAAGTCACAAGTAACTTACTAAAATGTAATAAGTTGTAGATAATGAGTGATCATTCATTATCTCATAAGCATGAAGATGAAAGGTTTGTAGAAAGGCAGAAGTTGATGTTTCTTTCAATGAAACTAGCCTCTTCAATGTTTAAGCAATTTAAACATCCTCATAACAACCCCTTATATCTGCTGCCACAATTATCCCTTTTGGCTTTTACCACCAGTGATGTTGCCACAGTGCCACTAGATTCCGCCACAACCACCACCATCCAATACCATAATCCTTCAACCAGGCTTCATTTGATCATCATGTTCTTCTGCATGGCCCCAATAGGCTGTTCTACAACTGTGCTGCTGTATTTATTCACTCTGATCTTCGATAAAATAGCATCTGGATTGCCAGAACATGAACTATGTTGGATGGTAGAACTAAAGTATCTTAGCTCTTGTTTCTCGGGAGGTGGGCGTGTGTGTTTTTCTCGTGAACTTGTGTTTTGTTCTCTCTTGAACTGTTTTAACCAAACTACAATTGAATTTGTGCAAATAGACCACAAAGTAATATTAATGGTATAGGATTCATTTAAGCCCTTCCTACATGTTCCTCAACTTGTCTGCAGGCTTTTACGAGACACGGATTGCGTATTACGCCTGGAGAGGTGCCAAAGGATATCGCTTTGCTTCCATTCCTGATTACTAAGAATGTGCTCCATCCTTTGTAATCTTCCTCGACGTTGTAACTTGCACGTTTGCCACTTCTCCAGTGTACACAATGTTTTGCTTCTTTTCCTTTTCTTTTCTTTTCTTTTCTAGTCTGAATAATACACAATGTTTTGTTTTGGTTAGCTTCAGTGTATTAAATCATATAGGAAGGAACATACAGATTCTGAAGTGAGAAATGTTTGGGACTTGTTACAGAACAGATCAATTGATGAAGCAGATTGAGAACTTGACATGTGATATTTCTGTAACCAGACTGTCGAATGGGAAAAAAAGTCTCATGATATCTAATTCCGTTTTGGATTTGCTATTTAAATGCATATGTTCATATTTTCTTTGTTTAAGTCAAAACAGGAGTTAAAATCACCTGGAATTCGGATTGTGGGAGCCATTGCACCCAATCATCTTTAATGATACTTGCAAGTAGATTATGAAATTTAGGGGTCAGGAAAAATCCCACCGAAAGTCCAGGGAAAAACCAGATAGTTATCAACTATCAACTCTTGAGACTCTTAAGTATTTAATGATATTGGTCCCTGAACTTTTTGAGAAGTGACAGTTTAGACCCTAAATTTATTGTTTTGCTGATTAGTCTTAATTTTGGCATTTTGAATCACTTGCCTTCATTCTTCTATGTTTCAAATACAATCTTCTTCTTCTTCGTAACGGAAAAAGAAGGGGTTTTAAGTGGTCAAATGTTATAAAAAAAAAAAAAAACAAACAAAAACAAAGAAGCAGAAATTCTATTAGTAAGTGTTATGTGAGATTGATTTCCTTTTGTTTTGTCTGCTTTAATAGAGTTCTAATGTAACGGTTAAGTGAGAGTTTTTGAAGTTTAAGAACAACATAAAAATGACCTTAGTATTCAAGTGATATAAGTGAGATTCATCTAAAATCCATTAATTCGATTATTTTTCTTCTTAAAAGTTGTTAAAATCATGGAGCTAATTATGGACATCTAAATGGAAAGGAAAATTGATGACACATTGACTGGAGAAATATGAAAAAGATGGTGGTGTTTGGCAACTTATTTAAGTTACATATTTATATCAACTCAATGATTTCTTTAGGTAATCTTCCATGTTTATATAAAACTCTTTATGGAGTTGTTATTATATATTATTAGAAACGATATTCTGTTAAATTTTCTCTTAGGATTTAGACAAGTTAAAATGGGGCTGTCGAAAGATCAAAGAAGTTTTTACTGTTTTCCTTTTGTAAAATATTTAGGCAACTTACAATTTTTGCTAGGAAGTTAATGAAAATTTTGGAGGATAATAACTACAAAAATCCGAATGACAAAGTTATGGTTATTTGATCAGGCAAAGGCATGAAAATTCCAATGAGAAATCCTACTTTGTTTTAGATGGCAGTTTCGATAAAACGTCGGTTCCTTAATCAGTGTATGAGCTTATCTCAATGAACAACTTGTTGTATGGTTATTAATAGTTAGTTAACTTTCTATCATTGTATTGATTTATTTCAGTTAACACTTACAAATTTCCAAACATTCACAACTTTACTGTTAATTAATTAGGATTCTATATAACTTCGCAGCTCTTCATACAACTATTCGTTGCTTTTCTTGCATCCATTGATTTTTCTTTTCATTTTTGTTTTAACCATTATTCAATGAAGATTAACTTAGTTTTATTCATATTCAGAGCTTTAACATGATTTTTCCTATCCATGGCATATGAAAAATAAATAAATAAATAAATAAAGCATTACAAACTTCCCATAATTTTCGGAATTTAAAATTCTGTTTCCTTTCTATAATTGTTTGAACTTTTTACACGGCTCTTCTGGTAATCGGTTAGCTTTTTATAATTTTCGCAGCTCTTCATGCAACGATCCGTTATCTTTCTCTGATCCATTGTCTTCACTTTGTATTTTCGTTTTAATACTCATTCAACTACATCAGCTTACTTTTATCCATATTCGTTGCTTTACCAAGATTTTTTTTCCTCTTGAAGACATATGCTTCATTAAAAAAAAAAAAAATCATTTAACCCTTAATTTTTCAAGCATAAATTCTTTTTTATTTCTGTAAGTGTTTAAACGTTTTACGCAACTCTTCTGTTAAATAGTTTAACTTTCTATAATTTTCGCAACTCTTACCACAACTCTTACTACAACTATCCGTTATTGTTCTCTAATCCATCGACTTTCTTCCTGTTTTTGTTTTAATAATCATTTCAATAAACATCGACTTAATTTTATTCTTATCCAATGCCATACCAAGAATTTCATTTTTCTTGAAGGCATATGCTTTCAAAAAAAACAAAAAAAAAGGACATAAAAGAAGAATATTAACACAAGATAAGATTAATCTCATGCCCGTAAACGGTGGACGTCAATTTTGGAATTTAGCATTTTGGTCCGCCACTATAATCCCCAACGCGAATTAAGCTATCCCTGGCGTGGAATTTCTTATCCCCGGTTATAAAAAAACATATTTTTTTATCTTTAAGTTATAAAATGAATTATCAGAAAAAAAGCAAATTAGATGAAGGGAATGACGATACGAGGATGTAGCGTTCGAAGATCAACGTCTGACAAGAGAGAGAGGGGAGAGAGAGAGAGAGCTAGAGAGAAAGAGTGAGTCGTCGGAGAAGAAGTCGGAGCCACCCAATCGCCGTTGTCTTCCGCGGTTTCGCCTTCGTCTCCGGCGACCACGAATTCGCGTAATTTGCTTCCGGTGAGGCTTTTCACCGCCGTGATATTTGATTTTGTTTTTTTTTTTTTTTTGGTTTTCTTTTTTCAGATCTGTATATTTCTAATCTGTTTATCGCCGTCCAAATTTCTGATCGAAATGACAAATTTTCGTCTTTCTTTTTGTGCGTCGAATCTCGTCTGCTCTCTTGCTTTCAAATGCTATAATAAATTACTTTTTAGGTGTTTGTATGTATGCGTGGGTGTGTGTGTGTGTGTTTTTTTTTTTTTTTTGTCTTTCTTTTCCTTTATTGTTTTTGTTTTTATTTTTGTTTTTGTGCCATGAACAATTCTATGGGATTTTGTTAATTCCCAAGCTTGCTATTTTGTTTGGGTATCTTTGGTTGAAAGTTTTTTAGTTGCGAGGCCTTTTACAATTATATGCAAATTGTGCTGAGCCCTGGCATACTAGTATTGTAAATTTTATTGTTTTTGGGGTCTTCTTCAAGTATAATGCAAATGTATGGTGATCATACAATCTCCTTGTGCTTGTTGGATGCTGCCGCATCTTCTTTGTTTATCTCAATTTTTATGACTTTGCCTATTAGGTTAGTAAAAATGGATAGATCAAGTGGCCGAGGAAGTAGCAGTGTGGATATGATTTTAGCAAATTACAAGCTTGGTAAAACGCTTGGTATTGGAGCGTTTGGCAAGGTCAAAATAGCAGTGCACACATTGACTGGTCACAAAGTGGCTATCAAGATCCTTAACCGTCGCAAGATAAAAAACATGGAAATGGAAGAAAAAGGTAAGACTTTTTTAAAGAAATGGAAGAAAAAGGCCTGTCTTGTTTTCTCAGATGATGGCCCGCCCAGTCTGTATTACTTATTCATGATCGGGTCACCAAATAATGTCTGTCTTTGATCTTCATTTTCCTTTCTTGGGAAATATAAACGTTTTCTGTCTGTTTTTCTTATGTTTGTATGTACTTTGCTTTGGTTAATTGTAAGTGGCTTGTTGTTTTTGTTTTTTACCTGAAATATTGTGCAGTGCGAAGGGAAATTAAAATATTAAGACTATTCATGCACCCTCACATTATCCGACTATATGAGGTCATAGAATCATCTACAGACATTTTTGTTGTGATGGAGTATGTGAAGTCTGGGGAGCTTTTTGACTATATTGTGGAGAAAGGTAGGCTGCAGGAGGATGAAGCTCGCAACTTTTTTCAGCAGGTATTTTCTAGTAGTTATTTCTTTTTTATTTTCCTCTCTCTCTCTATTTCATTTGGCATTTGTTTCATCGTCTGTGAATAAGTTATAACAGCTTGATAATTTGCATGTGACAGATAATTTCTGGTGTGGAGTACTGCCACAGAAATATGGTGGTTCACAGAGACCTTAAGCCTGAGAATTTGCTTCTGGATTCCAAATGCAATGTGAAGATTGCTGATTTTGGTCTGAGCAATATTATGCGTGATGGCCATTTTTTGAAGACTAGTTGTGGGAGCCCAAACTATGCTGCTCCAGAGGTATGCCATGTTTGGCGTTATAATTGGAAATGTGCGGAAAGTTTTATTTAGTAGGAAATTTGAGTTTCTTTAATTGCATTTTTTCTTCATTGAATGTTCAAAGTAACAGTTTCTGTCTTTTGTTAGGTTATCTCTGGAAAATTGTATGCTGGGCCTGAAGTGGATGTCTGGAGCTGTGGTGTTATATTGTACGCCCTTCTCTGTGGCACGCTGCCCTTTGATGATGAAAACATTCCCAACTTATTTAAGAAAATAAAGGTATTGCTAGATGCCTAGATCTGCTTTGGTTGAGTCTATTATGTCAGCACATCTGATCTGCAAATGATTGTGGAGTCCTTTGGTTAACACTAATCTATGTCCCAAATTAATTTGGGTGATCGGTAGTTCGTGAATGACATTCCTTTTCCTCCTGTTTAGCTAGTCATTTAGTGAATATACTTGGTCAGACTAATTCTGGAACCACGACCCTGTTCTGTGTTTCTTGCTAAATTTGTTTTGTCCACGTCATCCTTCCCATTCTCTTGTCCCTAGTCCAGATTCTACAGAACACCTTTTTTTTTTCCCTTTTATTTTCGTTCTGTTGTTGAATATATTTTTCTCTACTGTATATTTCTGGACTTTGATTGTCAACTGAACCTACATAATTTTGTCTGCAGGGTGGGATTTACACTCTACCTAGTCATTTATCACCTGGTGCAAGAGACTTGATTCCAAGGATGCTTGTGGTTGATCCAATGAAGCGAATGACCATTCCCGAGATTCGCCAGCATCCATGGTTCCAGGCTCGTCTTCTCCGTTATTTAGCTGTGCCCCCACCAGACACTATGCAACAAGCAAAAAAGGTTTTAACATGCTTACAACGTCAATTGTGGCTTTGCTGTCCTTGATATGGGATGTATTCAATATACTTTTTTGCCATATATTTATGTGCCAAATCCAATTTAATGGCACACAAATGGTTGCATTTTTCTTTGTTGGTCCCTTGTTCTTTAGTTCATGATTTCTGTAGGCTTTTATTTATGTTTACTTTTGATTCAATTACTTTTCACACTGTTCTGTCAGAGAATCGTGGGGATTAATCAAATCATTTTTTTTTTACTTTTTTTTTTTCCTTGCATTTGTATCCTGGTCATTCTCTTATCTCATTCTTTTCAATCGTTTCCATGCTTCATGCAGATTGATGAAGATATTCTTCAGGAGGTGGTTACGATGGGATTTGACAGTAACCATCTGATCGAATCTCTTCACAACAGAGTACAAAATGAGGTTCGGATCTTTAAAACTCGTTTCTATTATAGTCCCCAACTTTTTTCTCATTTCTTGGAGTATCTCAGGCAACTGTTGCATACTATTTGCTATTGGATAATCGGTTCCGCATCTCGAGTGGCTATCTTGGGGCTGAGTTTCAGGAGACAATGGTACGTTCTTCTCTTATTAATTTATTTTTTCTCTGTAAGTTTACTTGGCGCTCAGAAAGTTTCTGTTGGCCTGGCTACTTTTTGTAGCAAGGTATAATCACGATATTTTCTTTTGTTGGCAAGGCCGTAGTACCTTGGAGGGACCATCCCCTCAAGTCTTATTTAACCATGCAAATAGAATAAAAAAGTTCTGATTGCCAAAGCAGGTTTACGGACAAAAATAAGAATCTAGACTAGTTAGGTTATGTGGCACTTTTGGTTTGTTACCTTCCTTAACTATAATGTTACAAGGGAGTACAAATACAACCAAACCCTGTTTCTGTATTTTGGTTATCGTTGCTCTCATTGGAGTCATTGTGAGTAAGTTTGTATTTTATGCTGACAGGAAGGTGGTTTCAACCGAATGCAACAGAGTGAGCCTGCTTCTTCACCCGTGGGGCATCGGCTTCTGGGTTATATGGATTATCAAGGGATGGGTTTGAGACCACAGTTTCCGCTGAAAGAAAATGGGCTCTTGGACTTCAGGTTAGGTTTTATCTCGTTTTAAGGAATTATCGAGGCAGAACTTAGGAAGCCAACATGCCTTTTTTTTTTTTGTCTATCAGTTTTGAAAAGGTCATTGACTCATAGCTTCTAACTCCTTCCTGGCTTCTTGACATTAACTTTATGTTTCAATCTGTAGAACTGCCCGTTAAAATCGATCGATAGATAGGTCTTAGGACTTATGTTGAGCTCTCATAAGATATGCAAAGCAGGTTTGAGTTACAGCTTGAGAGAGGCATAATTTTTGTCACTGTTCGTATAATTTGCCTTCATCTTGACAGTCTCGAGCCCATCCTCGTGAAATAATGACGGAAGTCCTAAAAGCTCTGCAAGAATTACGCGTGGGTTGGAAAAAGATAGGCCAATATAACATGAAGTGTAGGTGGGTTCCTGGGCACCATGACGGAATGATCAACAATGCTGTGCACAATAACAATTACTTTGGGGATGATTCCAGCATCATCGAAACCGATGGTGTTATGAAGTCACTGAATGTGGTCAAGTTTGAAGTGCAGGTAATGTTTCTACCATATCGCTGCTTGTGTTGCTGCAAATTATGTAACTCTTCTTATGGACTAGTAAAAATCTTTTACTTGGGTGGTTTCAACATTCTTGGTATGCCTGGAAATTAAACTTGGACAAGGGAAACCACCGTTCTGTCAATTTACTCGAATAACTTGGCCCAACTGAAATGCTATTACTGTGCTGATTTCTGGGTCTTGACAGCTTTACAAAACTAGGGAAGAGAAGTATCTGCTTGATCTGCAGCGGGTTCAGGGACCGCAATTTCTGTTCTTGGATCTTTGTGCCGCGTTCCTTGCACAGCTGCGGGTCCTATAGTGTAGCAGTGCCCTGGCTGACGATTTCTTAGATAGTGGAAACTACCGCTACACATGTGAATAAAGCAAAAAAAAAAAAAAAAAATGTAAATAACCTATCCCTTGGTTTTGGGTCCGTTTCATATTATTACCGGTTTTATATGGTAATAGTTGTGCGAACTTCAAACTGTTTAAATCAATTCGATTTACTCTGGATATAATAAGGTGTCTTGACTGTTTAAATCAATTAAAAATTTAAAAATAATTAGAAGAAATTATTGACCGGGCAAAAATTCAAACTACCTAGTGCCAAATCTAAGAGTTTCAGAAATTATTTACGAAATGGCCCGCAAATAAGATCTCAAAAACTATAGGAAGATGTTGGATAGAAAAAAACATTATGGAAGACAAAGTTAAGGCGTCGTTTGGGGTATTAGTTCAGACTCATGACCATTAGTTCAAATTGAACTTAAGAGGTTTGGGGCTTGAGTTCAGTTTGAACCATGGATTGGAACGTTATACAGTGACCTGAGCTTGGTTCACTGTTGCGTTCAGACACTCACATGGCTTGATTCCCTCCCCTCGTTCGCTGTGCTCGGTAGAGAACAAATGCTCCCCACTGTGGCGAGGCACGGCACTGAACTGAAGCCCAGGTCTTCCTCTGTTTCTCCTTCCCTTTCCCTTCTAAATTTCGACCACCTTTCACGCTCTCTCTCTAACTCTCTCTCTCTAAATCCTTCCTCTCCCCATTTCTTTACTCAGCCCATCCGTTGAATAAGTCCGGCCCCCACCCATCGACGACGTGTTTTCTCCAACCTTCGGCCAACACCCTGTCCGGTGAGCCCATCGACGGTGCCTCCCAAGAACCCAGTTACGCTGCACCTTCTTGTCCCTTCCACCTTGAACAATCGGCTAGCAACCCCATTTGTGAGTTACAATTTTTTCCTTTCTCTCTCTAGTTGATGAACCCTTCCCAGCACACACGGTTGTAACTTCTCTTCTCCTCTTTTGGATTTTGGTTTTCGTTTTGCCTTTGGTTTTGGTTTCTCTTTGGGAATATTAAGATTAAAAAAAAAAAAATTGGAGTAGAAGGCAACCACCAATCGGATTCGCAGTTGAAAAAATTTTTACCAAAAAAACCAAACTGACGGTGTCGGCCTCCGGCTTCAATGCCTGGCTTCGACCTGTGACATAGGGAATATTGAGAATTTAGGAAAAATAAAAAACCATACATCTATGGCACTATGGCAGGGCGCGTTTGGAGGTGGTGATCCGCCTTGTCGCGACCATGGTGATGGCGGTGAGGGTGACTTGGAGGTCGACGTCGACGTTGGGGAGTTATCTCTCCTCGTCTCCGATTTTATTGACCTCTTGTGGTGTGGCCGTGGAGAGAGAGAGAGAGAGAGAGCGAGATGGTATTAAGCAGAGAGAAGGATGGAGACAAAAAGAACCAAAAAACCATGGGTTTGAAGAAGGCAGTTTATCATGGAGTAGAAGTACACCAACTAATGTGCATAATGACAATGAAGTCAGCGGGTCTGTGAGCAAACATAGGGAGAAGGAAAAAAAAAAAAAAAAAACTCGTTTGGATGGATGAAAGCAGTATTTGGGGGTGTCCTTCAATTCTTTTTTCTTTTTCTTTTTCTTTTTCTTTTTTCACCTTCACTTTTTTTTGGGGTCCCTTTTAAACATATTTTTCCTTTTTTATGTCTCTCTTTTTTTCTTTTCAGGTATTTCGTTATTTTTTCTTTTTAAATTTTGTGGGTTTACTTTTTTAACTTATGATTTTAATTTTTGTTTATGTACAAAAATTCTCAAATATGTCCAACATTCATGTAGTACTTAAAAAGTTGAAAAAAAAAAAAAGCTAATATAGTTGTCCAAAATGAAAACTTTCTTTTTTTAGTCCTTTAGTATATATATTTTTTCTTTTGGCCTGATGAAGCAATATATATATATATATAAATGAACAAATCAAAATCAGATGTAGAAAAAGTGGCTGGAACATTTTGTATTTACATTTTGTTCGTCTTTATACTATCTTGTTATTTGTCTTCTTATTCCTGTTTGTAGTTCCTGCTTTCGGATTCGGTATCGTCGGTGGCACATGCGGGGAAGATTGAGGTCCGCGAAGTAGGCTCAGACAAAACGTTTGATTACCCACTATTTTCGCGTTCGGAAAGCATCTGCGCGACCCATTGCTTCCTGCCCTGATCCGCCGGCCTCCACCGTTTATTCCTCTTCCGGCTCAAACTCGGTTACCCTGGTATGCTTTCTTAAACTTATAGAAAAATGTTTCATTTGTGAAATGCACGATGGTATTAATAATAGTCCGGGTGGTTTGTAAGTTGTGTTAAATTTGTTTTGATGCTTAAACTCGGAAATGTTTTGGTCTTCCGTTGATTGTTATGTGTTGAGTTGGTTGTTGAATTTAATTTTATATTTTTCGGACCCAAAACTCGATTTGTTTTCGTACACGTTTAAATTATTGGCTTTTTCCTTGTATTCGCTATATTAAGGAAATGCCCCGCAAATCTTCGGGTGAGACATTTGTTTGAAATCCCGTGAAGGAAAAACGATTACTCGAAAAATTGGATGACTTCTACTCATCCAATTCCAGTAAACAGCCCAGCATATAGATATATGACATATGGGCCAATGAGTTTAACACTGAGTTTGGTGGCGTTCCCGCTCACGGCCTCACTTTATACCAAAAAAAAGAGCGCATGAAAAAAATTTATAAGGGTTGGAAGGTCTTGCAAGCCCATACCGGCCTAGGGTATGATCCTGCATCCGATAGAGTTGTTTGCTCAGATGAGGCGTGGCAGAGCTTCATCAAAGTAATATTAATTTTCTAATATAAGACATGTTTATTATATTTATTAACCACTAGAGTAGTACAGACAGATGATGTGGCATATCCCATTTGCAGGTGCATCCAGAGTGCAGGCATCTCCGTTACGAGGCCTTCGCCATAAGGAGTTATATTACAACGTGTTCGACAAAACTCACGCGGCAGGCGCCTACGGGTATGGATCAGTTACGATGGGGGACGGTAGTATCCTATCCGTAGACTACGATTTCAACTTTGACAACTTGGAACACAACCGTTCTTAGACGAGGACCTAACCCCGACCGACGGTGGGCGGCAAGCCGAGACGCGACAAGGGCCCGACGTAGGCAGTCCGTCCCGAACTCGTGGAAGTGCGGGTAAGAGGAAGCAAAGGGATGCAATGGATGAGATGGCCTACTCAGCCATGCAGGAAATCCAAGACTACTTCCGAGGGCGATCGCAATCTGGCGGTGGCAGTGAGCAATTAGTCCAAAACGGTGGCCTTGTGCAGTGCATGAACATAATGAAGGGATGGGTTTTTCAACACATCATCGGACGATGATGTGGCGCTACTTTGATTCTCATCCACATCTACAGGGTCCATTCTGCTAGGTTGATGACGACCTTCGGAGAGGCATTATTGCTCCGTCATCAACCCCCAGCCGCCGTCAGCTATTTGAGTGTTTTTGTGTTTTTCCCTGTTTGTTTCATCTCATTTCTTTTTTGGCAACATTGAGACTATGCAATTATTGTTTTTTAATTTAAATTATTGGTGTGTTATGTATTTTGTTTATGTAACAATTTATGCTAACTTGTCTTATTACGTAAATTTACTTTTATAATATATGTGCGCTGAATTACTTTAATTATGTTATGTTATGTGGGCATTTGCCAAAATTAAACAACTGTGTAACGGATTTCTAACTAATGCAACATGTTTTTGATGTACGTTAATGTATAACAGAAATTCTAGTGCAAGTATAGTCAAGCACGGCAATATGAACATGAACGATCATGGTTCTGGCTACCACCATGAAGATGACAACCCTGGGGCCGAAAACGGCCAACGTGACGTTGACGCTATGGCTGCAATGACAGTAGTTGCGATGACTACATGGCGGCGTAACAGGCGAAGAGATCCAGTACCAATGTATAATTCAAGCTTAACTGGTAAGATGCGGGTGAACGAGATACTAAATGGCCACCCATAAATAATTAAGGAATAATAAGTATGAAAGTCGGCACATTCAGAGCACTAAAGGGGTGTTTGGTGGAGTAGTTTGAGTTGAGATTTTTAAGTTTCAATGGTAAATTTTTTTGAATTTTCAGAAAAGACAAAAAACTTTTTGGGAAAAAGACAAACTTTTTAGGAAAAAGACAAAAAAAATTTTGAGATGAGTGTTTTGAGTTGGTGTGCCCAACACCCTATAAGTAACCTATTAAGCAGTCCGGCATTATTATCGCCAACTAATAACATGACTGTAGACGAGCAGTTGTTTATTTTTTTTATCCATTTGTGCATAAGGTGCCACAATCCAACAAACCTTGTACTTATTCCAACATTCGAAAGAAACAACATCTCGGTGGTTCTATGCAGTGTTATTGGCCATTTGTGCACTGAAAGACGAGTTCATCAGGCCACCCGACTACACGGTGGTTCAACCATTGATTCTGGAGCACGGGTACAAATATCGACTATGGTTTAATGTACGTTATCCATCCGAATTACTGATATCATCGCATGGCACTACTTTAATAGAAAATCAGATGTAAGTTGATTGGTTATTAACATTTAAATAGTGTAAATATTTTGCAGGGTTGTATTGGTGCGATAGACGGCACACACGTCCCATGTGTGCCTCCCTCTGAAAATGCGGACGGCTGGATTAATGAAAAGGGCATCACTCACAGAATATATTAGCGGTTTGTTCGTTTGACATGAAATTCACTTATATGTTGGCCTGGGTAAGAGAAATCATGTCATGATGCTCGAATGTTGGAAGAGGCAATTGCATTCAAGGGTTTCCCAATACCTCCTCTAGGTAAAAAGAATGGGCAACTTATGTCAGTAAATTTTTCATATTCCATTTTTATTTAAATAGAAAATTGGACTTACCATTCATATTGTGGTATTTTTTTGTAGGCAAATTTTACTTAGCAGATTCGGGCTACGCCAACAAGGATTGTTTCCTGAGCCCATATCGCCAAGAGACATATCATTACCTGAATATCGAAGAAGGCGGGGCGGGCTCGGCAACCGAAGAGAGGTGTTTAACTACACACATTCATCGCTGCGGAACTGTATTAAGCGGACATTTGGTGTCTGGAAGGCAAGATTCAAAATACTAAAAGGCATCAACAATACCCGATGGACAAACAAGCTATGATCCCCGTGGCTTGTGCGGTTCTGCATAATTTTATACGGATGGTGCAGGTTGGGGATCCCTTACACGAAAAGTACGCCGCAGATTGTATGCCTGTAAGTGGAAATGTCGATGTGAACGCAGTTTATGTGTTTGACGACGTAGCCGATGGTACTTGCCCCAGTACAGGACTGCAGCAACATGACACGAGAATGGATGCCATGAATCGGCTGAGAGATATGATGGCTGATGATATGTGAGACAGATTTCAATCAGCCCCGTGGTATAAAACCACGTGATAGCCGGCGTCGTTTTGTCACTGTTGGCAACATTAGAACTGTAATGCTTAATAAAATATTTTATCAAAGTTTACTGACCTACTATATACCGATTGTGGGTGTATTTTACACTATTTACGTACTTTGACAAAATATTTCGATGACGTAAGTTGATTAGTGTTATACATTAATTTTATTAATGTTGACATTTTGCGTCAATAGAACCTATAATAGAATGTTAAATTAAGGACAAATGAAAATTTTAAGTTCTGAGTAGTTATAAGTTTTGTAGATTGTAGTTATAAATTTTGTTGATTTTTTTGAACAAAGATAGAAGTTGAGGTGAAAAAGTACCGTTTAGTTGGAGTTAAGATAAGTTATCAAAAAAAAAATCTGCTCAACTCAGTTGGTGACGTTAATTAAGCGTATTTTAATTATTCCATTTTTGTTCACTGGAATCTATAATAGAATGTTAAATTAAGCTGACTTTAAACTGAATTTAAAATTTTAAGTTCGAATAGTTTTAACTTTGGAAATATTGGTTATAAATTTTGTTGTATTTTCAGGAAAGGACAAAAATTGAGGTTAAAAAATTCAATTTAGTTGGAGTTAAGATAAGTTATCAAACACAAAAAGCAAAAAAATTGGTTAACTCAATTTTTTAACATCCAAACAGGGCCCTTGTTTTTTTTTTTTTTTAAATTTTTTAACTCAAACTTTTTTACCAAACAATCAACTCAAACTAAATTTTTTATCTCATACCTTTTACCAAACACTCACCTTTAAACTAAACTTAATTTAACTCAAGCTAGACTTAAAAATCTTAACTCAAACTTACACACCAAACATCCCTAAAAGAGTTTATTTACCTACCCAACAAAAGCAAACAAACTATAAATGAAAACAAAGGAATAACAGAATCAAAACTTGTGGAGATTGCTACGGCAGCCATAACAAAAGAAGAGACAAATAATTAGCCGTGGAAAATTATTTTTAACGAAGGATGACAATAATTTAAGTCGATAAATCACAATTCGATAACGAATTGTAACGAAAATAAACGGTTAAAAATTTTAATATATCAATAGGTTTTTTTTTTTTTTTTTTTTTTTCATACCAATCACATAATTTTTCATAAGTTGTAACGCTGATAATTTTTTCAGCTTAGCATTTCTTACGTTGGCCTTTTTTTTTTTTTTTTAATTTGGAGAATAAATCCAAATGAACACTTTATGCATGTATAAATAATGATTATATACTTGCATGTGTATAATAAAATATGAGATGAGGAGAGCCAGATGTAGGTTTTGTGGCAATTACGTTTTTGTTTGGACTTTGGAATAAACGGTCACCAGCGTGAAATTGAAATGACAATATAACTAATTTATTAAAAATTATTTATAGATATATAGAGGAGTTCTCAATGGTTATTTATTTATTTTTGTAACATAGATGGTTATTAGACAAATTATAGAAATAAATATATTTTTAAATTATATTTGATGATATGTCATAATATATGATCTGATATAGCAAGTTCAGTGATAGATTCACTTTAAAACAAAATTCTGATTTATGGAAGAGAATTAAAAAAAAAAAATTAATGGCCTTTAAAAAAAAATTGACAATTGTCTTTTTTTTTTTTTCCCCTTTCAAATTTCTCTCAAAATTTTCAACAACTGCCATGGCATTACGCGGTATACTACTAATTAACTGCTAGTTACGCTTGACATTTTCTTAACTCATGCATATCTATCCCTCTGGTTTTTTTATTTTTTTTTTTATTTATTTATTTTTTTTGTGGTTCTAACATTCTATAATCTGTTAATGCAAATATAAATTTACTCATCTTATTTTTATTCTAGATTTTGACTTTCCGATGCATATCACGAGATAGTGTTCATATAATTATTATCAGTTTTTGCTTCTTTTATGTCCCTGGTTTTTTAATTTTTATTTCTTTTCATTATACTATGGGCTCGTGAGAATATTAGGGTGCCTAGTGTTTTTCAAAAATTTTTAAAAGAAAAACTCCGGAATGAAAAAGAGTAAAGAATGAGATGCAAAAATAATGGAGTGAGTTTTTAATTTATAGATTCCATATAATTTAAAAAAATATTTAAAAAATTAAATAAATAGGTTAAGAATAAGTTGTTCATTTAAAATCAAATTTAATGAACTCTTTAAGTTCAACACTCAATAATTGTCATTAATATTTTTGACCTACTATGTAAATAATTAGAATTGTTTGATCTATATTGTACGATTAAAAAAACATTCTTATCAATAAGTAAATATTGAAGTAACTTTGAAATTGCACCCACACACACACATATATATAACTAATTTACTAGTGTGAACACAAGTCCAAAGCGCACCTTTCCAATTTTCCTAATTTTTTAATAAAAAAATCATTAAAATCATTAATTTACCATTTTTTTTAGGGAGAATTTGTGGTAGAGTCTCTAAACAGATACAACCTGTACTTACTCATTCAATGGTTATTAATTGATGTTCACTTGAGATGGACGGTGAGATAGAGGTTTTTGTTTGAGGTAACAAGTAGTAGATTTGTTTCTGTTTGTTTTTTTTTTTTTTTTTTTGGGTAATCTTTCAAATATGCTTCGTCCCCTCTGAATAACCCACCAGAGATGGTCAGCGTGAGGCCTCTTCTCTAACTTCGTTGAGTGATGCTTTTTTTTTTTTTTTTTTTGGCTAAACTTCTGAATTTGCTTCATCCTCTCCAAACAGCCCACTGGAAAAAATGGCAAAGAGGATGACAACCTTTGCAAACCTCTCAGATTTGCCATTGAGTGATGGCTGGCGATTGAGCGACAATCAGCGTGAGGCTTTTTCTTCGACTTCGTTGTGCGATGGCCGGCAATAGCGCGAGTTGAGCGACATCCGACGACTCCGAGCTTGGGGAGGTTGGTTCCCAATTCCAGATCTTCGTCTTCTTCACGTGGCATTGTCGGAAAAAATTTCAAAACCTCACAGCTTTTTTCCAAATTTTTTTTTTTCCCTAAAAAGCTGAAATTCAGATGTTGCTTCATCAGAAATGCAAATTCGTTGAAAATCGAGGCCTAAAATCAGAGCCAAATTATCTCTCTCCAACCAAGAATTTGATCAAGAGCATGGCCATATAGATTAACTTCATCATGAATGCAAATTCGTGGAAATTATAGGCATAGAATCACAATCGTATTCTTTTTTTCTCCGACCATGAATTTTATCAAGATCATGGTCAGACAGATTTCATCACAAAAAAAAATTCGTCGAAATTGATTCATCAAAACCTCAACAAATTCAACCAAAAAAAAAAAAAAAATCATCCGGACTAAGAAAAAGAAAAAGAATAAAAAAATTGATTCGATAATCAGAGGAAGATTTAACTTACAAGACAGTGATATTATGTGTTAATACATACAGTAACTTAAATACATACAATTTCTGTGTCATTCGAGTAAATCAAACGGCTTAAAAACAAAATCTATTGCTAGTTATTCTAAAGAGTTTCTGTCATAGCCTTTTCATTTTTTTATTTGATTAATCTTTACATTTAATAAAGTCAGAAGTGAAAGAAAAAAAAAAAAAAAAAAACTAATTAAAGACTTGGTAATTGGATACTCTTGAACTCTGAAATTTCGTCATCTACAGATAGCCGTCAATGGCCATTCTCAAAACTCCACGTGGAGGTCCCAGCCGTAACGATAAAATTGTGGCTATGTCATTGTAAAGACAAGAAAGAAACTAACTCAGACTGTATTTAGATGCAATAGTTTTCAGATAAGTACGTTTAAAGTTGACAAGTTTTTCAACATTGGAAGCTCTAATCAATTATTAGGGGGCCTAATTAGATGCCATTTGTTGTCTAGATTAAAGCATAGCTTCTCAAAACAACCTGTACTAGATTTTTATTTTTAAGGGACGTGCGGGTAAATTGCATTTTATTGAGAAGTTTTTTTTAATAAATTATTGGTTTTGTAAAATTAATAAAATAATTATTTTTTAAATAAAAATTATCAAAAATTAATTAATAATTAATTAATATAAATATGCAATTTTCCACTGATTAATTATGATAATAATTGATATACGATCATAGTCAATTATTGATTATCAGGCATTTTTTAAAATAAATAAAATTCGATTATTTATTATGGGAGAATTTGTGATAGAGACCCTTTGAGGGTCTCTATCAGTATAACCTTTTTTTAGGTCGTTGATATTTAATCGAACGGCTGAAATGTTATTGGTATATCATATTTATCATACACCTTATCTCATATTACCCTTCCCACCCAAAGTTTTCTCCGTCACCGGCGACTTTCCCGCCGCCGGCCACCGGCGACGGACGCCGGCAACCTAACCCCGACATCGATGACCCACCCCCGGCTGCCCCTCCCCCGCCAGCACCCCCCTCTCTCTCTTCCCACCCTCGGCCCCAGCATCGACGCTGGCGACCCACCCCAACCCCCCAACCACCGGCCCCAGCCCCAGTCACCCCCTTCCCCGCTGGCACCCCCTTCCTCGCCGGCACCCCCTCTCTTTCTCTTCCCTTCTCTCTCTTTTCCCCCTTTCTCTCTTCCAGGCCCACGGCCCCCAACCCCCGACGCCATAGGAAAGAGAAAGGAGGAGAGAGAGAGAGAGAGAGGAGGGAATGGGGGTCCTCATTGGGGGGTGGGGTGGGGGGGCTGCGGACCAGGAAGAGAGAGAGGAAGAGAAAGAAAGGAGAAAAGAGAGAAAGGGGAAGAGAGAGAGAGGGGGTGGGGGGTCCCCGTCGGGGGGGACGCTAAAAGGCGCTGGAGGGGTGGGTGGGGGGAGGTCGGAGGAAGGGGACTTAGGTGGGGGGCGCCGGGTCGGGAAGAGAGATAGGGGAAGAGTGAGAGAGGAGAAGAGAGAGAAAGGGGAAGAGAGAGAGGGGGTGCCGGCGGGGGAGGGAGTGGTCGGAGCTGGGGCCGGTGGTGGGGGGGCCAGGGGTAGGTCATCGGCATTGGTGCTGGGGCTGGGGCCGGTGGTGGGAGGGCCAGGGGTGGGTCGCTGGTGTCGGGGTTGGGTTGCTGGCATCTGTCGCCAGCGGCGGGAAGGTTGCTGGCGACAGAGAAGACTTTGGGTGGGAAGGATAATATGAGGTAAAGTGTATAATAAGTATGGTATACCAACAAGATTTCAACCATTCGATTAAATATCAATGGCCTAAAAAAAGACTATACCAGTAGAGACCCTCAAAGGATCTCTACCACAGATTCTCCTATTTATTATATAAGTGTTTAAAAACTATTTATTTACCTTTTTTTTTTTGTTTCAAATAATGCAGGATCGAATCCGCGTCGTTGCAAACTCGAGCCCCACCCCTTCTACCCATATCGTTTGACCTTATTGGTCATCGGCATCTGGAATAGAATTTTTTGCAGAATACAAAAGTAATATAATGAAAATAAATTACTAGAATAAGAAACAGCATCCTATTTTCAAAAGCAACGAAAAAAATAAGAGTAAAAATATTGAGTGACGATTTTTTTTTTTTTTGGGGGTCAAACTAGACTGGTTCCAAAACTTTGGAAACCAATTGAGTAAGCTGCTTGATAAGATATTTGTATTTGGTGAACTACTTTATGGGGCAGCCATATATTTTCCCATGTTTTTGAATTGTAGGCCTAGACCGAATAACGCTTTTTGGTTTCCTTAAACTTTACACTTCCTTTTAAATTCATGCATTTTAGACTAGGTTGTATCAGGAAATTCATAAATAAACTTGGCACGCCGAAATTTTCTCAATATGTCGAAACCGGCTAATTCATTTGTAAAATCCTAGGATGGTACGTAATAACTTTTTACATTAGAAATAAAAGTAACTTCTAAAAGTATTTGGACATACTAAAAAAAAAATCCAATCTGCCAAAGAAAAATCTGGAGAGGCAACGCAAAGAAATCCTTTGTTTCAAACCGAAGCTGAGCGGGGAAGAAGAGAAGAGTGGAGCTCATCTCTGCTGCTTGAAAATATGGCTGACAAAGACGGATGTTGATATGTGGTCACAAGTTTATCGTGGAATTCATCCACGGAAGCAGTACTTTGTTCCTCTTGATCTTTCTTCACCAAACACTGCTGCATAAAGACACAATTCGTTTGCCTTGTGGCTCGTATAAACAGATTGGCAATAGGATTCCTTGAAGAGGAAAAGTAAGTGTTTCCGTGTAGAGCTATCTCCAACGCAATGTCAAATTTCCACGCCAAGGAAAAAATAGAACCATTGTCCAATACAATGCTATATTTAACATTGCCTAATCTGGCACATGCTATAGAATTTCAATTCTTCAAAATTCAGGAATAAGAAATGTACACGAGATAAAACGTCTGTTTCTTAATCAGTGTGTGAGCTTATCTCAACGAACAACTTCTTGTATAGTTATTAATAGTTCGTTAACTTTCTATCATTGTATTAACTTATTTCAGTTAACACTTATAAACTTTCCAAACATTCACAACTTTACTGTGATATCCTAGAAATTCATAAACTTGATTCATGAACTATTATTGTAGATTTCTTTCATTAATATATTTCTAATGAGTTATTTTATGAATATCAAATTTCAAGATCATGAATGATTGTATACGTATCGTCGGTGTCATGATGTCGATGATATAACAACGTCGAATTTCTCTATCTAAATGAGAACTTTTAAATATATAAAAAATGAGTTGAACGACATATAAATTTATACGAAAAATTTATTATGTTGTATTAGGGAGATAACGATAATTTTTGGAAAGAACCCCGATTTTTATTAGTATGTCAATTTAATAATCTTAGTATTTATTTTGATAAAACCAATATTTAAGTTTTGAGAGTGTGATTGGGAAATTAATATGTCACATAAATAGAAGATGAATGATTAGTACTTACTCTGAGGAAATCCAAAGGTGGAAGATTGATCAAGAATTATGCTTAAATTTGAAATTAATGGTGTAGATTTGATGCTAAAGAATTTTAGGCAAATCAATGGCCAAACTTTGGATGATAGGTGTTGATGTCTTGATACGTTCCGGCTTCAAAGTCGGACTGCCGATCGCAAACTGACTGCTCGGAGTTGGACGTACAAGTGCTTGGGAACTATTTCTGACGACGGCGATGCGTCACCGACCAGGATACTGCTCGGGCAACCCGAGCACTTTGCATATCTCATCGCATCGCGAGAATACACCCCGTGCTCGACAACTAAGTACTCCGGGTAAAGCCCATAGTACCTGGGCCACCTTTTCTCAGGGAACTGACCTGGTCGACAAGAGCCTACTCACTGTCCACGTCCCATCTGCTACCTAGCATCTGACACGAGTCTCATCGCCGCACCTACCTATAGTTGACTTTCACCCTCCTTACCTCCGCACCACGTCACATCACCGCCCGCCCCTAGCTGCCTTGACAGGGGGCTACACCTGACTACGTCGGCGGCGGATCACCCTGACGCCTATCTTACAGGGCTAGGAATACGTGGCATCAGTCCATTGGACCAACACCCCTGCAGGCCTACGGCCTACCTACCTGCTAGGCACCTTAGGCAGTCGACCCGAGTAGGTCATCCAAGCGCCTTAAACTCGCGGAAGGCGTCTATAAATAAAGGGGGAACCCCCAAATTCAGGTTTGGTCACTTTTGCCTTGCCAAAGCTCTGCCTCTCTCCTTGCTCTTCAATACCCCTGCTGACTTAAGCATCGGAGTTCTCACGGCAAACACCACACTGGTGTCCCTGTCACTTCCGAGGTGCTTCTCCTGTGCAGGTGACCGATGGCAGAGCTGACGGACGACCAGACCAGACCAACCAGACCCATTGGGTGTTGCTGTCGAAGGAGTTTTCGGCATCAACAATAGGTGACCAATGAGAACTTAGGGTAAGGATTGGTGTGATGGAAGATCCAATGGATGAAAATAAAGATGACAACTTTGGATCAATGGTGGAAATTGAAAAAAAGAAAAACAAAATAAAATTGACTAAAACAAAGAGGGATTCGGTTTTTGAGTCACAAAGCAAGGGGAAATGTGAACAAATGAGAAAAGAAAAAAGTGGTGCATGCATGCAACCACATGTAAGAGATGACATGGTTTATTTTGGCAAGTTGAACCAAGGAAGAGACAAGTGAAAGTGATCCTATGTCTCCACCTTGTTGAACCAAATCTTCACCCCAAAACCCTCCCTTGAAGTGGTGGCAATGAAGGGGGAATCAGTTAAAAATTTTTCAATTTTACCCCTCAAAATGCAGCTCTCTTAAGATGAAAGTTAATTGTGCACAAACCCCTAATACCCCATTTTATTCTCACACAAGTTAAATTCAAAAACCCTAACTTTTCTAGCCACAACCAAGCTCAAAATAAAAACAAGAACCACCAACACTATTCTCCACCTCCAACACATCTCTAGTACACTCCTCAATCCATTTTCAAGCTCTAAGAAACCCTGTCACCTAGATCGAAGAAGTGTGAGACGGAGTTAGAGGACATTTTACTAGAAGTAACCTAGTAGAATTCTTTGTGTTTTAGTCATTTTTGGAGAACTAAATTATGATGTTTAGTTATGATCTTAATGTTAGACTTCTTCTTACCCAGGAAAAATTTTTGAGAAGAACTTTGGAAATTCGAGATCTTAAAGGATCTACGGAGCATTTCGGTAAGATCTATGAACTTTGTTGAAGTTTGTAGTTGTTGTGGTGATATAGTATGCATTAGAAACTTTAGTATGAAAAACAAATTATATATTAATATTCTACAGAGGATAAGCTTCATTTTAGGCTTTGGAATCACTTGATTTACTTTTATATGTCTAAAGTTATGTACCTTTGAAGTTGTGACACAAAACTAGAGAGAAAATGAACCTCTGGGACACAGCCTAGCCACCTTTAGACTTAAAATTTTGGATTATAAGTTAGAGAACTAAAAACTATATTCTTTAAGCTTTCCAACAAGGTATCATACGCCCTGAACGGATAAATGTGTAATTTTTGGTGAATTTTACAAATTTGGGCTACGAACTGAAAATCTTTGTTGGAACACTGTACTAGCCACGGGTTTTGTATTTTTTGAGTTAGTAATCCTTAACTTTTTATAAAACTATTCTTATTGTTCAAAATAGACATTATAAGCTTTCTAATGACATATCTTTTATCTTATTTGGACTTATAAGTAAATTATTATGACTTTTGAAAGCTCACCTATGAACTGGATTCGTGGTTTAAATGTAAAACTAACAGTAACAAAACCTAAGTTAATGATATGAAACACTCAAGTACTAAAGGAAATAACTTTATCATTATAAAGTAGACATCTTAAGCTTTAAAATGAGATATCATGCGTTTAAAACGGATATGTACATGAATTTTAATAAATCCCTTAAAATTGTATGGTAATATGGTAATCCGAGATTTTACCATAAGACACTTAGGAAAACATCCACATTAATGTTTGAAATACTTGAAATCTTGGAAAACAAGTTATAAAGACAGAAACCAGATGTTTCAAGCTTTCCAACAAGTCATCAAGTATCCAAAACGGAATTATACTCGAATCTAAATAAATCTTGCAAGTTATAATCCTATAACGATAAAACGATTAAATATTAAAATTTGACATATGGGTAAGTCATAACATATGAATATATTTAGTTATGAAATGAGGTGATTTTAAGTGTATGATCAAATAATGTGAAAAAAATCCTAACCTTATAAAGTTGAATCACAAGTTTTAATGGGCTAAGATCAAGTACACTAGAAGATTACTGGGCATATACCAAGATACTACCTTAGCCCAACTAAATAAACATAATAAGGGATTGGACTAGCCCAATAATAGAAGAAAAGTATACTCTTAGGTGACTCCTTGTCACATTGATTGATTAATTAATTAATTAATTAAATAATAAATATATAACCAAATGTAATTAATAAGATAATAAATAAATAAATAAATTAATTAATTAATTAATTATAAGAGTTAGTATATGATAATTAAGATTATTATGTTGAATTACTACATTATTATAATACATGATTAATTAGAGATTAATTAATCATTGATATAATCATCAAAATAACTATGGATGATTAACTAGAGATTAATCAAATATTAATTATTAGATTAATTAAATTATTAATTATTAATATTAAAATTAATAATTAATAATTAGTATATGAGAAAGAATATTTAAGTAACATAATTAAATTATTAGCAATATAATTATTAATAAGTCAATTAAAATTATATAATTTAATTATAATTACTCAATTAAATAAAATAATAATTAACTATTATCAAATTTATTAATTAATCAATTAGTTTAATTTTAATAAAAAAAATTAAATTAATTAAATAATAATTAGTAGAAATTTATTTTAACACTTAATAATTAATAAGAATTAATTGTTAATGTTAAGTGTGATATAAGTAAATTAAGTTCACAATAGTTTATAAAATAAATAAATAAAGTAATATAACTATGATTCTATCTAATAATGAGATATTGTTAAATCAAGACAACTCTGGAAGTTTAAACACATAAGACAAGTTAGTATAAACCTCACCTATAGCATGAAATAAAATATTTTTCATTGTTGATATCCTATGTTTTTCTATGATTTGTCTTGATGAAGTGATAAGTATATGAGTTATATATATTACGTTGATTTAATATTTAACATACATAATTTTTCTTACACTATGATCGATATGCCTCACAAATATATATATATAACGTACTGATGTATGCATAGTGACATGTAAATCTACACATTGTCACAAATAATATGGATGAGACTAATAAAATATAGGATTAAGTGTCGTGCCAATCTCCAATTAGTGAAAGGATATGATAAGAGTAAAAATTATAAGTTATGACCTTAGAGGTTGTTAAAGGGTCGCTCCCCCAACTCCCCATTGGTTGCGCGCATATGGGTACGACATAGGGGCCCTTACGTAGGCAAAACATGTATATAATGAAGCATAAATGAACCTACATGATCACATACATTTTGAACATTTTTTATGTTACGTGTGATGCTATGATTTTATGAAAATATTTTGTGAGATATTGATTATACTTGCTGAGTAAAAGCTCATACGTGTGTGTTCGTGCTGTAGGTAACGTAGGTAAGCAGCCCGTTACTTAGATATTTCACGAACTGGCGAAACTGTGTGGAGGCGATGAAAGAAGGGAGTGGGGTACCACCACGAATTTAATTTTCACATTTAGACTTCTTAAATTATTTTGTATCGTCTATATCTATAACTAGATTTCTAATGTTTTTAGGTACTACAAACTAGTAGGAGTAATCTATGAAGTAAAGATTCGAGACTTTTTCCTTTCAACTTACATGAAGATATATATATATCTATATATTATCTAAGTACGAAATTAAATAGGATATTTATCAACTTGAGATTTTCAATTCTCTCAGTTAAAAATTTTAGTAAACTTAATTTTTATAGTATGAATATAGTTTATTAAAAAAAAATCTGTATTTTTGAAACCAAATATAAATAAGTGTTAAGACTAGATTAAATGAGAATAAGTAAGCTAGTTAACGATCCGACTTTTCGGATCGTTACATTTACTGTTAATTAATTAGGATTTTATATAACTTTGCAGCTCTTCATACAGCTATTTGTTACTTTTCTTGCATCTATCAATTTTTCTTTTCATTTATGTTTTAACCATTATTTAATGAACATCAACTTGGTTTTATTCATATTCAGAGCTTTAACATGATTTTTTCTATTCAAGGCAAGTGAAAAAAAAAAAAAAAAAAAAGCCATTACAAACTTCCCATAATTTTTGGAATGTAAAATTCTGTTTCCTTTTTATAATTGTTTGAACTTTTTTCATGGCTCTTTTATTAATCGGTTTGGCTTTTATAACTTTCGCGATTCTTCATGCAACAATTAATTATCTTTCTCTGATCCATTATGCTCACTTTACACTTTCGTTTTAATACTCATTCACCTACGTCAGCTTATTTTTATTCATATTCGTTACTTTACCAAGATTTGTTTTCCTCTTGAAGACATATGCTTCATAAATAAATAAAAAAATTCATTTAACCCTTAATTTTTCAAGCATAACATTCTTTTTTTTTTTTTTTCTATAATTGTTTAAACTTTTTACGTAGCTCTTCTGTTAAACAATTAACTTTTTATAATTTTCACAGCTCTTATTGCAATTATCTGTTATCATTCTCTAATCCACCGACTCCTCTTCCCAGTTTTTGTTTTAATATTCATTTCAATAAACATCAGCTTAATTTTATTCTTATCCAACGCTTTACCAATAATTTTTTTACTTGAAGGCATATGCTTTAAAAAAAAAAAAAAAAAGTCATAAAAGAAGAATATTAACACAAAATAAGATTAATCTCATGCCCGTGAACGGAGGACGTCGAGTTTGGCATTTAGCAATCAGTCCGCCACTATAATCCCCGACGCGAATTAAGCTATCTCTGGCGTGGAATTTCTTATCCCCGGTTATAAAAAAACATATGTTTAATTTTTAAGTTATAAAATGAAATAACACTATCAGAAAAAACGCAAATTAGGTGACGGGAACGACAATATGAGGACGTAGCGTTCGAAGATCAACGTCTGACAAGAGAGGAGCGAGAGAGAGAGAGAGAGAGAGAGAGTGTGTCTTCGGAGAAGAAGTCGGAGCCACCCAATCGCCGTTGTCTTCCGCGGTTTCGCCTTCGTCTCCGGCGACCACGAATTCGCGTAATTTGCTTCCGGTGAGGCTTTTCACCGCCGTGATTTTTTTTTTTTTCAGATCTGTATATTTCTAATCGGTTTATCGCCGTCGAAATTTCTGATCGAAATGACAAATTTTCGTCTTTCTTTTTGTGCGTCGAATCTCGTCTGTTCTCTTGCTTTCAAATGATTCTCATCCGCAGTTTTCTTTTTCTTTTTTTGGTTGATTTTTTCTTATTCTGGTTTTTTGTTTTTTTTGGATGATTGTTGTGGTTATTCGGCCAATTTACTGGTTGTGTGAGTGTATATTTTCCCAGCAAATGACTTTTTTTAGTGTTGGTGGTGAAAATTATTTAGAAAAAGAAAATTGTTCTTGCAAAATTTGGGGCAAGGGACAATTTAGATCTTGAACGAATACGAGTTTATCGATTCAAAGGGAAATTGATAAGCGCGAGCGAGAAAGTTTTGATCTTTATGCGGTCTATGAAATGAATAATCGAAAGCTGGAAATTTTCTTTGAATCGAAACTTTTTTTCCCAAGAAAAAAGTTGAAATGATATAATAAATTACTTTTTAGGTGTTTGTATATATGTGTGGGTGTGTGTGTGTGTTTTTTTTTTTCGTCTTTCTTTTCCTGTGTTGTTTTTGTTTTTGTTTTTGTTTTTGTGCCATGAACAATACTATGGTATTTCGTAAATTCCCAAGCTTGCTATTTTTTATGGGTATTTTTGGTTGAAAGTTTTTCAGTTGAGAGGCCTTTTACAATTATATGCAAATTGTGCTGAGCCCTGGCATACTAGTATTGTAAATTTTATTGTTTTTGGGGTCTTCTTCAAGTATAATGCAAATGTATGGTGATCATACAATCTCCTTGTGCTTGTTGAATGCTGCCGCATCTTCTTTGTTTATCTCAATTTTTATGACTTTGCCTATTAGGTTAGTAAAAATGGATGGATCAAGTGGCCGAGGAAGTACCGGTGTGGATATGATTTTAGCAAATTACAAGCTTAGTAAAACGCTTGGTATTGGAGCGGTTGGGAAGGTCAAAATAGCAGAGCACAAATTGACTGGTCACAAAGTGGCAATTAAGATCATTAACCGTCGCAAGATAAAAAACATGGAAATGGAAGAAAAAGGTAAGACTATTTTTAAAGAAATGGAAGAAAAAGGCCTGCCTTGTTTTCTCAGATGATGGCCCAGTCTGTATTACTAATTCATGATCGGGTCACCAAATAATGTCTGTCTTTGATCTTCATTTTCCTTTCTTGGGAAATATAAACGTTTTCTGTCTGTTTTTCTTATGTTTGTATGTACTTTGCTTTGGTTAATTGTAAGTGGCTTATTGTTTTTGTTTTTTTACCTGAAATATTGTGCAGTGCGAAGGGAAATTAAAATATTAAGACTATTCGTGCACCCTCACATTATCCGACTATATGAGGTCGTAGAATCATCTACAGACATTTTTGTTGTGATGGAGTATGTGAAGTCTGGGGAGCTTTTTGACCATGTTGTGGAAAAAGGTAGGCTGCAGGAGGATGAAGCTCGCAACTTTTTTCAGCAGGTATTTTGTAGTAGTTATTTCTTTTTTCTTTTCCTCTCTCTCTAGATTTCATTTGGCATTTGTTTCATCGTCTCTGAATAAGTTATAACAGCTTGATAATTTGCATGTGACAGATAATTTCTGGTGTGGAGTACTGCCACAGAAATATGGTGGTTCACAGAGACCTTAAGCTTGAGAATTTGCTTCTGGATTCCAAATGCAATGTGAAGATTGCTGATTTTGGTCTGAGCAATATTATGCGTGATGGCCATTTTTTGAAGCCTAGTTGTGGAAGCCCAAACTATGCTGCTCCAGAGGTATGTCATGTTTGGCGTTATAATTGGAAATGTGTGGCAAGTTTTATTTAGTAGGAAATTTGAGTTTCTTTAATTGCATTTTTTCTTCGTTGAATCTTCAAAGTAACAGTTTCTGTCTTTTGTTAGGTTATCTCTGGAAAATTGTATGCTGGGCCTGAAGTGGATGTCTGGAGCTGTGGTGTTATATTGTACGCCCTTCTCTGTGGCACGCTTCCCTTTGATGATGAAAACATTCCTAACTTATTTAAGAAAATAAAGGTATTGCTAGATGCCTAGATCTGCTTTGGTTGAGTCTATTATGTCAGCACATCTAATCTGCAAATGATTGTGGAGTCCTTTGGTTAACACTAAACTGTGTCCCAAATTAATCTGGGTGATCGGTAGTTCGTGAATGACGTTCCTTTTCCTCCTGTTTAGCTAGTCATTTAGTGAATATACTTGTTCAGACTAATTCTGGAACCACGACCCTGTTCTGTGTTTCTTGCTAAATTTGTTTTGTCCACGTCATTCTTCCCATTCTCTTGTCCCTAGTCCAGATTCTACAGAACACTTTTTTTTTTTCCCTTTTATTTTCTTTCTGTTGTTGAATATATTTTTCTCTACTGTATATTTCTGGACTTTGATTGTCAACTGAACCTACATAATTTTGTCTGCAGGGTGGGATTTACACTCTACCTAGTCATTTATCACCTGGTGCTAGAGACTTGATTCCAAGGATGCTTGTGGTTGATCCAATGAAGCGAATGACCATTCCCAAGATTCGCCAGCATCCATGGTTCCAGGCTCATCTTCCCCGTTATTTAGCTGTGCCCCCACCAGACACTATGCAACAAGCAAAAAAGGTTTTAACATGCTTACAACGTCAATTTTGGCTTTGCTGTCCTTTATATGGGATGTATTCAATATACTTTTTTGCCATATATTTATGTGCCAAATCCAATTTAATGGCACACAAATGGTTGCATTTTTCTTTGTTGGTCCCTTGTTCTTTGGTTCATGATTTCTGTAGGCTTTTATTTATGTTTACTTTTGATTCAATTACTTTTCACACTGTTCTGTCAGAGAATCGTGGGGATTAATCAAATCATTTTTTTTTTTTACTTTTTTATTTTTTATTTTTCCTGCATTTGTATCCTGGTCATTCTCTTATCTCATTCTTTTCAATCATTTCCATGCTTCATGCAGATTGATGAAGATATTCTTCAGGAGGTGGTTAAGATGGGATTTGACAGTAACCATCTGATCAAGTCTCTTCGCAACAGAGTACAAAATGAGGTTCGGATCTTTGAAACTCGTTAATGTTATAGTACCCAACTTTTTTCTCATTTCTTGGAGTTTCTCAGGCAACTGTTGCATACTATTTGCTATTGGATAACCGGTTCTGCTTTTCGAGTGGCTATCTTGGGGCTGAGTTTCAGGAGACTATGGTACGTTCTTCTCTTATTAATTTATTTTTTCTCTGTAAGTTTACTCGGCACTCAGAAAGTTTCTGTTCGCCTGGCTACTTTTTGTAGCAAGGTATAATCACGATATTTTCTTTTGTTGGCAAGGCCGTAGTACCTTGGAGAGACCATCCCCTCAAGTCTTATTTAACCATGCAAATAGAATAAAAAAGTTCTGATTGCTAAGGCAGGTTTACGGACAAAAAGAAGAATCTAGAATAGTTATGTTATGTGGCACTTTTGGTTTGTTACCTTCCTTAACTATAATGTTACAAGGGAGTACAAATACAACCAAACCCTGTTTCTGTATTTTGGTTATTGTTGCTCTCGTTGGAGTCATTGTGAGTAAGTTTGTATTTTATGCTGGCAGGAAGGTGGTTTCAACCGAATGCAACAGAGTGAGCCTGCTTCTTCACCCATGGGGCATCGGCTTCTGGGTTATGTAGATTATCAAGGGATGGGTTTGAGACCACAGTTTCCCGCTGAAAGAAAATTGGCTCTTGGACTTCAGGTTAGGTTTGACCTCGTTTTAAGGAATTATCGAAGCAGAACTTAGGAAGCCAACATGCCTTTTTTTTTTTTTTTTTTGTTTATCAGTTTTGAAAAGGTCATTGACTCATAGCTTCTAACTCCTTCCTGGCTTCTTGACATTAATTTTATGTTTCAATCTGTAGAACTGCCCGTTAAAATCCATCAATAGATAGGTCTTAGGACTTATGTTGAGTTCTCGTAAGATATCCAAAGCAGGTTTGAGTTACAGCTTGAGAGAAGCATAATTTTTATCACTGTTCGTATAATTTGCCTTCATCTTGACAGTCTCGGGCCCATCCTCGTGAAATAATGACAGAAGTCCTAAAAGCTCTGCAAGAATTACGCGTGGGCTGGAAAAAGATAGGCCAATATAACATGAAGTGTAGGTGGGTTCCTGGGCACCATGACAGAATGATCAACAATGCTGTGCACAATAACAATTACTTTGGGGATGATTCCAGCATCATCGAAACCGATGGTGTTATGAAGTCACCCAATGCGGTCAAGTTTGAAGTGCAGGTAATGTTTCTACCATATCACTGCTTGTGTTGCTGCAAATTGTGTAACTCTTCTTACGGACTAGAAAAATTCTTTTACTTGGATGGTTTCAACATTCTTGGTACGCCTGGAAATTAAACTTGGACAAGGGAAACCACTGTTCTGTCAATTTACTCGAATAACTTGGCCCAACTGAAATGCTAATACTGTGCTGATTTCTGGGTCTTGACAGCTTTACAAAACGAGGGAAGAGAGGTATCTGCTTGATCTGCAGCGGGTTCAGGGACCGCAATTTCTGTTCTTGGATCTTTGTGCCGCGTTCCTTGCACAGCTGCGGGCCCCATAGTGTAGCAGTGCACTGGCTGACGATTTCTTAGATAGTGGAAACTACTGCTTCACATGTGAATAAAGCCAACAAAAAAAAAAAAATTGTAAATAACCTATCCCTTGGTTTTGGGTCCGTTTCTTATTATTACCGGTTTTATTATGGTAATAGTTCGAACTTCATACTGTTTAAATCAATTTGATTTACTCTGGATATAATAAGGTGTATTGACTGTTTAAATCAATTAAAAATTTAAAAATTTAAAAATAATTAGAAGAAATTATTGACCGGGCAAAAATTCATACTATCTAGTGCCAAATCTAAGAGTTTCAGAAATTATTTACGAAATGGCCAGCAAATAAGATCTCAAAAACCATAGGAAGATGTTGGATAGAAAAAAACATTATGGAAGACAAAGTTAAAAGAGTTTATTTACCTACACAACAAAAGCAAACAAACTATAAAGCCGTCAATGGCCATTCTCAAGACTCCACGTGGAGGACCCAGCCGTAACAATAAAATTGTGGCTATATCATTGTAAAGACAAGAAAGAAACTAACTCAGACTGTATTTAGATGCAATAGTTTTCAGATAAGTACGTTTAAAGTTGACAAGTTTTTCAACATTGGAAGCTCTAATCAATTATTAGGGGGCCTAATTAGATGCCATTTGCTGTCTAGATTAAAGCATAGCTTCTCAAAACAACCTGTACAAGATTTTTATTTTTAAGGGACGTGCGGATAAATTGCCTTTCATTGATAAGTTTTTTAATAAATTATCAAAATTTTTTAAAATTAGGAAATAATTATTTTTTAAACTAAAAATGATCAATAATTAATTATTATTAATATATATTTTTCACTGATTAATTATGATCAATAATTGATATACGATTACAGTCAATTATTGATTATCAGGTATTTTTTTAAATAAATAAAATTCGACTATTTATTATATAAGTGTTTAAAAACTATTTATTTACCCCCTTTTTTTTTTCAAATAATGCGGGATCAAATCCGCGTTGTTGCAAACTCGAGCCCTGCCCCTTCTACCCATATCGTTTGACCTTATTGGTCATCGGCATCTGTAATAGAATTTTTTGCAGAATACAAAAGTAATATAATGAAAATAAATTAATAGAATAAGAAACAGCATCCTATTTTCACAAGCAGCGAAAAAAATAAGAGGAAAAATATTGAGTTATGATTTTTTTTTTTTTTTTTTGGGTCAAACTAGACTGGTTCCAAAACTTTGGAAACCAATTGAATAAGCTGCTTTATAAGATATTTGTATTTGGTGAACAACTTTCTGGGGCAGCCATATATTTTCCCATGTTTTTGAATTGCAGGCCTAGAGCAAATTACGCTTTTGGTTTCCTTAAACCTTACACTTCCTTTTAAATCAATGCATTTTAGACTAGGTTGTATCAGGAAATTCATAAACAAACTTGGCACGCCGAAATTTTCTCAACATGTCGAAACCGACTAATTCATTTGTAAAATCCTCGGACGGTACATAATAACTTTTTACATTAGAAATAAAAGTAACTTCTAAAAGTATTTGGACACATTATGCTGTGTTTGGTTGGTAGGTTCGGACTCAAATTTTCAGTTCCAAACTCAACTTTTTGCATTTGGCATTTCAGACTTTCAGTTCATCTTGAACTTCTTTTTGAACCGTTATATAGTGAATTGGAATGGGTTTACTGTTCTCTGCCCATTATTCCATTGTAGGTTGGTACTCGAACTTCTCGCCTGAGGCGTCGGCGGCCTCTTTCTCGACGACGGTGGCTTTGCAGCAGACGGCGATTTGGTGATTTCTCCTCTCGATCTTCCACTTTAAGCCGCTACAGGAGAGCCCATTTCTTCTGAGCCCATTTGGCGGGACGAAAGCGCTTCTCAGGTTGAAGACTCCACTGCTATCGGGGGTTCTTCTGGCTGTAAAGGGGACGGAAGTTAGAAAAGTCGTGGCCAAGTTTCTGCTCAGAACCGGAGCCATTGAGCCACAGAGAGAGAAAGAGGCGAAGAGAGAGAAAGAAAGGATAACTATCTGCTTTTGGGGTATGTGAGAAGAAGTGTGTAAAAACTGAAAACCCTTGTGAGGGGTTTAAGAAAAAGTGAGGAAAACTCTTCTCAAGTTAGAGAGAGAGAGAGAGAGAGGAGAGTTCTAGAAAGAACAGGACAGTGGGAGGCTTTGTTTGGAAGTATCCGTGTGGGGAGTTTGTAGGGGCTAGATTCTGTCATCTCAGCAACCATAATATCCTTCAAATTTTTCTTCTTCTTTTTTTTTTTTTTTTTTTCCTCTCTTTATTTTCTAGTTTCTTCTTTGCTTATTACAGTCTAGTGGAAATTAATTTTTCTATTCACAACCTATAATAAAATATTAACTTTGAGTTAAACTTTATAAATCTAATTTTTTATATTCAAATAGGGCTCTAACTCAAGTTAAAAGTATCAACTCAAACTTTTTTACCAAATACTCAACTCAAGTTAAACTTTTCAACTTAAAATTTTTACCAAACACTCAACTCAAACTCTCAACTTAACTTATCTTAAACTCAACTTAAAAATTTCAACTCAAACTCATGAACCAAACGAACCCTAAAAAAAATTCAATCTACCAAAAAAAAATCTGGAAAGGCAATGCAGAGAAATCATTGGTTTCAAACCGAAGCCGAGCAGGGAAGAAGAGGAGAGTAGAGCTCATCTCTGCTTCTTGAAAATCTGGCTGACAAAGACGGATGTTGATATGCGGTCACAAGTTTATCGTGGAATTCATCCATGGAAGCAGTATCTTGTGCCTCTTGATCTTTCTTCGCCAAACACTGCTGCATAAAGACACAATTCGTTTGCCTTGTGGTTCGTATAAACAGATTGGAAATAGGATTCCTTGAAGAGGAAAAGTGAGTGTTTCCGTGTAGAGCTATCTCCAACGCAATGTCAAATTTCCACGCCAAGGAAAAAATAGAACCATTGTCCAATACAATGCTATATTTAATATTGCCGAATCTGGCACATGCTATATTTCAATTTTTCAAAATTCAGGAATAAGAAATGTACACGAGATAAAACGTCCGTTCCTTAATCAGTGTGTGAGCTTATCTCAATGAACAACTTCTTGTGTAGTTATTAATAGTTTGTTAACTTTCTATCATTGTATTGACTTATTTCAGTTAATACTTATAAACTTTCCAAACATTCACAACTTTACTGTGATATCCCAGAAATTCATAAACTTGATTCATGAACTATTATTGTAGATTTCTTTCATTAATATATTTCTAATGAGTTATTTTATGAATATCAAATTTCAAGATCATGAATGATTGTATACGTATCATCGGTGTGATGATGTCGATGATATAACAATGTCGAATTTCTCTATCTAAATGAGAACTTTTAAATACATAAAAGATGAGTTGAACGACATATAAATTTATACGAAAAATTTATTATGTTGCATTAGGGGGATAGTGATAATTTTTGGGAAGAACCCCGATTTTTATTAGTATGTCAATTTAATAATCTTAATATTTATTTTGATAATACCAATAGTTAAGTTTTGAGAGTGTGATTGGAAAATTAATGTGTCACATAGATATAAGATGAATGATTAGAACTTACTTTTAGGAAATCCAAAGGTGGAAGATTGATCAAGAATTATGCTTAAATTTGAAATTAATGGTGTAGATTTGATACTAAAGAATCCTAGATAAATCAATGGCCAAACTTTGGATGATAGGTGTTGATGCCGTGATACATTCCGGCTTCAAAGTTGGATTGCCGGTCGCAAGCTGACTGCTCAGAGCTGGATGTACAAGTGCTTGGGAACTATTTCCGACGACGGCGATGCGTCACCGACCAGGATACTGCTCGGGCAACCCGAGCACTTTGCATATCTCATCGCCTTGCGAGAATACGCCCTGTGCTCGACAACTAAGTACTCGGGGTAAAGCCCAGAGTACCCGGGCCACCTTTTCTTAGGGAACTGACCTGGTCAGCAAGAGCCTACTCGTTGTCTACGTCCCATCTGCTACCTGGCATCTGACACGAGTCTCGTCGCAGCACCTACATATAGTTGACTTTCACCCTCCCTACCTCTGCACTACGTCACATCGCCGCCCGCCCCCAGCTGCCCTGACAGGGGGCTACACCTGACTACATCGGCGGCGGATCGCCCTGACGCCTGTCTTACAGGGCTAGGAATACGTGACATCAGTCCATTGGACCAACACCTCGGCAGGCCTACGGCCTACCTACCTGCCAGGCACCCTAGGCAGCCGACCCGAGCAGGTCATCTAAGCGCCTTAAACCCACGGAAGGCGTCTATAAATAAAGGGGGAACCCCAAAATTCATGTATGGTCATTTTTGCCTTGCCAAAGCTCTGCTTCTCCCCTTGCTCTTCAGTACCCCTGCTGACTTAAGTATCGGAGTGCCCATGGAAGACACTACACTGGTATCCCCATCAATTCCGAGGTGCTTCTCCTGTGCAGGTGACTGACGGCGGAGCTGACGGACGGACCAGATCAGACCAACCGGACCCATTGGGTGTTGCTATCGGAGGAGTTTTCGGCATCAACAATAGGTGACCAATGAGAACTTACGGTAAGGATTGGTGTGATGGAAGATCCAATGGATGAAAATAAAGATGACAACTTTGGATCAATGGTGGAAATTGAAAAAAAGAAAAACAAAATAAAATTGACTAAAACAAAGAGGGATTCGGTTTTTGAGTCACAAAGCAAGGGGAAATGTGAACAAATGAGAAAAGAAAAAAGTGGTGCATGCATGCAACCACATGTAAAAGATTGCATGGCTTATTTTGGCAAGTTGACCCAAGGAAGAGACAAGTGAAAGTGACCTTTTGTCTCCACCTTGTTGAACCAAATCTTCACCCCAAAACCCTCCCTTGAAGTGGTGGCAATGAAGGGGGAAATCAGCCAAAAATTTTTCAATTTTACCTCTCAAAATACAGCTCTCTTAAGGTGAAAGTTGGCTGTGCATAAACCCCTAACACCTCATTTTATTCTCACACAAGTTAAACTCAAAAACCCTAACTTTTCTAGCCACCACCAAGCTCAAAATAAAAACAAGAACCACCAATACTATTCTCCACCTCCAACACATCTCTAGCACACTCCTCAATCCATTTTCAAGCTCTAAGAAACCCTTTCACCTAGATCGAAGAAGTGTGAGACGGAGTTAGAGGACGTTTTACTAGAAGTAACCTAGTAGTATTCTTTGTGTTTTAGTCATTTTTGGAGAACTAAATCATGATGTTTAGTTATGATCTTAATGTTAGGCTTCTTCTTACCTAGGAAAAATTTTTGAGAAGAACTTTGGAGATCCGAGATCTTAAAGGATCCACGGAGCATTTCGGTAAGATCTATGAACTTTGTTGAAGTTTGTAGTTGTTGTGGTGATATAGCATGCATTAGAAACTTTAGTATGAAAAATAAATTATATATAAACATTCTACAGAGGATAAGCTTCATTTTAGACTTTGGAATCACTTGATTTACTTTTATATGTCCAAAATTATGTACCTTTGAAGTTGTGACACAAAACTAAAGAGAAAATGAACCTCTGGAACACAGCCTAGCCAGCTTTAGACTTAAAATTTTGGATTTTAAGTTAGAGAACTAAAAACTATATTCTTTAAGCTTTCCAACAAGGTATCATACGCCTTGAACGGATAAATGTGTAATTTTTGGTGAATTTTACAAATTTAGGCTATGAACTGAAAATCCTTGTTAGAATGCTGTACTAGCCACGGGTTTTGTATTTTTTGAGTTAGTAAACCTTAACTTTTTATAAAACTGTTATTATTATTTAAAATAGACATTATAAACTTTCCAATGACATATCTTTTATCTTATTTGGACTTGTAAGTAAATTATTATGATTTTTGAAAGCTCACTTATGAACTGGATTCGTGGTTTAAATGTAAAACTAACAGGAACAAAACCTAAGTTAATGATATGAAACACTCAAGTACTAAAGGAAGTAACTTTATTATTGTAAAGTAGCCATCTTAAGCTTTAAAATGAGATATCATGCGTTTAAAAACGGATATGTACATAAATTTTAATAAATCCCTTAAAATTGTATGGTAATATAATAATTCGAGATTTTACCATAAGACACTTAGGAAAACATCCATATTAATGTTTGAAATACTTGAAATCTTGGAAAACAAGTTATAAAGACAGAAACTAGATGTTTCAAACTTTCCAACAAGTCATCAAGTGTCCAAAACGGAATTATACTCGAATCTAAATAAATCTTGTAAGTTAAAATCCTACAGCGATAAAACCATTAAACATTAAAATTTGACATATGGGTAAGTCATAACACATGAATATATTTAGTTATAAAATGAGTTGATTTTAAGTGTATGATCAAATAAGGTGAAAAAAACCATAACTTTATAAAATTGAATCACAAGTTTTAATTGGCTAAGATAAAGTATACTAGAAGATTACTGGGCATATACCAAGAGACTACCTTAGCCTAACTAAATAAACATAACTAAAGGGATTGGATTAGCGCAATAATTGAAGAAAAGTATACTCTTAGATGACTCCTTGTCACATTGATTGATTACTCAATTAATTAATTAAATAATAAATACATAACCAAATGTAATTAATAAAATAATAAATAAATAAATAAATAAATAAATAATAATTAATTAATTAATTAGAAGAGTTAGTAGATGATAATTAAGATTATTATGTTGAATAATTAAATAATTATAATACATGATAAATTAGAGATTAATTAATCTTTAATCATTAATCATTGATATAATCATCAAGATAATTATGGATGATTAATTAGAGATTTATCAAACATTAATTATTAGATTAATTAAATTATTAATTATTAATATTAAAATTAATAATTAATAATTAGTATATGAGAAAGAATATTTAAGCAACATAATTAAATTTTTAGCAATATAATTATTAATAAGTCAATTAAAATTATATAATTTAATTATAATTGCTCAAATAAAGTAATAATTAACTATTACCAAATTTATTAGTTAATTAATTAATTAATCAATTTACTTTTAACAAAAAAATTAAATTAATTAAATAATAATTAATAGAAATTTATTTTAACACTTAACAATTAATAAGAATTAATTATTAAAGTTAAGTATGATATAAGTAAATCAAGTTTACTATAGTTTATAAAATAAATAAATAAAATAATATAACTATGATTCTATCTAATAATGAGATATTGTTAAATCAAGACAACTCCGGAAGTTTAAGCACATAAGACAAGTTAGTATAAACATCACTTACACATGAAACAAAATGTTTTTCGTTGTTGATATCATATGTTTTTCTATGATTTGTCTTGATGAAGTGATGAGTATATGAGCTATATATATTGTGTTGATTTAATATTTAACGTATATAATTTCTCTTACACTATGATCGACATGCCTTACAGATATATATATACTGTAATGATATATGCATAGTGACATGTGAATCTATACGTTGTCACAAATATAATGATGAGGCTAATAAAAGATAGGATTAAGTATCGTGCTAATCTCCAATTAGTGAAAGGATATGATAAGAATGAAATTATAAGTTATGACCTTGGAGATTGTTGAAGAGTCACTCCCCAACTCCCCATTGGTTGTGCGCATATGGGTACGACATAGGGGCCCTTACGTAGACAAAACATGTATATAATAAATCATAAATGAACACACATGATCACATATATTTTGAACATTTTTGATGTTACGTGTGATGATATGATTTTATGAAAATATTTTGTGAGATATTGATTGTACTTGCTGAGCGAAAACTCATACGTGTGTGTTCATACTGTAGATAACATGGGTAAGCAGCCAGCTACTTAGATATTTCATGGACTAGCGAAGCTGTGCGGAGGGGATGAAGGAAGGGAGTGAGGTACCACCACGAATTTAATTTTCACATCTAGACTTCGTAAATTATTTTGTATCGTCTAATCTATAACTACATTTCTAATGTTTTTAGGTACTACAAACTAGTAGGAGTAATCTATGAAGTAAAGATTTGAGACTCTTTCCTTTCAACTTACATGAAGATATATATATATATATTTATATATTATCTAAGTACGAAATTGAATATGATGTTTATCAACTTGAGATTTTCGATTCTCTCAGTTAAAAATTTTAGTAAACTTAATTTTTATAGTATGAATATAGTTTATGAAAAAAAAAATCTATATTTTTGGAACCAAACATAAATAAGTGTTAAGACTAGATTAAATGAGAATAAGTAAGCCAGTTAACGATCCGAAAAGTCGGATCGTTACATTTACTGTTAATTAATTAGGATTTTATATAACTTTGCAGCTTTTCATACAGCTATTTGTTACTTTTCTTGCATCCATCGATTTTTCTTTTCATTTATGTTTTAACCATTATTCAATGAACATCAACTTGGTTTTATTCATATTTAGAGCTTTAACACTATTTTTTCTATTCAAGGCAAATGAAAAAAAAAAAAAAAAAAGCATTACAAACTTCCCATAATTTTTCGGAATGTAAAATTCTGTTTCCTTTTTATAATTGTTTGAACTTTTTTCATGGCTCTTCTGTTAATCGATTAGGTTTTTATAACTTTCGCGACTCTTCATGCAACAATTAATTATCTTTCTCTGATCCATCATCCTCACTTTACACTTTCATTTTAATACTCATTCGACTACATCAGCTTACTTTTATTCATATTCGTTGCTTTACCAAGATTTGTTTTGCTCTTGAAGACATATGCTTCATAAAAATTTTTTTTTTTATTTAACCCTTAATTTTTCAAGCATAACATTCTTTTTTCTTTCCATAATTGTTTGAACTTTTTACTTAGCTCTTCTGTTAAACAATTAACTTTTTATAATTTTCACAGCTTTTACTGTAATTATCCGTTATCGTTTTCTAATCCACCGACTCCTCTTTCCCGTTTTTGTTTTAATATTCATTTTAATAAACATCAGCTTAATTTTATTATTATCCAACGCTTTACCAAGAATTTTTTTACTTGAAGGCATATGCTTTAAAAAAAAAAAAAAGTCATAAAAGAAGAATATTAACACAAAATAAGATTAATCTCATGCCCGTGAATGGAGGACGTCAACTATGGCATTTAGCAATTTAGTCCGCCGCTATAATCCCCGACGCGAATTAAGCTATCCCTGGCGTGGAATTTCTTATCCCCGGTTATAATAACACTATCGGAAAAAACGCAAATTAGGTGAAGGGAACGACAATATGAGGACGTAGCGTTCGAAGATCAACGTCTGACAAGAGAGGGGGAGAGAGAGAGAGAGCTAGAGAGAAAGAGCGAGTCTTCGGAGAAGAAGTCGGAGCCACCCAATCGCCGTTGTCTTCCGCGGTTTCGCCTTCGTCTCCGGCGACCACGAATTCGCGTAATTTGCTTCCGGTCAGGCTTTTCACCGCCGTGATTTTTTTTTTTTTTTTTTTTTTTTTCAGATCTGTATATTTCGAATCGGTTTATCGCCGTCGAAATTTCTGATCGAAATGACAAATTTTCGTCTTTCTTTTTGTGCGTCGAATCTCGTCTGTTCTCTTGCTTTCAAATGATTCTCATCCGCAGTTTTCTTTTTCTTTTTTTGGTTGATTTATTCTTATTCTGGCTTTTTGTTTTTTTTGGATGATTGTTGTGGTTATTCGGCCAATTTACTGGTTGTGTGAGTGTATCTTTTCCCAGCAAATGACTTTTCTTAATGTTGGTGGTGAAAATTATTTGGAAAAAGAAAATTGTTCTTGCAAAATTTGGGGCAAGGGACAATTTAGATCTTGAACGAATACGAGTTTATCGATTCAAAGGGAAATTGATAAGCGCGAGCGAGAAAGTTTTGATCTTTATGCGGTCTATGAAATGAATAATCGAAAGCTGGAAATTTTCTTTGAATCGAAACTTTTTTTCCCAAGAAAAAAGTTGAAATGATATAATAAATTACTTTTTAGGTGTTTGTATATATGTGTGGTTGTGTTTTTTTTCGTCTTTCTTTTCCTATGTTGTTTTTGTGCCATGAACAATACTATGGTATTTTGTAAATTCCCAAGCTTGCTATTTTTATGGGTATTTTTGGTTGAAAGTTTTTCAGTTGAGAGGCCTTTTACAATTATATGCAAATTGTGCTGAGCCCTGGCATACTAGTATTGTAAATTTTATTGGTTTTGGGGTCTTCTTCAAGTATAATGCAAATGTATGGTGATCATACAATCTCCTTGTGCTTGTTGAATGCTGCCGCATCTTCTTTGTTTATCTCAATTTTTATGACTTTGCCTATTAGGTTAGTAAAAATGGATGGACCAAGTGCCCGAGGAAGTACCAGTGTGGATATGATTTTAGCAAATTACAAGCTTGGTAAAACGCTTGGTATTGGATCGTTTGGGAAGGTCAAAATAGCAGAGCACATATTGACTGGTCACAAAGTGGCTATTAAGATCCTTAACCGTCGCAAGATAAAAAACATGGAAATGGAAGAAAAAGGTAAGACTATTTTTTAAGAAATGGAAGAAAAAGGCCTGCCTTGTTTTCTCAGATGATGGCCCAGTCTGTATTACTAATTCATGATCGGGTCACCAAATAATGTCTGTCTTTGATCTTCATTTTCCTTTCTTGGGAAATATAAACGTTTTTTTGTCTGTTTTTCTTATGTTTGTATGTACTTTGCTTTGGTTAATTGTAAGTGGCTTATTGTTTTTGTTTTTTTACCTGAAATATTGTGCAGTGCGAAGGGAAATTAAAATATTAAGACTATTCATGCACCCTCACATTATCCGACTATATGAGGTCGTAGAATCATCTACAGACATTTATGTTGTGATGGAGTATGTGAAGTCAGGGGAGCTTTTTGACTATATTGTGGAAAAAGGTAGGCTGCAGGAGGATGAAGCTCGCAACTTTTTTCAGCAGGTATTTTGTAGTAGTTATTTCTTTTTTCTTTTCCTCTCTCTCTAGATTTCATTTGGCATTTGTTTCATCGTCTCTGAATAAGTTATAACAGCTTGATAATTTGCATGTGACAGATAATTTCTGGTGTGGAGTACTGCCACAGAAATATGGTGGTTCACAGAGACCTTAAGCCTGAGAATTTGCTTCTGGATTCCAAGTGCAATGTGAAGATTGCTGATTTTGGTCTGAGCAATATTATGCGTGATGGCCATTTTTTGAAGACCAGTTGTGGAAGCCCAAACTATGCTGCTCCAGAGGTATGTCATGTTTGGCGTTATAATTGGAAATGTATGGCAAGTTTATTTAGTAGGAAATTTGAGTTTCTTTAATTGCATTTTTTCTTCATTGAATTTTCAAAGTAACAGTTTCTGTCTTTTGTTAGGTCATCTCTGGAAAATTGTATGCTGGGCCTGAAGTGGATGTCTGGAGCTGTGGTGTTATATTGTACGCCCTTCTCTGTGGCACGCTTCCCTTTGATGATGAAAACATTCCTAACTTATTTAAGAAAATAAAGGTATTGCTAGATGCCTAGATCTGCGTTGGTTGAGTCTATTATGTCAGCTCATCTAATCTGCAAATGATTGTGGAGTCCTTTGGTTAACGCTAAACTGTGTCCCAAATTAGCCTGCGTGATTGGTAGTTCGTGAATGACATTCCTTTTCCTCCTGTTTAGCTAGTCATGTAGTGAATATACTTGTTCAGACTAATTCCGGAACCACGACCCTGTTCTGTGTTTCTTGCTAAATTTGTTTTGTCCACGTCATCCTTCCCATTCTCTTGTCCCTAGTCCAGATTCTACAGAACACTTTTTTTTTTCCCTTTTATTTTCGCTCTGTTGTTGAATATATTTTTCTCTACTTATATTTCTGGACTTTGATTGTCAACTGAACCTACATAATTTCGTCTGCAGGGTGGGATATACACTCTACCCAGTCATTTATCACCTGGTGCAAGAGACTTGATCCCAAGGATGCTTGTGGTTGATCCAATGAAGCGAATGACCATTCCCGAGATTCGCCAGCATCCATGGTTCCAGGCTCATCTTCCCCGTTATTTAGCTGTGCCCCCACCAGACACTATGCAACAAGCAAAAAAGGTTTTAACATGCTTACAACGTCAATTGTGGCTTTGCTGTCCTTGATATGGGATGTATTCAATATACTTTTTTGCCATATATTTGTGTGCCAAATCTAATTTAATGGCACACAAATGGTTGCATTTTTCTTTGGTCCCTTGTTCTTTGGTTCATGATTTCTGTAGGCTTTTATTTATGTTTACTTTGGATTCAATTACTTTTCACATTGTTCTGTCAGAGAATCGTGGGGATTAATCAAATCTTATATATTTTTTTAATTTTTTGTTTTGGTTCCTGCATTTGTATCCTGGTCATTCTCTTATCTCGTTCTTTTCAATTATTTCCATGCTTCATGCAGATTGATGAAGATATTCTTAAGGAGGTGGTTACGATGGGATTTGACAGTAACCAACTGATCGAATCTCTTCGCAACAGAGTACAAAATGAGGTTCGGATCTTTGACACTTGTTTATTTTATAGTCCCCAACTTTTTTCTCATTTCTTGGAGTATCTCAGGCAACTGTTGCATACTATTTGCTATTGGATAACCGGTTCCGCGTCTCGAGTGGCTATCTTGGGGCTGAGTTTCAGGAAACTATGGTACGTTCTTCTCTTATTAATTTATTTTTTCTCTGTAAGTTTACTTGGTGCTCAGAAAGTTTCTGTTGTCCTGGCTACTTTTTGTAGCTAGGTATGATCATGATATTTTCTTTTTTTGGCCAAGGCCATAGTACCTTGGAGGGACCATCCCCTCAAGTCTTATTTAGCCATGTAAATAGAATAATAAATTTCTGATTGCTAAAGCAGGTTTACGGACAAAAAGAAGAATCTAGAATAGATATGTTATGTGGCACTTTTGGTTTGTTACCTTCCTTAACTATAATGTTACAAGGCAGTACAAATACAACCAAACCCTGTTTCTGTATTTTGGTTATTGTTGCTCTCGTTGGAGTCATTGTGAGTAAGTTCGTATTTTATGCTGACAGGAAGGTGGTTTCAACCGAATGCAACAGAGTGAGCCTGCTTCTTCACCTGTGGGGCATCGGCTTCTGGGTTATATGGATTATCAAGGGATGGGTTTGAGACCACAGTTTCCTGCTGAAAGAAAATGGGCTCTTGGACTTCAGGTTAGGTTTGATCTCGTTTTAAGGAATTATTGAAGCAGAACTTAGGAAGCCAACCTGCATTTTTTTGTTGGTTATCAGTTTTGAAAAGGTCATAGACTCATAGCTTCTAACTGCTTCCTAGCTTCTTGAAATTAGTTTTATGTTTCAATCTGTAGAACTGCCCGTTAAAATCCATCGATAGATAGGTCTTAGGACTTATGTTGAGTTCTCGTAAGATATGCAAAGCAGGTTTGAGTTACAGCTTGAGAGAAGCATAATTTTTATCACTGTTCGTATAATTTGCCTTCATCTTGACAGTCTCGAGCCCATCCCCGTGAAATAATGACGGAAGTCCTAAAAGCTCTGCAAGAATTACGCGTGGGTTGGAAAAAGATAGGCCAATATAACATGAAGTGTAGGTGGGTTCCTGGCACCATGATGGAATGATCAACAATGCTGTGCACAATAACAATTACTTTGGGGACGATTCCAGCATCATCGAAACTGATGGTGTAATGAAGTCACCCAATGTGGTCAAGTTTGAAGTGCAGGTAATGTTTCTACCATCACTGCTTGTGTTGCTGCAAATTATGTAACTCTTCTTATGGACTAGTAAAAATCTTTCATTTGGATGGTTTCAACATTCTTGGTACGCCTGGAAATTAAACTTGGACAAGGGAAACCACTGTTCTGCAATTTACTTGAATAACTTGCCCCAACTGAAATGCTAATATTGTGCTGATTTCTGGGTCTTGACAGCTTTACAAAACGAGGGAAGAGAAGTATCTGCTTGATCTGCAGCGGGTTCAGGGACCGCAATTTCTGTTCTTGGATCTTTGTGCCGCGTTCCTTGCTCAGCTGCGGGTCCTATAGTGTAGCAGTGCACTGGCTGACGATTTCTTAGATAGTGGAAACTACCGCTACACATGTGAATAAAAAAAAAAAAAAAACATTGTAAATAACCTATCCCTTGGTTTTGGGTCCGTTTTTTTATTATTTCTTATTATTACCTGTTTTATATGGTAATAGTTGTTCGAACTTCAAACTGATCTTCAAACTGATCTTTGGCGCCAGTACAAGCAAAATCACTCAGTGTAGGGTTATGTTGTGTGTGTATTGCGTCAACATTTTTAGGGATTTTCTGAAACTGAATTCCTGCTCTACAGATTTAACCCTTCGAAGTTTATTTGCTTTTTAATCCTTTGTATGTTAAAAGTAGTTTTTAAGTTTTAACTTTGAAACTGATTTTGCTGAAGGTTTTGAGTCACTTGACTTTGTGAAAGTCCTGTTCTCACTTGAGGACAGTGCCACAACTAATACGAGGAAAAATGGACAATTGGATTCAAGTGCATTCCTTTGTTATTATTATTATTATTATTTTTAGAAAGATGAAAGCGAAACCGAAAACTAGAAAGACAACCAAAAAGCAAACAAACAAGCGCATTCTTTAATTCGAGATATTAAAGTGGGCCAGCTCAAATACTATTGCCATTAGAAAGTGACAACCTTTGATTTGATCATACAACATAACAAAGTGTCGTTTGTCTTATGGGTTTGAAACACAACTCAAAATTTTTTCGACGGTGTTTTTCCTCGTAAGAACTTTACGTTAAATCCAAAAAACAAACGCCACCTAGAAATCAGCAATTTCCTTCGGAAGACTCGGAGAAAGCAAAACACATTGCACGGGTAAATGCTTCAACTTGGCTAAGCCTTATTTCCCCTCCCTCAAAAGAATCTTAGAACCTTTTCCCGTACATTTCTTATTATTGCTGTGCCGAATATGGTCAAACAACTCGAAGCATTCATCTCAAGAAAAAAAAAAAAAAAAAAACTCGAAGCATTCAAGACATGAGAACAAAAGTGAAAGAGAAAGACATAGTTTTGTGCATGAAAGAAAAAGAAACTTCACATATAGAAGAACGTGTAATTTCTAATTTGATTAACATATATTATAAGGATTAGCATTGTAAAATGATTGTGTATTCTAGAGTCTTGACATGAATAAAAGAAATGGAATGTTAAAGATGAATCAGTTAACAAAGCAGATGGGTGGAAGATCAAGTGAGCTCCAAAGGGACAGTTCACCATCGGCACCGAAAGCAGAGGAAGATGATCCGGTATCGTTTGAGCTTTCTGGGTCTTCTTCCTCTGTCACTTTCTCATCTTCTTTCTTTGCCATCTCTCTTTGTTCTGGTTGTTGTTGCAAGCATTTTGAAGGTTCCTCAGATGGTCAGACCTTCCCGACCTTCCATTGACATTAGCTGCTCCAATCTTCAGCCTCAAGCACTCGGGTATCCCATTGAAGGCGTAGAGAGAGGCTGAGAATTTCCTCTCATACTTCATTCTCTTCATGGCTTCTCTAAGCATGGAAGGCTCGTCCGAATAGGCCTCGGGCTCCATCATTGGCTCCTCTATCTCCCCGGCAATCTCGAAAGGCAAATAGTAGCAATCTGACTTGACATCATCCAAAAACTGGAAGTCCAAGGCACTCAGGTCTGTTCCTTGTTCCTCTCCATCATCTTCTTCCTCTCCTTCACCTCCAGAGTGTCCGTACTCCACACTCGAACTCCGTCCCAATCCATCGCTAAAATTGCAATCCAAATCCGCTTCTCTCTCCCCGCAACCTTCCCCATCAGTCAAACATGACTCAAAGCTTGATGTCATGAAGTCAATGGTGGCTGCACTAATGTTGTTACTCCCAGCCATGTCGTTGTTGCTTGTGGTGTAATCTTCTTCTGGATCGTTGAGGAAATCGGTGAACTGGGTGTCCGAGAAGTCCATCGGCTCCTCCTCAACATGCTGCGGCTTTGCTGATGTATGATGGCAAAGAAGGCGAAGATGAAGCAACAGCAGCAGCAGCAGCTGCTGCACTGGAGTTGATGATGCTGTTGTTTCTTGCCTTGAGCCTCTGGAGAAGAAGGTTTGTGATCTTTGAGGGCAGAGCCGGGTTTGAGGAAGGCGAAGGCGAACAAGGCCAGAAGTTTGTGCGAGTGTTGCCCCGCGGAGCAAGCAAGCAGCCTCATCATAGGCCCTGGCTGCTTCCTCTGCCGTGTCAAATGTGCCTAACCATACCCTTATCTTCTGAATTGTGTCCTTGATCTCAGCCACCCATCTTCCCGATGGCCTTTGCCGCACCCCAACGAAGCGCTTTCGTGCTCTTCGCGCCCCCCTAGCGCAGCGCCGCCGCAGCTTCCTTCACCATCTCGTCCCAAGCCATAGCTCCCTCACTTGAACTTTGTCCTCCACTCCTTCACTAGCTGCCTTTCTCTTCCTTGCCATATCTCTCCAAATCCCCTTTTTTTTTTTTTTTTTCTTTTTTGGCTGAAGATGGTAAAGTGATTGAAAGT